>CM059602.1:184285142-184885142 GCA_030412105.1 Cyclura pinguis
CCTTACTTTCCTCAGCACCACGCAGAGAAACCAAGCTTTGTTGAACAGTGCACAGTCCATATGTAAAGCCACCCTTTAGAGTAAAAGAGAATTTATACAATGTATATTGTATACAACCTCCTTAATTCTGTGTTAATACTTCTCAAGTAATCAGTTCATAATAACTTTTCAAATGTGATGTGATGCAAAAGATAATCCCCTTTCATACTTTTGTTTTTCCTTAAAGAGATTTTGCACAGAAACTGGCCAATGCCCTATCCCATAATCCCAACTCAGGACTTCATACAATTAACCTTGCAAGCAACCCCCTGGAGGATAGAGGTACTGTGACACTTACATTTCCTCCCTTCTGATATAGCCTAATAAGACTACTGTGATTTCATACAGCTTTTGTCAGTATAATACATATTCTGCCTTGTGTAATTATTCTGTAAATATTTTTTGTTCATAGATGACGAAGGAATCTTTTCTTTTCTTTTGCATAGCTGCTGTCCCTTAATTTAGATTGTATCTCAAACAGTTTGATAGTTACGATGCCCATAAGTGTAATAAAGTCTAGCTTCTTTTGGTTTCATAGAAATAACTGGCCTTTAAGTAAAATCCAATTGCCAATAAATAGTTTAGAATGAAGGTGGCAGTGGCTGCAAATGTTGAAATCTTTGGAACTGTCATATTGATTCTAAAGAGAAATGTTACTCTTTTTGAATTTGACTTCATAAGGGTTTGAGAAATTATATTTGTGTCTAGTAAATAAAAGTTTACTGCAGTTTTAGATGAGAGAGTAGGTCCTTTGTGTGATTAATATCATAAGAATCTAGTTCAACCTGTCAGTACACTGATAATGAATTATAAATTTATCTTGGTGTAGCATGACACTGACTCATGTTTAAATTCTCATGATTCAGTCTAAGTTGTGTCAAATGTCAGTTACGGGAATCAGTAAGACTGGATACTTGTCCATCATTTCCTATTCCTTCCTTAAATTTAAATATTCAAACCTTCTTATGTGTGTATGAAAGGGTAGGAATTCTCACTTATTTTCTGATGTACTTCAGAAATAGATATATATTAGCATGTGTTCATTTCAAGAAAGGCATTGAAGTTAAATAGCATTCCTCTGGGAACTAAAACACAAGGAAGTATTTTGTTTTCACAATCTGTGGCTCTATTAACATCTAAAAGAACTGATGGCTCTAATGTAGAAAACTTGCCATTCTTGTCAAACCTATTTACTTGCAAGTTAATTTCCACTAGTATCCCTGGAATGGATTTCCAGTGAGTGTCTTTAGGGTCATATCCTGAAGGGATATCTCTATTGCACATAGATCAGTTTTATACCGGTTTGGCTTTTTATGACTTTCTGCAAAAGACTGTTGAGAATTTTTTAATTGGTATACTGAGACTTCTTTCTTGGAGACACAGACTGATAGTTCTTCAGATGATATGCAGGAGATTATGATAATGATTATTAAAGCCAAGTCGTAAATAATAGCTAAATAAGAGTACAAGGTATCACTTTTATTATCTTTATATCTATATTTGCACACAACAGCCTTGCAAAATAGATGGCTGTCCCATTTTGCAAACCTGACTGCCAAGGCCAGAGTGTGACAGTGTTTGAGCAGTTTCCAGGGAGTTGCCATGCTGGTCTGTTATAGAACACCCACACACACAAAAAATGATTGTGGCATGTGCATTTTACCTGGTTTAAGCGTTCATGGACTGCCTGCAGTCAACGATAGCTTATGCCAAATAAGCTATACGTAATCAGGACCCTGATTATGTTTGACCAATGTTTTGAACCTGTCTTTTAACATCTAAGCCCAATGCAGTATCAGTTAGATCAGATTACCAGTTGATATGGAAATGTAATGCTAGTGAGAGTGTAAACACTAAAACACATTTGGTATGGGGCTTCATAGTTTTTCTTAAAATCTTTTTACAGGTGTGTCCTCACTAAGTATTCAGTTTGCCAAACTGCCTAAGGGACTGACACAATTAAACTTATCTAAAACCTCATTATCACCTAAAGGTATGTTTAACAAATGTATTTCATTATGATGCATGAGCCCTCTCTTGGGCCTCTGTGATCTAACTTCACAGTCTCTAGTTCATAATCTGCCTAGCAAGTAGGCAATACACAGTATCTTGCTGTATCTTGCATGATGTGTCTACTGTTTACAATATGGACCACTGTCTTACTGGATAGTGGTCTAGACCTTAGTATTGAATTGCAAAAACTGAGCTCCAATTCAGTCCAAGGATATTGCAGGTAGAATTACACAGCATCTGTACAGCACAGTTTTAGAAGAAAGAGACAACTGACAGCTGATACTAAGGTCCAGGCAGATGAAGAAGCTTAAGTTGCCAGGGAAATCTTGTTTGAGCTTTTTGTACTTTCTGAGTAGGTGACACATACTAAACTGGGGACACAGGGAGCTGCTGTACATAACACCCTGTGCTAAAGATGCTATAGAAGAAGAGTCCCACAGTGTTCTAGGAAGCATAAGCATCTAATGGCACTTCTAGAAGAAACAATTTTTATTTTATTAGATTATACTCTGTATACTATATTATTTCTGTTTCTCTCTCTCGCTCTTTCTCTGCGAGATCTCTTTTCTAATACAAACCAGTTTCTTTTTCTCTGACAAGAATTTTCAGCTATTTCATCTTCTGAAGCTATATGGCTTTCTGCCTAACTTATCTTTTAAAGTGTTCCTTTGGCTTGGAAACAGCACTTCATTGCTTTAGCCACGGTTGGAAAGATTTGTCAGATGCCTAAAGGCTGAATTTTATTAAAATTAAAGATTAGATGCAGAAACTGGTTCTGCCTGTCACCTGGGAACTTATCACAGTATAATGTAAAAAAAAGCACATTTTCTTCCCCATTTGTTTTCAGTGCAAACAATAACAAATACAACTGGACAGTTTACTTCTGTTTGAAGAGGACTTGCTATTCATGCCTTCTAATGATATAGTGCAATATAAATGCATATAATCAGATTTTTAATATGAGGCATTCTACTGAATTTTAAGCAATAGCTTCTCAAGCCTTTTAAAAACAGGACAGAATCCTCTTGAGGCATTATATCAGTGGGTGTACTGTTTAAACCTTTGCATAAAGAGGTATCCAGTACCCTCTTATGCAAGATTTTCCCCCATTTGCCTGCACCATAAAGGCAGGTGAGAACAGCTTTCCCCTGACTGGAATAGTCACTGGAGTGGCCTGGGAGAGCTTCTGGAATGGCTGGGAAATTGCTAGCCATCCCTGGCCCCTGCTGCCATCACCTCTGTCTGTGTAAGTATGCTTGCAGAGCTTTCCACTCCATTTGTGTTAAACAGAATCTTGGCCCATATTACATGTGTTAAAATATTTGTCGATTCCAGCATGTTAAATCTGTTTCATACTAAGCTCAGACTGTTCCCAGTAGTTCTGTGATATAATAGAGGAACCCTTGTTAAAATTTTAGAGACCTAACATTCTTTGCCAGATAATCTGTTTGATTCTGAGATGCATACTCACCCTTTTCATCATTTTCCCCTCCTTGCTTTTCATAGGAAATACCTAGTATCTTGGTTAGACTATTGGTTTGTCTTTTCAGTAAAATAGTGCTCAGGGTGACCAGGTGTAGAGTATAAATAAAGTCAACAATGTTATGACTAAAATATTTGAAATCATCAATTAAAAACCTATCAGATAAAAAGCATAAACAAAAGGACAGACAAAAGAAATGTCAGTAAACAGTAAATTGCTATAATGTCCTGTGCTCCGAGGGATAACCTAGGGACAACCATAAATGGCTCTTGTGGTTGATTTTGGTCCTCTTAAGAAGTTGTAATATTGTATTTTTCATTTGGGTGATACTGCACACATTTTTATGTTGTTCTTTTAATTTCATTTTTTTCATATCTCCCTTTTCCTCTCCTGTTTCTAACATGAAACAGATTTACATCTAAATGCCATGCTAACAGCTGTCTGCTAACTTTCTTCCATGCCACTTTATCAATCTTTCCATTTTATCAGTCTTTCCTTTCCCATCACATTTTTCTGGCTTTTATCATTTAGCCTATGAATCTGGTAAATAGAGATTGAGATGGTTCAGCTGTCTGTGCAATACCTCAATGTTTATTCCCTGTGCTTGCTTGTTTGCTTGTGCTTCTTAAAGATTTTAAAATTGTTTTCATTTGCTGGCTGTTTTATATGATCATTTGTCTAATTCTGTTATAGCTGTGTTTTTAGCTCTACCTGGGTTTTTAAAATAATGACCTTGGGTCTCAATATCGCGAGAAAAGTTTGAAGTACATAAACAGATAATTTGTTACAAGTCATGAAATGGTTGGTCCTGTTGTAACAGGACCGTAGTTCACAGTGCTGAATTGGTCTACAGATCATCTGTCTGACAATTGCTTTTATAATCTTACAGATGAAATATCTATCCAAGGCCAACTTCCTGTGGATATTTCTACTTGCATTATGTGGTTTCGTTTTCTGTGTATCAAGCATGGTTTTAAATACTGAATGAGTTCAGTTTATAGAAAGTATAGTTTCTTATCACAGTTTTTTTTTAATCTTCTATATTCATGGGTTTTTTTCTGAAGTGCAGAATAGGGCATTATTAAATTTTACATAGAAATTCTCTATGTAGAGCATGTTATACAATGTACAACAAACTGAAGCATTGACCATTTTGTTGCAGGGGTGAACAGCCTTTCACAGTCACTGAGTGCCAACCAGGTGTTAGCTACAACACTCACCCACCTTGATCTCTCAGGGAATATTCTTCGGGGTGATGATCTTTCAGTAGGTGCTCTTCTTTCTCCTCAGTTTCTAAGCTAATGTGATGATGAACTAAGCGATGAAGTAAAGAGGTAAAGAAAAAAAAATAAAGGCAAGGTGCCTATCAGGAATAACAAAACACTACAGCTTGTTTGTACAAATTTATGATTCCCAATTTTAGACAACCTGTCAGTGGAATTTGCTCTTTGAAGTGCTTGTTGCTGCCAGTCTGTAATGTGTCTGATCAATACTACCTTTTCAGTAGGAGCAAGAGAGGTAATCTCCTAAATGTGTTTGCCATCTTCCATTTCTCTTACTTTTCTCTATTCTGTGACAAAAGCAGGCTAGCCGGCATTCTAACCTACCTCATGGAAAGTTGAGAATGAACATAAAATAAGAATGTATATTTCTGGTAGTTCATACAAACCTATAATTCCCAAACCACTCAATTTTAGACAACTTGCCAGTGGAATTTGTTCTGTGAATTCCTTCTTGGTTCCAGTCTTTAATGGACCTAATCAATACTGTCTTTTCAGTAGGAGCAAAAGGGGTAATCCCTTGAGTGTGTTTGCCATTTTCCATTTTTCTCAGTTTTCTGTAGTCAGTGGAGAAAACTGGATATCCAGCATTCTAACCTATACTGCAGAATCTTGAGAATAAAATAGTGTATTGTAACCAGACCTGTGCCTATGGACATAAGGCCTATCAGTGTAGCACAAAGAAAGGGTGAAAGAGATATTTCCACCCCTTGCAGAATACCTGTCAGATAGGCCCAGATAATCTTGAATGAGGAATGCGGGGGGGGGGGTGAGGGAGGTTTTACCAACTTCATAATATATGCTTAGTGTAATCTATTTACTCTGCTTCATAGAAATCGTTATTCTTGCTGAGTTTTGTAATAGTAAATCATGACATTTGTGGGGAGACCAGTTTACTCCGTCTTATTTGGAGCACTTTGCACTGATTTGCTTTTCCTTTAAGTAAAGGATAACTTCTAATTGTGTCTGCCCACCAATGGAGTGGCATCCACAAGGAGAGCATAGTTCCCCCTCCTCACTGTAGACATTTGCCCTTTCCCATCTGACATGAAGGCTGGTGCACCCTCTGGGGAGAAGACTTTGAGGAACAATGGACAAGGCTTTAGGGAATGGGAAAAATGAGAAAGTTCTCTTGTATGAGCAGACATCTCCTTGCACATTTTTGGATGTAGCTCATAGCATCTATAAATAAATAGTCCAGAGCATGGCTTGTGAGACAGTGAGACTAGCTTACCCAGTGAGTTGACTGTTTTCCCTTGCTTCATACATAGTCTTTACACAATTACAACCTAATTTGATCTGGCTCCTATTAAGTCTAGGACTATGGTAAGGAGATCCATGTTTCCTCTTTGTGTCCATTGGACAGTAAGGTTCTTCAGTAGAATGTTAGGAGACAATACCTTGCATTGCCTTAATGGATTTGCAAGCAGAGCAGGTGTTTCACTTTGTTTGTCATTCCGTTCTTTTATTCTGTGAATTGGTACATCTTGACAAATAACATGACCAGTGTCAGCCCCCTTTAACTTGTTTGCATATATATAGAGCTCAGATTTCCAGGTTGGTGAAGTTATTTCTGAAATAGCTTGGGGAAATTATAATTCTGGGTGGAAGATGTGCAGCTGTTATGCTGGGTCAGAAAGAATTACTAGATTCAAATGCAGATTAATAGTTGCCATTTTGCAAAGGTTTGACTTAAATTGGTTAGCGACATACATGCTTTTTGACAGAAAAGTGGCTAGCATTCTAATCTATTTTTGAATTTAAAAGGCTTACAGATAGTGAATGGATTGATTATTTAAAATAGAGATATATATGTCAAAGCTGCCATTGGATCTTGAGAAGGTAAACCTACCCCCTGCCCTTAGTGCTGAACAAGATATTATGTGTTTGAAGTCCTGCTTGATGTAAAAGCTGTAAGGATGAAATATGAAAATATCCTAGAAAAATAGTTGCCTTCTAATGCAAAGAATTTCAAGTTTTGTATGAAAACTAATACTTTTCTGTCTCTGTTTCTCTCTCTCTCTCTTATAGTGCCTGTATAGTTTTTTGGCTCAACCAAATGCCATTGTTCATCTGGATTTATCCAATACAGAGTGCCCCTTAGACATGGTAGTTTTATTTATTTACTAAAGAGGACTCCACTTTTTGCATTCTGAATTAGTTTCTGGGAACACATGACTATTTTACTCTTTTTCATTTAGATGTGTGGAGCACTTCTTCATGGCTGCCTTCAGCATCTTGCCATTCTAAATGTGTCCAGGACAGTGTTTTCTCACAGGTCAGCATTCAGAACTCTACTTCTTAATCTTTCCCTTTCCTCAAAGGTCTCAAAGGACTCTCTTTAAATTTTATTCTCTCTGTAACTTTTCCCATTCACTGGTTATCCCATTGTTCTTTATGCTAGTGTTCATCCTGTATGACCAGATAGTTGGGAATATATGGGCCACTGTCCACAATACAAGAGATGTGGGAAGAATTTCCTTTCATTGTGAGGCTCATGAACCTATCTTGCCTTAAATCTGCTTACTTGGTTTTAGATTCTATTTAATATAAGTTGAAAAACAACAAATGTTTAAGTGACCTTTCAGCAGCCGTTGTGAACACATTCTGTGCTACCGTTCTTCTTTCTTCTTCAGCCTTGCAGTATGTTGCTTTGTTTGCCCAAACTGCTATTTATTCCACTGGCTGTGCTTCTCCACATTGGTTACACTGCAATGTCATGAGCCTTTGTAAACTAAAGAGTGTAGGTTGTATGCATAGCTGACATGGTGATATGTTCAAATGATGCTGATGAGGACTGAGAGTGAAGAAGAAGATTACCAACAGGAAAAGTAGCACCTCAGGGAACAAATTGGATACACTAAAATAATGTGCAGGTTTATTTTTAATAACCGATTTGACTATTTTGAACATGCTGCTTTCAAAGCAAGTATCTAAAGCAGAAAATATTTGATGTGTCCCTTGTGTTAATAGTAATCCTATTTGGACTACTTTAACACACTCTGTAACTTCAACAGGTCTAAAATGCTGCAGCCAGACTGCTAAACAGGGCTTGTAATAAAGAATGCATAGCTCCCTTGTTGAAACAGCTTCACTGACTACCAGTTCATTTCCAAGTACAATTGAAAGTGCTGGTTGTTACCTATAAAGCCCCGTACGGTTTAGGCCCATGCTATCTGAAAAATTTCCCTGCGTGAATCTGCCTGAGTTGCCTTAAGATCCTTAGCAGAGGGCTTTTTCATGATCCTGCCATTGTCAAAGACCTGTTTGGTGAGGACACACACATGAGAGGGCCTTCTCTGCAGCTGCTCCCAAGTTTTAGAATTTTCTTCCACGGAAGGCTAGCATGGCCTCCTCTCTGTTCTCCTTCTGCCTGCTGCCTGCTTATTTAAACAAGCAATTGGCAATTAGCTGGTTGTGGAGAAGGAGGCATATATTGTACTTTTATTCTTATTGTTATTTTTAAATGCTTTTATAATGTTATGGATTATAGTGTTTTAAGAGATATGTGCAGCAATTTTTAAAGCTCTATCATTGTATGGAAAATCATTAATTGGTTTTTAACTTTTTTTACCACCAGCATGTTAGCCATACTTTGCTTCAATCTGTCTTTTAGATGGATAAGAAGTTGACTTAGGTCCCATGAGAAAGGTGGGATATTAAACAGACAAACAAATATTTGCTTTCTGTTTTTCATTTATGCAATTTTTGATGTGAAAGTACAAGTCAAATTAATGTTTGGAACAGTCTGGGCAAAAATAAACATTGGCAATACATAGGAGATGAAGGGCAATTTTATTAACCCTTTCAGGTTCATGAATGGTATCTGACAGTAGGGTGAACTCAGCAGTTTATTTAATAACACAGTACCTGGTGAGTCTGGCATGGTAGCCCAAGGTTGCACCCCAAACAAACAATTAAACGAACTTTATTTGAAGTTCTTACAAAAACATGCAATGACAGCAATTGAGCAACACAAGGCTATGACATACATAAAAACTTATCAATAAGGAAAAAATACTTTTTTAAAAATATGTGCATCACAGTTGTTCTTTATGTCTTATTCTTTCTATTATATCAATAGAATATATCAAGATGTTTTGGAACACATCTCAGAATATTTTGTACATGTTTAAATGGATTTCTACGTTCTCATCACTCTGAAAAACTTCATCTTAGTACTACTTCCAGCTTTGGGTCTCTCTCTTCGTTAGGCAGGAAAAAGCAGGTTAGGGAATGGGGGCTGGGTCGATAGAGAATTGATTTAATGTAAGTCATGTTGACTGCATGCTTTAATGAGACTGAATGGAAGACAAGAGATCTGCAGATGTTTAGATGAGGTTTTGTCAGGTGATCTGATAAATGTAGTAGTGTATCTACGTTATTCAATTACAGCACTTTGATACAGTTTTAACCCACAAAACTCCATCCTATGGAGCCATGGGATTTGTTTAATGAAGTGTTTAGAATGTCAGAGAACTCAAATGCTATAATTCAGAAATGTGCACTAGAGAATTCTAAGCACTACATCAAACTGCATATTCCAATATTCTGTAGGATGATGCCATGGCAGAATACATCTGTTACTCTAATAGTGTAAGAGTAAAGAACGTTATAGTATTGTGCAGAAGGGCTTGGTGAACAAGCAGTGGGTACCTATATGATTAAAGCAGCACAGCTGGATGTCAGATTTTCCTTTTAAAATGTTCCTCATAAGGAACAGAAGTGACAAGTGAAAACTGCTTCCTTTGGGAGACAGTTTTAGCGGTTCTTTCTTTATCTTTGTTGTTAAACCTTGTATGCTGCCAACTGGGTTTGAGAATACAGATTGTTTTCAGAAGGTGATGCTCCTTGATCCCAGGTGTTTCGAGTATGATGTATGAATGCTGCTACATCATTCTGATAAGTTTGAATAGGTCTGTTTCTTTGGATTGTAAAAGCAAAATTGCTTAAGTGCAATTATTGTGGACTTTATGTGGGAATTAATAAACAGTAGCTACTAGATTCTAGAAGCTATATTGATTATCTGTGAGGGATTTGGTATGTTCACTAGATCTCTGTATTTTTTTCTAGAAAGGGCAAAGAGGTTCCTCCATCATTCAAACAGTTTTTCAGCAGTTCTCTTGCTCTGACACAGATCAACCTTTCAGGAACCAAACTCCCTCCTGAGCCTCTTAAGTAAGTAACTATACATTTGGGGATAAGCTTTTTTTAAATTATGAAATTGTGGCATTGTTCTGTGCAACACTATAGGTAAGTAGAAAAGTTGTAGGGTCACCTCTACAGGAGTTCGCCACTATGGATGTGAGAGTCAGATGTACAGAAGTACATAGCAGAAATGAAGAATCCAGCATTTTTTTTGAACATGCTTGTCTTTGACCAGGGTATGCAGCCCTGATGTCAGGAACTGTAGAGGAGAGCAGGATTAACACCTAAGCAGTGTGATATCTAGATCAGAATCGGTCAAATCGGTAAAGGAGTTAAAATATTTCTACTACCTTTTTTAAAAATTATTTTTATTAAAAAAGCCAGTTCTTGAAAATTTTATGGATATAACATAATATATAACATAATCTATGACATAGACAAATTTTACGGTATATAATAAACAGTAGAGACTGGGCAAAGAAAGAAGAAACAGTTATACCAATCAACTTAACAAGCTAATATGTTACTAGGGAACTAGTTGAATGAAGAGTATAGAGTATACAAACCAGGGGAAGTGAAAAAAAGAAAGAGTATAGGGAAAGAAAGAAAAAAAAATTGTAGTGAGGAGCAAAAAATATGAACTCTCTCATATGGCGGGTTGATAGGTTTAAATATTTCAAATAAGAATATCAGTCTTCTTTATATATATTTCGCAATGCATTGTCAGGCAGTGGCCATTAACTTATCTCCATTTGCGGGCCATAAAATGGAGGGGAAAGACAAAGTTTGGAAGCCTGTGGGGACTTTGGTAAGTCTCTTAAGAGACTTGTCTCTTAAAAATTAACATTGTACTTGCCATGCATCTGTCTTACTGATTAGCATTTTCCATTCTGGTATTCTATAATAGTTCTAAATTATTTTTCAGAGCACTCCTATTGGGTCTTGCTTGTAACCAAAATTTGAAGGAGGTGTTTTTAGATCTGAGTAGCTGTGAGGTAAGAAATATTCACAGATGCTATCTGTAATGTCGTAGTTATACTGTTGTTCCCCTTAAACATAAGATGTTCATGTAATTTGTAATGTAACACTGTACTGAAGAAGTAATAAATGAATTTTTAAAAACCTGTTGCATATATAGAGAACATGAAATGCCCTTTCTGTGGTTATGATTATTTTTTCCTCAACAGCAACAGTGCATGGCAATCTGTTATGAAACAAGGGACAGCTGGATGAAGTTTTTGATATTACCTGCAGGTCTACCAGAAATGATCTAGAAAACAGCAGTTGGGATATACACACCCATGGGCAAAATTAAGAAAGCTCTTTGTGTCCATTGTATTCCATTTTGATTTCTCTGTTCTCAAGTGTAGACTGAACCAGTACTGTTGTTAGTTTGTCTTTGCATGTGAGAGTTTTGTTGTTATTGACAATACAGTTGCTTTGAGTGACTCAGAATAAATATTTCATTGCTAGACCCAAACTATGTAAGCTAGGAACTGAAAGACCTCTCCTCCTTTATTTATAACCCCTGAACCTGAGAGGAAGCATTCATATAACCAGCTGCTCCCAAATTTTCTTCTCTTCTTTATTGGTGGCTCAGACTGTTTTCTCTACACACAGTCATGGTCTTCTACATGAAACTTGGAAAAAACTATGGTTTATTTCTGTCATCACCTCAGTTTTGTTAGCAGCAAATCTCTGACAATACTAACTCTGAATCAAAGCTTGATTACTTTGTATTCCTATTTCTAATGTAGAAAACGCTTTGTATTTTCATTGCTTGGCATTGATTTATTTCCTTTTCTCCTTCCTGCTTCCATTAGCTTGGTCACTGTGTAAGTACATGTCAAGCCTTACTTACGATGTCTTAACTATTAATCTGAAATGAGACCACTTTCCTGCCTATCCACTACATTTATTCCATTTGCCACCCCCTTTTCATTGCTCAAGATCTGTTTATTGTTGCTGGGCTGCAGAATAGGCTTGGTGTATAATAGGAAAGGTCTTATTTTTAAAAAGTAGCTAGATATTACTTTGGAACTATCCTCATATGAGTTTCATCATTTTAATACAGGCCTGCTTGATACAGATAACGTAGAAAACTACCTTATTCTAACACAATGTTGCCACTTTTCACTGGCGACAATGTCTGTCTAGGATTTCAGGCGTGGTCAGATGTGTTCAGAGTGATGTGAGATGCCATTAAAAAAACCCAGAAACATAGGAAGCAGCCTAATCAAAGCCATGGGTTCATCTCTCCCAGTGTTACAAGTCTGGCTGGCAGGAATGATTCCCCAGAATTTCAGGCAAGAATCTATCCTAGTTGTACCGTGAGATTGCTGTTCCCCCGGTGGCCTCTCCTCTGAGTAGTAAACAGGCCTGACCTTATTTTATTTACAGAATTAGGTAAGACTAGGTGTGTTCAGGATGACATGGGTGATCATACCAGGAGTTACGTCAATGTTTTTTTCAGGAAACCAAAAATGTGGGCGACATTCCTGTGTCTTGAAATATTTGCATACATTTCTCCAGGAATTCTGATTGAGCTGGGAGTTCTCCAGTGCATATGTATCACTCAGGAGTGTTTGCTGCAGGGAAAATGGATGTAACATCTGTGTATCTGCAACACCCTTGTCTGCTTTGTGTGAATCTTGAATTTGCTTTTGTTTATCATTCATACTGCTCTCCTCAGGTAAAACATAACCCAACTGAATACTGAGTTTATAAGTATCTGGGATCATCCTTAGCTTCTCATCTTTGCTCCAGTCCTGGAATAGCTCTCAGAGATTGCAAATACAGAAAATACCCCAGTTTTAGGATGAATTAGTTAAGGAGAAAAGAGTATGAAGAAAAGTATAGCGGGTTGAGAAGCATATGAACTCAAAGTTTGATTCCTATCATATGAAGTTCATCTGACCAGACTGTCAGGGCCTTTCTGCACTACCCTATTAGTTCTGTTATTCCAGTTTCAACATCCTGTGGAATTCTGGGGTTTGCAGTTTAGGTAGAGGTCTTTAGAATTCTCAGCCAGAGAGCTCTTTGGCCTCAGTAAACAGCAAACCCTAGAATTCAGCAGGATGCTGAAAGTATGCCTGGAAAACAACCAGTAGCCAGTTAAGCTGTTACAACAACGGAGTTGCATGTTTGTTGTAACCACTCTTGTCACCAGTTTGACCATAGCAGTTTGGACCCACTGAAGTTTCAGAACAGTTTCCAAAAGTATTAACGAATTATGTGTTGATATGATAATTTTGTCCATCATGGTTGCCTTCTCAGTGCAGAAGAGCTTCCCACTCCATTTGTAGGCCCAGTGAAGATAGTCCATGGCAGTAGGTTGCACTGGATTTGAAGGGGATCATTTGTGGTAGTGGGGATTTAGTTCAAGGAAAGTGGCCTTAACTGAAGCACAGTTATTAAGGAATATTGATGAAAGATTATTTAAAGCTCGATGAGGGGCTCTCTATAATATTTGCTGCTGCATTAATGGATATCTTTACAAATCTGATGAAAACTCAACAACCACTCCAACTTTGTGCTGCTACTACATGTAGCAATTTCATAAAGCCATCATGATCATAAGAGGGCAGTTGAAGCACTGGACGCTTGCACTTCAGTGACGTGGACCACCTCTTGAAAATGTAGGTCATAAGAGTAATACAGAAGTAACTACCTGTTCTGTAAAGGTAATACAATGGATAGCATCTTCATGTCTGACCTACAAGCATAAAAAGAATATCTGTGTAATGAAATTCTGATGGATGTAGCTGCTGCTTTTTTCACATATAGCCACTAAATCATACTTCCGTTGTTAGGTTTCAGAGTATTAATTGGAATTATATTTTCACGTCTATTAAATCTATGTTTTGAAAATGAAATGATTTAAATTATTAATGCAACCTAATAAACTGCTATAAGTATATATGATAATTCACATGGAATTCACTATAATGATCTCAGCACATTTTAACTGTAAATTACAGATTATATGAGGCCATTATTTTCCTTGGCTGCTTGTTAAAAACATAAAGAGTATACCAAAATGGGTTGATAAGGGCTTGTAGCAGTTGTGCAAAATTTGTTATTGCTGCCATACTTGCTATCGATAGCTGATGTGTACAAACATTAATTATATTATATATATTAATTATGGAGCAGTGCACATGCTAATAGACTAATGTCATTCTGAATGTTTCTGACTGAATGCTTCTGAAGTTAGACATCCCCTGTTGTGGGAAAGCTAATATATTGGGAGAAAGGGCTTTAGCATAATATTTTTCTCAATATGCTAACTGTGTGCAATGAGGTTTTGACATGGAAAATAATTCAACTATGGAAGCATTCCTGCATTATACTGTAGCCCTCAAGTCAAAAAGAACCACACTATTACTAATTTCCCAACATATATATCAGCTCTAGAGCTGCTGTTTTTAGTGGAAATGTAAGTAGCTGGATTTGTAGTTTAGTCTAGTTTACACTGATACCATTCATGCAATAAAATGCAACTTGCTGTGTATGTTCTCTTCTCCCCAAGTACTCATATGCATGCAGTTCAGGCAGTTTGGGTTGATTAGTCATGATGGAAACTGAAAGGATAATGCCCTTGTGGTCCAAATCTTTTGCTGTTGTTATATGCCTTCAAGTCATTTCCAGCTTACAGAAACCTTAAGATGAACCTAGCATGGGATTTTTCTGGGGCTAAGAGTATGTGATGCACACAAGGTCATCCAGTGGGTTTCTGTCGCTGAGTAGGGAATCAGACCCTGGTCTCCAGGGTTGTAGTCCAATGCTCAAACCACTACACCAAGCTGGCTGTCCCAAATCTTTTGCTTCACTTTTGCTTCCCGAGTTAAACTTCAAACGTCCATTTAATGTTTTATGTGGCGTTGTTTGTTCTTTCTTCCTTGATTTGCCTGTGGATCCAGTAGGAAACTAGGGAAGCCAATATTTAAGCATTTCATTGTTTAAGCCTGAGAGATGAAAACAATCTGAAGAACATTTGTGAGTGCTGTGTGAACATTTGATGGTGTGGCCTGCATCCCTTCCTCAACCCCCACCCCAAAATCTGTGGTTCCAGAAATTCTTCTTTACATCCAAAATGCTTGAAAGATACGGTGTCTCAGTTCCAAATCAGAGAGGCCATGGTGTTCTGAGGTAAAATGTATAACTACTGGCTGCTCAAGATTCCTTATCAGGATTGCAGACTTTTGATTCCTGAAGCACATGTTCTGGTCTGTGGTTGTTTTCCCCAGGTACTGAAGATGGCATTCTGTAATCTGCATTCAATCACATTGCAGCACCAGTAGATGATGTTTTGTTTAATATAGTAGGTTCTATCAGTCTCTAGGCTCCTAAAAGTGACTGTCTTCTTTAGATACCTACAGGTAATGCAGCGCTTCCACTCACTAGGGTGTGACAGGACTGTGAAGTTGTGTTCTTAGGAAAGCTTTTACTAGCAGTCTCTGTAGATTACAGGGTTGGCAGAAAGCTGTAACAGGAGGCTTGCTCATGACTCTAGCAAGATGTTTGGAATTTACTAACGGTGGATAGCTTTCTCTGCTTGCCTTACAGTAGTTGGGAGATGCTAAATGGAGATCTACCACAAATGGAATGTTGTTGGCTGTTGCTTGATTCGTGTCTTGTGAAGCAGATTTTCTCTCAGAATGATGATTGCACTCTTGATATAGTCAGCAATCCCATCTGAAGAAGATATAGCTCAAGTTCATTGGTCCTTTTCTAGTAATTTCCATTGTTATTACAGATGCCTATGATTCTTAAAGCCAAGCTATAGATAACATTTCATTTAACATGCTAGGGTGGCAGCAACTTCCCAGGGGGGAGAGAGAGAGAGAGAGAGAGAGAGTTTGTCTAAAACGTGTAAGACCTAGCAGACGTGGCCAGTGGTGAGGCATTATGGCAGTTACTGTTTGAAAAAAAATGTGGAGGGCCACATTTTGAAACTAAACACTGAACACTGTCTAGATCAGGAGTTAAATGAGATCAGCATGGATACTGTTTTGCACTTGCTGCTACTGCTAATTTAATAATAATCTGTTTTCATAATATTTTTATATTTATTATAGTAATACATAATCTAATCTTTTATGTTGTGTGCTTTGTAAGAAATAATTTTGCAGTTTTATAGGCTAGGAAATAAGGAGCATTTTGATGGTTGTTTTCAGAAAGATGAATTATTCCAGAATTATACATGCTATCATTTGCGTTAATTGTGAAATGTGCTCTGCTAATTTCAACATTCTCTGTCCTGAGAAAGTGTCTAAGTACTTCCTTTTTTCCTTTAGCTAAGATCAGGAGGTGCACAAGTTTTAGAAGGATGCATAGCAGAAATCCATAATATTGCCAGCCTTGACATTTCAGATAATGGTAAGAAAGCATATTGATGATAGTCCAATTATTATCCTCTGCTCAGAGAACTAATTAAAGAATTGGAGTCATGGTATGATGCATTGCAACTTTGCTTAAGAATAAATTACATGCCTGCTTACAAGACAAGATGAATAACCAATATTATTTTTTGCTTGTTATTCGGACAATTATTACTTGGATGAAAATCAAATTGAAATTAATCAAATTCTGAGTAAACATAGCTCTATTTTTATTATATGATATGTTATTGTAAAAAAGTAAATAAATGAATTATTAAGTACGAAGTAAGTTAACTGTGGTGCCAGAATCCTTTTGGGGTACTAAGGCAGCATAAAAATAATTGCACTGTTAGTTGTGCTTTCTCAGAGGGTGTATACCTATAGTCCCTAGTGCAGCCAGTTACTCTTCAAGCACACACATAATCCTCTTCCTCCCTTTCAGTGTGACGATTGGGGGGCTAGTCAAATATTGTACAGTAGTTGAGTTCAAGCCATGTTGTGTAATTTATTACACAACTGTAGCGTCCACCTTAACTACATTGGTATTTCATTTACGCTGTGCTTAAGGATATAACATCCTGGCCTGGATTTTTCACAATACCGCAAAGAGCCTAATGCTGCAGTGAGTTTCCATTGGCTAGGCTGTTGCCCTCTAGACACGAAATGAAACACTGGTTCCATCAGTGTAGACATTTGCCATATACAGACTTCACTGACCACAAGCTTTAAACCACAGACAAAATGATTGGAGAATTATACCTTCCAAAGGGAAAAAATGTATTGGCATTCAAACCTATTGAATTTTGATAATATACTGTGGTCAATGGAATGAAAGAAGGTTCCAGTACTCAAAAATAACAGTGTCTCCATCACTGCAGCTTATTCTGACTATTAGCCACTCATATGTATGTGACAAAAGTCCAGTGGTTGCTCTTCGAGAAAAAGAATCTTGAAGAGGTTGCTCATTCAGAGTGGAAAAAACATTGATGGGAATGGTGCCTTTAATAATTAATTTAATATCCTTCCTGTGTCCTCACATGGAATCCTGCTAAAATCCTGTGAGGAAAAAAAAGTTTTAAAAACCCCAAACAAACCCAATTAAGCTGATTAATACTGCTTTTCCTTTCTGACTTGCTGCTTCCCAGATTCGCTTTTCCTGAGGAAATGTGCAGCTCAACCCTGAAAAAAAAGGGATGGGGAATTGTTAGATCCCTCATTCCATCCCTGTTGCCATTTAATGAAAGATTGTAATTAAATTGGAATAGGACAGCAGTTACACCTTGCCAGAAAAGAGGTAAATTGTCACCGAAAGACAAAATAAGACACAGATCTGTATAAATCTTGTCTGTACTGATACGTACATGCAGAAATTAAGAAATAATTACTGTAAAGTCCTCCCTTCACGTTTGTGGGTTTGACTTTTTTGAATTTAATGTTTGCGAGGTGCATGTGTGCTTTTTCCTCACCATTCTCCTCCTTCCATTCCCTTGTGTTTTGCTGGGCGCAGAGAAGGAAGCTGAGTGCACCCGGCAAAAGGCAAGCGAGGAAGAGAGGCACACGCGCACTTTCGTCTGCCCTATGGATCTCCCCCTCCAATTCCCTTGCCTCTGGCCCAAACACTAAGAACATGTGCCGAGGCAAAAGGCAAGGGAATTGGCAGGGGGACAGCACGCACACACACCTTCTTTCACCCTTCCCTTCTTTGTGTTCTGCAAAACAGATGTAAAGTCAACAACTTAACTCCAGCATGGTTGATTCAAAGTCCTCTGGCAAAATAGATTCATGTGCATTTCATAGTGTTCAATGTTTTTAAAATTCGTACACTTAATCTTATTCCTTGCAGGCCTAGAATCTGATCTTTCCACGCTTATAGTCTGGCTTAGTAAAAATCGATCAATAAGACATTTGGGACTAGGCAAAAATTTTAACAACATGAAATCCAAGTAAGATTTTTATTTATGCATTTTTTTAGAGCGGGAGGGAAGAATCAAAAACAAGTCACTGGTTTCATTTTTTTTTTCCTGCTGCTTCTTTCCTCCTTCAGAAATCTGGCTCCTGTACTTGATAATTTAGTACAAATGATCCAAGATGAAGATTCAGTGAGTACTGTTGAATGTTACCTTGAATATTACCTTCAGCATTCCTGTCTCTCACTTTTCATTTATTATGGATTTTTACTAATATTGAGAAATATTTCTCAGTTGTAATAGTCACGTTTAATCATTGGTTCATATAACAAATGAACAAGGCATTATCTTTATTAAAAAAGGATATTTTAAAGTGCAAAGTCAAAGATGTATGGGCAGGCCCTAAGCAGACAAGGCCTGTTTAATGTTTATGTTTCACTTAATGATTTAAATTGTCTTATCAAAAATATCAAATGTTCAATACTTTTTAACCAAAATATTTCTAACTTGTGAAGTTTAGCTATCAGTTTTTAGTGTAATCTTGCATTGAGGTTATTACTTTTGAAGGAAACCATTCTCTTTGTATCCATTGTAAGCTGAAAGCTGGTAGCATACACTATATAAGGATACATTTAGACAAACATTTGTAATTAGTTCTTTGGGTGCAGTAAAATTACTTTAAGTCTGTGTAGATGTAATCACTCAGGTGCAACAGTGAGCTCAGAAAGTACCAACAGAACTGCTCTACTGAAAAACAGCATGCTCAGGAATATGTAAAGTTTTTGTTTTGTTTTGTTTTTAATGTAACTACTCAACAAGATGTCAACATAGGTACTAAGTAACCACAGGATGCTGTCTGTTGTAAAATCAACCGGAAAATGTGGTGGGACTAAGCAACCATGCTTTGAAGAAAGTTTGGAACTCTGTTGCTGAGGTCTAATTTGGTAGTTCTAATATCTTAACCACAGAGATGGTGATATTGAAACCATGCATTTAATTGGTATTCAGCATTTATTTTCAATCATTTGAGTCATTGTTCTGCAGATGTACATATTCTTTGGGTCTGAAAATAAACACGGTTTGATGGTGAGTAAATAAACTCCCTAGTTATGATCTAAACATATCTTTTTTTTCCTAAAAAAATAATTGGTATCTAGTTCATAGACTGCAATTTGCCAGTTGTAGTCACACATCTGCCAAACAGATGGTTGAAGTTGTTATATGACAGTGACAGTCACCTGCTGGAGGAAAAGCAAAGATAAATTTTCTTTCCTTTCTTTCACCACTTCACACATTCCACACTCGTAGCTCAAGCTTATGTAGGTAACAGCACCAGGCTGCCTGCATGAGGTTGTGGATTTTGTTCCAGTTTGAATGAGATCAGGTGATCAGCCCTGCATCGCTCCCCAGTGGCTGAAGCGGTAAAAAAATATAAATGTCCCTCTGCTGTTTAGGAGAGTGGGAGCAGCCAAAAGCAAAATATATTGTGGCAGTGCTTAGGCAGAACCAGGAGGTTTGCCTGCTTGTTTAACAAGAGTGGATAGGAAATATGTTTATTTGTGTCTTTGGTATAGGTTATTTTGATACTTTTATTGTTGCTGTATGTTATTCCTAGCTAAGTGCACAGGTAATCTGATGCAAGGTTACTTTAAGAACAGGAGCTACCTGCAGGAAAGAGCACTTCAGTGGGCTTTGCTCCTGCTTATCATCCCTGTTTCTTTCTTCTACCCAGCTGGATTTGAGTAAAAGCAATGCTGTGGGAGTATAGGCTTTCAGTCTATTGTTAATTTTAAGGGAAGCATTGTACAGATTATAGGTAATAATGTTTCTGTTGTTACCAGTTGAGTTTTTTAAATATTAAGGGCTGAATCAGAATAGAAGAGAAATACAGAGGTCCTGATACTTAAATAAATTCAGCTGTTTGGGTGAGCTAGAGTAGACTTATTGAATGCATGGAGCTTCTTAACTCAGCATTTATGTAAGTCCTATTGATTAAGTGGGTCTACTTTAGCTGGGACTAACAGCAGAATTTAGCCCTAAAAATTTATGCACATAGAAACATTAGGATCCCACTGTATTTACCACCTGAAATCTTTTGAAGTTCCTGGTAGTTATAGTATTCAGTTGTTTTATTTTTACCTGTCCGAAATTTCATTCAGCCCCTGTTCTATTAACTCTTAGTCAGGGGCTTTTTTTGTAATGGTTTCCTCTGTTTTATTTATTTTTTTAATGTTCATTTAACATTTCAATTTAAAATATTACATTCTGTAATAGTATTAATGCAGTATCAAATGTATGCCTAGGTCCCCTAAATTTATGCCTAGGTCCCCTAAATCAGTCTCAAGATTTTATGAGACAGAATGTGCTGTTTGAAAGGGAAACATAGATAGATGTCTCCCGTCCTCATATGAGAAATTGATTTTTGTAGCCTATTGCTCTAGTTCAGGCTTTTAAACCTTGGCTAATGGGGTCAATTACAACCTCTTTGTGTAGAGCACATACTTAATTTGAAACAGATATCTAACAGAAGTGCTATACTGTCCTTGGAACATAACGAAGAATTATCCATTCAGTTCCCATATTTAGTAATAGTTTATCTACTAGGGACCAATGGATGCCTTTTTATTAATAAATGTGAGGTAAAAAGGTGCCCCAAGTATTGCGTGGACATTGAAATGACTTTGAGCAACAAAAGAGGAAGACACTCAAAATAAATGAAAAATAGGACAGTAAAATAGCCTGGGTATACAAAGGTATTGCATAATTGTGTAATCAGATTGAGAAACTGGAATGGTTTCCTAAAGAGTAAAAGAGCACTGTTTTTAGAATTAATGCAGATACTCAATGCATAGCACCTCGGTGCACATGCAGGAGCTAGTTCAAGGTATAGTTATGGTAAAGTCAGAAGCTATGCAGTTTCCACACACCAGTCTATAAAGTGTTGTTGCTTTGCATGCTACCATACTCAGAAGAAAGTTGTCCTGTGTTGTGTCCTTTAAAGTCTTGATTTGTTGGATTTTTGGACTAGTGTGAGACCTGCATTTTGCAGTTGACGTAAAATGTTGAGATGGGATCCAAACATCCTAAAGTCTGATTTTTCAAATAACCATCTCATTAATCGTTGCATTATTCATTGCATGTGCATTAGTTACATCTATGATCAATTGTATTTTAAAAGTAGCAATAATGTGACAGTTCCTAAGTCAGAAATGTGCTCATTTGGAAAAAGAAATATACAGGTCCAGTAATGCTTTTTTTGTACTGGCTAGGCAGTTCATCAAGGTGGTCAGTAAGACAAAGGCCTCTACCAATTCCTTCCTTAGTATCCAGGATTAATATGCCCAGAGAGGTCCCTTCTAAGGATGGCTGCTGTATGTCAGGGACTATGATGAGTAACTCATATGAGTTCCTTTGATTTGACTGGTGGAATGGCCAGGGTAAACAGTCAGTCGAAGATAAAGAGGACGGAGGGAGGGAGGCAGAGAGGGAAGGAAAGAAGGAGAGACAAGCCATCATTTTAGGGATGGCTTAGGGAGACAGTAATATTGCATCAGGTATTATTGTGTACCAAGTGATATTGTTTCTGTTGGTGTTCTCAGTGACATGTGGAGGCAAAGAATTTTTATAGTCTGTTGCTGTAGTTGACCTCGAGAATCAAAGAGGTTTAAGCACTTACAAGACATACAGTATTACCAAGACCAAAGCTTGTGATAAGCTCACCTGCAGCAATGATTGTGAATTCCCGTATTCAGTGCTTATTTATTTCGTTTTTTTAATTGTTCTGTAGTGTTGTATACACTGTGAACACATTCTGTTGAATTGCTTATTAATTTAGGAAGACAAGCTGTGCTGTTACAGCTTTGTGCTGGAATCTATTACAGAAGCGTGAAGCACCTCAATTAAACTTTTGCTACCTTTCCCAGATAACATACTAATCTGGAGCTAATACTCTCTAAATTATGTGGCAAATAAAGTGAGGATGCACTTGGAGATTAGTAGAATTAGTATAGTAATTTGATAGCTGCCATTTAAGCTAAAATGATTCATTCCTTTTGTCAAGGACAGGCTTTTCAATTGTACAGTCACAGTGAGTGTATAATTTGCATAATGGCCAACTCCAAGTTAGTACTATCCCTCTGGGTTTTAACAACCTGCATAAATTTGGCTGTGCAAAGAATTACCATTTTCAGAGCAGCTGCAGAACTCCTATAATGTCTTCTTGGGAGGCGAGGAGTTATAACTGATCTGCAGATTGAACTGTATTTCTGGATGCTGTCAAAATGTAAATATAGTTAGAATGCACACTTCATTCTTTGCCACTTATTTTCAGAGCAGTGAGTTGTATATTCAGACCACTTCCATCACATTTAAACTGTCTATTTTCTTCTTAAAATGTGAAATGAAAAGCTCATAAGTCAAGTTTCCACAAATGCCTTAGGGCATTCTCCATTGTATGAAGGGAGAGTAGGGACGTGCCTGTTGGTCCGAAACCCTCTGTCCCATTCCCAACCGTCTTGCAGCTTTCTAAGTCCTGAGGTTGAAGATCTGCAGTAATGAAAGTGTTGTAGGCTCTTAGCTGTTTCATGAATGTTGTAAGGAATAAAATCAATCACCTGACAAGGAATGTTAGCAAGGTGTATCCGTGGAAAGTGGGTATCAAAGCTGCTAGTCCCCCCCCCCCCCATGGACTTATATTGCCTCAAGATGATAATTCTAGTATTCTGTTCTGGAACTAACTGGCACTCATCATTGCTCATAGAGAAATGCCTGATGAGAAATTTCTCCTTCTGTGGGTTTATGAAAGGGTGCTGCAGTTGTGTGGCTATCCTGCAATTTTGAGCTGTGCTAACTAGGGCTGCTTGGTGTTGCAGTCCATCAACATCTGGAAGGCTACACAGTTCCCATCCCTGGAGGGAAATGAATGCTTTGTTGTTTTTTATTCCTCACTAAGAAATCTTAAGCTATCTCTATTATGAGTCATCTTTCATATTTCTTCTTTGCAGTTCTGTGAATTTCTCTCCTTTTTGACAAACTATTCAAAGAGATTTTGTGTTCAACTTGGTTTATTAATATATTTTTATTAGCAATTTATATAGTATTGTAGTAAATAATTTCCTGCACACTTTACTTCACCACAGACAATATTCCATGATTCAAAGGGTAATCAATTACGATCAAAGACAAATGACAACAGTAGGCCATAAGCAAAATCCAAAGAGCGTTCATCATGATAGCTTCCAAATATCATGTGGTTCATTGGTGGGCCATATCTAGAATCTGCACATGACACATGTGTCATATACTGATACCATGTAGTCTCAAGTGTCTTCAGCTAGTTCATCTCTGATGGGATGAAGTTTGAGTGTCTCTAACAATGGGAGAGTCCAAATTCTCTCCAACGAACAAAAAATCGATAAACTTTGCAAGTTCTTCCATGCCTTTTCTATCTCTGTCCTTGCTGCATATAGCAAGGTGGATATAAGAGCTTTACATGGGACATTTTCATCTACTTTATCATGAATTGATATAACCAATAAAGAACTTTGAAGTCATATGTTTTGACTAGATATTTTATTAATCTAATCAAGAATTTCCAGCCAACATGGAATTATCTTAGGGCAACAGACCCACATGTGTTTCAGTGTGCCAACTTTGTTACAACCTTTCCAACATTTGTCAGCTTATTTAAAAGTAATTTAGTTTCTGAAAATAAGCATGTGGAACATGCTTTTTCTTACTGTAGCTAACAAGCGGGGGCTTCAAATCATAGTTTGATCTTGGTTTGTTTTAGCCAAACTTGTTTTGTATGTAATGGATGAAGGGGATCTCAAAAGTCCAGAGATCATTGTTTGTTCAGCGTGAACCATAGTCTAGATCAGTGGTTCCCATACTATCTGATGTGCGGGACAGGTAGATTTTTCAGTGGGCCAGAGACCAGTACTGCTTTTGTGCCTTTGGCTACAATTTTTCTTTCTTTCCTGTTAAGTCTCCAGGAACTGGCAGCCAATGGCTTGTGAACTGACACTGATTCCTGGACCACCATGCTGGGCAGTACTGGTTCAGACAATTTGTTCTCAACTGTAAAGAATAGCAGTGCAATACAGTGCACAAGAGTGCAGATGTGTGTGAACTTCATGGCCAGTGATTAAGGGGTTGGGAAACTGAAGTCTCAGAATATCTAATGAGTTCAAGAATCACTGGCCCTGATGGTCATCTTAGCTGGGCTTATCTGATTCGTTAGCTACAGATAACAGGGTACAGTTAATATGCCAGCTAGCATTGTTCTTAGGCTGTTATAAAATTCATAATTTTGTGATCATGTTCCTTTGTGTCAATGTGCTAAGGAGAACTGTATTGTCAGATTAAAGAGAGCATTCAAGATAACTTAAGAGTAATGTAGAAATGTTATTCATTGTTTGGTTACTCCACAGCCTTTGCAGTCACTATCTCTAGCAGATTCCAAGTTGAAGACTGAGGTTACTATCATTATCAATGCTCTGGGCAGCAATACCTCTCTTACAAAAGTGGATATTAGTGGAAATGGCATGGGAGACATGGGCGCAAAGATGTTAGCAAAAGCTCTTCAGATAAACACCAAACTGAGGTACTGTAGGTTTTATTCATTTATCTTCTTAACTTTAGTGCTGTTGGGGGCAAGAGCAGCTTGGGAAAGGTAGGTTTCAGTGGACTAACAGTTAAGAAGGAAATGGAACCAGGTGCAATTACTTCTCTGAAACTGGAAGCTTCCTGTAAAAAGAAAACAATCCATTACGACGCTTTTCATGCATTTCCCATGCATCATGTATTTTCATAACTCTAAAGTAGCATTTGGATATACTTATGCTTGAAGACTGGATAGTTAAATGGAGAGCCTACTTCCATATATGCCTTTTGGGACTTCAGTATGCTTATTGAAATCCCCCTGAAGACTGTTTGCAACCTGGTGAATGGCTCCTCAGCAGCACAGTTGATCTGTTTCTTTGGCCTAGTGCAAAGTACAAACCCTCAGAAATTGCATCAGGGCAGATGGGTTTCTCTGTGAGGGAAATGGAATGCTTACGGATGACAGCTGTCCCCTCACCCAGCCACTCAGTCTAAATTGCTGCTGTACTAAGTATCCAACAAAACAGAAACAGATCCACCCACCCAGTATACTCATCCATCTCACCAGTAATGCCTGTTAGAGGAGTTCCTTCATCCATAACCAGGTCTCAGATGATAGTTTTATTTTAGACACATCTGGAGCAGCACTAACAATGCACAGGGTGGACGGGGAGGACAACATGGATCTGGGAGGGATCAAAACACAGGGCAATTTTTGTTAACTAACATTTTTAAAAATTGTTTTAAGTTAATATTTTAATATGACTATTTAATTGTTTTAAACTTTTGTACTATCCATTGTTTTATCTGTATTTTGTGTATGCACTCCCCTTACTCCCAACATGGGGCCCAAAACAGCCCACAATTTGAGATAAAACAAAATACAAACTAAATTAGTCAGAACTAAAGGCATAAGTTAATCTAAAGTGTGAGTTGTGAAACAGAATTTCTGAAGGAAGTTGCTAGATCACAAGTAAGTAAACATAATATGAATAACTAGTGGCATATTTTATTCCTGCTGTTAGGCTTCTACTAGAAAATTAATTGTATTTTCCAGTTCCAAACAGTGAAAATGTCCTGTTGCTGTGTGTTTTAAAAGCTTCGTCAATGGATTTGTGTAATTTCTGCTTTCTCAACAGAACTGTTATATGGGACAAAAATAATATCACTGCCCAGGGCTTCCAGGACATAGCAGTGGCTCTAGAAAAGTAAGTTCTGTGCAATTGTTCATTGTAGATACTACAGTGATGTTTAGTTCTGGATCCAAGGCAATTCATGATATCACTTTGTAAAAATGGAAGCTAAAATGTTTCATTTTCTGTTGCTGTTCCCCCAGCACTACCCACCTGCCTTGAGTTTAATTCTTCAAGAAGAAACCTGTTAGTATAAGTTAAGAGGTTTGGTTGTTATGACTGTTAGATGTCAGAAAATGGAGGAAGAGGTGACTAAGTTTTGAATTTGAAAACAAGCCAATTTTCCAGTTTCATTTTTTAAGCTGAGAAAAAAAACCCTCCTGATAATTCTGATTCTAATTAGTTCTATTTAAATGCAGTTATCTCTTGAAAGTATTCATTAAAGAGTCTTGGCGGGGAGGGAGGGTTCATGAGTGGAAGTATGTATCTTCTCTGAATTGTGGAAGATTAAAGGTTACCAAAGTTGGCTATCCATTCATTCTTGGACAGAAAGAGACGTTCATCGTTTGTTCATCCAGTTTTGAAATGCAGATTAATGAATATTTCCTGTTACAATAACACCTGAGCCAAATTAATTCCAAATCAATTCAGGTTCAATCAGCATTGTTTAAATTCCAGATTTATTCATGACAGCTTGACTTCAATGTCAGATGATTGCTGCCAGTTACAATAGCTTGTGTCTCTTACTGATAAAAGGAAAAACCAGTCTTGACACATATTAAGCTGAAATGCAACATAATCTCTTAGCTGTGAATACAAATGGAGGAGGGAAACCTTCTTTCGTAAGGGATTGATAAAATCTGGAGTAGAAAAGACTGAGTTGGGGAATTTGTAGGGGCTGAATGACAGCAAGCCCTTGAAGAGATCTAAATATTAGCATGCTTTCAACTGTACCGACTGATGAGAGGAGTGGATTGTGATCTATTAGTAAAGCTTTTGCTGCTTGATCCCCCAGTTTTCAAATCATTCCTGAGAATCTTGTGCAATAATAATTAAAAACAGAAAGAAAGATTTCCAGTGTCCAGCTTCTTTCTCATTCCATCTTAATGATAACCAGTGGCATCTTGCTGTAGTTCCACAATTGAAAAATCAACAGAGAGCACTGAGTTCAGTATCCAGCTTGAGAGTGGGGTGTAGTTGGGGAATCCTTTTGCAAACTGACACTGCACATCATTCTGGCAGGAAAGGTTCCCTATCATGCTGCTTATAGACGGTGTCTCTTCTTCTTATGGCGAGGGTAAATAAAAAGAGTGCCTCCCTTAAAACTGAAAGTGACAGTGTGTGACAGAAATGTTGGTGCCATGTTAGGCATGATGATATAAAGATGACACATTCTAAAGGTGACACATTATTTACTTAGCATATGCCCATACGTCCCTTTGTGAGCCTGCGTGAGTATTAATGTCTTCAGAGGAGGACTTTCACTTGGTCTCACCACCATCACAGGCATGTTTCTGGATACAGGAGAGAGCCTTCTCATTGGCTGCTTCTTCCAGAGTGTGGAACTCCCTCCCTCAGGATGTTTCGTTGACCCCTTTTGTATTTTCTTTCTTCCAAAAAGCAGAAGACCTTTTTATTTAGGAAGGCCTGTGGCTGTTAAATTCAAATGACAGAAGGTCTTTTAAAGGGGTGTACTACGCGAGTGTTGTGTAGTGGTGTGAGCATTGGGCTACAACCCTGGAGACCAGGATTCAGTTCTCTGCTCAGCCATGGAAACCCACTAAGTTACGTCAGGTACACACTCATACACTCTTCGCCTGACAAAACCCCATGATCAACTCACTTTAGGGTCCCCATAAGTCAGAAATGACTTAAAGGCACACAACAACTGTGTTTTTATGTTTTTTATAATTATGTGTTAAATATTATTAAATTGCATTAACTTTGTGCTTTTAATAGAATTGTTTCTTTAATTATTGTTTAACTTGTACAATAGGATTTTAGCTGTACTTTGTTTTAACTGTTGTAAGGCATCCTGGGCCCCATGCTGGCAGAAGGATACAAAAATAAATAAATAAATAGTCTTCAGACCATTATCTGTCTCCTTTCATGTGTTTTTTTTTAAAGAGCCAGAGACAGTAGTGGACTCCCAGGTATAATGAGTAAAGATCTAAACTCGGAAGATACTCTTTTCTGTCAGCATGGGAGAAGGAAAGAAATAATATTTTATACAATCTAATTCAGTGTTACTGAAAACATCCTTTGGTGTATCTTTCTCAGCATATTATATCGTAATGATTTGTATGATATTATATTATATATACTACATAATATAATAATAGATTGCCTCTTAGCCTGTCAGGGCCTCCAAGGTGATGCACAATGGATAAAAGCATTTCAAATAATACATGTATAAAAACTTTAAAAAGCAAGCTGAAAATAATTTAAAACCAAACAGTTAAATAACATAATTTCAAGGATCACATTACAATAATAAACACAATCCGTTTATGTTTAAATTTAATAACATTGTTTAAGAGGAATTCTTCCTTCTGTAAATGTAGTCTCCATGACTTGACAGCAAGAAAAGAAGAAATATAACCATTTCATATTTAATTGTATCAATGTGATTAATACTTTTTTAAAAAGCACAGTCTATGGTGTTATATATTTGTTACTGAAATCTGTATATCATTACGAAGACAAGCAGAGTGATGCATTCTCTCGTCCTAATTACTTTTGTTCAATAGGGAGTGATGTATTGACATTTGCGCTGCAGGATCAACAATACAAAGTCCAGCATCAGGATGAGATAATGTGGAGAGGACCAATAATTCTGTATTATGATTATGGCAATTTTCAGAATGCTCTTTCAAAGGGTGCTAATGACTGGGCAGACAGTGGGGAACTTCTTGTAATCCAAGAGAGAGGCTTTAGGCATGAAGATTAGGATCACATCAGTTAAAAATAAGTCAATGTGTAGTCCGGAAAAGGTTTGGACTCCTGTGGCTGACATTTTAGCTGATAATGTCATGTACTAGTTAAACAAAGAAGAAGAAAGCCTAATATATTGTTTAAATCAATTCACGAAGGGCTTTTATATGGTAAGACTGGTTAAACAATAACCATTGCAGCTCACTGGGCCTGACTTAGATGCTTGTTGATCCACATGGAGCTACTGCTCTTTAATATATCTACAGCTCATCTGGTGTCTATGGTCTGGCCAACTGAGTAGGTAGGTTTGGGAGTTGGTTATGAATGAGTCTAACAGATCCCTTCATACTGTGATTCACAGAAAAGCTTTAAATAGCGGTCTCAGTATCCAAAATGTTATTGATATAACAGGGATTAGTATTTGAACAGTTAATGTATATTGTGTAAATGGTGATGGTAAAAACATACTCTATCAACCAAGAAAAAAAAAAGGAAGCAGCCTTGTGTTTGTGCTAAATATAAGATTTCATCAAGCATCAAGTTTGCAGCTGTGCAAAGGTTTTCCACCTGATAAAGCAATTTTCGTACCTCTGAAGTTGTCTGAGAACTGGGAGTTATGTATAGTCTCCACCATAAAGGCAGTTAGCTGGTAGCCTGAAATAAGCATATAAGCATCACACAGGTCTTCTAAGAGAAAAGTCAGGAAGAAGATCTGTACAGATTTTCCTTCTCCAGAAACAACACAGTAGGGTACCATATTAATGGCAGACAAATTATGCAAAGGCATGCTAGCTTCCTTCTCTCACAAAGCACTCTCTCGCTAGTTAGTGGGGCTGAAGAAAGGACATAGTGTTATCTTTGTTTTGCAAAATGCTGAGTGAGTCCGGTGGCAAACAGTAATGAGAGCTGCCCTGAGAAATGCTGACATCTTAAGATGGGACAGTACAATAGAAGTTTCTCTGTTCAGCAAAAGGAGATTTTAGCACGAAAGGCCATCTTGATATCTCTACTCCTGCACAGGAATGTGAGAGAGATTAGATGCCCTGAGAGGTGGATTAGAAAGACTTCTATCAGATGAAGTTTGGCTTGCTTTGTCCCAAACTGATGATTTCATAAATCAGGGTGGGCAATTTGTAGCTCTCCAAATGTTGAACTGTAGTTCCCATCGTGCTTCCCCATAGCTTGCGCTGGCTAAAGCTGGTGGAAGTTGCAGTACTGACACACCTAAAGGGATTTGAGTTGCATGTCTTTTGTCTTCAAATGCTTACGTCCAGGTTCAAAGTGATGTTATTCATGTGGTTAGTCCTTGCGTGGCTGATCTTTTTTCAATAACTAGATAAAGCAGGGGAATTAGAGCCAAACTAGGACCAAAGAGTGGTAGCAGGGGACTTAATCCTCCATCTCTACTATTATCCTGATACTATGGTTGGCGTCTTGTAAGAGGCCTATGCCAGGTAGTGCTGACACATGTCTCTTTTTTGGATTTTGGAGACAGAGAAGTTCAACACTCTGTGTAGTGAGCTTGAATATCTTTAAGACTCACCTGTTTCTTCCTCCCCCGATATGGACACTTAGTAGCCAATGGTGAGCAGAGGCAGCAGAGAAACCCCTGGCTGTGTCCCTCTACCCAGATACACAATTAAGACATCATCCTCCAGGACTTCTGGTGGACCCCAAGGGCATACCAGAGGATGCCTTTGTGGTTGTACACCTGTAGGGACATAGCTGGATGTTCCACTGCCATTCCCCATTCTCCACAAGCGACCAGATGGGTCAAGGGGGTCCAGCAGGAGACAGGTGAGTACTGCAGGTGATAGAACTTTACTCCTTGGATGGAACTTTATATCTTGTTTCTCCATAGAGTATCTCAGTCAAAATCTGGTTCCTGTGCCTGCTATTTGCAATGGGAACTTTCTTCACATTGTATATGGCAGGCATATGGGTTACAGTTTGGATTACACCAATCCAATTCCTGCTACACCAGTAGCAGGAAGGGCATACTTTAAATTGCATGCGAAGTGCACACTGTCATACAGACTAGGCTTTTATTCTTGTCTTCCTGTCCCAACCATTTCTTTGTGGGAAAACCAACCACATCTGGGCTAAAAACATGAATGATACCATATCTAATTTTGCCCTCAGTTGCATGCTTTTTGAAATCTAAAGTAAATGTATTTGTTAATATGTAACATTTAAATCTAAATTAAGTCAATCTTGGTAGGCAAAACACATTAATTCTTTAAAATTTATTATCTAAATATTCTATTTCCCTGATAAGAAAAAATAAAATAAAATTAGGGCAGCTTTCCATCATTAAAGTTTACAAGAGGAGTAATTTTAAAATTACAATGAAGAATATTGCATTCAAGTCATCATATGAAGAAATCTACATCACTGGTATCAAGTATGAGGGTGTAAGTCCACTGGAGTAAGATTTTCATTAGGCAAATACACACAGACAGTGTTGTACTTCTTTAAGCCTCTTTGGTGACAATTGTTTCATGAAATCTAGATACTGTCTTGATGTGCTGTTCTTGTATGAGGGTCTCTTTCCTAGGTTTTCTGTGTGCTATTTATATCAATCAGTTTACCAATCAATACACAATTCGTATTGTGTTGTAACTCAAGCTGAGATTCCAGGAACCAAGGGCTAGGCTATTTTGTAATGCAAAGGCACATTTGGAAAAAGAGTAAGAGTTTTCAGTAATTTTCCTCTTGTAGAAGGCAAAAAGTTGCCATCTCTTGATACCGTAAAACGTTCAGAGAAGGTGTGTACACCTTTGTACCTGCACATGGCATGCACATCGGTAAGACAAAAATACCAAAGCCTTCACAATAGATATGCATGGTGGGTTGCAATTTACTTTGTGGCCTTTCATTTTACAGTTAATTTTCAAAATAATGTAGAAACACAGTTATTAGTCATTGACTATATTGATCAGAAAATGCTACTGTCATTAAATTCTTATGCTCTGCTGACAGTCTTTTATGATTTGTGCCCCTCTACATTTATATATAGCACAGTAGTACTAAGTATGGTTGCTGTGTAACCTCCACTTATTTCTTATTTCTATTTCTAAGCAAGTTTGATTTCAAGTATTAATTATGTTCATGCACCTATATATAGAATTAGAATCTCAGTTTCTGAGAAGGACTCTAGTTAGGCTTAAGAAACACCATTTATCTGTGGGTTCCTGGTTCGTATGTTCTTGAAAATAGAGGTACAACACAATAAATGTCATGTTTCACATCACAGCTCAGCTTCTATAAAAAAAATCATGCATTTTGCATCTTACTTCTGAAATGCTAACCCATAAAGTTATGGTGTATGTTCCTTTGTGGTTACAATAATACAACAAAATGTGCTTCTGTCAGATAAAGAGGTTATGGAACTTACAAGTGCATCTAGCTGTAGTAAATAACTTTTATTGTACTTTTAATTTTACTGTTTTTTGTTTTTTTCCTTTTCCAAGGAACTATACTATAAGGTTCATGCCTATACCTGTGAATGATGCTTCTCAAGCACTTAAAACAAGTCCTGAGAAAACTGAAGAGGCGCTTCAGAAGGTATTGCCTACAGTTACAAAAACACAGTTTAGGATAGACTGGCAGAAACAAAGTAGTTAATATGTTGAAATGATTGGGATTTCACTATTAGCTGAAGAGAATTCTCTAGCAGATATCACATTTCCTTTGACAGTCCAAATGTTGTTAGATATCACAGGCCAGGAATGATGGGAGTTACAAGCCAGCAACTTCTAGAGGACCACAAATCATCTACTCTTGCTAATGCAGGGAAACGTAAGAACTCCCTAAAAACAGTTCCCTTTTCTTGCAGATCTAAGTGTGTATCTTACCATGTCTTTGTACATATATTGTGTTCCCTAGTGTGTGGAGATCATGTGTTGGGACCTACAGAGGACAATATTTGAAAAATGAACGTGTACTTTCAATATATTTTATGTATAATTGTGGAATACATTTATAAAGTGTCAGGGTGCAGGCATGATCAATTTGACTTTGTACACCAACCTTAAAACCATACTGGGCACATTCCCATGGCGTGACAGGCCAGCAATCCAAAGGCTTATTATGAATAACCAATGGCTGATGTACACTGTTCACCAGATCTCACAGTGGCAATAGCTAAGCAAATCCTGTTCTGTATTTGGATTATTGTGTCATCTGGCACCGGATAGTTTTCTTTCTCCAGTGTGTTCCTTCCCAACAAACCAGAGAAGGAGGCCAAATATTATTTCTCTGGTTTATTGGGAAAACACAAGTCAGAGAAGGGAATTGCCAAACAACACAATAGATGAACAGCATAGAAAAGTTCTGTGCTTTATTTAGCTACTCCTACTCAAAGTGGGGATAACTAATTAGTTTGCACAATTGCTCATGATTTCAAAGGCATAGCTGTGTTAATCTGTATCCGTATGCAAAAGGATCTTGTAGCACCTTTGAGACTAATAGAAAGGAGCTAATTGCAGAAGACAGGTGCAAGACTTTGCCACAAACCCAGCTACCAACTCTGCCCACACATCTACTCCGAGTATCATCACAGAACCTAATCACATCACCCACACTATTAGAGGTACTTCCACTTGCTCATTCTGTAATTGATATGTGCCATCCTCTATCAATAATGCCCTTCAGCAGTATACATTGGGCAAACAGGCCAAACCCTGCACCAGAGGATAAACTGACATAAATCAGACATTAGGAGTGGAAATCCACAATCCAGTTGTAGAACATTTCAGGCTTCTTGGGCATTCCTGGGCTGCCTTGCCCGGTTTATCGCTTCTCCTTTCTAGTTCTCAGTCAGCATCACACGACATTCCAGTAACTCCCTCCACAATTTCTATGGTTATCTACTTACTTTGGCTTTAAGCAGCATCTTTCCTCTTGCCATTCTCCTCTGTACCCACAAGTTTTGCATTTTATTGCTATTCATGCATACAACCTGCTTATTCATAGTTATAAAGGTCTGTTCCTAAGTACTTCACTCCATGCGTCTGGTGAAGTAGGCTTCAGTCTATGAAAGTTTATGCCACCAGCTTCTTTCTCTCAGTCTCAAAAGTGCTACAAGATCCTTCTACATATTGCTTTTGAATGGTCCTGTGGTTCCCTGGCTTGTCATATTGTACGTATATGCTCACTGTGCTGCAGCAACCTGCATTAATTTTCAATCAGATCCTTCAGAGAATGTGGTTAGAATAGAATAGCAATTTGTAATGAAAAAATGATGGCCGTGATCCTGTACCATTTTGGGGGTAAGCTTCATTTAATTTAGTGAGGCTTACTTCTGAGTAGGCAGATTCAAAATAGTGATGCAAAGCACTACTAATGGATCAATTTTGTCAAGTTCCTTGTCTTTCTTCTCTTCATTATATATGTGAGTGTGTGTGTGTGTGTGTGTACATGTATGTGTGGATGTGTGTGTTGATGTTTGCATGCTTCTTCACTTATGCAGAGTCATGACTAACATTGACTTCTTCTCTTAGATAGAAAACTATTTGCTTCGCAATCATGAAACCCGGAAATATTTGCAAGAACAAGCATACAGGCTGCAACAGGGCATAGTCACTAGTACAACACAACAGGTTAGTCACCTTTGAAAAATTAAGACCGTTTTCATTGGGTTGGATCAAAGATTTTTAAACTCTCGTGAAAGGAGTTCCACAGGAACCAAGAACAGGCATAGAGGAGAGATTACTTTCATGGATTTTCTCATGCGTAATCCTGATCCATTTCTCATGCTATCATGAAGATTTGCTGTTGTGAAGATCCAACTGTAGGAAGCGGATTTGGAATCGTGGTGGGTGTTACAGGGGAATGAAGGAGGTAAAACCTGCAGTCATCCCGTGCTGTGAGTGAACCTCAGCTCGCATAACTCTGGATCCAACCTAGGGTGCTTTATATAATAATTTATTTAGAGTAGATAGTACAGAAGGAAATAAGAAGACAGTAGATTTTTTTTTTGAGTCTGATCCATATCTGGAACCTCAGACCTATTCATTTTTTACACTCTGTGGAGAATGCCATACAGTCAGCCCTCCATATCCACAGATTCTGTGTCTACAGATTCAACCACCTATGGCTCAAAAATATCCCCCTGCAAAAAAAAAAATAAAAAAATAAAAAAAGCAAACTTTGATTTTGCCGTTTTGGATGAGTGACACCATTTTACTACACCATTGTACTTAATGGGACTTGACCATCCATGAATTTTGGTATTCACAGGGGGTCTTGGAACCAAACCTCAGGAGATACCAAGGGCCCACTGTATACAAGGTAAAAGGTAAAGGGCAGGTAAAGGGCGGGAGTATGTGCCCTTTACTATCAAGAGAAGGTACTTAGTAAGTTGGATTTTGCAACAATTATTTGGATTAAAATGGTGGATTTCAGCCTAGTGGCTAGATGCTGTATGAAAATATGGTATATACAAGTGGAAAGGGGAAACCAGAGTATCCACTTGCAGCTAGATAGGATGCATTCCACTTTAATTCTACACTGCTTAAACCAGGAAGTGACCAAAACAATCTCTAGAAGAATAGCTGTGTCCAGTCTGTTATCCTCAATGGGAAATGTCAGCCATGTGGGCTCTGAATAATGAAAATAGAGGATCTAAAAGGCATCGGGATGAAGAAGGTACCACTGGAGTGGAACAGTATTTCAAAGAATTAGCACTTCATCACTGTTGATGAATCTTGCGTATCTTCATGTTGGACACTGTCTAATATTCTGTTCCCTTCTGACTTCATCGCTGTGCAGATGATTGACAGAATATGTGTCAAAGTACAAGACCATCTAAACTCCTTAAGAAACTGTGGCATTGACACGATACAAGAAGATCTGAAATCAGCGGAAAGGCTTATGAAAGATGCTAAAAATTCCAAAACAGTGAGTGTATCCCTGGTATATCAATTTCACTAAAATGAGTAATATTAAGATTAAAACTTTACAAATTTATTTATGTATTAATTGCAAATATTAATCCTGGCTGGCACATTAACTTATTGCAATCTTTTTTTTTTTTAACAGTTATTACCAAATCTTTATCATCTTGGTGGAGCTTCATGGGCAGGAGCAAATGGCTCTTTACCTAATCCAATTCAAGAGACATTAGATTCAATGGCTGGGGAGGTCACCAGGGTCGTTGATGATCAGCTCAAGGTATTAACTAAGAAGTTTAAAAAGAAATATGGCAAATGGCCTAAAGAGGAAGACAACCATGATAGTTGTTTTGGCTACAGATTTGAAATGAAATGGCACAAGTGGAAATTAACTTTTGGGCACTGTCAGCACTATTGTTCATGTATTCTTGCCTCTTGGGCTCAGTTGACATTATATCAAGGACACGTGGCTAGACAGTAATGGCAAGGACAAGAATTAGAGTTGAGGTCTCTGGGACAGCAGGTGGTAGCTGCTGAGAAAAGGGCCTCATCAGGTATCCCAAAAATGTTGACACTGACATTATTGGTGTTGAAAATAAGACAGTGAAAAACCATGCACAATCTAAGAGGTATCCAACAGAAGCAGGAATTCCTAGTATAAAAACAGGTTACTGGCAAGCCAAGGGAGAGTGTACCACCACACATTAAATGGGTGTCCATCAGTGTCTTTTCTCAGAATAAGCCCTTGAAAGTTGTTGTTGTTGATGCCTTTGAATGTTGTTGTTGTTGATGTTGTTGTTGTGTGCCTTCAAGTCATTTCCAAATTATAGTCACCCTAAGGTGAACTTATCAGAGTGTTTTCTTGGCAAGATTTGTTTGTGGAGAGGGTTGCCTTTGCTTCCTCTGACACTGAGAAAGAGTGACTTGCCCAAGGTCACTCACTCTGTTTCCATGGGGAGTGCTAGGATGTGAATCCTGGTCTCCAGAGTCCAACCTTCAAATTGCTACATCGTTCTGGCTCAGGAGAACATAAGAAGAAGTATATAATGCAGCTAAACATCTTAAAAATAGATCAAATAAGAATTGTCATCTAGGAATAAATAGCAAGCTTTCCATAAGGATTTCAAGAACTACTTCGCTCATCTTTTTTTTCTTGCTCTCTCTAGTTGTCTGGTTCCCATAAGCCAAGGTAGGAATGATGTGACCTTCTAAATGTGGTTAGACTGAAAATTCCACCATTGGATGTGCTAGAGCTGCTGGAACTTGACTTCCGGTGCCATTTGGAGATCCACGTATTTTCGCCCCTGCTTTAGGCAACATGTGGGACATTATAGCTTTTCAGGACAGATAGAGATAGAAGGAACACTATTTACCCAACTAGGATCCAGAGAAATTCCTGTGACAGCATAATCATTATGCATGGAAATGTTAGCATTTCCCCCTGAGTGTATTCAGCTTCCAGCTGTATTCTGCTTCCAGCTGTGTTCTGTGTTGATATATCTGAACTTAGCAGCAGCTCTAAAACTACAGATTGTAACTCTGATCGTGGGAAACAAAAAGAAAATGTTCTAGTCAGTGGGAAAGTAATGAAGATCTATAGAAATACCACATTACTAATTATTTTTGTAAATTAGAGAAGTTAATGAGGAGGAAAATGTTTCAATTTAGTGTTTAGTTTCTCTTTCTTTCTTTTATATGAAGACTTTGCTTATCAGTTTTAATCAAATATTAGAGTGTTACAGTTCCAAAAACATGAAGTTTCCAGGCATGCCACCCAATTTTGTGTATTAAGGTTTGGAAGTAAGTTCGTTCTATAATTATTAGCATCAGAACAAGCCAGGATCTTAAGCCATAGTTTGAAGATGATTTAATAACCATGGGGCTTTCTGTCAGAACCATGAAATGGTCTTTAATTATGGGCTTCCTACTTTGATTTCTGCCGTCATTGGGAAAACCAAGGGGCTGGCTGCAACAAGTTGCAAGTTCTTGTTCGTATCTTAGTTTAAGCCAAGATATACTGATCCAGACACCCACACAGAGTTGGAAAGGCTCCCTGTTCTCCCATTCTCCCAAAAGACAGGATTGTGTATAGTATAATAAATTCATTGACTGGGTTTGGCCACCATTGTAAGCCAGACTTCTTGAGGAATCTGGCTTACTGTGAAGGAGGCAGCCTAGCTTGTGGACTCCCTATAATTGTTCGTGCTGCATCTGGGACTGGCTAAACAAACCACGGGCTTCCAGTTTGTGGTTTCTTTACTATGACATCTGAAATAAGCATTCTTGCTTGTCTCCTGCCTGACAAGCCAAAGAAGTAAACCAAGAATAAACACTGAGAATTTCCCCACCTCTGGCTTTTTAGGGGAAAGGAGAGCTAAATTGTAGGTTTAGATGTCACAGTGAACAAACCACTGACAGCAAGTCAGTGGTTTGTTTAGCTGCTCCCACTTACAAAAGTCTGGTTTACCATGAGGTCTGAATGTACTGTAGCCCATGTGACACCAGAAGGAAACCCAGGGGTGCTTTGAACTCTCCATGGCTTATTTTAGCTTTATATTTTGTCATGGGTTTTATACCTGCTGTTTTTCAATTATTTATTGTAATCTCTGTGGTGTTTTGATATGTTTTGTACAATACCCAGAAGCATTTTAATAAATGAAAAAACAATAATGTAGCAAGTACATAAAAGTGAACTTAAATCCCCTTACCTTTGGCCCTTCAACTCCCAGAAGTTCCAGTCAACAGAGCCAGTGGTAAGAGATTGTGAGAATTTTAGTCAAAAACATCTTGAGGTCCAATTTTTCCCAATTCCTCTCTTAGGAGTTTTACCAGGGGGTGGACACACACGCTTCCCCAGGATGTGAGTTCAATGTTCTGCTGGCTTCGTAACTGAAATTACAAATATGCAAGCCATAGGAGTTTTTTTTCTGCGTACACATATAATTTGGGGATTGGAAGGTGGGGAGTTCTTAATCATTTTACAGATGCCACAAGTCAGCAGCATGCAGATATTTTTTAACATAAATGTAGACATTTCAGAACTCTGTCCTGGAGACATAAAGTACATTTAGCTTAAACACAGCATAGTTACTTTCAGAGCAACGTGAGTAGTGTAAGAATATTCCTCTGTCTTTGTTTGCTAACATCTATGAGCCAAAACAACTGCTAAAAGAAAGTGAACTCAGTCCAAACATGTTGCTTTTTGTGTAAAAGATGTGTTTGGAAAGTTCTTTTTTAAAAAATCTTGTATAAAATTGTCATAGATTGGTGCTTTGAAAATACTTTTATGTTGCAGTTTCCATTTTACCATGGTCAAGTATCAAGGAAACTTCAGAAATACTCATACCTAAAGTACTGAGTTATTCCCCATTATCTGAACAGAATCTGATTATTTTAAAAAAAAAAGGACTTGAGTTATTAGAAACAAAGCCAAGGATTCAGATCTTTTGTTTACTGCTTGGCATCTTAAGAAAACAAGTATAATGCAATCCGATTAACTTAGTTTTTGTATTGTGGAACACTGCTTTTAAAAGCAAAAAAATAAAATAAATAAAATAAACATAAATAAAAATAAAAATAAAAAAGGATGCTTTTGTTTTGTTCATTTTTGTGATCCATCCTTGTTGAGATCCTGTGGAACTTAGTTGGTGAAGGTAACCATACAAAACTGAAGTTATCCAGAAATGGTACTATGGCTTATGCTAGTAGCATACTGTACAGTTTCAGAAAACAAGTTTATGTGAATCTACCCAGAGATAAATTTCCAGCTGAAAGACAGAAAGTGAATTGGCATTTAGTTTGGTATAGCTATCTAATGTGCTAAGTGCAAGTGTGTTTCACGTGTCTTAAGCATAAAAGTCCTTTATGTGGTGTTATGGATCAAGTAGTGTGGCATGGTTCAAAATTCTTTCTACCACTTTGTGCTACAGACACTACTTGAGTCTATGGTGGATGCAGCTGAAAACCTTTGTCCAAGTGCAATGAAGAAGGCAAACATAAGGCAAAATTTAATTGAGGCATGCACTGAAAAGATTTCCATTCCACGGACCTTTGTAAAAAACGTTCTCTTGGAGCAGTCTGGTATTGATATTCTTAATAAAATCAGGTGAGTCAATTTACTTTCTTAGTTTATTTTGCAAATTAAGTGCACAAACTTCAATTGTATTCTGTTAAAAACAGATATGTATCCCTTGCTATCCACTAGAGTTTGGTTCCAGGACCCCTCATGCATACGAGAATTCATGGGTGCCCAAGTCCCATTATGTACAGTGGTGTAGTAAAATGGTGTCCTTTATATAAAATGACAAAAGGAAAGTTTGCTTTTTGAATTTTTTTAAAATATCTTGCAGCCATGGCTGGTTGAATCAGTGGATACAGAATCTGCAGATAGGGAGGGTCAAATGTACTATTGTCTCAAACATAAAATCTGTTCTCATCCACATCCTAAGGGAAATACAAATGTTGTACATTCCCCCTCCCTCCTTTTTTCCCAGCTGAAGTCTTTGGTACATCTCAAAAACTATTGTGGGGGTAACAGTTCTGTAGTACATGGGGGCTGCAGTGGAAGGGAAGATCTTACCCTCCTGATTCTGATGATAAATGCAAGTTTTGTCAGCAGATGTTTGAGCCTGGTCCAAATGATTGATTTGTATCTCATTTCCTGGGTAGACATCCTAATGCTTGCATTGGTTTCTTGCATGACCAGCACAGTTTGCTGATTTGAGTGTTTTGCCAACACAGGATGTGCTGCAAACATCCATTATAGTCTTTATAGATCACTTATAGAACTTGATGAAATGGATTGCACATTACATTGTAAATAGGATTTGTAAACATGTAGTGGTGATAGTATGGAAATAAATCAATTCGTCACAATTTTTTATTTTTGCCATACTTACTTCTTTAACACATTAAAGTAGACTATTACATACATTCTAGCATGTGCTTTGCCATGTTTGCTGGCGTATAAGACACACTTTTTTCCCTAAGAACATACTGTCTGAAAATGGGGTGCATCTTATACACCAGCAAATACAGTAACACTAAAAACTTAGGGAAGAGAGAGGGAGCAAAAGGAGTTCTCCCTGCCCAGGCAAAACAGGAAGGGAGGAGGCAGTGAAAGCTTGGTGTAGCACTCCTTACCTTCCCCTCCTCTCCTGTGCATTTTGCCTCACCAGGGAACTAAAAAAATTTTTCCCTGAAAAAAAAATGTGGTGCATCTTATATGCCATTGCATCTAGTATGCCAGCAAATATGGTATATTACATTCAAATCTAGATATGGGATGGACAACTGTGGCCCTCCATATGTTTCTAATTTGCAGCTCTTGTAATCTCATTAACTGTGCTTGCTAGGGCTGATAGGAGTTGTCGACCAAAAATATCTGTAGGGCCACATCAGCCAACTCATGGCCTAAATGGTTTTTTAACTCCTGGTGTTAGAAATAATTTGGTAATATATTTTATATTTTCTCTGAGATTAAGATTAATAGTTACTTGTGAAATCATTTCTCAATTTCCCTTTGAAGAACACTCTGCCACCTTGAACAGTGGAAATCTCATCTGATTCCAGAAGCTAAACAGGGTTGAGTCTGGTTAATACTTGGATGGGAAACCACCAGGCAGTAACAGGAATCTCTGATAAGGCAAGGAGGTAATCCTCCCTGAAGCCCTGGAGAACCATGGCCAGAAAGAGTTGATAGTACTGGACTATATAGAACAATGTTCTGTATTGGGTATTTAGTTAACTATTGTACCATGCAACAGGTTTGTAAAGGATGGCAAAATTTTCTTGTGTGATTTAATCATTGCTGTTCTCACTTCCAACTTTCCCCACAGTGAAGTAAAGCTGACGGTTGCTTCATTTCTCTCAGATCGAATAGTAGATGAGATTCTTGATGCCCTGTCACTTTGCCACCATAAACTGGTGAGTATTTGTCAGGGGCTTAGGTTTTCAAGATATTATAATAGCTCAGCACAATGTTCTTGTTCAGTTTCATTCACTTTCACAAGGATTTCCAAATATCTATTCACCTCTGTGTAACATGTTGTGCTTACGGCAAGAGTACTTGCTACACATGTTGTACTTACAGCAATGGACTACAGCGTGCCTTCTATATATGCAGGATTTCCATTCCAGGACCCCACATGTAAACCAAAATACACAAGTGTCATATCCCATTATACTCAATGGACACAATCTGCACCCACTGTGTCCATTGACTGTAGTGGGACACGATCCTTCACATGACCTCACATTTGTGCATATGGAGGTCACACCAGAAGAGGCCACATTGTATTCATATTCATAATAGGTAAAATAACTGTATTACTCTGATTATATTGATAGTGATAGTACAGAAGGGTTGATTTACTTTATTTCGTTTATATGCCACCTTTCTCCCAGTACCCAAGGTGGCTCTCGAGATGGCTCTTTTGAGTTACCTAAAACCTGAACAATAAAATTTTAAACATAATATCGCATTAAAATGATAGATTATACACAGTATACAGTCATTAAAAAGCATAGAAAAATTAAAGTAAAACCTCCATAAAAAGGCTCTCTGCAGGCAGTTACTCATTAAATGCTTGTTAGAACAGAAAGGTCTTCACCTGTCAGCAAAAGGAGAGCAGAGAAGATGCCACCCTTAAGGAGCGAGAAGAACTTCAACTGGATATGTATATAAAACCAAGCCTGTGATGTATACATTCATAACCTTGATGAAGTGAACCTCTTCTGTATTGTGAGATAACTAGTGCTCAAGAGTTGCTGCTGTGACCAGAATATAGAAAAATAATGTTGTGCGAGCAAAATAGCTTTGCTGGGGCTTGCTGTTACACCTGCTGGCTAAAAGAAGAGCTGTTTTGCCTGCACTGGGAACTGGACAGAATGAGTGTGTTCATGTTGCATTTGTTAGATTTCTGAGTAGCTTTCAGTGCCATCAACTATGTTATCTTTATGGATGGTCTAGTTGTAGTCAGTGGATCATAGTGGCTGTGATCTTTCTTGGAGTGATAGTTTGAAAAGATGATGTTGAATAGCTGTTCAACCCTTTAGTCACTGGTTTATGGCAGTGGTGCAACGTTTTTCTGGCAGAGGCCTTAGAAGTAAATATTAGGCTCATATACTGATGATGGATATAGCTAAAACCAGCATTACACAGGGCTGCATCCAAAAGTGATTGAGCCCATATTTTCTTTCTCTGTTTTTATTACTCTTTCTGCTACTCTTCTATCTGTCTTTCCTTCTTTCTCTGTCTGTCTCTCTCCCCTCCCACCTGCCATACCACTGGGGAAAGGAAAGATCACATTTGCAGAGACTTGACCTTGCACAGGGTTTCTAAAGTTACTGCAAGGATTGGTAGTGTTCAGAAGTGCATCATGCTGGCTGAGGAATTCTGGGTGCTATAGGCCAAAAAGTAACTAAAAACATTCCAAACTCTGAGCTGGACAGTCATGTCAAGACCCTATCCAATTCTCTGAAGTTTCAGTAATACACCTTGCACTGACTTTTGTGCATTGGCAAGGTAATTAACATTGTTTTTCACCAGTGTTTCCATATTTTATTTTATTTTATTTTATCTTATCTTATCTTATTTTTTTAAAAAGGGTGCTTTCTCCCAATTTTAATCTTTCTTCCAGGCTGATCATTTAACAAGACGAGGCAAGCCGCTGCCTCACCAAGAATCATTAGACATTGAACTGGCAGAGGAGAAACCTACTAAAAGATCTATCATCACAGTTGAGGAGCTGACTGAAATAGAACGTTTGGAAGACTTAGATACGTGCATGGTAAGACACCTTTATCCCTTACCTGGTTCTCAGTCCACAAAAGATCCTCTTGTTCATTTCAGTATTTCTTTCTCTCCCTCTTTTATTTCAACTAGTCAGTACCTGTTATGTGCATAGCATTTATTGAAAAGGGGTCGTACAGAAAAATGAAAAGAAAGTGCTTCTTTTTTTCTTTTCACTTTCTCTTTTAGTTATCTGTTTATGATGTCTTTTATTTCATGCTATTCAGCTACCTCATCCAGCTATAACTGCTGGTAGAAAGGGCTTGACTGCTTCAATACATCAAATTCTGCAAGGGTAGATGAGAGGATGTGACAACATAAAACGTTCTGTCTGGGTCATGATTCTATCTGCCATGGAACCATCTTATCAAGTGCTGTGTTTTTCATTGTTCACTGTTTTTAGTAGAGTGAATTTGGGAATTTGTTGTATAGGTTTTGTAAGGATGCTGCTGATCAGCTCTTACACATGATGTCAAATCTTCTTTAATCTCTGGTTCTGTGGTTTTATTCATGATTTTAAATGAATTGAAACCTATATATGATTTTTCCCCCTCCTGAATGGATAGCTCAAGTTAGAAAGTTGAGCTCTGAATCTTGAAACCTTAGCCACTTGTATTTCTCACTTTTTGCATGTCATATCAATTTTATCCTGCTGTTTTTATTTTTTTTTTCTCTGTGGATATACATATGGATTTGTGTTTTTATATGAAGACACTCACAACAGCACACATACACATTCACATCCTATATTAGGGCAAGAGCGGGGTAGACAGGAAAAGACATATATGCGTACATACACTTGCACACACTTGTATTCAGTTGAAGGTAATATATCATGCAGTGTAAGAACATAAGGCAGAAGGTAATTCTTTTCCCACATTGACTAATCAGGGATCTGCTGGAAGGCCATAACAGAGCATTAATAAAATATCACCCGCCTGTGCTGTTTGTGTTTTCCCAGCAAGTGGCAAGTCATCTTGTGCCTGTTAGACTGGAGGTTGTATATAAAGCCATCATGACCAATAGTAGACCAAGAGTCACTGGTGGCTTCATCTTCTGTGTATTTGTCTAATTCTGTTTTGTCTAGTCCTTCTTCAAAAATGCCCAAGTTGATGGTTATCAGTATATCTTTTTCATCTCACATTCTGTTATTTAGCTATTTTACTGTGTGGAAAAAGTACTCTTTCTGTCTTTCTGGACTCTCCTACTTTTCAGCTTCATTGGAGGAGCTCAGGTTCTAGTATTATGGGAGAAGTAATCCATTGAAATTGAATGTACTAAGGCTTTTCTAGCTCACAGAAGTTTCTGCCAGCCTAATTCCATCAGTGTTTAAGATGTCACATAACTGCCCGTTGTTTATTGTATATGCTGCAGTACAAGCTGTATATTGCTTCTTGGGTCTTCTAGCTAAGATCAGGTGAATATATTCACTACAGACAGATCTTTGATACAAAACAGAACTGGGTCAGAATGTTCAAAAAGATTATTCAGTTGATGGTTCTTTTTATCTTACTAGCTCTTTCAGGCAAGTCTATAAATAACTGCCTAGAATAATTTTTTCTTCTTGGCTGCTGTTTTTATAATAAGGTTATTTACATGTGTCTACATTAGTTCTGCAATTACATGCATGTGTATTCATGTTACTTTGTTCTGTTACCATTTTTGGTTTAGGATTATGTTGTGTCTACATACTTCCTTCTGACTCATTATGTTCTGCTGAAATACTAGAATGGTGATAGGCCTTATAGCACCCAAAGGTACCTCTGGAATAGTATTCAAAGGCATAACCATATTAGCAATGAAGTAAATGGAGCCTATAAAAGCTTATTCTGCAAACAAGATTCCTTTATACAAAGATAATCCTTTTCGTGTGGACCCAGTGACCTGCTAAGGGAGGTTTGATGGATTAGGAAAAGAAAACAGAAAATTTGGGGCTAGAATGGAAAACAGAGCATCTAGAGACAGGAGGAGGAAGTGAAGATACTGGAAGTGGGATGGATTGGGTAATTCAAAGTCAGACAGCTGTAAAGGGAGAACTGCAAGGTGATCCAATGTGAGAAGGAGAAAGAAGGCACAGCCTTGGCAACTATTCTGTGATTTGCCCATGATATTTGCTCAAAATTCCAAGTCTGCCTAGCAGCTCAGAAAGTTACCAATCTCTGTTATACTGAAAATCAGGGCAGAAACATGGCATATTGTTCTCTCAGGCTTGTGAATAAGCTTTCCATTTTGAGGTGATGTGAGCATGTATAGCTTGAAGAAACCTAGGCAACTTATGAAGTCCTGCCCATGTGCTTCATTGTACCCTCTGTATAATTTTGAACGGAGCTTTCTTCATCCTTCTTTCCTAACTTTGATTTCATAATCTGATCTGTTCATTAACTTTTTGATGCTAAGTGTGATCAGGGCTGTTGCTCTGATTTGCGCTTGCTGTCATGGGAACGTTGCTTTTGCAGAACCAGTGGAGTGTATCTACACTTACTTTGTTCCAGCAGTTTGATACCACTAGCTTCCATGGTTCCATCCTATAGAATCCTGAGATTTGTACGTTGATGAAACATTTGGAATTCTCTGGTAGAAAGCTTTTGCTGCTGTACTTTAGGTGAATGAACTGGAGCTCTCCAGCAGAAAATTTGAAGCACTTCACCAAACTACCAGTTTCACAATTTCATAGGATGAAGAGTTAAAAGTGAGATCAAACTGTCTTTCAGAACAGCATTTTTTCCCCATTGTGCCAGGAGCCAGTACTATGTCTGTGCTGTATTATTATTGTATTCACTTTCTTTACTGGAAACTCACTGCAGACCAGCAGCTAATGATTCATAAACTAGGACCAATCTGTAGACATCAGTTTCAGTCAAGGAATCTTTGATCTAGGAGTCTTTGATTAATGAAACATACCACACCTTTATTATTTGTTAAGAAGTTTCATATATTGGGTTTATTCTTTTAATATGGATCCATCATTCTCTTCTCAATGTTTTCGTGAGTTGATTGGCCTCAGTTAAATTTCTTAGGCTATTCAGACCAATCCAGTTTGCCTGCAAGCTTCACATGAGATACTGAAGCTTAGGTAATTCTTAATTCTAAACTGTCTCAATATTTCATAGTTTAGTGGTTTCAACATTAAATCATAATATTTCTGAAAGGAGAGGGCTGTGTGTATATTTGTGAATTTTGTTTGAATATTACCTTCAGATAGCACTGGGCAGTACTAATCTCAAAAGATGAGAACAGGAAAATGAAATTGTGATTTCTAAAGTTGTTATAAGTGATAGTTCGCTTTTATTTTTAGAGGCAGATGCAGTGATAATACTATTATTTCCATTTATTCCAGAACTTAGGAAATTATTTTTAAAAGGAATTTGTTACTCATTACAGAGTTTCAAAAGTAATCAGTTAACATAATACGTGGCTCATTACCGTGACGAAAACTTGATGCATTATTTGTAGCACTGCACGTTAACCTATTTGCTGCCATATAAGACTCACTTTTTTTCTGAAAAATACTGTTTGAAAATGGCGTGTGTCTTATACGCCAGTGCATCTTATACACCCACAAATAGGATTTGCTGGCATGTAAATGGGATGCGTCTTATATGCTGGTGCGTCTTGTACGCTGGCAAATATGGTATTTTTATTTCTTTGAAGAAAATACCCTAGATTTGGTAAGAGAATAGCATAAATCTTGAAAAATTATTATGAAGATGTCTCTTTAATTCTTGAAAATAACTAGCAACCGTTACTCATTACACCATTAAAGTAACTCTATTCTTATTTGTTACATTACTTTTATCGTTACACTTTCATTAACCACCTCAGAGTAACACACTACTTGGTAACCACACTACTTAACACTACTTGTAAACTATTAATTCCAAGTTCTGGGTTGCTCTATCTTTGATTACAAACCTTAACAAGACTTATGAGGCTTTTTGTTTCTGGTTGTTATACTGACCTGCAGCTAACTCCTAAACTGACTTTGATCATTTCTAGATTATTGTAGAGGAAACTGAGTTCTTTCATGAGGCTCTAGGCTGTAATGCTTTACTCGTTGTGTGTGATGACTAAAGCAGCAGTACCTGGACCCTTAGAGACATGTAACTGATAATAAACTAGTATTAACCTCTATGGTAGTAGACTGTACATGTTCTTTGAGTGACGTGGAAGCAACTATGAGATCTAAAAGTGCTTATGCTAGTAAGAAGTCATTGAAAGAGGATTGACATTTCAGTGGTTTTCCATGAATCTCCCTATCATAATAAGTAATTATTTTAGTTGATAACTCAAATGATTGTAAACCTTATTTTTTACTTCTCTAATTATCCATGCTGTGGAGTAGCCAAATCATGTGTTTTCCTATAGCTCTTCCAGTATGAATAGAGGCTTGAACTGTGGCAGATATTTTAGTATGTGTGAGGCAAACGTGGTCAGGCTCTTTTCTTCTTAAAATTAAGAAGTTCTCTGCTTACAGCTACTAGCTGACACAAAAATCTGTTGTGTTGGAACTTGTAGGCTTAGGATAAAGAGCAAATGACAAATATCTCCTGCCAAAGTTTACAAGGTTTACATGGTACTTCAGAATCTAGTGTCTTCTCCCAGGAGTTAGCAGACGCATTCCTGCACCCATATGAGTCCTCCCTGGATCTTCAGATCTGATTCAGAGGCCGTACTCTCTGGATTACTGGTAAGGTCTGCCAGAGTTGCAAGTATTAAATAGAGACAGGGGACTTTTTGGCGATGGCATCGAATTTATAGAATTCTATCCCTTGGGAGAGATTTATGGCTAGCAGTACCTGAATTGACTTTTAAATGGACCCTGCAGAACCTTTGTTTAAGGCTTTCTTTTGTTGGGGGAGGTACGCAGAGTGGGGGAGTTAACTACTGCTGGAGTGATTGTTATAATTCTTATCCTAAAAACAGGCTGTTTTTTTTAATGATAGGCCAGTTTTGGAGGTCTGTGCTTTGGAATGTGGGCTAACAAGTCATAAATTAATAAATAAAGCACTACTGGGCCACTTCCTAACTCTTTGCCAGCACTGAACACAGACAAGCTTATGCAGCAAAGCATGAACAAGAATTCCACATGTCTGTGATTTAAGTTTAGATGTCAAGCATTTGTAGAAACAAACAAAAAAAAATGAGGATTTTGTCTTAAGATGAAGGAAGATAGATTATGTAGAAAAGCTGATTATATGGGTACAACCTTTAATGAAACAATTGCTCATGATGAAAAATTGTTAATTCACTGAGAAAATTACAGAAGTGTTTTTAAAAAGATCTGCATTTCATTTCTTTCAATGCTAAAGAAGAATTGTCTTTACCCCTTGTATAATCTGTTAGATGTTTCATTAAAATCAATGTGTGTGTGTATAAACAAAAATGAAAAATATGAGTTTTTGAAAACTCAAGAAGTGACACCATGTGTGCCATTCAAAAATTATGGAAAAAGTATGTATGTTGAGGCAGTTTCCTGCTGTTATAGCTATTCTCTAAACTTGCCTGGGAAAAAGTTCCATTGAACTCTGTTCTACATAACATACATGGGGTAGTCAGTTTGTTTTGTTTCCTTGTGATTGGACTTTGAGTACTGAACAGATGGGGGGTTTTTTCTTCTGCTGAACATTTATCTCTCCCAGATGTTGGAAACCAAACATGAAACATCACAGCATGTGATATAACACTGAACTATGTCAATAAGCTTCAAGTTGAGTGAGCTATCAGCTCTTAGTCATCTGGAGAGAAGCCTATACTACTACAAGTAAAATAAAGAGCCTCATGATATTTTGAAAATGCCATTACATTCTGCTTTAGCAATCACCATATTTCTCTGCTTATTTTAGCCATTAGTATAACTCACTAATATCTTTGATTATTACAATTTCTACATTTAAACTTAAGCTTCAGGATGTTGTAGCCCTGTGTGAATGAAGTCGGGGGAAGAGTTTCCTTCCCTCCCATCTCTGTGCATATGGAGCTGGTTGCAATTTTCTCTTTAATGTTCAAGGTTTGTATTTCATTTTTGCATATTTCTGCTTCAGTACTTCTGCTTCAGTCTTATTTTATTTGCAAAATTTCAGTGCTGCTTGCTCCCTCCCTCCTCTCTTGAAACTGCTGCTTTTGCTTTATCTTCTGCCCATTCATATTCTTTTATCTTTCTCTTTTGGCTGCATGGAGACTCTCTGCTGTACAAGTGTAAGTATTTTTTTTTCCAAAAAAAAAAAGCTTTGCTATTTCTAGCCTACTTTGTTTTTCTTGCTCCATTTGCTTTTGTAACGCCTTTACTAATCTCTTGGGAGTATGTAGCATCTTCAGTGTGCAGTTACTGAAAGAACCAGGCAGCAATTTGGTAGCAGTGCTGTATTTTACAGGAAGTTTTAGCTAGCATGACGTGTGGTGAATTTAAAACATCCCTCAGAAAACATGAGAGCAAAACCAGGCAGAATGCTCATGCAACACTAGTTAGAGCTTAAAAAAATAACTTGATTTGGTTTTACATTAATAGTAAGCTCGATTTATTGAAATGAAAGCTTTAAAGGAATGAAATATATCATTTTCCTGTCATAGGCATACAAGGTGACCATATTTTCTGTTTCACTGCCACTCAGATTTGCTATATCTGTTCCTTTGAGGGGTGGACAGACACTAAAAAGAAAAAGAGACTGGATCTGATCTGAATGAAAATACATTCAGCCAGTTTATGTGGCTGCAACAGAACTCAAGAGGCAGAAGAAATAGGGGAAGTGTTGTATTTAACCTTTTGCACAGTAATTTCAGCTGGCGTTATGCTAAGCAGTAGCATGTAAAATATTTCCTAAAACCAAGACTGTTTCTCTCACTGTGCTTTAAAGCTCAATTTCGACTTCTACTTATAAAAGGATATAACAGAAAAATCCCTATTTTTCCCCTTTGGCAGTGAAAGAATCAATAAATGAGATTTCTTGCCAGTTTTTCTTAGCTGTGTGCTTTGTCTGGCAATTTTGTGTTTCCATCTTTGTTCTTTACAGTTTGCCAACTGGGCTTTAAGGAGAATTGATGTACTATGGAACATGTGATTTGGTAGAGACTGTAACAGGTGATCCTCAATGCTTAAAAAAAAAGTTGCCATAAAACATTACAGATTTGTTGTGGTGTTCAGAATCACTTTTGTCATTTGGAAGAATTTGTTTTCTCTCATTTTGATTAGTGATGAGAAGATCCAATCTGTGTTTCATGCATATTCATTCATGAGCAGATGTTGGAGAAGTACTTTTTTTGAAATATGTGCTGGCTGAGAATTTCTAGGAGTTGCGGTTCAAAAAAGTGACTTTTTGAAGCTCTGTTCTTAAATCCATCCTATTCCCAGTCTGTTTTTTTTTTAAATTCAGTATGCTGTTATATAAATATGTTGGCATCTATTCTTCTCTAGCCTCTTAAAAGACAAATAATGTGATTTATGGCTTGGCTTAAAGCTTGTTAGATTTCGTTTAGTACCTGTTTCTGCTAGGAGGCCATTTTTAATTTTTTAGGACTGTTCCTTCCATTTGGATAGCAGGCTTATAGTTTTGTTAAGTGAGGTGAGGTTCCAGATCTTCTAGTGAACGTGAAGCAGGGCCATAACTGAGCTCACTCTTGCTGTTTGGTTTGCACTAGGATGGGCAAATGTGGCTCTCTACACCCTGATCACCACCATAGCCAATGATGGGGAATTCTGCGAGTTACAGTTCAACAACCTTTTAAGTGCCACAGTTGCCCATCCCTGGTTTAAAAATATTTAATTTTTTGACTTCCTTCCTCTGTATATTTTAGTTAGGATAAAAGCTCTACAACGACAGAAAGTTTTTAATTACTCACCTTCCTAGTCCTGTATGCCACCAGTAGTCCAGACTCTTGTGCCATTTCTGACCCACATAGAGAAGTAGAAGGTAATATTGGTTCAGCTGCAGTGCAGCCTAACACCCCAATGCAATCTGTAGTCAAGACCAGAAGTTAACATAAGCAACCCTATCTTTACTCACCAAAAAGTAAAGAATAAAAATATAGGTGAGAGGCTGATCACAGTATGACCAAATATTACCCCAAAACACCACTGTACAAACTTGACTAAATGGAAGGTTCTCAAATGTATCATGAAAATGTAGGTGAAATTAAATTTTCTACAACACCCCATTTGTGGGAGTGGGACATTTTGATCAATCTATAGGGCAGAGCTTTCCAAACTATGTGTCGCAACATATTAGTGTGTCAGCTGGAGTATGTAGGTGTGTTGCATGTAGTGAGTATGTAGGAGGGACTGCCTCTCCTGCCGCCACTGCAGCCACCCTAGGCCAAGGAAGACCCCGGCAAGGGTGGCAGCGGGCCAGGCTTGGTTGGAGGGGCTGCCTCCACTTACTGAATTACTTATTGAATTACTGTGTCTTGAAATGATGCATGTCTAAAAAGTATGTCACCAACATGAAAAGTTTGGAAAGCTCTGCTATAGGGAGAAGCAATCCTTTAGCTGGCCGTCTTTGTTAAGTACAGCACCCATGGATAAAGGATTTCAGGGAGTGCGTAGAACAGCCAGTTCCTTCCAACACTTCCTGTTGGAGCAGATATAGAATGTCTAGTGGGAGGAAAAAACTAGTGGGCTAGTGGGAGAAAAAAACAGCAGTCTTCTCTTATCACTCCTCTTCTGTACATAGAATGCATTAACATGCATAATGAGCTACACAAAGGCCAAATGAACAGAAAATGTAGTATGAACACCAGAAATTATATGACTGGGTTTTTTTTTCTTGTGAGCTTAGTTTGGATATTGGATTATGTATATCACCTTTTAGACTGCACTTTAAAAAACCGTCGTCCATACTAGAACTTTACAGAGGGGCAGAGAAAAATGAATAGTTTAGGATCTTTTTGTTAATTCTTCCTTAAAGTCTTCCCTTCTGATCTTTTTCTTCACCATTAGATGGTTTCTGTGTAGATGACTAATTACGCAATTGGAGACTAATGGTGGAGAGCACTTCATTTCCCCCCCTTGATCACTGTGTTGATTTTTCTGCCCAGAAATCCAAAAGAATCTTCATGCTGAGCAGTGTGTACTAAGAAGGTCAGAGGTTAGGCTTGAGTTTTAGTCTAGCTTATGTAGTCAGGCAGCTGACTCTGTGTGCACAACAGTGTTCACTGGTCTTTGTTCTTTGCTGTCAAGAATTCAAAAAGATGAAGGAGAAAATAACCATGATGATTGTGAGTACAATAAATGAGTATAAGAGATGAGTAAATGGTAACATATAGTAGATTTTTTTTCCAGATCACTTTACATTATCTCTTTATTTCACTATTAAGCAATAAGTCCGCAGTCCTGCTCTTCTCATCATAAGATGAGAAACAAAGTTATGCTCCTTTCCACAGATATGTTTCTTTATTGCTGGCTGGATACGAAACAAAACTGGAACTGAAAAGCATGGAAAAGGAAAGGAGTGGATACTAATTGTAGCCAATTAATACAATGACTCTTCATAGGTTACACTGTTTGTGTGGCTTGTCTTTCTCTAGGTTACTTAGGTAACTGAGTGATAGTGATAATGAAAAATCCACCCTCATTTAAGGAACTTCTTGAATGAGCAGACTTTGGGAGGTTCTTTGGAATCTTTGGTTATGCACTCGCCTCGCCTTGTTTCGTAAATTTTTCGCTGAGGCCCTTATTCTTAAATTACTCCTGTTCTTAAAATGAGCTTCACAAAAGAGTGATGCCTTTGTTGGCCAACCAAACTGCACAAAATATATCATGTAATCTTTTAAAGCTTCACTGGCTTCTTCACCATGCAAAAGATGTTAAACATCATACAGGAGGATAAGAGCAATGATGGTAGAGTCACAGGTCTACATTTTGTATCAAATGTTGTTTTTGCTGTGGTTCAGTTCTGGGGGGATCTCAAGCCGCTCTCCTTGTTGGCCATGTGAGGACAAAGGGCACTAAAAGACTGGCCGTAAAATTTCAATTCCATGAGCATCAGAAAAATAACTTTACTTGCAGTTCAGGCTACCCCTGCCCTGTGTAAAACTAGCTTTTCATTCTTTAAATGAAGACTGTTACTCTCTGTCATGTCAGAGATTAAAAAGACAGTAAAAAAAAGGGGTGGAGCATGAAGCAGAGGTTTGACGTAGGCGATGTAGCCTATTGCCAATACCAGTTAGACAGGGATTGCTTAATAGCTACAGCAGATGGTGACTAAAGGCAGTCACAAATCACCTGTCTTCTGCCTTGCCTCAGTTTACCTGAAAGGCAGATTGAAAGTGAGACAGTTTACCTCCAGGTTTCATTCAGATTGTCATCAATAACAGAGGGTCAGAACAATGGAAGCCATGAATTCAGTGAAAGTTGTGATATGTTTCAACCTGTGGATGTGTCTTCTCTTCCTCTCTCAGCTTTATATGATAGGCCCAAGCATTGCTGTTCTCTTTGTTAATTTACATCAAGACTACCATAAGACTTCAACTTATGGTAACTCTGTAAATGACCTCCAAGTCACCCTATTATCATCGTCAATAACCCTGCACGGGTCCCACAGACTCAGGGCCACGACTTCCTTGTTTGAGTATATCCATCTGTAATGGCTGTCTTCCTCTTCTCCTGCTGCCTTCTACGTTACCAAACATTATTATCTTTTCTGGTGAGTCCTGTCTTCTCATGATATGGCCAAAATCCAACAGTTTCAGTTTAGTCAGTTTCAGTTGGTTTCTGGGGGCAGTTCAGGCTTTATTTTCTCTAGAACCCATTTATTGGTCTTTCTGGCAGTTGACAGTATCCCTTTAGTATCCATAATTTCTGTCAGGAATTGAAGGGAGGATATGTGTATGTCTGCATCTGTGTATACTACGATGTCACTCCGTGTGTCTGTGTTAAAATAGAGGAACTGGAGGCAACAGCAGAAAAATGATTATAAAGATATGAGTGAGATAAAATAGGCATGGTGTATTGCACGGCAGAAAAGTAATACAGATGAAATGTCTGTGGAGCAAGAAGACAACTGAGTGGTGGAATCTGAGAGCTCAGTTGGAGTACTTCCTAATTGTTGCACACTGGTGTTCATTAGATTCCAGTTAACTGGTTAGAATCATTTAGGGGATTTTTATTTCTACTTTTTTGGTTCGGGAAGTGGTTACCAAGGCAACAGACACTGGAAATAGACGCAGCAAGGTTATGGGAGAATACACCCCCACCTAAAAAGCCTTGTAATCAGCAGTAAATATTTTAACAGACATTTAAATGCGAGGAGATTAAAAAACACCCACCATTCATCATACATTGCTGTACAGCAAGAAGGATTAAAAAAACTTCAGGCAATGTGTTTGGAAACTAGACCCTTAAGGTGAAATTTCATATTTTATGAAATAAACTACTACAAAACTACTGTTGATGATAACACCAAAAGTGGGGGAGCAAAGCACCTTCTCTTCTTTTACAGTTTAGAAAACCCTACCCGTGCTCTTACCTCATATCAACAGCTGCTGGCTCAGATTGCCAAATGCACAATACCAGGACTCATTTTTTTTTCTTTTTTCACGTTGTAGAACCCAGTGTTGTATCTGGATTACTGTATCTGGATTTGAAATTGTCTGCTCTTTAATTGTAAAGACTGTGAGAGAATCCCTAATTGTGTGTTTGTAAAAATGCTCATGTGATACCAAAGAAACCTGCATTGTGTACTGTACCTCCTGCTTTTGTTTTTGTAGAACTACTATAATGAAGCAGAGCAATGTTTTAGCAAACTGAATATGTATATGTGTGTGTGTGTGTGTATTATAATAAAAATGTTACACTTTCTTACACAAGTAAGTTCTTTTCTACTGTACTATAAACCAGACCAGGTTTAAGTATGATGCGTATTACAGTCGAGCAATACATGGAAGACTGTTGCTCGACTGTAAGTCCCATCATGCTTAACACTGTTCATTAAAATGCCTTACCAGCAAAGAATGCATTGCCAGTGAGGCTCCCATGATGTAATATGTTGGAGATGGTCTGATCTATTCAAGAGTGATGAATGAGGAGTGGGAGTTGACCTGGAAGTTGGTGTGATATAGAAGTTGACATAAGTTCAGATTCCAAAATCTGTATTAGTCTAGTAACTTTATTGGAATAACCAAAAGGACACAAAATGTTCGGATGATTTTGGTATCTTGTGATATCTTGATCCATCAAGATCTTATTTAAAAATATGGGAGAAAGGGACCTTTGTAGGAAAAAAACAACAACAATTGTTATTTCATTGTTCAAGTTATTGGGAAGGAATGACGAGGGAGAAGTCTGCATGTGGTCAAATGAGTCTCTACCAATTGATGTTTACCTGGAATAACCTCTAGGAAGAATGTGAGCAAAAGAGGTAGACGTGTTCAATCCTCTGTTTTTGAAAATATAAAATCCGCCTTTGAGCTTAGAGTGTGCCTTCTGACAATTGAGTTGAAAAGTGAATCTTAAGATCTGATCAGCCTTTCTTTGTTCAAGTAATGCTTTTGATACTGAACAAAGTAGGACAGGTTGGTCCGTAACAAACATTCCAAAATCTCATGGTAATGTAATATTCCCTTGTGTATTTTTACATATTTGAATCAAGAAGAAATCAAGAAGAAATTGAAACCAAAAGTAGAGATGCTATACAACCAACAAAAAAGCACACTGCATGGCCAAGGAGAAATAAAAAGATGGTTGAAAAAATACACTGAAGAACTGTATAAAAGAGATGAAAAGATAACAGATTCATTCAAAGAGGAACCATTGGAAGATGAATTCACAATTTTAGAAAGTGAAGTGGAAGCTGCACTCAAAGCGCTTGGGAGAAATAAATCACTAGGAACAGAGGGCATACTAGTAGAGCTGTTTTAGAAACAGAATCTACTTAAATTCTAACTCAAATCTATCATCAAATATGGAAAACAAAAGAGTGGCCCACACATTGGAAACATTCAATATACATTCCAGTCCCCAAGAAAGGGGACACCAGAGATTGCAGCAACCACTGGACTATTGCATTAATTTCTCGTGCAAGCAAAATAGTGCTAAATATTCTACAATAAAGACTTTTACCATATAGCAAGAGCAAGAAATGTCAGATGTCCAAGTAGGGTTAAGGAAAGGAAGGGGCACAAGTGACCATATTACAGACATATTTTGGATAATGGGACACACCAAGGAATTTCAGGAGAAAATCAGCCTGATTTTCAGGAGAAGATCAGCCTTTAAGACCTATGTCTTTAAGACATAGGTATCCCACAACATTTGATCTCATATGTAACCTGTATTGATCCTAATATGTAACCTGTAATCAGGACAAGAGGCCACTGTTAGGACAAAATATGGAGAAACAGAATGTTTTCCAGTTGTCAAAGAGGTCAGTCAAAGCTGCATTTTATCATCCTACCTTGTTTAAATTGTACTCTGAACATATCATACATAAAGGTGGATTAGACTCTGAAGGAGGCATGAAAATTGGAGGAAGGAACATCACTAATCACTAATTTAAGATCTGCAGATGATCCTGTACTACTAGCAGAAAACAGCAAAGACTTGGAATGATTACTGAAGAAAGTCAAGGCCGAAAGTGGAAAGGCAGGGTTACCACTGAACATTAAGAAAACAAAAATAATGACCCCAGATGATCTACATAATGAGGACATTGACGTCAGATTTCCTATACCTTGGCTCAGTCAAAAATCAAAATGGAGACATTTTGAGATTTCTTAAAGAAATCAGAAGAGTAGGACTTCAAAGAACAACTGTGAAGGAACTAGACAAGATCCTGAACTAGACAAGATCCATGCCATTGGATTTCCATATTTTTTGGTAGTTTTTTTGTTTGTTCTTCATCGTTGTTTTATAACTGCAAAGGCATTTTCAAATACATGACGTATGCTCATGTAATTGCATGATTCTAAAAGCTGGACAGTAAACTGCTTGGCAGTTACAGGGGTAAACTCTTTTAATATAATGGTACCTTTATGAGTTGGCATTATATGGTGGTATTGTAGAACAAAATTGTGGAGATTGTTGCAAAAGTAATGTGTGGGTTAATTCAAAGTAGATATAATTAGGTTTGATTCATTTATTTCAACTTTTTTTTACATTGCATTGTGTGATGTAGGCAGCAGCCAAACAGAAGTATAAAGCTTCGTATTCTGGTTAACATTACTACCAGACTGTGATAAGTTCTGAAGGAAGAAATTGTGTGCAGTTTGTAGTAAGAAATTTTCCTGTAGTCCTTGCTGATTTCCTTTAATTTAGTAAATACTGATGTATTGGGTATGAGAATGAAAAGCATTGCTCAAATATTGTCTGTACTTTTAGGAAGATATTCCAAAAACAATTATTAGATTATTTAAGGTTCTCAATCACTTTAAAAAAAAAGACGGATTTATAGGACCTACCTAATATTCAGTCGTCAACTGCATTAAAAAAAAAAAGCCTAAATATGATATTGCAGACCGACTTTGAAGTCTATTTTTCAAACTTGGATCCTTTCCAACATAACAATCATTATGAATATTTCTGAAGAGAGAGCTTAATTAGCATTGACTTGATTTTGATCCAGAATTACATGTAGCTTGCTCCTTCTTTCACAGCTGTGTTGACTTTGAATTGTAAAGATGAATATATCCCAGTCTTGTTCAGAGTTAATAGCTCCTATCTGCATGTATGACAGACAGTCAAAAGCCATTAAGTTCTTCCTTTTTGATCTGCAGATGACTCCTAAGTCTAAAAGGAAAAGTATTCACAGCAGAATGCTGAGGCCAGTATCCAGGGCTTTTGGTGAGTGGAATTCTTTGGTAGCATTTCCAAATTTTCATGATGTATAAACCTTCATCCTAAAGTTTAGCAGTATAAGAAAGGAGCCTTTCTATCTAAAATTTTTATTTTACTATTATGGCACAGATTCACTACTTAGATCTTGATTGCATTCTTAGTGTCTGATTTTGATAAATGGCTTTCTGGAGGAATGGCACAGTAAGTTGGATAGGTCTGGGTTCTTTTGCTGTTTTGTTTTATTCCTTTTTTTGACAATCATACCAGTTTTCTCACTTAAGTAATCACTGAATTGATCTTTTAAGCTCTAAGCATTGTTTGATGGCACTGTAGAGTCACTTTATGTGAGTTAACAACACAAAAATGAAGCTAATAATCTACCTATGTGAAATGAGCTTGGACAATCTGAGATACTTTGAGATCTACAATTATGTAGCTAGACATACTGTAAAAGAAAAGAAGTTAAACCCTTTCCACACCTTACCTTATCCCAGTGGCATCCTGTGTGCATTCCAGCAGTGGCTCTGCTGGAAGGGGAGCATGACAAGAGTGCTTCCCTCCACACTGGCTGCCTCCACAATCCAGGAAGCACAATGGTCCCGCCTCTTCCTGCTGCGGTGCAGCCAGGTAGTTTCCCAGGTTGCGCTGGGGCAGGAAGCATTTCTGGACTCTGCACACCAGGTTAAGTGTGGGATGGCAGCACAATTGTGAGTCATTGACGGGGAAAACCCATCAATTATTTACTCTGTGATTGCATTGCCTGGGGACAGGAGAAGGAGAGGACTGTGTTGGTGTCATGTGTAACCATTGTTGTGGCCCCTCCTTCTCCTGTCCCCATTGTGGGATGACAGTTTCCTGCAAGAAGGACCTCAGATACATAGACTTAATTATGGCCATGCTTCAAAATAGTGTGCTCTTTCTCCTTCCCTCACAGGCTTGGATTAAAGTAAGCCATAAGCCATGTTCAGGCTTCTTGAACAGAATATAATAAACACACAAGGAAGGAAATCTCACTGCCCTAGCTTCTCTTTGCCACAGCTTCTATTGTTTTTCTTGCCTGAAGACTAAGGAGAACTTCCTCTATCCAGTGGAAACTCTGAGTTCTGAATCATGTGGAGAACCATGATTGATAAAAGGGATGCTCCACAGAACATCATTCTTCACACAAGGAGAGTAAGAAAAGGGGTGGGCCTCGCACATTCTGCTTTTTCATGTAAGCCCAAATAGGACTGATCATTTATCACATCTAAACTGGGGAATTAAGAGCTAGAACCATGTAGAAATAATTGTTTTCATTCTCACCTTCCACAGAGAGGAAGTGAGCACATGGCATGGAGGCTCAGATGCAGTGGATACACTGGAGGAGAGGGGCTATTATTCCACTGTTACTACATGGCAACATCCTTTGGAGTTTTAATATTGGCAATTTAGGGAAGTGGTATTTAGAATTCTCAGCCAGAGAACTGTGGTACTTCACCAAACTAGAAATTTCAGGATCCCACAGGTTTTTGCCATGGCAGTTAAAGTGGAAATTTAGTGCTATGATTGTATAGTGTGAAAGGGCCCTAGATCAGATTAATCAGCTTATAGATACATCCTCTCCCTAATATTGATAAAATTATGACTGTGTTCACACCCCTGACTGGAGAAAGAAATACATATCTAAAAAACTTTCAATATGTCTCTCAGAGATGGAGTTTGACCTGGATAAAGCATTGGAAGAAGTTCCAATACACATAGAAGATCCTCCATTCTCTTCTGGGAGGATGGACAAACGGACTTCTGGATTCATTTCAGAGTTGCCTTCTGAGGAAGGGAAGAAACTGGAGCACTTTACAAAACTAAGGCCTAAACGGAATAAAAAACAACAGCCAACACAAGCTGCTGTGAGTAGAAATACTCTCAAAGACTTTGCTATTTGTATGAATTTCAGTAGTCTGTGGTCACATCTTGAAATGCCTGATAGCCACTGTCAGCCTTGTTTTCTTGTTGTTTTGCTTGCCTGTCAGCCTTTTCATAAAGAATTTGTTCTTTCTCAAACCATAAAAGCCATAACTAGCAGTACTGAATCTTTAAGTAAGACTCTATGTTTTTATCAGGTGAGTTCTGCAACTCCTCAGGATGGAGAACAGAATGGTCTTATGGGAAGAGTGGATGAAGGTGTTGATGAGTTTTTCACAAAGAAAGTAACAAAATTGGATTCAAAGTAAGTTGTTTTATAATCTTAAAGAGATAAAATAGATGTATATTCTTTATACAGAGTTCAGAAGTATACTTCGTGATTTTTTTTCCCTTTCAAAATCAAAATTACTCACAAGTCACTAGAACGAATGTAATAGAAAAGTACAAATAATTTGAATGAATCCTGAACTGAACTTAAATGAGGTCCAAAAGTGGGTTGGATCAGTCTGGATTGGGTTTCAATAATGTCGGAGAGGTCCAAATTATCTTGTTGATCTCACAGTGCTGTGTATAATATTGTGGAATTGCAAGGCATGCCACAGCCAGTTGGATTAAATAGCAGCATAAGCAAATGTGGTTGAAATGAGTTGAAATGAAGCTATAGGAGAAGGAAAAATATAATGTTGAGAAAAAGTAGCTAAGAGCAAAATTGTTCTAAACTTCAGTGCATTCTTTGAGAGTAGTATGGATTGATGTAATGTGTATGTGCTTTTAGTTTGTTCAGCTACATCAACTATACTTATTTTCAGGTAACTTGTCAAAGTGTGCTTCTACTGAATCTGTTTTTACATGCTCATGTTAAGCACCTTAATTACCAGTTAACATCAGATACGAATTCTTTATCATGTCTAGAGAATTTAACTATATGCATACAATTTTGCAAAGACCAAAGCTAAAGAATATTGCACAAGCTGTATATATGTGGCAGAAAACAAAGCATTAAAGTTTTTTCATTCCCTCTGTGTGAATTTATAAACACCATAAAAGCAGACTGACTGAGGCTAATTATTGGTTATATGCTTTATTCATGTTTGACATAGACTTACTCCTCCCCCAAAAAAACCTTACTTGAGAAAATAATATGTGTAAACAGCTAAATGTCCTGGAAATTATCCAAGTGTGAATTAACATTAAGTTATAAGCAGATGGTAAAAATTGGGAGTCAAGTATGAGAAAATCTCTGCTTGTTTGCAGATCACTACAAGATGGCATGAAAACCTGCTAATCTGTAACAGTAAGATGTTAGCCTCATTTATTTATAGGATGAAATTTAGTTGATCCTAAAATACCTTGAAAATCTGAAGATGTGCCAAAAAGACAGTGTAGCTTTCTTGGCACTTTTATAATATTCATATTGTTTTGAGTCTGTGGAAACAATGTCTTGTCAACAAATTGACTATACATTTTGTGTGTCTAAATATTTATCTTTAGTGTTTATCTTTTGTGGTGAGAAAATTTCTCAACAAATTCTATTGATGGGTCTGATCTTAAGGCTCTCCTTTTGTAACCAAGAAGGTGTCTTATTTCTTCATTTGCCACTTCTCTCTTTTTAACTGTACAAGTTAAAATGGAATTTAAGACCAGACATAAAAGAAATTTTTTTTAAGAATTAAATATTTATATGAAAAACATTAATTTACAACAGTTTAAAAGCAGTTTAAATATGTTACAGTACATCGCCAGTTTAAAGACCTTTTGCAAAAGCTGGTTAACAATCGAAGGCTTGAGTACCAAAAAGGAGTTGTGGGAGCAGCCTGGCTTCATAATGGAGTAGATTTTACAGCCTGGGTGCAGTCGCCAAGAAGTCTGTGACCTTGCCAGACACACCTATGATTGTGATGAGACCAAGGGAAAGCTTTACCCTAAAGATTTTAAACTTGGGCAGACTCATATTGGGAGATACAGCTTTCCCAGGCTGTGTAGGGTTTTATATGTCATAACCAACTCTTTGAATTGTGCCCAGAAACAAACTTGTAGCCAGTGAAGCTGTTGTATTTTCCCTGTAACCGGTCTCTGTTAGCCACCTGATGAACCTGCAGCAATTTCCAAAGTGTCAAAGACAGCGACAGGTAGAGCATATTAGGCCAGTGGTACTTAACCTGGGGTCTTGGGTCCCTTGGGGGTCCGTGGAGCCCTCACAGGGGGTCCATGAAGCCCTGCTGCTGGACATCAACAGCAGCAAATCTTACCAAGGAAATCCCCATGATAAGTTCACTTTAGGGTCACCATAAGTTGGTTTTCAGAGGGGGAGACATGATGGCTAAAAAGAACCTCTCCCTGTCAGCAGCACTTTATTGTTGTGAGCCTTCAAGTCATTTCTCACTTATGGCAACCCTGAGATGAACTTATCGCAGGTTTTTTTTGGCAAGATTTTTTCAGAAAGAGCTTGTCTTTGCCCAAGGTCACACAGTGTCAGAGTGGGGATTTGAATCCTCATCTCCAGAAATCTGTAATAAATAGTTGAATATTTAAATCTATTTAAATAAGTATTTAAATCTTGAGTTAAGTCTTGGGGGTCCTCAGCAACAAAATATATTTACAGGGGGTCCCCAGTAAAGAAAATTTGAGAACCACTGCATTAGAGTAATTGCAACACCATACAATCTAGTTGTGTGTCACCACCTCTAACATCTGAAACAGGTGCAGCTGGTTCCAGCTTTAACTGTACAAACACACTCCTGGCCACCAAAGTAGATAGTATAACGCTGAACCCCAAAACTCTGCATGTTGCATGTATATGTTAAATAGCATGGGTGATAAAACTGAGCCTGGAGGGACCCCACAAACCAGCAAATCAAACATGAATCCTCAAATCTTTTGAATACCGCCTTCTGAGTTTTCCCTTCAAAGAAGGACCAGAACTCTATTGTAAAACAGTGCCCCCAAGGCCCATCCTGGAGAGGTGGTCTAGAAGGATACCATGGACTATACTACTGAAAGCACCTGAGAGATCCAAGAGAACCAACAAGGACACATTCTCCTTGTCCCAGGTATAGGTTATCCATATCGATGTGATTCAGGGAACAACAAAATATTAGATTAATTATTATATCTTTGTTCTAGTCTTCATTTTTCCTTCCCTAGCATTTTAAGGAAGCAGCATGGGAGGATAGGAAATTCTGTTACCAATTAGAATAGATCAACCTACCCCAGTTAGGAATGATGGGAGCTATATTTCAAAACATCTGGAAGGTACCAGGTTGGAGAATGCTAGATTGGACATTGTTAAGTAAGTGCAGAGCTTAGAAAGAAAAATTTTTTAGAAAGATTTTGAGAATATGTCTTTGTGTCTGCTTAACTGGAAAAAGACTTACAGATTTCATTTGAATGTTGCACTAAACTGTGGCATGGCACAGGAACAGGAACCATGCAGCCCTCTAGATATTGTTGGGCCATTCTTCAACAATAGGTATATTGGCCAGGGCTTCTGGGACTTACAGTCTTCCAACATCTGGAGGACTGCATGATTTCCACTCTGGGTTTCTCGGTGCATAAATGAGTTGAGGTAGAGTGTGTGCTTTTGCACTTTTGTCTTCTCTTTTGGTGTGGGTTACAAGGGGGGAAAAAATCACAAGTTTTGCTTCCATTTCTAGTTACCTATATTTTAGGACTGTGTCCAAATTGTGAAGAGTGAATAATCTTAACTATAGCTTTATAAAAACAAAGTTTGAAGTTGGCTTGTTCCAGTAGACTATAGTTAAGATTAACTGCTATTTCTTTAAACTGAAACATGATACTAAATAGTTAAATAGACAGTTTAAAACACCAGTGAAAGCTTCTCATCCCTTCATGATCATACCAGAAGAAAGGAGAAGAGAAACTCAAGAGCCCAAGGGCTCTCCAGGTTCATTTATGTAAGAACAATAGGAGGCCATTGTTATCTTAACAAGTATTTGCCTTTTTGATATACCAGGAGGCCCTCAGCAAAAGGCTCGGATGGTGGTGACTCTAGCGAACCAGCTGATGAAAAGAAAAAAAGAGATTCTCGGAAAAGCGGCTTTCTCAATTTAATCAAATCTAGATCCAAATCCGAACGTCCTCAAACTGTACTGGTGTCAGAAGAGCCCTCATCACCCAAAGGTGTTACCAGAAGCACTGCAGTGGACTCTACAAAGAAGGAGTTTAAATTGACTGAACAGAATGGCAGCACTGAAAAAACTGAGGAGTTAAAAACACCAGACTCAGTGGAAGAGGCTGCCTCAGATGATGCTTCTAAACTTGAGAAGACTGACAGCAAAGGCAGCCCTCAAGGAGGGCGTAGGTATGGGGTACAAGTCATGGGCAGTGGTCTTTTAGCCGAAATGAAAGCCAAACAGGAGCGAAGAGCTGCATCAGCACAAAAGGTGAGGCATGTTTACATTTAACAGCCCAAGCCAGTTCCTAACCATGCAAGTGTTCTCTTGTAGGTGAATGATTTCTATAATGATGCGAGATACAATAATGGGACATTTTGGTAGTCATCTTGAGATATTAGATATTGGCCAAGGTAGGGATCCTGAAAATCCTCCTTAGGATTAGTTTCTGTGTTGCTGTAATTATTATGCTAAATTGTCTAAGCTTTGGGATACAGATGGCTGTTTAAATTCAAATCTAGATGGTACAGAAACAAAACCATAAGGAATTTACTACTTGATGCATGACCTAGTACAGTCTTATTACAGTTACTGATGATGAGCAGGTGCATACTAGATGAAAGATGGCAAGTACTCTGTGAGTGTGTATGTGCTTGCTTTGAATTTGATGTGTGAATTGGCATGAACGCTGCAGATAAATGAATGGCGATTAGTCATCTCTGTCAGCAAAGATTTTTAGTAGTTGTCTTGCTCCATCTAGTGTTTAAAGAGGTAAGCATTAACTCCAGAGACAAATACAATGCAAATAATGTCATATTTCATGGATTAATTAATTAATACATCAAAGGTTTTAAAGATGAAAAGTACTCAGCAAGAGGGAGTCAAGACTGATACGTTTTTAGATGATATTTCCTTCATGTTCCAGGAAATTAAGTTAAGTATGGAAAAGGTCAAAATATCCCTGTGTTTATGTAGTTGCATACACTATAGCAAATTTTCTGTTTCTTTCTGTGCTACCTAAAAAATGAAATTCAGTTTTAGCTAATTAAGTGATTGAAGTGATATAAGACATAGGACTACAAGTACCAATAATGTAAATGGCTGTCTTTTTCTGTTAGCAATTCTACATGTTTTTCTCTAAATCTGCTAGAGAAATGAAAAGTTTCTATTTTTCATTGTTCTGAAAAGTGAAGGCAAATTTTTACTGAGTTTCATCTCAGCTTATAGTCAGGCCTCCACAATTGTGGGTTTTACTTTTGCAAATTTGATTATTCATGGATTATTTGCTGTCACCTCTGCTGCCGGCCTATGGCATTTTTAATAGAGACTGCAAGCCTCATGAACTGAGAAACTGCAAATGGGGCTTGTTAAAGTCTCTATTAAAAATGGTGCAGGGCAGCAGTTGAGGTGGCAGTAAGCCCCACCAGCCTCCCACTTCTGCCTTGTGAAGGAACCCTGATGCCTCAAAGGAAATCATGGTGGGTTAGATATGGTGATCGTACTTTTTTGTGTGTTAAATATGGGCCTAGGGTTATTCATGGTTTTTTCACTTTCACAGGGGTTCTGTGGCCTTAACCCTAGCAAATATGGAAGGATGATGGTATTCAGTATTACTTTGTATTGATTAACACCATATTAGCTACCTGACCTTCTCCACTGTAGCATACTTCATCTCTATTGTAATAGGTCCATTGTGGTAAGAGAATCAATGTGGAATAGTGGTTTAAGCATTGGACCACAATCCTGAAGACCAGGGTTTTATTCCCTGCTTAGCTACGGAAACCCTCTGGGTGACCTTGAGTGCACCACACACACTCAGCCCCAGAGAATCCTGTGATAGGTTCACCTTAGGGTCCCCGTAAGTCAGAAATGACTGGAAGGCACACAACAACCACTGTTGTGGTAAACAAGTGTTTACTTCTTCCAGTAGCCCAGTCTTAGAGTGGAATTTGGCATAGGTGTGGGGAGCTGAATCTCAGATATTCAAGGGAACAGCCTACAAAAGCATTTAGATCAGACATTATTTGTAAAGTAAAAATAATCCTATAAAAGGGGGTCTACTGAAATGAGATATCGCATACATTGTAATAATTCTAGCTTGATGTGGAGTAGCAATGTCTGGAAAAGTTGTTAATTTTCCTGTAAAAATTTGATCCAGATGCGACATAAAAGCAGTATTAATCTAATGAATCAAGACTGAAAAGTTCACATGTGTTCATAGAGGCTTTCTGAATCCGTATTGCTGAGTATTTTAGTCAGTAGTAACCGGTTAAATGAGTTTTTGTCTGCTTTAATAAGACTGCAGTTAACCTGGGACTGTGATGCTGTGTTATCACCATGATAGAAGGATGTTTGGCATGTTGCTATAGCAAATTGTATGAAGTATGCACAGTGAGGCCCAAAGCAAAACTGTTTAGCAGTTTCCCATAGATCATACATGCAAAGTGAAGAAAATGCAGGAGAAATGTAGATGTGCTACTAGGTCAAGATAAATGTTTAGCCTGACTTTTTATCCTCAAGGCATTTTTTAAAATAAAAATAAAAAAAACTGTAGAAAATAATAACCCCAGATGATAAAACTAATGACAAAGGGCAACTGAAAGGTTCTGAAGACTTATTAAATGATTTTAACAGGTTAGCACTGACTTGCTACCAAAAGGATAGCAGAGTAGGTACCAGTTGTATGTTTCTAGGGAAAATGTTCCACTACAGAAAACTGTATCTTTTCAGTGGTGACAACTGTGTCAAGGTCTCCAACTCCTAACCAAAAGATGGAGGCTCTAGAGAAAGGCCTCTGAAATAGATCTTAACTATCAGGGAGGTTAACATATGAGAAAGTGATCATTAAGATAACCTTGGTCCCCTGCTGCTCACAGTGCTTGAGCCCAGAAACTAATTGGTAGCCAGTGTATCACTTTGTTAATGTTCATAAAATTTGTTTTTTGAAGTCAAGCCCTGGTTAGCCACCTGCTTGTCATGTTCTAGAGTTTCCAGACACACTTCAGTGGTATCCCCATATATGATGCATTGCATTAGAAGAAATCAAATCCTTTGCAATATTCTGTGATACAGACTTAAGCTTTGGGAAATAATAATCTATACAATAAAATTGAAAGAACTCTCTGATATGCGTTTTGGAAAGAAGTGCTGGGAGATTACATTGTATAAAGGGTATGTGATTACTTTTTTTTTCTCTCCCCCTTTTAAAGAAATTTGGTAATGATGCAAGAGACTCAACAGATCTCTCAGTGAACCCAGAACGGCTGGATGGAGGTGGTACTGGTGAGTTGCTCTAGCCTATTTACAGAATTTTGTAAAGCTGGTACATTAAGGCTGCATTAATGTGAAAACAATGTTGTTACTCATAACTTAAACCAGTGGTTCTTAACCTCAGGGGAAGGGGGATGGTGATAGCCTCCTTTGAGAATCTGATGGAAGCTGTGGACCTGCTCCTCAGAAAAATAAATGTAAACACACATATGGGGGGGGGGGGTTGCACAGAATTGATTTATTTCAGTTTATTGGAACAATAAAATAACAAAGAATATTTCAAAAGACTAAATTTGAAACTTAAAATTAATCTGGAGACAAAAAATTAAAAGGACCAGGAAGGAAATAGAAGGAAAAATAATTTTGTTATCCAGTTCACAAATACTTCTCTGGATATGGGATATTTTTATATGCTACATTACACTTGCACTGTCATTGGGATTAAAAAGTACCCCACAGCTCAAATAATTCATTTTTTTTAAACTGGTGTATGAGGGTTAATGATTAAAAATATTTATTGCGTATGTATTTGATTGTATTGGCCAGATGGAGGTGTATGACTGTAATAGCAGCACTAATAATAGGAAATTGATTGTTTCAGTTTTCATCATATCTTGGTTCAGGTGTGTTCTTAGCGAGAGCTCGGCCAGTTCCTAGGATACCTACCCCTCCTCCTTCTGTTGCCTCACCAACTAGAGATTCCAGCCCACATTAGCCCAATTCATGCATTTAGTTTTCTAAGCATATAGAGTGAGTACTCTACTCCAGAATTCCCTTTTTTGAAGGGTAAAGTCTGTCATAACATTGCTCTACACAATTGGAATCCCTGACAAGAGTAAGCATCTTGTTTATACAGAGCTTAGCATCTGTGTTCACTTGAAGGTGGTTAAAGCTCTTTCACCAACCTTCTGTATCAGTGCTGACAAGGCACAGGAGTGAGGAATCGAGGGCTGGAGGAACCGTCCCCAGCTCCCTATAAACACTTACAGAATACCCTTTTAAGCAAGGATCTGGGCAGTTGTTAACTCCAGGTTACAAAAGAGCAGCTGCCTTAACCAACTTAGTCCAACAGGGCTATAATAAAGGAAGCAAATGCTTGCTGTTTGCTTTCATCAGAAGGAGCCAAACTTCTGCTCCATATTGCCAGCAAAGACCATGCTTCCTAAATTCTTTCCCTTGTCCTCTTTTTGCAAAATAAATAAATAAATAAAATCAGTTTTATTTTTTATATTCTATCCAATTTTTGTAACTTACATTTGTGAAAGCTGACCTACTTTACTGTATTCCTTGATTCCCTCTGTGGGGAAGTGTTCTGGTCTGCCTTGCATGTAGTTGGTGTCAGTTGCTTAGCTGCTCATCATTCATGGCACTGTAGGGAAGCTGACCTGGAAAAGTTCCAACAGGGAATAATTAACTAGTAACATCATCTTTGCCAAGCCTGGAAATCGAGTTCCAGGCAACAAGGATGCAAACACAGAAATGGCTCTCAGTGTGTGGTTTGGATTTGCACTTGAGTCTGTATAGAATTGCTTTATAAATGTAGATGAACAGGTGAGAAACACTCCACGGTTTTTAAAGACCTTTAGAGTGGAGGACACCTGCTAAGAAGCAGAGTGGGAGTGATCACTGTCAGAAATGTATTCTTTTTCTATGATGAATATATCATGTTCATATAATTCATTTCCAATATTAGTAACTATTGGACTGGTTATATCATGGTCTTCGTTTTCAAAATGGCTGCTAGATTCAAACCAGTAAATAAGATGTAGCCCTCCTTTTCTGCTGTCTCAGCTTATCGACTTCTCCAGTCTTTGAAATTTCCTACTATTTTTTATTCCCTTTAAGTCAAAAGTGAAGAGTTCTTTCTGTTTCCTGTGTAAAGATTTTCTGCTAAGCCTGTCATGCACCCTCATCAGACCACCTGCTGTCTCTACTTCTTCTTCTTTTTTTAAATTTAGGTTCTCCCATCTCATCCTGTTCTGTATACTATGGTCCTTAGTCTCACATTTATCCTGCTTCTTCAGAATTATTCTCACTCTGTATTCCAACTGTTCCACCAGTTTCGCACCACCCATCCATTGTTCTGGCAGACTATAGCAACTATGAAGACAAAATTTTCATTTTGCTCATAAAGCTATACCACCCTCTACCTCTGCTTTGTGAAGTAGTTCCTCTGAGATCAAGATAGGTCAGTTTTTTCCATTACTAGCAGGGGTGCATTAGGACAATATTTTTAAAAAATGGGGGTTTAGGGGACATAAGAGTTTATGGTAAAGTGTGCAAGAGCCAAGCAAAATTGCAGTTTAGTTTCTATAACTGAAAGTATTTGGAAGCACTGATCATTGCATGGCAATTTGATGCATGAAAAGCATTTCCACAGCAGAAATCATACATAAATCCAGTTTAGATCAGCATCTATTAAAAACTGCGCAAATGGTTATTTTGTAAGCTGTACAGACAGGATATATATTCTTGGAAGTTCTTGTGCTTTGCCTACAAAAACTGATTAGTACCTTGGTGGATAAATGTGGGAGAGTGTGTGACTGGCAACAGAATATAGGTTAGAAAAAAGCCATTACTGGTGAGAGGTTGTGGACTAGACAGTGGGCCCAGTGTATCTGTGGGATCAACCCACCACAGTACACAATTCCATACATTTGAGTCATGATGAGAAGGATACTAGCTACCCACTTCTGCCTTTGAGGCAGCAGGGTTCCTTCACAAGGCAGAAGAGGGCAGCTGGTAGGACTTGCCACCTCCTCTGCTGCTGCCCTTTTTTAAACAGGTGTTTATAAGCCTCACCTTGTGTACACAAGACTCTGTGCAAGCCTCATGTGGCTTCGTAGTTCCCCCACAAGCCTCGCAAGGCTGACTTGAGCGTGCCTATTTTTGGTATCTGTCGGGGATTCTGGAGCTAATCCCCTGCAGATGCTGAGGGTCTACTGTATTATAATAAATCTATGACTGAGAACATCTTGTTCTCATAGGTCATATAAGAATGTTTGAATACAAATCATTATAGAATCATGGAATCATAGAGTTGGAAGAGACCACAATGGCCATCGAGTCCAACCCCCTGCCATGCAGGAACAAACACTCAAAGTACCCCCAACAAATGGCCATCCAGCCTTTGCTTAAAAACCTCCAAAGAAAGTGACTCCACCACACTCCAAGGCAGCATATTCCACTGTCAAATGGCTCTGACTGTCAGGAAGTTCTTCCTGATGTTTAGGTGAAATCTCTTTTCCTGTAGTTTGAATCCATTGCTCCATCTCCTAGTCTCTGGAGCAGCAGAAAACAAGCTTGCTCCATCTTCAACGTGACATCCCTTGAGATATTTAAACATGGCTATCATGTCTCCTCTTAACCTTCTTTTTGTCAGGCTAAACATACCTAGCTCCCTAAGCTGCTCCTTAGGGCATGGTTTCCAGACCCTTCACCATTTTAGTCACCCTTCTCTGGACACATTCCAGCTTGTCAATATCCTCCTTGAAGTATGGTGCCCAGAACTGGATACAGTATTCCAAGTGAGGTCTAACAAAAGCAGAATAAAGTGATATTATTACTTTCCTTCATCTTGACACTGTACTCCTATTTCTGAACCAATTTTTTAAAATATCAATTGAACAACTGCAAGCACTCAGTATGTGTACACAACAAAATATAAGTGTGTAACCCAGAATAATATCCTGGAAAGTGGCATATATCTTGAATCACCTTGTCTAAGTTTCATATTCCTAGAATAGTGGTGCTACAAAAAATAAAATACCACTTAGCTGAGCCAAGTCATGAATTGTGAGTGTAATGTTCTTTGTTAACTGACTGGCCAAGCACTTGGAAGTAAAGTGGGATAATATACATCATTATAAAACATGTAGATAGAAAAAACTGATTTCTCGACAAGATTTCATGCACACATGAACACACATAGATGAACTAGGCCTGTGTGAGGGTGAGGGTAACTAGAACATTATCAAGGCAGAATTAAGTATCTTTATATTCCATGGATTCCAGTGGGAGAGTTACAAGAATAATGAATTTGAGGTTGCTGTCTTGGTAGTGAAGCCACCCCAGAGCAGGCCTACTGTTTCTTATGTGATCCAAGTTCCTGATCAAAGCCAAATCTGTTGATCTTGCCAAATGTGTTGGGTCTTTTTCTGATGCCCTTTTTGTACAGCTGTCTTCAGGATTGGGAAGGTCTCCAGTCACTGTTAGTAGGCTCCCCTGGAGGCAAAGCCCATTGGGGTACTTCTGGGTTCTTTAAACCTTACTGTGGCCTCTTTCTATTTGTAAATGTTTCTGTTGGAATTATGCAGCTATGAAAGAATAAAAACAATAGAGCTTGAGAAGAGAGAGAGAGATGAAGGTATTTTCAGATGGGAAGAGGGGGAGCATTGTGTAGTCACAGACATCCTCTTTCATAATCCTTGTGTCCTACCATCCTCACATGCATTTTTGGTAGGAAAATGGGAGAGGGCATTCTACTGGCTGCTGTCAGCTCTGAAATTCACTTCCGTGGGAGGCTAGAGTGGTACTCTCTGTTTTTTCTGTTTGCAGGCCATATATATTCGTATACATATATTCTGACAGGCTTTTGTAAACTGATTTCTTTTAATAAGGTGCTATGCTATTATTTTTTTACTCTTGCTTTTTAATGCAATTTTTAAATGGTTTGATTCTATAGATAGCTTAATTACATTTTTTATTTTTTGTCTACTTTTTAATTTGTATTTATTGAAATTGCTGTAAGCTGCCCTGAGTCCCAGGGCTGGGCAAAGCTGGAATGTAAATGAAAAAAAATGCTATCATCATAATCCTCATTAGGTTCATATCTAGCTCCTTTAGTAACAGTCACAAGCTCCTCTGTCAAGATGCCATTTGATTATCCCACTTACTCCCCCATAAAAGAACAACCTGTGCACCCCTAAGAGGTCAGTCATGCTTCCTCTATCCTGTCCTGCTAGTAGTGCCCAGTGTAACCAAGGTAGCTTCCAAAACCAGGGCATTGAAATTCTAGTCCAAGAATTAGAAATGAGCAGAGCTTAGAAACCAATATTCCAATTATTATGGTGGAAATTAGCATAATGAGTAAGGGGTTAACTAACACATTGTCTTATTAATTCACTAAAAAAATGCAGCTTTTTGTCTTGTATCACTAGATTGCATGACCAGACTACTAGAATGTGGTTAGAATAGGTGACACTTCCTCTGGAAGATACAGTGAGACAGGAAGCCTAAGAAGAAAGATTAAGATTGGAGGAAATGCCTCATGTGATTCTGTTGCTAAGCAGCTTACTCTGCTTGTTAACATTGCTATCTTGAATAGTGAAATAGAAAAAATTCTGGAAATCCAGCAAAATAATGACTGAGAAACAACTGAAGAGGACAAAAGAAGAAAAGTAGTCCTGGTTTCAAGAAGTGGGATGGGGTGGGGTGGGGTGATTTGTTTTCTTAGCCCTGAAGCATCCATGGACCTTCTAGAATGTCAGGCTCTTTAGGCCTGAAAACCTGATATCACATACAGACATACCCTTGGCCTATCTGTCCTTTTTTTTCCCAGAGCAATATTGTGATTTGCTTCACATCCCATCCTCTACTAATTTTATTTTAGTTTCTTTTGTATATTATTACGTAGTCTACAAAGTGAAAAGTTTTCCTCATCCCATTTTGTTGTCTTTGTTTCCCTGCTTTCCCTATTCTGTGTTCTACTCACTCCCTAATTCAGTGGGTTACTTACTTTGAGGAGGTTGCTGGAAAAGCAACTTCAAAAGGAGAAAAAGGGCACTTTCAAATGATCCAGTGCCAAAATGTGTCCCTAGCATCAGTGGTCAGTGCCCTTCTCTGTAAATCCCCTGGTCTGTCCTGGAGATGAATGTCGTAAATTATGGCTTCATTAATAGTAACTCAACAAATTGAATGAATTTAATTATTAGTCTTGGTGATAATGAACAAATTTCCCATTTTCTAACTGTTAACGTTATCGAATTAATTTTCAAGCCTAAACTTCTAGGCTCTGGGAATGGGAGTGTAGAATCTCCTTTTCATGCATAGAGATAGAAAAGATACTGGATGCTTCATTTGAATTTCTTGGCAAAGTAGCTTTATTTTAATTGGTAAACTGCAAACAAGCCAATGTGGTGTAGCAGTTTGAACATTGGACTATGACTCTAGAGATGAACATTTGAATTCCCACCTAGGCATGGAAACCCACTGGGTGACCTTCGGCAAGTCACAGTTTCTCAGCCTCAGGGGAAGGCAGTGCCAAACCCTCTCTGAACAAATCTTATCAAGAAAGACCCCTTAATAGGTTCACCTTAGGGTTGCTGTCAGGAATGAACTGAAGGCACACAACAACAAACTGCAAACTCTCAATATTTCTTTGGGTCCTATCTTTTTCAGTATCAAAACTGCACCAGTCATCTCCAGAGAACCGATTTGCCTTGAATAAAGGCAACTCCAGCACAGCTTCATCAGAAAACATGACAAAAACAGAACCAAAGACAGAAACGGGGGCAAGAATGCGAAGTTCTTCCAGCACATCTACCAGTCCAAAGCCTCCTCTTCAGTCAACAAAGCCAAGCCTTGCAGGAAGACCAACAGTTCCTCAGAAACCACGATCTTCCTCTCGGACTGGTAAGAAACATTTTATAGCTAATACACTAATATTCACACAGTGGTTTATGACAGAAAAGTCAATTGTTAAATCCTGAATACAATTTTTTTTAAAAAAAGATCCTTTGGTTCAGTGTTATTTTTACTTGTTCCTCTCTGCTAATCCTAACTAATCTCTTCAGTGCTAGAAATTGGATTTTAATGGTAAATTATGAGACTGAAAGGGATTCTTGTAAACACTGAAGTATTTTATATTAATTAGTAACTTTTTCATTATAATACTGTGTAAAGGTCCGTATGATCGCTATTATTCTCTTGTGTCTGATGGCATGAATCATTTCCCCTAATTTCTCAATATTAAAATATAAATATGGATTTTTAAAACTTGCTAAGGCATCGTTAGAAACTATCTAATCCCCAGTTGGCAAGTTAGGTCAAAAAACACTGAAATGTGCTGGGAAAAAAATCACAAAACTTTAGTGTCGTTCACTTTCGCTCTGGGCTTTTAACTATATTGATAAGATGTGATGTTCAGCAGCCATAATAAAGTATGCAACTGTTATGCACAAAGAGTTACCCTGTTTAATTTATTGTCCTCCCAAGGGGAAGGCACACAGTTGGCTTTTACTGTCTCTCATCTTTCCTCTCTCTCCACACAGCTCCCTGCCTTTGTAGATGGGCTGCTCCCACTTCTTCCCCAAACCAGACTCTGGCCATTTCCGCACTGGACTGCTACAGCACTATTATTCCACTTATTCCGGCCCCTCCCTAACCTGCAAACCCCAGGATTCCATAGGATGTTGAAAGTGGAATAACAGCGCTATAACAGTCTAGTGCAGAAATGGCCTCTGTCTACTGGGAGTCAGTGTTGGAAAGAAGTGGTGCATGTTTGTACAGAATGATAAATATGGAAAGATTTCAATAATATGATTTATGTAGCATGTGTCTGTTGGTGGCTGTGTAAAGAGAGAGAAAAAACATATTGGAGTTGTTAAAATAATTTGATTGTACAGGTGTACTTTGGTTAATGAAGTAGATGGGTTTCTGGAGATTACTTCTGTAACAGAAAACTTGATACCAGAAATAACATGGGAAGAATTGGGATAGGTTCCTGTACAAGAAAAAAGAAGAGCAGTTACTTCTGTTTCAAAAAAACTTTTTATTCAAAACTAATAATACCCATGACCTAAATGAAACAACTAGGTCATGTAAGCCTTCCATAAGTTAGTAACAACATTTTCAACCTTTTATAGACTACTTGAAGTCTTCCTCCAAAATGCAAGAGGGTGTATATTCCCTTTTTTGTTTTATCATGTAACATTTCACTGTAGTAATCTAAATGAATACAGTGCTCTGAGGCTTCCGTTGAAGGACTCATGGTGAGCCAATGCAAACCTGAACACAAAGGATCAACCTATGCCCTACTGAGTTGGGAGGGGGCTTTGGGAATCTCCTACAGCTACTTCCTATCTCTCTCTCCAAGGACAGAGTTAATCTGTTCTATACGGTAAATATATTTTAGTTCCAACTCTTCAGCAACCTAAAGAGTTAGTCCCTGTCTGATCCATCACTGTGGACAGGGAGCTGAGTTATCACTACAGTTTCAAGCCTGTTGGGTGGCCTGGTGCCACTAACAGGGTTTTGTCTTCCACAGAGTGGAAACAGTAGGAAGGAACCTGCCTCAAGCCATGTATGCTCAAAAGCCTTCATAAAAATAAATTAATTCTGAAACACTTCATTAACTGGGGTATGTCTGTATCTTGTATGCTCCCGTTCATTTTTAAGCAGATTGATTATATATCTGATTTTCCTGGAAGATGGACAGCTGAAGATTGCATTTCAGTGTCTTCATCTGGTGTTTTCACAGAGGATGCTCCAGAGTCCCCATCTGGCCCAGGTTCTCCTAAAATCGCTCTGCTTCCACCTTTGTTAAAGAGGGTTCCTTCTGATAAAGAAAAAGATGGTCAGAGCAGCCCTCAGCCTGCTATCAGATCTCTTTCACAAGAAGGTAAGAATATAGATGTATTTCATTTATATCCTTTTTTTCTGGTCTGTATGTTAATAAGCAGATTCCACTGATGTACTTCCACTTGATCCCAGTGCTTCTTTTAGAATAAGGAAAGTTCTCTGTCTCTTGCAGCCCCCCTGTGGAAACTGTAAACCTGCTTCTGAGGGTTGGCTGACACTCAGGAGCAGGATTTTGATGCCACAGAGATGTGCAGTGATAAGGGGAAGAAAAGAAAAACACTGTTACAATCAGGTTGGATACCAAAGTATAGATCTTGGCCAATATCCTCAAGTATTGGAAACCAACTATTTACAAATGCATGGCTGTGATTATGACAAGAGTGGTCATACTCATGGTAACCCTAACGTAGGGTTTTCTTGGCAAGATTTATTCAAGATAAGAGATTTGCCTTTGCCTTCATTTTAGGGTGACAGACTTGGCTATGGTTACCCCATGGGCTTCCATAGACAGGCGAGAATTAGAGCCTGTTTGTCCAGTACTCAAACTGCTGCACCATGCTTGCTCTAGTCATGAATGTATTTATATTTTTCATTCTGCACACACATTCTCTTGGTCTAACTTTGTGTCTTCTCCTGTAGAAGATATCTCAGTTCCTAGTTCATGGTACTAATCACCTCTCCCATTATCTCTCATGTCCAGCTACAGCCTCAATCTTATATGATATGAGGCTGGTATTAAAATGCATCTTCACCTTTAATATATAGGGTGTTTTCCCCCTTAAAAATGCAGATAAGATCAGCTGGAAGAGTTGATATGTGGCAAAACCAAGTAAAACAATATGGTGACATTCAGGTCTCAGCCTAACCCTAGACTTGAAAATCCCAGCATCAGCTGTATTTTTGTTTAGACGGCTTGGTATGCACAATACTAGGATATGTAAAACATCACATTCCTGTAATTATGGCTGCTAAATTGTGTGCTATAAACAAATAAAGCTAAGGATGTTGCTGATTAAACTAATCAGTTTTCAGAATCCAAAATCCAAGTTATTCATTATAAAGGTGCAATAGTAAATGTAGTGTATACATTTTGGGAAATATATTAATTTGTTAAATTATTGATCAGTTAGATCCCTGATTTAATATGGGTAGGTTCCATAGATTGCCCGATTAATGCTGAAGTTGTTCCTACTCTCTAACAAATTTACTATAGTTATTATTCTAAGGTACCTGCTTCCTCAAAGATTTTAGGAGCAAGAGAATGAAAAGTAAGATTAAAAATAAGAGAGAGAATGGGAACCCTTTAGGGTAGTCATGGCCATTTCAGAATGTCAGGCCCTTTATAGCTGAAAGGCTTATGTATTCACTCTTATCCACACATATGGAACATGTTAGGCTCTTTGTGTGTGATGAGGGGGATGTTATGACTTTCTTTAGTTCCTTTGTTCTAGTTTTTATTGATTTTATTTTCTGAGGGTTTTTTGTTATTATTTGGAGTGAACTTCATGGACCTCTTTGTATTCTTTTAGTATGTTTATTGCTCACATAGTGCTGGGCACTTGGATTATTGTTTCCTCACAAATACATTTGCCCATTTTATCCTCTCTTGGCTGTTCTCCCTTGGCCCTCCCCCGCTCCCGCACATACTATTTACCCACACTCCTATTTTAGGTGGTCACAAGCTTTGAGAGGATTTGATTGGAGCTCAGGTAACCAGAGGGAGGGAGGAGGTTTTAGGCCATAGAAGACCAGTTACCAGAGTAGATCCCTGGACTACTTTGATTGCATCTGAACATTTGCTGCAAACATTTTATATGTTGTTATGGGCTGGACCATATGTTGTGGCAATTTCAGGCTCCGAAGTTGATTATTAATAGTAAAATATGCTAAAAGTAAGTGTGTGCTGTGACCAGATTGTGACTGTAAAGGTTAAATACATTATTCCTGTTTACAGAAATAGTTTAGCACAAGCTGTCTGGGCCTAATGCCCAAGTAAACTATAAACATGACATAACAGAAGGACAATTCTCTAAAGAAAAAATCCAGAAGCTAGCTAGGTGCAGTCCAGCATCCTAATTGTCTTAGTCATGCTTGGTGACAGAGATGCACAATGTGGAAATTAGTGGCCACTGATTCTTGGGCATTGTACGTGTAGTAAAACCCTGGGCAGAGAGTTAAATAGAGAGTTTAGTGGTCATTGATTCTGAAGGTTCTTTACTTCCAGTGATTTGACAGGATAAGGGGAAATAATAAAAGTGCTATAAACTGATTGGTTGATGATTAGCTAGTGAGATACCAGACACAATATAAAATCCACCTCAAACCAATAAGAATCAAGCAGTCCATGACTGCTCCAATCAGCTTTATGCAGCTTCTGTCTATGCTGTTCCTGGGCTGAGCACTGTACTGCAGAATGCTGGTTGACAGGCAGAATCACTTCTTTCTGGATATATAATCGAGTTTGATTATGCTCTGATGTGTTTATATCTTTATGTGGTCAGCAATATAGTGTGGCCAGAAGTGTAAAATATCCATGTAATGATACACTGCTACTACTGTAAGGATATATATGTCCATGATAAGCTAATTGTGCAGCCTCTATGAGAATGTGCCTAGACACTGAGATGTCTGTGTAATGTAATAAGCCTCCTCAGCAGTGGTTTGTTCCTTAAATGGCAAGAAAGATTACACCTGCCACCTGCTTATTTTCTCATTATAAAATATAAACATAAAAGAGTCTAAACAGGAGGGTTGATATCAACTTGCTTTCTGGATTTGATGTTTGTAACCTTGGGAAGCTTAGGTAAACAAGAAGGAACTCCTACTGGATACAATTTAACCCCAAAAGGGCAGTGAACCATCAGTCCTTCTATAAAGAGATTGATTGTGCCAATGGAACAATGACAGGTAACAAATTGGTGCAACATTTTACTTTGTTACACTTACAGTGAAAGCCTGTATGATGTAGTGGTTTGAGAATCAGACTAGCACTCTGGAGACCGGGTTCAAATTCCTCACTGGCCATGGAGACCTACTGGGTGACCTTGGGCAAGTCACGCTCTCTCAGTCTCAGGGGAAGGCAAAGGCAACCCCCCCGCCGAATAAATCTTGCCAAGAAAAAATGTGATAGGTTTGCTTTAGGATCACCATGAGTTGGAAATGACTTGAAGGCACACAACAACACACAGCACAAGGGTTTAAAAATTTAAACATACAAGAATTTGGGAAAGATGATTGCCCCTAATGGTTAATGTTAACAGTTTCCATACCATTTTTTGTAAATCTCATGGTCTGTTCAAAAACTAATGGTTAGGTAACAAATTAATGAATAATGACAAACTAAACATTGTCACATCTTTCCGTTTCATTTGATTTAAGTCTTTGTGGATCGCTTAATGCCTCAATTTTCAAAATGTATTCTGCCTATCAATGTGCTTTGAGTTTTTGTGTGTTCTGTTACTGTGGGTTCCATTACTGTGGCTAATGATTAGTTTATCAAGAAAATGTCAACACAGGATAACCCATCATATTTGTTGTTAAATTGATCTATTCACATATCTGTTCTCAGAAAACTTAAACTGATATGAAACTATGGTAGGTCGTATGATGTACCTAACAAAAACCATCACACACAGCTGATGCCAGATTAACTTCCTCCCTGTAGATTTGAGGTTAGGTCTCAAAAACAGGGAAATAACATTGCATTCAAACTAGTCTAGAATGCTAGCCTGCAGCAGATAATAAATAAATAATAGGTTTTTGCAGTTTCAAAACTATTTGAAAGATTAATGTTCTAAGAGTCCATTTAATGTCGTTATGTTTGTTGTCTGTCCCATCACAAAAACAACGTGCAGGTAACTTATTTGAAAAGCTTGTTTCACATCCCAGTGGAAAAAAATATTTCTTTTCTAGCTTACCTTCCTTAGCCTATAGAGACAGGTGTTCTAACAGTATCTGAAAGATGTTTTTGACTTAGCACCAAACCAGCTATAAGGGGAAGGAATTTGGACTGAAGTGATTGGAGTTGCCTCTTTAAAAATGTTTTGTGCCTAAAAGATGTGCACATAGATTATTGTCATCAAACTAGTTTTGGTTCATCTTAGAAATGGCAGCATATATGTGTAGCCTAAGGAGTTCAGGAAGAACTTGTTAACGTTGCCTAAAACAAAACGAGAAGAGAGATACTCTTATGTATCTGAAGTGATTTCAGAGAGCTTGTAGCATGCTTAGATTGAAGCCACATGTGTTCATGCTTTTCTCAATTTGTTTTGCATATATTGAAGACTGGCTCATCTTACCATTTTGTTTGATTTAAGGATTTGGTGTTTTGCGTGGTTGCATGTGATGGCTTACATGCTTTCACTAAGATAAATGTGCTTTTTAAAAAGTTCTGCTGTGCCTATTTTAAATCTCTCCATTTTGCTAGGCCATAATCAAGTTGCTGCAGAGACAGTAGGTGTTAATATCTAATAACTGTACATTTTTGATGCGGGAGGCAGCTAACAAATTCCTGTTCACTTTGCTCTGTTCAGCTGTGTGATAAGAGGAGTATCTTCTTCACAGTGGACAGAAGGGCATTCAGCTGTTCTTCAGAATATCCCTACCCATCAGGTGATGATATCTATGAAGAATGGCAGATGATTTCGGAAGCGAGAGGGGTCTTGACAGAGAATAATACATAATTCATGGTATTAAAGGTTCTTACAAGATAAAATTCAGAGAAATATCATGGAACAAGTAAAGTTGAGTAGAAAAACAGGAACTAACGAATTAAGTAGATAATATTAACAATTTATTGTGATGCATTGATAACAGTTCAATGGAATGATAAAGATTGTAATCCAGAGAGGAAGGAAGACAGTTGTAATATGACAATTGAGAATACAATGATAATTGTTTGTTTTATATGTTGGAACTTTAATAAAATTACTTAAAAAAAAAAAGAATATCCCTACCCCGCAGAGCATTTGGTAGTGCTAACTAGAATTGACTCCTGTGGGAATGATTCCATTTTACCAACTCCAGTCCTGTGTGGAAGCTGGGCATCATAGTACCAGCCTGGCTCAAGACCATGCTAGAGGAGATCCAGCTCTAGGAACACAGCTTTGTAAAGAGTTATCTGGAAGTGATACAGTTCTTAGAAGAGCTTGAGATGTGGCCGGATACACAGCAATTCTAAATGTTTTTATCAAAGAAGATGTAGCAAGAGATAGGTTGGTATATCAGATTACAGATGGTTTACATATGAGACTTCTGCAGTGGTTCCTCCTTTCAGCTTCCAAGTGCTTTCAGAAGATAACTAAAAAAAAGGAGAGCAGTGAATCCTAGTGATCGCCAGACTAAATGACTGGCTGATCTGGAGAATGGTAGTTGCCAAGAAATGTTAGCCTACACATGCCTATCTGCATCACAGGCATCAACCAATAACTAGAGAATACTTTACAGAGAATGAAAGACTAAATGGTTTGGGTTTGGAATTGGCCCTTAATATTATATACATTTTATTATATTACCTTATCATTTTGAACTGTCCCTCAAAATGCCATTTCTTCCTAAGCCTGTGACAGCTTTAACTACTGATTTACTCACACATTCCTTTTGGGACTAAAGCAGATTGTGAATGATAGTTCTAATTGCAAATCCATTGTCAAAGAAAGGGAAAAATTCATATGTCCCGTACAACATAGGAATTTCAGTGAATGGGGGAAATGCAACTGACATGGAAATTATTTTTTAAATCAGTTTCTCAGTTTTCATATAGTGCAAGCGTTTCTCATCCTTGCAGTTTTCTGTGCTGAACAGAGGAACTACCAGGAAAATAACAATAATGAATTGTTTTTGATATTTTATCTATTCAGTGTTGTTATAAATGGGATCTTATTACCTAATTAAGTGAATTGCAAATAAACAATCAAATTTCTAAATCTGATTATTCAGTTTTGATTTTTCATTCACTCCTTTCTGTTTTTTCCCTTCAGACTTCTAAACTTTAATTTAGCTCCCCAGTTTATATTATTAACACAGAATAGAGTAGAATTCTCTTTTTTGGTAAATCCTGAAACTGGAAACAAGCAGATGTCTACAGCTGCTTAATACAGAGGAATTGCTTCTGTGGTTTTGTTGATAATATGCTTCATTGTGTATGAGATCCATTGGAAGTTTTAAGAAAAGCAAGAGCGATTGCAATTATTATCTTAGGGGAAATAGCTGGTTGTGCTTGGTGTAATTGTTGATTTGTGCGGTCCATATAACTTCCATTCTTTCTATGGGCAATAAGTAGTAATTATTTAGCTCTAAATAGCAGTGGTAAAGGCTCCATACTTGCCCACCATGACAAAATGAGGTTTTTAGTGTGTGCCACTTAACATGATTGTGGTATCCATGCATTTACTCTGATGGGGCATCATTTATCTGTACAGCTATAATAATTTGACATTAACTTTGATACTGCTTAAACCTATTGTTAGAAAAGAAGTGCATGACTGATTTTCAGTTAATTGAAAATTGCCGATATCCCATTTTTATCAAGTTTTGATATATTTATTTGTTTATTTTAAAAGTTACTTTCCTGTTTACAATGTAAACAAGTCCTGTTTATGTGATCTGATTAATTTAAATAGCATATTGCCATCCTCTTATGTTGGCATTAAGTTGGATTCCTACCCCACCACAAACACAAAAATGCACAAATAAAATAATAATTACTTAGTCACAAGCAAGCTCTGCATGGATTCCTTTCCAAGTCAAGAACCACATGACCAAAATACTCAAGAGAATGGTTTACATTGCTGGATTAGGACCTTGTGTATCACCCAACAGAATTTATATAACTTTGAAAGTGCTTGTTATTACAATTCATTGGGCACCAATCTACCACCAAAGTGGTATTTGATGTACAAACTGGCTGTGTAAACTGTAAAGTGCCTACTGCTGTATAGGAGACCCTTTTGCTCTAGCAGCTTTCTGCATTAATCAAAATCCAGAATTCTTTAAGATACACAGAATCCAAAATCCACAGAAGAGTGATACCTTTATTGGCCTACCAAAATGCAGAAAATACATCATCCATGCTTTCAAAACTTCACTGGCTTCTTCATCAGGCAAAGATATTAAAAATTGTACAGGAGAAGAAAAGTGACAATGTTAGAGTCACAGACCTACTTTTTGTCTCAGATGTTACATGTGTTGTCAGTTAAGATGGTCTAAAGGGATATCAAGGCAGGCAGAGACCAATTCCCTTCTTGGCCATATGAGAACCAGAGAAAAAGTGCAATAAAAGAAAGATAATAATTTAATTCCATTAGCAACAAATACACAGACTCCTTGGTTAATAATCAAGGGGGCAATTGAGTAAAACGGTGGATCTGCCTATCTTATTCTTAGTCTACAGCAAGTGGCTGGTTGAGAATCTTTGCCAAGTGAATCAAATGTTGTGTCTTTTGATGCAGGTCCAAAAAGAAGCTCAGGACACCAGACTTATGAATCCCAGGAGCAGAAACAGAGGTCTTTGAGTAAAGATGGCCAGCAAGGAAGCAAGTCCAGTGACTCTGGAGAAGAAGCGGACAAAGAATTTATTTTTGTTTAGTTGGTTGCTCATGTCTTTAGCAGTGCAAAGTCTTTTCTAATAAAAAGGGTACAACGATCAATTACCCTTCTTTTTCATCAGCTGTTTTTATAGAAGAACATTTTATCCTTTAAAAAAAAATCAAGATTGCACTGGTAATCAAATTTCATTAATTTGGCTCTTGGGTTTTGTTTTGTTTTTAATCTGAGTTGTATGGTTCTAGATATTCTTTTTCATGCCTTTGCTAAAGCCAGCAACTATTCCATGTTTTCTACTTGAATTTCTATGAAGCAGCTATAAAAATAATGCCTTGCATTAGGGCTTCAAGCGAAGGAGGGCAGGGGAAACCAAGGAGAAAGACTGGAGATTTTCTTACACTAACCCACACTGTACAGCAGGAAGGGTGTTGTACTGCTGAATGTAAATGTGTCAAACTTGCACGCAACTTACTTTTTAAATATATTCTTGCTGAATGCAATTGCACATTGTAATTATATCAATAGAGCACACTAATAATTAAAGAATTTGTATAAATAATATATATTAGATGCTTGGATATGATTTTTACATTCACCCTTGGGAGACTTTTTTCTTGTTTGTTGTACTGTATATAAAAACACAACCTCCTACATTTGTGTATTGTTCAAAAGCACAACAAAGAAAACAGAATTACTAATACTCTGCTATGCTTCCACATCCATAGGTTAAATGTATGTTGTTGATTGGAATGAGAGCAATGTACATCTTATTGGTATTGGTATTTTCTAGAGGCTGCCTTAGAGCCTCTCTGCATCCTTTCTAACTTTTAACTTGTACTTCTAAAGGAAAGTAGTTTTCTGTCTGTAAAAGCAATTCTGTTTTTCGCCTATTTGCATATTCACAGTCATCTGCTTACAATACAGGCTGAAGGAATTTTATTCATAATGTATATTTGTACCAATAAAAATGATTTTACAACTGGAATAGGAATTTCTAATTTTTAAACTGCCTCCTGCTGCCTTTGAATAGCTACAGTTTTAATTCTATATCTGAGACCTAAATCAAGGATGGACAAAGAGTGATCTTCGAGATATTAGTGGGCTGCAACTCCCCAAATTCCTCACTATTAACTATGCTGGCTAGGGCTTATGGGAGTTGCAGTCCAGCAACTTCTGAGGGGCCACATTTTCCCATCCCTGGTCTAAATCCAGTTGTTTGTCCCAATAAGACTGGACTCTGACTCCATGGGCACTAAGTAAGTCTCCACGTATGTTCTACTGATTCAGTGGGCTTTATTGGGAGTGATTGTTGAATTCATAGTTTCTCACTGAAGTACATTTTTAAACTCTCGGTAGGGACAATATTTTAATGTAGTTTCCAAACATTTAGGTATATAATGAAACAAATACCTTAATGGGGACCAAACCATCACTTCCGCCCTTTCCTTTAAAAGATCAATCATGGCTTTTGATCATGAAGTCCAATGTTTCATGCATCCTTTCTGCAGAAAATTATCCAACAAGCATGGCTTCCTTACTGAAGCCCTATTCATTTTAATAAGGCTCAGGAAGGAATATTACCAGATGGGTTACATTCTGATTTTATTATTCCCCCCCAAGTCACATTGAAATCAATTGACTTTTAGCTCCATTGGTTCAAATGAAGCTCAAGGAAGAGGGGCGCTTTGGCAAAACAAGTACCACTGCACACTCTAGGACCACAAGCTAAAACTCTTGACTGCCTGGATCAGTTTTCTGTGTGCCTGTAGCAGCCAATGGCATGTGGTCTGGCTTATTACATGTGCTGTAGTTACCATACCAGATATAGTTATGTCTGTCTTCAGTTGTGGCGAGCTGTCATTGGATTATACAGTTTAATGATATAATATGCTGCTTTAATCTAGATACCTGGCTTTCTCTTCTGTTCCTTTGGGATAAAAACCATTTTTATATATTTTGGTCCTTCTTAGGTATGCATTGTATGTCCTGACTTTTCTTGGAGCAGTAGCCTTGCCTCCTGACAAGATACATGTTTTCTTTGCTTAGCATTGGTGTGAATTTTTTCCAACACTGAGACAAATATAAGAAGTCAGAAATATCTATCACATAAATTACTTGAGAAAATAAGTAGGCTTTTTGAAACACCTTGTATTTTAGACTATGAGCTTTCTTTACAGTTAGTGTTGTCATTTTGGATTCCTTTCAGGCTACAACTGTCTAGTATAATGGAGGTTTATCAACCAGTTGGGTGTGCCACATCTATCACTTGTTTTTACGTATATCCCTCAAGACTATTTTTGCCTTCCAAAGTCTGAATGATAAATGCCTTCTACAAACTTTCCCCTTGTAGTGAAATATACTTTGGACATTCCTTTTAAAGTACATTGAGTTGGTGTTTTACTAAGTGGTGTTCCCTGTCATTTAAAAAGATCCATTCTTCATACTGAGCCCTCTTTTATTAAGACCTTTTTGCTTCAAACAGCTTTAAAGGGAAGTGGTTCAGGGTTATAAGACCTAATCAAATTAAGCCTGTATATGAATACCTGAGAAAACCCACTTAAACACCCAGCTGGAAATCATTCATTTTCATTTTCTTTTTGGTTTTTACAGCTCAAGAGGTGAAATCTTTATGTAAAGAAGCCATTTGCATCTTTAGCAGTTTGGGTGGCTGCAGTAGCAGCTTCAATGAAATACGTTGCATATGTGGTGGCATTCTGCATATGTATATGTAACCTAAGCCCAATACTGAAATCTAAACACTAATTAGCCTAGTTCTGCCCCTTGACATCTGCACACAAACTGACAGCATTAGGCTCTTGTGCTAATAATTTCTAACTGATACAAAAACTTCCCTGTAGTTGACTATCTTCATGCTAATCAGTGTGTTATGTTTTCTAATAAAAAGAGTACAGAAATTGGAACCCTTACTGTGAAAAAATAGGGAAAGAATTGGTAGGGGTCAACTGTAGACTACAAAGTGTAATCTCTTGAAGTGAATATGTTCTAATACATTTAGGAATAGGGACTGAGTGAGCTAGATATTTTATGGTCCAAGAATTTGTTGACTGAATATAATTTAACTGTAAATATACTCAGAGTTGCTTACACTATTAAAACAGAATAAATACAGTCTAAGTAAGCATGATAAAAAATAGAACTGCCATCTCTACAAATTAAACAACAGTTTTCCCTGGTATATTTATACAATCTGTAGATACAATGTGTATCTGTGGTCGTTCGGTCAGATTGCTACCAACTATTAGCCAAAAAATCACATTACTTTTTACTAAATCTTGAATGTAACAAAGGAAAAATGAAGGATTTTTTTTAAAATTCATCAAGGTGTGTATAATATGAGTTGGTCCAGTTCCCTGTTTCAAACAGAGGCTGGATCACATGTGAGCAGGGTCTCATGGTTTTAGTTTTGGCAATTTAAGGAACTAACAAGATGTCACACAAATGCACGTAATGAATCCTCTACTTAACAATGAAAAACAGCCCTGGGAGGCTGCAGTTCTGAGTGGAGGAGCCAGGGGAACTCTGTGAGATCCCAGTGTTCAATTCACTCTTTGTAAATGATATATCTGGAATCCCTCAAAGAGGCAAGAAACATGGATTTTGCCAACAAGCTATTTTCTTCTCAAAAGGTTAAGCATCACATTCTGCTCCACTCAAAATAACAGATCCACAGGTTCATTTTCATTTTTTTTTTAAAGAAATCTGTCCAGGAATCAAGAGACAACATGGCCAACCTCCCTTCCAAAGACCAATGTTTCCCCCATGCTGTTTACAATAGAAAACCAAGCAAGTGCAAACCTAATGGCTGCGACAAAGTAATTCAGTACATAAGAGAGATGCAAATATCAAAACTGCCATTGCTCCACTGGCTGTGCCAGGGCCATCATTATTAATATAAGTGGGCTCTAAGAGAATAAATCAGATGAAGCCATTGCAGATGCTCATCTTTCTTCAGAAGAATCATCCAACTAATGTCATTATCTCTGGGAGTTGTCTCTAATCACATCTGATAAGCAAACCAAACTGACCCTGGGTTCTCCATCTTTTGAGTCATTTTTTTTATTCCAGTAGGATGAGGTGAATGTTAAGAACAAAAGGAAGATAAAAGTGATCTTAAGGGAATTGTTGCTTTAATTAGATTGACCCTGCCCAGGAAGGAGAAAGGAGGGGCTGCTGGCTGTTGGCCAAATGTAATTTGTTCAAAGTTAAGCCACTGTAATTTCTGTTAGAAGACATAGTGAAAGCAATACAAATTAAATTAGTACACTTCCCCATTTTCCCATCACTTTTGTTCTCCAAAAGCATCATGGCAGAAAGGCCCTTTCAGAAGTGAATGAGACCTGCAATACTGATTAAGAGCAAGAAAGTTAGAAAGCGACATCTACCTTAATTCTTTCTCACTAAGTACAATTGTCAATCATAGAAGAAAAGGCAATATGCACATTCCATTAACTTTTTTTCCAACCAACTTGTTCACCTTGAAAGCAAAAATGTTAGGGAACCGTGGCTGCCAGCTCCTTGATCTTTCTGAGCCAACAGAGTGACAGCTTGTCATTAAAACTGATGTCCTCTCAAGAGCAGGGGTTGGAATTGTGTGGCAGTCTAGATGTTAGGCTGCAAACCCCAACATTCCCCACCTTTTGGCTTGGCTGGCTAGGGCTGCGATGACTTGTAGTCCAACATCTGGAAGGCTGTGTGATACCCACGCCTGTTCTGGAGCCTTGCATTCTTCCCACCTTCTGGAACCACAGTGGAATAAAACTGAGCATAGTCTCCCTTTCTTCTTCCCACCTGCAGTCAAAGGAAGAGATTGTGAAACCGGAAGATTCATCTGAAATACAGGATGGGGCAACTGTATCTGCTATAATAGCTTATCCGGGCTACAGGTAAAGTCAAGCAGCCAAGATGTCAAGAGAAGAGGTTATTTGTCTTCCCAGACTGGCCTTGCACGGTTATAATGGCATTATTCAGGGGAGGGATGAAGAATGTTTGCCCTTCCAAATATTGCTGGATTTCAGTTCTCATCATTCTTTATTGTTGGCAATGCTGCCTAGGGATGATGGCTATTGTGGTATCTGGAAAGCTGTATTGCTCCTACTGCAGTTCTACTTCTAGTCTAGAACCATTCTCTCCAACCCTGCTTTAGTTGTCTCAGGTAGCTCCACTTGGTTGACAACTAACATGCTCTGGCAAATATTACACTGTGGAAAGGGACTTCCTTTCAGTCCCCGGACCAGCCCTGCCAAGTTAGTAACCAGTGGCATTCTGAGGTCACTCTTATCTGAGCTATTGAGTCTGTGTTTTTCCTCAACATCTTATTTGTTCTGTGGAAGAGCAGTACTACTTTAGGTCATCATTCAGGCCATGCTTTCATTAAGACCTTACCAACTCCAAAGACAGCACAAAACTGGATTCCTCAGAGTAATGGCCTTTTTTGGCACAGGTTCCTGTATTTGGCTTTCCCTTTTCCACTCTTGAAGGAGGAAAATCAGCTGGTGCTGAAGTGAAGGCAATTGGTGAGTAACTGTTGTTCTACACCTTCTTTCGCCTTCCTGCTATCCAGTCAGGAGACAATGTGGTTCCCTTCACTCACCCTCAGACACATGTCCTTTTGACCACTAAGCCATGTCCCATTGTGTCTTTCAGTACACAAGGCACCATTCTGAGCACTGTGGTGAAGGTAAACAATGGCAATTAATTGTCACCTTCCACTCCAGTCTTGGTTCATTGGCTTCATGTCTCTTCGGCAGCCACAAAATGGTACCCAACAGCAACTAGATCCTACATAGGCCAAGAGATTAGTGAAGGCCTCATAACCCCTCAAAAAATAATCCTCCATTGTGTCCCTCCTTTGTTACTATTAATTGTTATTGTGTTGTTGTTTGTGTGCCTTCAAGTCATTTCCAACTTATGGCGACCCTAAGGTGAACTTACCGTGGAGTTTTCTGGGGCTGAGAATGTATGATGCACCTAAGGTCACCCCAGTGGTTTTCCATGGCTGAGCAGGGAATCAAACCCTGTCTCCAGGGTCACAGTCCAACTCTCAAACCACTACACAACTCTGGCTCTCATTAGTTGTTACTATTGGTGTAATATTCTTGACTGCTTTTCCCCCTCAGATGGGTAAATGAGGCAATTTGGATAGAGATGGCAGTTTTTAATTTCTACCTTTCTGCTCAGGAAGCATTTCCCCTTTCCCTTTTCATCAGGCAAAGACTTGGAGTGTAATAGAGAAAAACAGTATTGAAGCCTCTCACATAATGGTTGAGGGGATGACAAATTTCTTCCTCTCTTCTGAGGAATCACTCTCCCTGCCTTGTGCTTTATGAGGACCACGGCTGGAATGCATCATGAGAAGTATGACTTCATTGCAGGCCTTTTTCTACAAAATAATTTAGTACTATGGTCCCACTTTAACTGCCACTGCTACATCCTACAGGATCCTGGGATTTGCAGTTTGTGAAAGCACCAGAGGTTTCTGACAGAGAATTCTCACCTCACAAAACTATAAATTCCAGGACTCCATAGGACGGAATCATGTCAGTGAAAGTGGAATCAAAGAACTACAACTGTATAATCTGAAAAGGTCCTGGGGCTTAGCAGCCCAGATAAGAACAAAATGAAGAAGAAAGGCAGCTGAGTTTCTCCTCTTGTAAGGAAGGAGTTCCCTCCTTTCTTCTTTCTTGAGGTGTGAATCTGGAGGAAAACAAGAACTGAGTGACACCAGTAAGGCCTAACTTTTGATACATGAATGGTGTGACAAAGGATAGCACCTTCTTGACTTCACCTTGTTGTTTGGAGGTGTTTTTTCCCCAAAACTCACTGAATTGCTTTTAGCAAGCCTGCTTTTCTTGAATGATACTTGTGAGTAATAAGGTTGATAGTGACCCACACACAAGTAAAAAGAAGAATATGTAAGTTTATCATGTTAGTTCAATATGTATGGCTAATGTTTGTTTAGTTATATTTTTAATTTTTGTACAATATACATTTTAAAGCTGTTTCTGTTTTAATCCTTGTAAGCCACTTTGAGTCCCAAACTGCAGAAGAGATGGTATAAATAAATATAACAACAGTAAGTATCAGAAGAAACAAAACAATATCATAAACGTAAGAGAACCTTTGAAATTACAAATGTTTTGGATTACCATTCCCACAGTCTCTTATCATTGTCTGTGTTGGCTGAGGTTGATAGGAGTTGTCAGCCAAAATATCCGGAGAGCCAAAGTTTCTTTGTCTCTGTAATATATTTTGCTGGTATAAGTGTTAGAAATTTTACAAGTTTTCAGATCTTTCTGTTTCTCAGACCTCAAGTGTTAAGACAATATTAATCTGTGTTTGAAAAATGGAGATTATTTTTTCTTTGTCTTTTGGCTGTGTTTTTGCATGGCAGGGGCTGAATCAAATGTAGCATGTCAACTTTGTTCAGCTACCAGCCCACCTTTGATCCACAACATTGAATGTTTACTTCGACGTTGAAAGACTGCTTTGTGAGCTGCAGTGAGTTGCTCATGTCAAATATAATTTCAGCTAGTTTGACAAAGCTTTTAGGGGCAATGCTTGTTTTAGTTTAAACTCTACGCTGTGAAGTTATTTCTGGAGTCTTGATAGTCAGTGCTGTGTTGAACGTGCAATTGTATATTATTGCTGAACGTTCTTACGACATTTATGAAAAGAACCTACAGAATTAGGTTAGGGAGCCTGAATTGTTTGAACTTTACAGGCATCTTTCAACTTTATAGCATCTCTGTTATATTCAAGAGCTAGAGCGGTACCGTGATCTTAGTGTTGGACTAGGGTTCCTGGAAACCCATGGGATCATCTTGGGCAAATTATACTCCTTCAGCCTAAAAGGAAGGGAATGGTCAGCCACCTCTGAATAAATCTTGCCAAGAAAGCCCTGTGATAGGTTTGTCTTAGGGTTGTTGTAAGGTGGGAATGACTTAAAGACACACAACAATAACACTGTTATATTAAGGTATAACCTAATTCATAACCTCCTTGACAAATATGTCCATTGAAGGCATTTGGTTATTACTGACATTCAGAGCTCACAATTTTAAGCTGCAAAATAATGGCACATGTCCATAGGTGGGCACCAATATGCCAAGTGTAGTCTCCAAGATCTCCCAGTGTGGCTCCCAATGCTCTTCATGACATCTCCCACCCTGAATTGTTAAAACAGACACTCAGGATCATAGATTTTGTTGAAACTATACTTTCAAAACCCCTCCCTCTACCCAGGCAGGTGGGAAAAGACCTGAGAGAGAGAAGAGAGAGCAAGTGGGTGTGAAAGTATGGGAGCAATGGTGGCTGGTGGCTTCTAGGTCAGTGGGAAGGTAAACCCCTGTTAAAGGGGCCAGCCAATGTTAAAGACGATATCCCAGGTGCTAAAACCCATCTCTCAGGTAAGTTCAGCACCTTGCATAGCTCCTTAGATGTATTTGGTTATTTATCTACTATATAAAAGTCAAAGTTTGTGAGCAATCTTGTCTGTTTGTCTGTGTCAGGCAGGCGAAGACCTCATACGATTGGCTGTGTGAGGTGAGAAGACCTCGTATGGTTGGCTGACTGTGAAGATTCCATGGAATCCTGGGGTTTGCAGTTTAGGGAGGGGCCTTTAGAATTCTCAGCCAAGAGCTCTTGGGCCTCAGGCCAGTTGCTATGGAGATGAGGCCTACCAGCAAGGAGAAGGGCAGTGTATTCCCTCAGAAAACAAAGCCTCTGTATGTTAACAACTCTGAATATAGACTCGATTAGGGAACATGGGGATAAGTTACAGATACTGGAATAGGCCACTTGCTATGGAGATGAAGCCTAGCAGCAAGGAAGAGGACAGTGCATTCCCTCAGGAACCCAACCTCTGTATGTTAACAACTCTGAATACAGATTGGATTGGGGAATATGGGGATAAGTTACAGGCATTGGAATAGGCCGGTTGCTATGGAGATGAGGCCTAGCAGCAAGGAGGAAGACAGTGTATTCCCTCAGGAACTCAAACTGTCTATGTAAATACCTCTGAATACAGATTGCATTGGGGAATATAGGGAAAAGTTACAGGTACTGGAAAAGACAGTTTGGTGAGTTCTTAAGAGGAAAATAATATACCAGGCAACGCCAGGTAAATATGCTAGTTTAAAATAAGCTTATTTAAAGTAAGGACAAAAACTCAGAGTGGATCCATTGCCCTGCCCCTGATACTATTATGAAGTATTTGGAGGAGAACAGATGCATGGAGGTAAATTAACACATACGGATGAATGTATGGAGTTATGAGGTATGAGTGAATGGATGCATGAACATCAGGCCCTAACCTTTCAAGTTCTTCCCAGAAATATGCCAAAAAAAACACAAAACCCTATCTATCAATTAGATATTATCATCAGGAGAGATATTCCACTTTTGTACTTGATACCTGCTAATCCCAACTGTAACGCTTCCTCTACTAGAAGACATTTGTTTACAGCTGAACACAAAGGCCCACCCTAGACAGCACTTTCAACATGAAAACTTGGATTAAGCAAGTAATGGGAACCTGATAAAAGTTCTATGTGAAAAAGATGTAGGTCATTTTAACAAAGAAAACCTTCTAGGATAGGGAAGGCAAAGTGGGTCCTTCTAGATGTTGTTGGACTGCAACCACCAGCATTCCTCATCATTGGCTCTGCTGGCTAGGATTGGTGGGATTTGCAGTCCAATAACATCTGGATGCCTGCCTTTTGTCATCCCTATTCCAGAAGGCAGATTTGAGGTACTTTAGGTGAAACAATGCTGTCCACAGAAGCAAAGTCAGAGTTTGGAAACGTGCTGAGCTTCTGCATCGAGACATGCAAGCCATGATGTTATGGCTATTATCTCTTTCCTAATCTGACCTCTGAACACCACCATAAACCCCAGCCAGCTGTTCTGTGGGGCAAGGTCCTGCAGTGGGGCACTGAAGGATCTCAGGTTCTCTCCCGCCTCTGATCAAGTAGAGTCCTGTCACAACTCCTTTTTGCCCTGCTGATCACTGGCAGGATTGGCTGGATGCATCATCCTTCAATGCCCTGCTTGCCAGTGCTTAGAACACCATCCCTCAGAGCAGCTGCCTGGTGATTAAGGTTATTAAGGTGGCTTTGGGTGGCAATTACATCATGTTTATAAATGTGAATGGGAAACTGTAACAAAGTTGTAAGCCTAAACAACTTTGACATTGCAAATGACTAAGAGGATGCCAGTTATTTGTGGGGGGGCAGGGGGGAGACCATAACTGTTCTAATCACCAGCCAACACGGCTACCAGCTCTGCTGGCTTGGGTTTCTGGGATCAATAGTCCAAAAAGTAACTTCCAAAGTTCTGCAAGTAGAGAACCTTTGAGGTGACCTCGTTTCACTTCTAACATCACCTCCACCTCAGCTGATGGGGAGAGGAGAACTGTGTGCACAGTCATTGATGGAAGATTTTACTGACCTCGGGCCTGTTGGGTTTTACTATTACATACCCAGCTGGACGGTGTTTTAATCTTGTTGATATGATAAATACATTGTTTTTTCCTAGAAATCACAGAAAGCCAGGTTGAGCTTTGGAAGAGCCTGCGTAGATTTTTTACAGGATAAACATGAGGAAAAGTTGACAATGTGGAAATAAATATTAAATGTACAAAACATTGTATTAAAAAAACAACCAACCACAATGACAATATTTTTATTCATAATCAGGCCACAAACATCTAGCATATGAACAAATACATTGTGACCAAATGTTGTTAGAAACAATCAGGAAACAGCACAAAACTTGCTTATAATTTGGGATTAAAGCTATACACTTTTGAAATGAAATATAGGCAAGGTATAGCAGCTCCTGGGTCTGAGGATATTAGGGGAGAATATTGGCAGCAAATGTATGATTCTTCCATGTTTTATATGCAGAATTACAACATTAAAAAAAAAACAATATGCCCTTGTGGTTTCAGGAAGTAAAGGAAGCAAATGTCTGTAAGATGTACGGCCAAGGCTGCTGTCTGGAGCCAAGATAATTAAGTTTAAGAAAGTAATGTTTATGTTTTTATTTGCTAGCAGACAAAGCCTGTAAAAAGGTTCAGGTTTTGAGGTTGGGTGGGTTAGGAAGGATGGCAGCTTCCAGAATCTGCCGTAATGCCATGCTGGCTGGTGGATTCTGGGAGTTGTAGTCCCCCCAAAAAACTTTCCTTTTCTTTTAATGACATTGCTCTTCGGTGCAGTTGTAGCCGTGAGATCTGTTTTCTGTTTATGAGGGTCTGTGATAACATGTAGGCTTTAAAGAGTGTAACTTTGGGGTGTGGATTCTTATGCACGTGCTAAAAACACTGTAAAAAAACAGGCTACTAGCAGGATACTTATAAGGTGTCAGCAGTTAAGATGAAGTCCAGTGTGAGAGAACAGCCATTTCCAAAGAAGGTGATGATAAAAGCTTTCACACTCAGTCATCATCTTTCATTCCAGCCCTGCCATGGGTGCCGTCTTCATATCTTGCTTCAGAACAAGATTCTTTCTAAAGACTCATTTCTTTAATGTCAGTTAAGAAGGCAGCAAACCTGGAAACACATGGCCACTTTCTTTAAGCAGGGATGGCTGATGGTGAGGGAGAAAACCTCATTCCAACTCACTCAGGTGAGGCATCCCTCCCTAATCAGAGCACAGGCCACCAGTACATCTAAAGAAGAAAAATGCCACTTTTCTTTGTTAGGAACAAGTCTTAAATTCAATATGCATCTTATTAAAGGATATTCCTCACCAATGTCACAAGCAAGGCATCTGATAATACCAAGTTGTTTTAACAGCAATAAAAAAAAAATCTTAACTTCACTGAGTTTAACTTAATCACAGTGCAATTTCTGTACCTAACAGTGGATTTATAATGCAATTTTCATCTCATAAATTATCTTGAGGATTTTTAACAAACAACGACAATGTTCTTCTCCCTCCCTCACCCCGCAATCTGCCTTTCTTTATAAATAGCAATGAAAAGGATCCTGAAACAGAACTGAAAGTCACTGTAGATGAACAATGTCGTCTACTGAATCTGGATTCACTCCTTGACCTCTCACATTCTCTGCAAAGAGACGTTCCTACTTCTTTGATTACAGATTTGAGAAGCCCCCAACCATCATGGGCAATGGCCACAATAGCGGGAGGAGGGCAGAGTTTGGGAACTGTAGTCTAAAAGAGGATTTTTTTTCCTTCATGATCTTGTCCCATGGCCTTTCCACACTACACTATTATAGTGCTGTTATTCCACTTTCAACATTCTATGGAACTCTAGGGTTTGCAGTTTAGGGAGGGGCATTTAGATTTCTCAGCCAGAGAGCTCTTTGGCCTCAGTAAACTACAAACCCCAGAATTCCACAGGATGTTGAAAGTGGAATAATAGCACTATAACAATGTAGTGCGGAGGCCCTCAATATTAAACTATAGCATATCAACTTAGAATCTGGACACTCATGTCCAGAATGAATTCTTTAGGGAGGGGTAGTTTTTTTCTATAAAATTGTCACATGCAATGGCAACTGGTGGCCATTGGACTGGTAGGATAGAAGACAAGGTGGCTAATCACGGACAGAACTGGAGTCAACAACAAGCATAGCTAAAGCCAATTAATTCTGATCTTATCTCCGTTTTCTATAATTCCCTGACATTTAACTAAACTGAAGAGCACCCTATACCATAGATGTATGTGGAGCTTTCACACCTGATATGAAATAAACTTGTAGATGCCAAGAATGACTAGAAAGTAAGACTAGCTATTTTTTCCAAAACTCCTACTAGTTTTGGGAGAAGGCAATTATTTCTTCCTTCTCCCAAACCTACTATTCTCGCACCTGAAAATTTGGGGGAGAGTAATAAAAGGGTTTGCTTAAGCCCATTCATTAGATGTGGAGGCAATTCATATTCCAGACATCACATTTAACATTTCAGAAGTCTTTTATCCAGAGCATAATAGTGATGCTAGTCAATTTGAGACCTCATGGTGTTAATTAACTGCTTCAAATTTGGTGGCATTTCCTTTTCTCTTTAATGATCTCACACATCCAAATGTTTTGTGCTCAATTTAACGTAAAAGGCTAGAAGGTTTTATTGACTTGAGATTGGCTTTATTGTATTTCTCTGTGTATTATATTTATGAAAATGTTAATGTTGAGAAACTGACAGATCTTAAAGCATGTAAAATGCAGATGGATAGGAAGTCATACCTTTATACGAACTATAACTTCCACCAAGATGTTCTCTCCTAGTTACGTTAATGTAGGCGTCTGAGACTTCCATTGAGCTATTACCACTGAATACTAGAATAGCTTTATTAAAATATACCAGTCACTGCTAGATGTCAACTTTGTGGAAATAATGATTCCCAGCTGTTTTAGATACTCAAAAACCACTCATTCAGTTGCCAGCAGCAGAATATGGGGTGCTAATGGATTATAGCTCAACCAGGCTTACATGCAATTTTCATAAATCATAAATCATAAATCATAGCTGTTTCATAAATCAGCAATTAAAGGAGGGCATACAGATCTCCTAGAATATTTTGTTCAGTGTCAGTCATTCTTAAAATAGATCCTGGAAAGTTAATCACTAACTTAAAGTACATTGATTTCAGTGGGTCTACTGTATATGTAACTATGTCTCAATCCAGCCCATTGTACTAATTCTTTTGGTATTAAGTTTATATTGGTGTTTGAAATCTTAGAATTCAATATCCAAATTCTGTTAGCAAAGTGTATTAGCAATAGTGATGCAAAGGTAGTCACTTCTTTGAGGAGAAATCTTGATGTTTCTCAGTTATTGGAAAATCTGAAGACAGACATTAACTTTGCTAAAACTCTGATGACAGAAACTATTTAAAAATGAATGATCAAAACTAGTGATGGCACAAAGGGCCCTAATTATATGACTTGGTACTCTGGCTTGTGATAGTTGGATATATTGCTAATTAAATCCCTCCAGAAATTCTACTCCAATTCAGAATTCTCAAGAAATTCTTACGAATGCATGGGCACTGTTCTCAAGATCCCATGCTCGAAGGCATTTCCTTTGTAAGTGAAAGGACAAAAATTATGTTAAATTTGGCATCATAATTTCAATGGAACTCTAGCTGATAGCCCTTTGTAACTAATGCTGCAACCCCATGCATATCTACTCAGAAGGAAGTCTCTGAATACAGAAGGCTTACCCTGACATAAGTAGGGTAAGCCTCCCAACCAACCAAATATCTTTTTAGAGAGTATCTTCTCTAAGTTGACAAGTTCTTGTGACTGTGTTTCTTGCAAATGTTTTGTGTGCTAGTTTGATGACCTTCTTCAAGACCTAGATTTCTCTCTTGCTTCTGGGTATTTTGTTGGCTTTTGATGAATTGAACTTTGAAGCAGCAAAGTAGGCAAAACTACATTTCCCAGGAGGTAAAGGAAACGTGCCTTACCAGCTGTCCTTAGCTGGGAAACCATAAATGAAACTACAGTTCCTATGAGATAACTCATATACAAACAATGCCTTTTAACCTTGTAAAAACAGTAAATGGAATAAGATGTGGAAAGAAGGCCCACTCTCCCCACCTTTGTAACTCAAGCATTAGAAGCCACTGTTAGGAACTGTAATTTCACCTTTATACCAAGTTATGGAGAATCAGCATGACGTAATGGTTTAACTATGACCCTGAAGACCAGAATTCAAACCCCCACTCAGCCATGGAAAACCACTGGGTGATCTTGGGCAAGTTAGTCTCAGAGGAAAGCCAAGCAACATCTCTTGCTGAGAAAACTCCATAATAGGGTTGCCTTTGGGTCACCATAAGTTGGAAAAGAATTCACATTTCCAGTGTTGATTATATTTATGGGTTGTCTTGGGTTTGTTGTTGTTGTTTTTGACAGGCTCTCCACCTTCGCCACCAGAACTGTGGTTTTCTTCAAGTTATTGAAAATGCATATTCTTGGCTGCCCCTATCACCTTGAACTATATTTCCTATGGATATAGTTTATGAACAGGCTTAGTAGAAGATACCTGCAGGTGTCTTCTACTAAGTCTATTCATAATGACTCGTGCAACAATCCAATGTGAAAGTTTTACAGTATGAAGTGAAAACTTTGAAAATATAGAAACAATGGTTCTGATTATAGTAGCCACAGTTCTACAGTTGAAGCATTCCATCTTCATGTACCCTATAAGAATAACTGCTGTTTCATGTGGTAATCATTTCCATAGTAAGAAAAGTGGAAGCAAACAACTAATTGTTACAGGAGCTTAAATTAGGTATAAATTTCACAGGTGTAGCTTTATTAATCTGCAATAGAAATAACTCAGCTTCTCACAGCACTATAAAGACTAACAAATTTATTAAGGCATAACCATTTGTAGGTGAGAGCCAATGTGGGATAATGGTTTGAGGGTTGGACTACAATCCTGGAGACGAGGATTCAATTCCGTGTTCAGCCGTGGAAACCCAGTAGGTGACCTTGGATGCATCATACACTTTCAGCCCCAGAAAGCTCCACAATGGGGTTGTCTAGGGTTGCCATAAAACCACAACAAATCATTTGTGGACTAGAGTCTATTGTCGTTGTTGTTTGCCATCAAAGTCTATTGGCAAACTGTAATTGTAGAGAAATGAACTGGGACATTCACACCCATAAAAAGTATTCTCCATGCTCAGTAAAGAGAAAGCAATAAAACTGACACATGATGGCAAATCAAGCTTATACACTCTGCTGCATGCAACAATTGGATAAGCAGCTGGACCAACATAGACCATTTTGTATTCTGTATTCATTCTTTTTGTTTTCCAGGGTTTTCACTTAGAAGTCATTTGTATTGCTGTCTCAGGTTTTTTTTTGGGGGGATGGGGGGGTCCTCCAATTAACTTTAAGTCTTTTATAAGGAGATTCTCACTATTTTGAAGTTGAAAAAAGAAGGGGGAAACAAGAAAATTATACAGTAGGATTATAGATTGCTGTTTGTTACCCTGTGTACTGGGGGTACCGGGAGGGACACCAAAATGTACTCAACTAAAGGTGGGGAAAATTAGCTCAGAGCACTGCTTAGGGTTATGAGAGGCAGGGTAACTTAGCGAGATCTTGAACCCTATGTCTATGGGGTCGGGTGGAGTCAAGGAGAAGTTGAAATAATAAATGATGTTTATTAAATACAAGCAAAACAGTGTATGCGACACACTCATACAAGATAACTATAGAAAATAAAGGTTGGAGTGGTATAGAGGGATTTTTAGAGTGATTGCTGGTTTGGGTGATACCTCACCTGTCCTGAAGCCCAGAAAAATAGAGAGCGAAGCTGGGGTGCGATGTAGCTCAGCACGTGGAGCTGAGGGGAGGCTCGCCAAGCAAAGGGGCAGCAAGGCGGGATGAAGGTCTCAGAATCAAGGGTTTTTATAAGGAGAATTGTGACTGCAGGCTATGCCGTACTTGGGGGAAAACAATAGATTTGGAGTTGGAGACAAAGCTTCCGAAAGGTCAGAATCTGAATGATTTGAGTTATCGTAGCGGTTCTCAATAGAGTAGCCAGTATGCAAACGCAGAGTACTTGGGTATTGTATAGATTACCCATCAAGCTGCCATTGTGGGGTAGAAGCTCTTTTGTAAGTGGCGTGCATACTTAATTAGAGTACTTGCCTGGAGGTCTCCTAAAGCAGTGAGTCAGCTATTTCTGGCCTGCCTGTATTGTAGTTTGAATATTACGGCTATTAATGGCCGAGCTTGTTTACGTGCTTGTCCGGTGGCCTCGCAAGCACGTGGAAAGGAATAGAGAAATGCAGCCGAATTGTGATATCGAGGGGTATCTTTAATATCCCCAAAGCTCAGACTAGCCAGGGCAGTAACATGTTGCCATGTTGGCTGAAGAGGTAAAGAAATAGAGCTTCCAATAGCAGCTGTCCTATTAGGAATCATTCCCCAGAACCCAATATTAGCTATTCATCAAAATGGAGAAGTTATTCACCACACTGATCATTTTTATTGTTATCACTAAATAGGATTTTTTTTTCAGAAAAAAAATCCCTAATGACTGTCCCCAGCTCCAAAAATAAAAAACAAAACAAAGCTACATCCAATGACGGCCAGATACAATGGTAAGTTCAGTCAGTTCTTTTATTTGGAATAGGTGGGGAGGGGTCCACTAACCATTTTGTCTCACCAGGAAACAATATATCTTGAGTCAGGTCTGCGAAAGCCAGCATGGTGTATAATTTGAGTGTTAAACTAGGAATGCAGGAGACCAGGGTTTGAATCCCTGCTCAAATATGGAAACCCACTGAATTACTTCAGACAAACCTCTCCCCAGTAAATTTTGCTAAGAAACCCACATGATAGGATTGTCATAAATTGGAATTGAACTGAAGGCACATAACATGTCTCGAATATAGTATAGTTCTGTCTAGAATATTTACCCGAAATATACTCAGTGTTGCCTTTCAACTCATGAATATTATTTTGAACTCCAGGTTTCAGAAGTTCCAAAATTTCCCAGCATTAAATTTAACAATAAATACCAGTATCTGGGACTGGAACTATATAATACATTGTGACAAAGTCATTTGGGGGTTAGGTATTTGGAATGCCAGTGCAACTTCATGGCTGGTTAATAGGCAAAAGGAATAACACCCCAAGATGGAAACCCAGTACGGTGGTGCAGAGAGAAGGGATTAGGGATTAGAGGCAAAGTTTCTCTCTGTGTTTTGAGCCTTCCATGAGAACTAGCCAGAGAGAGAGAGAGAGAGAGATGATGTGATTAAGCAGCTGAGGAAAAACACAGAGAATTGGTGTCTGAAGCAGGAGTTGATAAGCCAAAGTCTGTCAAAAGTTTAAATTGTTAATGTATCAACACTGTACTACAATTGAACTCTAACAAGATACCTTATTTCCACAGTTACTATAACAAATGTTACAGTTTGTTTTATAACTACTGAGTCTGCTTGAGTGACCTAAAGCCACTATAATAAAGAGAACATGCTACCTTAACAAACAGTTTTGTTCTGAGGAACAGTTAAAACTCTAGCCCAGCTACAGAAAGGTAGTGATAAAAGGTAGAGCCAGGCAAAGTGGTATTGACAGAGTGCCTTATTGGACTGGAACTGCCACACCAATCTGAAGGAGAATAAGGGCCTGTCAGATATATGTAACATGTTCTCAATAGTCGCAGCCAGGTCAGTGGATATTCAAGAGTAAGAGTGAGCTTGTTATAATTTAAAGAGCAGTGGTCCAACTTGCTCAATCTGCCATGAATGGCTAATAAAATTCAAGTGCCTTTCCAGTGTCTTGTGATAGCATAAAACAGAATACAATGGCAATAACATTCTTTGATGCTAATTCCACTATAAAGGTATAGAATCTCATTGAATGCAGCAGTGTTGCTTAAAAATATCTCATACATAATTAAGTGTTCTTCGTGGACAACGACATGATTACACAACATTCATTTGCCTCTGATTTTTAAAGTATTTTTTTTAAAAAAAAACTTGCTGATTCTCTCTTCACAATGTACTTATCTATTAAGTTCATCACTTATGTCCTTCCTCTTTAATTTTTTTAAAAGTTATTGCCTAAAGTTTAGATCAGGGTGGAAAGACGCCAGGTGTTTCAGACTACAACTTCCATAAATTTTTAACTATTGCTCATACTGGCAGGGGCTAGGGGTGGGTTGAATTCCAAAGTATCTAAAGGACCAAGGAATCCTTTCTTGTAGTTACGCATCAAGTACTTTCCAACTGATATGTGTGTGCCTTAAGTCACCTGTTGATGTACTGTGACTCCAGGGATTTCACAGGGTTTTCTCAGGCACAGAATACTCAGAGGTGGTTTTGCCAGTTCCTTCCTCTAAAATACTGCCTGCAGCACCTGGTATTTGTTGGCTGTCTGCCATCCAAGTACTAACCAGAGCTGCTCCTGTTTAGCTTCCAAGGTCAGACAGGATCTGGTGCCTTTATGGTATTCAGGCCAGTTTAGGGCAACTCTGTGCCTCCGTTTTCTTAGGCAAGATCTGCTTGGAAGAGGTTTACTATTGTTCTCCTCTGGAGTTGAGAGAGAGTAACTTGGCCAAGGTCACCCAGTGGGTTTCCATGGCTGAGCAGAGATTCAGACTCTGGTCTCCTGGAATCCAGGTCCACCAACCAAAACATTACACCAGGCTGGCTCAAAGGGCTCCTATCTTCAGTTCAGATTCTAAACTATCATTTTCTGTCCCCCTTCCTCAGTCTAAAGTGATTTCCAGCTTGTTCTCAGTGTAGCAATAGCAACCTGTTATTCATTTGCTATGGCCAAATAGTTCCCTCTGTCAGCTCTTGGATACCCTCAACATTCCCTGGTTGCTTAGAACGATTTCAGTTCTGAAATCCCGGCAAGAGAAAGAAAAGGCAGAAACAAATGTAAAAATCCACCTTTCTTTTTTACCCTCAGTGCTTTCTCGAATGACTCCTACTAACTGATCGTTAGTACTGCAGGCGGTGCTCAGTCTCAAAAGAGCTTCTTTTCGCGGTCGCTTTAGGCTGCCGGGTGACTCTTGCTTCGACTTTCGGCTTGGGCACGTCTGTTTCCCCCTCCCCGCGCAGCGCCTGGTAACATACTCCAATATTCCGCTGGCGCATTGATTACATGGACAAAGAGGAGCTAGAAGTCGCTCTGAAGGGGTGAGGGAAGGGAGAACGGTGTCCCACTGGGTGGGCACTAAAGCCTCGCACGACCGAACCGAAACTTTGGCACAAGCGGAGGCGGCCGCAGCAGCGTTAGCAGCCTCTACTTGCATTAGTGACTGCCTCGCTCCGACCAGGCAGTAGGGGGGAGCCGGGGAGGGCTGGGCGGGTCTCCGGCTCGGCTGCCTTCTGAAAGTCCTCCCCCCATCCCCTGCTCTTTGGCTCTGGAGGTCAGCGGCCAGAGCCGGAGCAGCCTCGACGCCGAGCCTGCGCAGCAGCCGCGCGCCCTCCGCTTTTGCCCCTCGCCAAGGGCTCTCCCGCTTCCTGCCCAGCACCATGGACAGCGATCCTCTGCGAGGCCTCGACGCCGCTGGCTTTCTGCGGCTCTGGCAACACTTTGACGCCGACGGTGAGGCTGGGGGGGCGGCGGCGGCGGCGGCGGCGGCGGACGGGGAGGCGCGGGGGGCAGGATACCCAAAGCAAAGGGCAAAGGACACGTTTGGTAGAAATGGGGCGGTGGACGCCTGGCGTGGCATCCTCACGGGCAAAGGTTAAACGTCAGGGTTGTACATTTGCGCAACTTTATCCCCGCTGATCTAGCTCCTAAAGAAGTTTTTGCCATTGTGTTGGGCGGGGGGGGGGGGCCGACAAAAAATGTACAAACATCTGTGCAAGCGTTGTGTCGCTAAGTCTGCAGCTAGATTAACTCTCAAAAGGGACTTTGAAGATTTTAGGACTCTTTTTGTTTCTTTCCAGGTTCGCTTTGTTTTAACCAACCTGCTCAAGAGTTCCGGGGAACTCAAAAGCTTGAACGTTTTTGTGGCGTTTGGCTGGCCCTACGCCAGATCTTGCCCGATTCTGATTTGTGATTTTACTCATGAACCAATATGACTATAAAATGTATTTGCATGTGAGTTCTGTCTAGGAGAAAGTCTGATGTTTCTGACCATCCAACAACACACTTGTGATGCTTGTAGTTCTGGGACTACAAAGCATTGAACATTTGTAAAAATGCATATCGTGTTAACTCCAGGGCTGTTGTCTGACTGGGGCCACTTAAAGGAGAGCTGTTATTATCACTATCATCTCCATCACCATTCTCTCATTAGTGCCTCATCAATTTGGCACTTTACAAAGTGACAAAATGGGGATCCTGGCTGTAAGAAGCTTATAGTCATAGGTTTTGTACTGCTGATGAAATGTCACTCTGAAATGATATATTGTTAAACATCTGAATGTATTGTCCACATGCAAGTAACTGCTTAACCCATACTTATGTTTGTGTCTGACTTATTTAAATGCAGTTAATGCATTTTTCCTATCATTAAAGCTGTCACTCCTCTTTCACTTAGTTCAAAATCTCATGTACCTAAAATCTTTCCCTATTTGCTGGGCATTCTCTGACACAGGTAGCTGGCATCTTGTACCAATATTTGTGTCATTTACATCACAGATATCTCTGTGCTGATGTCAAAGAGACATCAGTGAATGTTGTCTCATGTTCTATCTCTTGTTTATTTTACGAAGAATAAGAACTATCTTAAAATCTGTAGCAATTTAACTGCCTATTTTAAAAATCTAGTAAATTTTTTTAAAGCAAAGAAGTGCATCTTATTTATGCCATATGGATTAAGTGAGTTTTTGCTTTTTTTTATAAAGGCATCAATAGAAGTATGAAATGCAAATGATATGTGTAATTTGTAAGAATTAGACCATAAATATTAATGCTATATATTCTGTCATACATATCTTAATTTCTTTTAGACAATGGTTACATAGAAGGAAAGGAGCTTGATAACTTTTTCCATCATCTCCTCAAGACACTGGGCAGTGAAGTGAGTACTGTCTCATACTATCTGCATGTAAGGATAAACCTGAATATACACCTTGTGCACATATGAGGAGTACTGTGGGCAAATGAGTGCTTGGAAAGGAATATGGAGTTGTTGCTTTTTTTTTGGACTACAGATCCGAGAATCCCCTGGTCAGGAAGGTCACTACCTTTGCTAGCTAGTGATTCTGAACGTTCACAAAATATCTTCCACAAACTCTGATTTTTCCTTTTGCCAGTCCAGCTGGGCAGTTTCAGAAAGACTGGAATCCTGCCAATCAGTTGTTTAAAACCAGAAGAGGGTTGGTGCTGAATTCACTGCATCCTCCCCTCCCTTCCCTGCCAAACAGGTGACTGACTGCTGTGGTTGTTGGAAAATGTTCCCCAGGCAGAGACCTGGCTGTTCTGCGTGTGCTGCTTGAGATCATGAGCCGAGTATTTAACCGTGTTTGTCAACCTGGCTACCTCTTTCCTTCTCATTTCTTAAAATACAGAAAATTACTCTCTGTTGGCAGCAGAAGTTCCATTTAGGTTCTTTTCAGAACAGGTGTACCAACTCCATGCGTGCTGCATTCCAAGTCTCCACATTTGCCACCCACACAGTGGTCATAATTTATGCATAAAGCAAACCAGTTTCTTTCAACAAACTCAGCAGAAGGGGAACCAGGAGGCCACAACGTTTAGTCAGATTAATGAAAATGGACTGAGAGGCACAACACTAGTTTGGGTGAAGGGAGACAGAGAGAGAGCAGTAGTTGCCCCCCCCCCTTATTCAAACCAGGACTGATTATTTTACAGATGCAATATTCTCGTTTCCAAAATCAATTAATATGGTGCTTTCCCCAGAGTTAATTTACACTAGCTTAGGGAAAGGGATCTGTATACAAACAGCTGTTGACTCCTGGGTTAGCAGTGTGGTCAATTGTTTGTCTTCTGTTTCATTTCAGCTGACATGTTGCTCTTTATTTTTTAATTTCCTGCTGTTCAGACGGGGAAAGCAGACAGCCATTATCTGGTGCTTTCTATGTCTACCTCTGACTTTTTTTACAGCAGGAGTGGGAATTGTGTGACTCTCCAGACGTCAGTGAGCTGCAGTTCCCAGAATTCCTCACCATTGGCCATGTTGCCTAAGGTTACTGGGACTTGCAGCTGAATAACAAGGGGTGTGGCACACAATTCTACTCCCTGATTTACAGTCAGCATTCAAAAAAAATGAAAAAAATGTGATTAAGCACTAGAAAACTACTTTGTACTTATTTATGTGATTAAAAAATTGGGAGTAGCTTAAACTCCTATCAATACTGGATTTGCATTTAAGTTCCAAAATTCAATCACAGAGAAAAGTAAACTAAAGGGAAAGAAAGAAATGAAATTCTTTCTGAACTACTATTAAGTAAGAGGGTGGATGTAACACATAGATAGGCAATGTGATGCCAATATTTGCACTATAACTTTCACAATTGGTCATGCTGACTAGAGCTGATGGAAGTTGTTGCCCAAAGCATCAGAGGAGCACCAGGTTGCGGATGAGTGTAAATGTGCTTAAACTCTTGATGGCAGCTGCTTCATACCTTTTCCTCTTTGACCTGAGTTTTTAGCATCTCTTTTGGAGTGAGATGTCTTTCATAATATATTCACAAGAGGTTAGTGTCTCTATGTCTTTGTGGATTTCTGTCAGTACTTATTTCAGTAACAAAAGTTGACTTTACCAAAACGCTTTCGTATCTTTGGGAGGAAAGGAAATAAATGGGAATGGGAATACAAAGCACAACATTTACTTCTGCTTTACCAGACTGAGGAGAAAATGTGCGTTCGTATGATTGCTTTCCATCCCTCAAATGGCAACTAATGGGATAGGGTTACATTCTTGGGAGCTGAGATCTTGAAATGGTTTCTAGTTCCATCCTTCAGTGACATTCCCAGAGCCCATCCCTAACTTTCCTGAGGTCCCAGTTTCTACCAAATGCTTTCTATAAACATGGAAGTCTGCCAAGACCTTGGCTCAGTGGTATCATCAGATCCTTAGTTCTTTGTTTATTCATTTTCCCACCTCCAGGTGAGGAGGTATAAATAAACCTGGCTGGAGGAAGAATGATCTTGAGAGAAGTGGTTTGTGGAAAAGGGATTTGTGTGTGCCTGCTGATCTTTACCTGTTACTACCATCCTATGAGGAGCAGCTTAGGGAGCTGGAAATATTTAAAAAGGTTAAGAGCTGACATGATAGCCATGTTTAAATATTTGAAGTGATGTCCTATGGAGGATGGAGCAAGTTTTTTGTTTTCTGCTGTTCCAGAGACGAGGACACTGACCAGTGGCTTCAAACTATAGGAAAAGAGATTCTACCTAAACTTTAGGAAAAACTTCTTACGATCTGTTTGACAGTGGAATATGCTGCCTTGGAGTATGATGGAGTCTTCTTCCTTGAAGGTTTTTAAGCAGAGGCTTCATGGTCATCTGTTGGGAGTGCTTTGATTATATATTTTTGCATGGCAGGGGGTTGGACTGGATAGCCCTTGTGGTCTCTTCCAGCTGTATGATTCTATGATCCTGCCCACCCCCCCCCCACCATAATTGACAGATTTACCCCAGCCTTTCCTATTGGTTGGGCCAGGTGCATGTCTGCATGAGTCTGATAAACAGCTGTTCTGTATTGTATTACCCTACTGTAGGGCCTGACAATGGCTTAATGCTGTAACAGCACAGAGGTAGAGAATGGAATAGAATCGCCCAGGTTTGGTTTTTGTTTGTTTGTTTTAGCAGTAATGTATTTGATGTGTGAATTTACCAAAGCCCTTTTGTGTGTGTTGAAGGAATGCAAACATGTTTACCAAACAGCCTAACAAGGCTATCCTGAGGAATATCAGGAATATCAGCTTGCCATTATTTCTATGCTTTGTAGATTTAAACGAGTAGCCCGCAATATAATGAGTAGCACTATGGAAATTGTCTCTGTTGGAATAGCAAACACTTTCATAATTACTGTTTTTCACCCATTATTTCCTCCTTAATGAACACTAGTTTTTAGCTTTGCAACCTCTCCCTGCAACTACTCTAGTGTGTTTTCATTTAGCATTAAATGCAAGAAAAGCAAGCACAGCTGAAAAAAAACCAACAGAATGACAAGAATCAACAGCATGCAAAATGGAAGAAAGGAGGAATGAACATCACTGAAGAAGTGGGGGGGGGTCCCATGTTTGTTTTTCTTGGAGTATACTGTGGAGTCCTGAGCATGCACTCTCCCTCTCTCTCTCTCTCTCTCTCTCTCTCTCTCTCTCTCTCTGTTTGCGTGTGTGTACCAAAAAAGAGAGCCATGGAGGGTTTGTGTGTGGCTTCAAACTACAAGCCAAAAACCTACCTTTTCATTCTTTTTGTCCAGTCAGAAATTCAGTTTACAGTCTTCCATTTATGGTGACTGTGGAGTTCAGTTGAAAATGATGCACACAGGTAAAAATGGCTAGAGTTCCTCTTACGGTACATAGAAACTGGCTTGTTAAAGGAGAATACAGCTATGTCCTTTCAAATTTATTTACATGCATTTGGGGTAAAAACGCAGGGTGATGTGTGTGCGTGCACATGCACGCGTGCTGCTTTCTCTATAAACCATAAGATTAAAGGTAGGGTCTATTAATTTTGTGGGATGAAATTAAAATCTGACAATATCTTAAATATCCTATTTGAAAACTCATTCTCTATGTGCATGTTCCACAGGTTGCCCAAATGGCACCTGCCTGTACAAGAAAAAGGTATCTCTGGAGGCTTGTTTGTGGGAGCCCTAATGTTTTCAGAAGGATAAATAATTTTTAGGCAGCAAAATAACTTTAGGGAGAGGAAACTGCCGAATGGTGCCTGGGCATGCTCAGTGGGCACAGGACCCTGACTGACTAGGACCATATCCACATTAGACTGTTATAGTGCTATTATTCCACTTTCAACATCCTATGGAATCCTGGGGTTTGCAGTTTAGGCAGGGGCCTGAGGCTGCAAACCCTAGGATTCGATAGGATGTTGAAAATGGAATAATAGCATTATAATGGTGTAGTGCAGAAATGGCCTACGTTTGTGTGGAATGTAATGCCCTGGGAGAGGGCCTGACTGGCTGAACCTGTGAAGAAGAGCCCTTTACACACCAGTGTCCAATCTTTTCTTTCACATCCCACTTGTAGAAGGCTAGTTTTTACTTTGCCTCCAACAAAAAAGCCAGTGCCTATAGAACCGTAGTAAAAGAGGGACACTGTCTAAATTGCAGCCATGAAAAGAAGACTTTAGTTTGCAGAGGGCTACAACAAAAGCTAAAGTCAGAATAATGGCTTCTGTGCTAATTCTTTGGCTAACACTTGATTAATTATTCTTTTTTCAAACATTTTATTGAAGATTGGCATTCATTGATGGAAATTGGCTTCTGCTGTGGAGTTGACAGTCACTCCTAACACTTGGTCTCAAAGCTCCCCTAGACCAGATTTCAGCAAACTAGTATCCTCTTGATGTGCTGGATTACAGTTCCTAACATGCCCAACCAACATGGAAAGTACTATGAGTGGCAGGAATTGTAGTTCTAATCATCTGAAGAATGCTTAGTTGAAGAAGCCTGATTTAATCTCTTTGTGTTGTACTGACTTCCCTGAATATTAAAATGATAATTAAAGATCAAGAGGGCATGGAGAAGGGACAGAACAGGACCTACATAGACAACCAAACTACTAAGGATTGATATTTTCACATCATGGTTGATGCCTGCTTGAATTCTCTTGATAAGAATGGTTGCTGATGTCTATCAATAGATCTGGATATACAACAGTTTGTCTCTAGTAGTGGCTAGCTCACAGGCAGGACATTATCCTAGCATCTTTTCCCTCGAATCTATTAATCAGTGGTATAAATGGTAACTACAGCAAAATACTGCAATATAGGCCACTCCTCTGTAGAATACACCATTCTACTCCCATTACTATCACATCTACTTTCCCACCATACTTACCATTCAGTGGTCAGTTAGCAAGCTCATTCCTTATTGGACTCCCTTATTGGGTTACCCCCCTTGCACCCCCCGAAAACTCTGTGGGCACACATGCATCTACTTGCACACATGTGCATACACACACATATCCACTGCTTGCCAATTGGATCTTTTTCCTGCCAACCATGCAAAATACGTCTCAGCTTTGTGCACACTTACTCAGAAATAAGCCTTGGTGCAACTCCTATTAGGTATGCAAAGCAGAACCAATTCTGTGCCTGCCTACTCAGAGGTAAGCACTCCTAGAACATCTTTTAGACCCCCAAGGGGTGCTGAAAGAGAAGGATATTTAAAATGTGAATGTCTTTAAATGGTTGTTATTGCTGTTATTGCTTATTTCACACTGATTAAGTGTGAAATAAGAAGAGACCATTTCTGCTGGATTTAATCCTCACCCTCACCGGCATCCCCTATCCTTGTGTGTCTGTCCTAAGTAGATTGTAAGCCTGGGGGCAGAGAACTGTTTTGTTGTTCTTTTACTTGCAAAGCAGCATGTACAGTGATGCCATCTTCATCATCATCATCATCATTTCCCTGCTTAGCAGTTGAAGAGAACCTCTGCTTGGGCCTTGATCCAAATTCCAGAGATGACAATAGCAGTGGTCTTTTTCCCACAGCCTAGCAGATCAGCTGGGCAACAAAGGGAGATGGGGGTGCAACACCCACAACTAGGAGGGGATGATGTGATCTGCTGCATGGGTCTATGTACCCCCTTATATAGACAATATTGAGCCAGGGAAACCAACACTCTGACCTGGGCCATTTCCGCACTAGACTGTTATAGTGCTATTATTCCACTTTCAACATCCCATGGAATCCTCAAAGACCTCTCCCTAAACTGCAAACCCCAGGATTCCATAGGATGTTGAAAGTGGAATAACAGCACTATAACAGTCTAGTGTGGAAACGGTCCTGTGTAAGGCAGCTTCCTACCTTCATATAAAATAGGCTTTTGTAACTGCACAAGGTAATAATAGTTGAATCTTGGCCACTACCAGCTTCTAGGAATACGAACTTCAAAACAAGACGATGCAACGTGACTGATGACTGCAGCTCTAGGGCAGGAACCTAGGGCTTGCTTCCAACTGTGTTTTGCCTACCAGCAGTGAAGCTAGCAGCTTAATTTCATGTCTAATGGGGAACATAATTTAATGTTTTTCTTCACCAATTTTCAATTAAAAGAAGAGCTCATAAATCTTCACATGAGGAAGAAAGGTTAAAAAGAAACCCTCAACAATAAATACTTGGTTGGCTGTATGTGTTCTCCTTAAAACATAGAAATTGTTTAATTCATGTAGCTTTGAGAGGAGGAACTTCTAAAAGATCAAGATATCTAAGGGGAGGAAAGTTTAGTTAAATATGTTAACTTCTTGTGGTGTGCCTTAACATTGTTTCTGACTTACAGTAACCCTAAGGTGAACCAATCACAGGTTTTTAATTGGCAAGATTTATTCAAAGGGGGGGTTGCCTTTGCCTTTTTTTGAGGCTGAGAGTGTGTGACTTGCCTGAGATCCCCAGTGGGTTCCCATGGCTGAGCATGTATTCCAACCCTGGTCTCCAGAATCCTAGTCCAATGCTCAAACCATTACACTACAGTATCCTTCATGTTAACTTGTACTGTTTCTTTTTCATATTACATTTTTTTACTACTTCTTCAGCTAATTTTAAGCATCTCATGCAGTCTCAAGTTGGGAAATGTAGCCTATAATTATATATGATTTTTTTTTTTTTTTAAAAAAGAGAGACTGTGGGACTCACCCAGTGCTTTTGTGTGAATGTAAAAAAAAAACTATCCATATTGTTCAATTGTGTGGCACATTATTTTAATTACTTCTTCAGTGAATTTAAAGCAAGTGAAATCTTTCATATGAGCAAAAAAAATATTCTGGAGACATTGTGATTCTTAATTAACTTTGTTCCATAGACCTTTCAGAGCACAGGCAAAGCTGTTTCATATAACTATTTTTGGATGATCTTCTCACCTGCCATGCTTTGGGACCATCCTATTTCATTTATCTAACTTACCATTAGCTGCCAGAGCATCCTGTGAATATATCTCAAAACAGCATGCAGCCTATGTACCGCTAACATTATTATCCCACCTTTTTCCTCTGCATGCTTTTTTTAAAAACCACTTTTGCCTGATAAAGAAACATGTGATTTCAGAAGCTTTTGTGCCTTCTTGGCTGGCCTAATAAAAGTATTATCGCATTATGGACTGCTAGGAATCCACAGTCTTTGGAGGGCTAGAGAGAGGCAGGAGGCATGAACCAATGGATTCAAATTACAAGAAAAGAGATTCCACCTAAACATTAGGAAGAATGTTTAGAACTTCTTGGCAGTAAAACCTGTTCAACAGTGAAATAGACTGCCTCATAAAGTGGTATACTCTCCTGCTTTGAAGGTCTTGAAACAGGGGTTGGATGGCTGTCTCCCAAGTTTCTATGGTTCTTTTAGGCCAGTTCTGCACTACACTGTTTTAGTGCTATTATTCTTCTTTCAACATCCTGTGGAATCCTGGGGTTTGCAGTTTAGGGAGGGGCATTTAGAATTCTCAGCCAGAGAGCTCTTTGGTCTCAGTGACCTACAAAGCCCGGAATTCCACAGGATGTTAAAAGTGGAATAATAGCACAATAACAGTGTAATGCGGAAGTGGCCCTAGTGTTACGGATGCTCTGGTGAAGTTACGGATATGTTATGGTGCTCTGGTCTTGCGTTTCTTTGTTGTTGCTGCTAGAATTTCAGATTCTTTTTTGGAGAACCGTATGAGTACAGCATGATTTTGCCACTCTTCTGATGGTATACCAACAGAATCTTGTTTTCCACCTAATTATCAATCTTTAACTCTTTGGAAGAAGTGTGATCTGCAACAAAATGTTGCAGTGTGGAATACTTCTTTACAGGATGCCGTACAGCCATGCCCTGATTTAGGACACTTCTTTCTATTCCCTTTCCTGCTTTTTCCATTCTTTTTCTCCATCTTTGATCATTCTCACTGTTCTTTTATTTTTCTGAAGCTGCCTTTGCAATATTCCCTGAAAGATTTTTTTTTCCTACTTTGGCAAAGGTGGTGCTTCCTTGCCACATGCTTGTTAATGCCTCTTTCTTGCAGCTGGCTGGCTGGTACTATTTTCACTACAGAAAGTTCCACACTAGAAGAACAAACCTGTTATTAGTTGATAGAACATTTTATGCAGAGTGTAGAACACCGTGCTACAGTGAAATTAGAATTTTGATAGTCTGATGACATTACCTAAGAAAAGGTTGTTCACATACTATTTCTAACAGATTGCCTTGTGGCAATTTGAAAACAAACAAGTTGGTTACAGCATTCGTTTTAATGGCCCTGAGTCCCTTGCATGAAGTGTAATCCTCAGGTGTGCGTGCTTCTCTCCCTCCCTCCCTCCCTCTGTAGGGATCATATTTTTGCATTTCACTGCCATTTAATTCCAGCTTCTTCTATTCTTTTTGGCTTTGCAGCACACTCATGTGCTTATTTATCTAATAGCTAATGTCACTTTGTATAATATTTCATATAATATGGGTGGTGTTTTTTTTAATCTGTATGTCATTGGAGTAACCGTATAGTTTATTCAGTAGCTGTTCCTAAACTTAATTTACTCTGAACAGAGTTAAGAACTTCTTGTTTCTGTTCTGTTCTTATGTAAGGGCTCCTCTGGACTGGCCAAAAGCCCCAGGATTGTTGGAAGCTGTTATCATCATCATATTTATATTCTACCATTTTCCCCATCAGGGACTCAAGGAGGCTTACAAAAACTAAAAGAGATGCAACTAAAAATGTACATTATAAAAAAATAAAATGAAATATCCATACAATAAATCTCCTTTCCCAAATCTATTTCTCCTGAATTTCTGAGACTGTGACTTTTTAAGCCCAGGGCAGGAAGCTGGGTATTTTTCTGTCCTGGGAGTTTCTAATACAAGCAATGATAGCGTCCCACATTTGTATCCACTGTCTCAGTTCTGTACTTCTGGGCAGTCCCACTGATGACATGCTAAATGGGGGTGTGACTTTTCCTGTAGAAGTTTTCCTCTGACCTTCCTTCCTTCATTAAATTTCCAGTTAGCAGGTTAAATATTCCCTCTGCACTGTACTACATTCACAGTATGATTTATTTTATTTTATTTTTCGGTCTTTTACAAATATATTGCCGAAGCAGTGTAACACTTTACCTCTATAGCTTTTTCCTACTGCAAATATATTTTTTAAAAATGTGCCAGAACAGGAATGGGGATACTGGCATGTGGAAGAGATGCTAAATACAAAGAGGGGTTGATAACGGGGGAGAACCAGGATGGTGTAGTGGTTTGAACATTGGACTATGACTTTAGAGACCAGGGTTTCAATCCCTGCTCAGCCACAGAAACCCACTGGGTGGCCTTGGGCAAGTTGCACTCTCTCAGCTTCAGAGGCAGGCAAAGGTAAGATCTCTCTGAACACATCTTGCCAAGAATAGGTTGGCAAGATTTTATTTTATTACAGGAAACCTGTAATAGGTTTCCATTAGGGTCTCCGTAAGTCAAAAATGAGTTTTTTGACACACAAATGACGCACAACAACAATGCAACAATGACCGCAGAGGAAGGAAACCTTGTTCATGCCACAATTACTCAAACCTTGAGCATGAAAATAAAGAGTAGATGAAACACCTGTATATTTAGGGGATGACTGGATATAGGAATAGGAAGAAAATTACAAAGTGTTATAAGGCATGAAGTCTGGAAACAGAATAGCCCAACATTTACTGGAACTATTGGTCCATCTGGATGCGCCCTAAGAGAGATAATGTATTTGTTTAGTTCTCTGACTAGTATATTCTCTTAACCTTCCTTGATGCATGTTCTGTTCTTAACCAAACTGTGTGTTAATAATCATGAAAATGTTACTTCTAAAGCTGAATATGTTTTTGTTAACTTTGAGCAAAAATAATTTTTGTTATTAACTCTTGCAACTGCTGTTGCTTTTAAAAAGTAGCACGTTGTGTTACTTATTGGCAACACATTAGTAACATTTCTTTTGCATTTCTTTAAATAATTATTTGGCCTCAAATGCCTCCTCAAACTATTAAAATAATGGTAACATTATTCATTAGTCAAACAGTTGAAGTCATTGTCATTATAATGTTTAAAGCAACAGCACTGACACTCACTGCTTCAAAAAAAAAAAAGAGTAACAACCATATTTTTAATGGGTTGCTTCTAAGCTTTAATAATTTTCCATGAAGTAACATAGGAAATGTAATTCAGAGACAGGGAAAGTCAAGACCTCTTGAGCTGTTTTCAATAACTTTACAAAAAATAAAATCTCCAGGTTTCAGGAACATGGAAGGAGGTAAAGAATCATTAACATACATATATTAATACTGACAGTAGTGAACATGCATTGTGGGCATCCACAACTGTTTCTTTTCCTTTAGTATTCTCTCTGTGTGTGTGCATGTGTGCACAGAAAAGGGTGGAATGGACTTGAGCTCTGGGACTTGTGTAGTTATTTCGGTTTGCCAAGTAACACTTGATATACTGTGTGAGACAAACGGTGAGTGTGTGTGTTTACTTTCCTGAATCCAAAGATGATTTCAAAGCAATATACAAGGTATGTCAAACTGAAGTTATTTATTAGGGAACCAAGAATAAATAGTTCATGTTACCAGCTTCATTGCTTACAGCTCTTAGAGCATATATACCCTTTTGTGAGTCCTACCTGGATGAACTGATAGAGATAAGATATAATGAATTACACTCAGGAAATTGGTTTTGTCTGTAAGTGTATGGCCAATCTGACACTTTTAATATTACAGGGCACCATAACAGAAGAAAGAGTTCAGAAAGTGAAAGAACGATTTATGTCAGCCTATGATGTAACTGCTGATGGACGCTTACAAATACAAGAGGTACCTGACTCTCTTTTATTTTGAAAGTTCAGAAAAATGGACCACGGTTGGTAGAGGAATTGAAATTACACTAGAGAGTGTATGTCACTAATAACGCTGGATCATGCCATACTCAATCCACATCTCCAAACATACTTTTACTATGGAGACAGGGGAACCTTTCTCACCCAGGAGGTTGCAGCCTGGTCTCCTTGCTTCCAGGCTGCCATTAGGTCCAGTCAGTGATCAGAGATAAGGTATTCCATCCCCACCTTCGCTCTTGCAGTAAAACTGTACTTTTTAAAACTCTCCATTACCAAAGGACTGTTTGTCTTCAGGGGGCTCACTGCTGGGAATGGAAGCACCAGCCATCATGTTCCCAGTGACATGACCCTTCTACATTCATTTCTATCCCAATGCAGTGAAGCTCTGCAGGGGAGGTTCCTATAATACCAATGGGGGCTTTTAAGAAGCCTCATGCAGGAGAAGATAGATAGTGTGCATGCATTTGTTCATAAATCTTATTTTCAAGAATCTGTGTATGATTGTAGAAGTGAATGCAAGCTGGTCCCCCCTGCCTTATTGGCATGCACCTTCTGACTAAAACCAGTTTGAACCTCACGCTGGACATGATTCCCCTCAACCAAGAAAACTTGTTTGTTTTAGACTGTTTTGCTGCTGTTACTGCAGTTCTGCTTCCTTTCTCCCTCTCTACCTGGCCCCTTGCTTGTCTTTGTACCATATACCCCAAAACAGCATAAAGAGTGAGACATAAACATGTTGTTGTTATTATTTTGTTGTTATAGCTTGCAAACATGATCTTGCCGGAGGATGAGAACTTTCTGCTGCTTTTCCGAAGAGAAACACCTCTGGACAACAGTGTTGAGTTCATGCGGGTAGGTAACACTGTGGTGCTTTCTACACATATATGTGTGCATATTGGATACTTATTAGCTATGGCTGTTATGTTGGACATACATTTAAGCTCAAACTGAATGGGATTGCTATAGACCCATTTTTGCCTATACCCAGGTATGCCTCATCTGGTGTCAAGGAGGAATGGAGGAGGAGAGTTTTAAAACAAAAAAGGTACTTTATCTCCCCTGACCCATGATCTTGTTTCTCTGTCCCTGCCCCCCACCTTTTTTTCCACCTGTGCTCAATTCTACTATTAAAATTTGGTCGCAGAAACAGGTCCCAAGTAGTTAGGTATCAGAGAATCAAGCTGTGAGTGTTAACTTGTGTGCCTTTTACTTTACAAATCCTCCCATTCCTTGTTTTCTATTTCTTTCAAACCTCAGCGGAGTCTCTCTCTCTGTCCTTTGTGAAGCACACTGTGCTAGAGAGAACAGAGATTAATTGTTGGAAATTTGTATGCAGCTGCATATTACATTCAAGATAAATAATGTTATTAACTTTCATTAAAAAAAACACAAAGTAATGCTATTTCAAGTTTGGTGCCTTTGTAATGTTGGAAATATGAGGCTTAGTGCTAAGACTACGCATACAGGAGACTTTATTTCTCAGTTCACAATGCAAGCATGCAGCAAACCACACTCTAGTTTAGATATGGACTATTCTTTTAGTTCTAGACCCCCCTCAACCAAATACCACCCCCCTCAACCAATCCAGCAGTTTGGATTATACCAGTGTGGTAGGTCTCTTCCTCAAATCTTATCTCGTCCTTTAATGTCATCTGGTCCTTCCTGAATAGCCATTTCTACCTTCTCCATGCAGAGAGAGCACAATAATGAAGATTCCCATGCCTTTCTCTGCTGAGAGAATCTCTAATTGAATCTCTAGCTATCCCACTAGCTTGTGAAGGAAAGCCTATATTAAATCACTAAAAAACAGGGGGAGAAATCCTGTGTGACCATTCATTCAACATAAATTTTCATGTACTTAACTAAGTAGCAGAGGTGCTAAGAAACCCAGTTGCTGAATTGCAAAGATATATAATAGGACACCATCAAGAGAACTTGATGCGCATTGAGGTTGCCCAGCGTGTCTCATGAGCCTGACGCACACTGGGGACCATAGCCATTTGGTCCTGATTTGATTTGGTCTTGTTGCACATTGGTCCTTTATCCAGCATATGAATGTGGTGCATCTTTGTAATTTTATTTCCTGCAGGTGCATTGTCCACTTATGAGCATGCAATGCCCTGATAGGATTCCAGTCAGAATTCATCCCACCACCACCACCAAACCTTTCTCATTTGGAAATTAGATCTGTTTCATAGAATGCTTCCTGTCTTCTAAATACAGTGTAAAACCTGGTATTGGCTGTAGGAGTAGAGATCTGAAGTATTGCCTAGGATATTGGAATGGATCTAGGTAAACACTGTATTTGGGGATCCAATTACACATTGCACAATGAGCTTTGGGGGGAATGACCTCCTAATTTGGTCAGGAAGTCAACATTGCCCTCCTCTCCTTAATTTAGTATTCCTCATCTAGAACTGTCCTTCAAGTGACCATCTGGTACATGGACCAAAGAATCCACACATGATCTCTCGTATCACATACCAATCCTTTTCCAGTTCAGAACAAACAGCAATTTGAGATTTTTAGCAGGGAGAACAAGCTGAACAACATGATGGTTATAAGTGCCAAAGGTTCATAAATCAAAAAAATAGTTAAAAGCTGAAAATGAATGACTTCATGTCCTTTGAGAGGGCTGTTCAAAATTTTCATTTATCACACAGGAGTTACCAAATTTGTTTAATTTGTACAGAGGGGCATAGATTCCTCTTTTTCAGCAGCTCAAGAACAGGATGCCATCAGTTACAATGGGTAAATAATTTCTGCAAATCTCTTCTGATCTTGGCATATCAACAAAAGAGCACAATTAGCCATGTAGTCGGTTGTGTTGTTCATATAGCAAGTAATAGAACTGCAGCTGTGGCAACATCATCTCTAGATTAATGGTTAAAAAAAAATCAATCTGATTATATACTTCCTCAAGACAAAATCTGTCAATGACTCCTAGGTGGATGCAGAGTCCCGTCTTTCTCAGTCTTTCAAAAAGAAAGTGTGCATGGAAGATTCCTGTTTCAGATGTACCTGATTCACAAGCAGAGATGTGATTTAAACAATGGATATTATCTTCCATCCAGTTGCTTTCTTAGGTGGCTCTGTGACTAAATAATAAAGAGGCTCAGCCCATCATTTTGTCCTAAAGTCAAGGCATATAAATCAACCAAATTATTTTGTCAGAGGCAGAAAATCTCACCAGTATCTGTTCTTCTGCTTGACAGTAAAAATGCAGTTGGGACAAATTAAGTGAAAAACTATTTGCTGCCTGTTCATGGCACTAAAAATCTACTACCTCAGGTGGCCATGTCGCTGGGCCTAATGGCAGGGTTGACTCAGAGGGTCTGTACAGGTACTTGTAGTCAACCAACCCATGGGAGGATTATAATAAAGTCTCATTCGAACTCCACCCTGTTGCTGCCCTTCTTAACAATATATTCACTTATCCAATAGCATGTCCACCAATGTGTCACAGATGAAAACTGGGACGTCTGTGGTTAAGCAACATCAGAGTGAGGTCAAGATGGCAAAAGGTATTAATGAGCAAAAACACACAAGCTAGGAAAGGTTGCAGCAGTTTCCTTTTGCCTGAGCCTCCTCCTCTCCTCTACCACTGCTGAGTTAATTGAGTGCAAACTACTTTTGCACCTTGAATTCAGTTTGCAGCAACTGAAGAAAGCTGGGGACAAAGGGTAAAACTGATAGGAGGAGAGAGAAACTGGAGCATCTTAAAAGTACCTGAAAAAGTGGAACTCCAGAGGGTTAATCAGGATTGTTCCTGCCAATCTGGGACAGTTGGAAGGCACACAATAGCCATATCCAAACGCAGTGATCCTGCAGAACTACAGGGGCTTTTGGCTTCACACATGTGGAGCCAAAAGCCGCTGTAGTTCTGCTGGATCACTGTGTTTGGTACTGCACAGGTAGCCAACATGGAAAACATGATGTCTAATTATACAAAACAATGCAGAGGATCCCTGTCTGTCTGAGAAACAGGAAAGTAAAACTGTTCATGGTATAGCATAGGATCCTGGCCATATATCCAAACATTGTTTGAATGCTCTTTAGCACATTCGCAAAGAAGATTGTGATGTAAAATTACAACTTTAAATTCTGTTTTCAAATGATCATATCTCACTGATTTCTCTCCCTGTAGATTTGGCGACAATATGATGCGGACAGCAGTGGTTTCATTTCTGCTAGTGAGCTGAGAGTAAGTTCTCTAGAGACTCTTCTTTGTGCTTTATCTATTGTCTTTCATAGTCAATCATAACATTAGGCCCTTAAATGAGCCAGATCTTGATTGCTTCCTATTATTTCTTCATGCAAATCTGAACCAGTAAGAACTGCTTCTGTGATTCTTTCTTGACAACAGGATTTTCTCCAAGATCTTTTTCAGCAACATCAGAAAACTATTTCTAAAGCAAAGCTGCAAGAGTATACTGATACCATGGTAAGCAAAAAGCTTATTGCCTGTTATTTGCATTACTACAGCAATTGCTAGATATTGTGGCTAGCCCATGAGATTGCTGTACAGGATGGATGTGTGAGGAAGAGTCTTGGGATATTATTCTACTTTCAACATCCTATGGAATCCTGGGGTTTGCAGCTTAGGGAGAGGCATTTAGAATTCTCAGCCAGAGAGCTTTTTGGCCTCAGTAAACTACAAACAAGATGTTGAAAGTGGAATAATAGCACTGTAACAGTGTAGTACGGAAATGACCTATGTTTTAGCAGCTGTTTAAGGAGGGCAAGGACAAGGCTGAGGCTGATGTCCCCTATGAAGAGGCACAGATTTTGAAACATTCAGATGCTTGAGTTGTCGTCATCATTTTATCAACTGATTTCAAGTTATGTGAAAATAAAGTTATGCTTGGACAGTATTTGGTGAGATCTCTAAATAAGATTTCTGGAGCAGAACGAGGTACACTCTTCAGCGGTTGCTTACTGCTGCAAAAACATTATTCCAGGGTTTAAAAAAGAAATGGGTTTCTTCCACTTTTTCTAGGCTCCATTCAGAGTTTTAAATGCAGTTTTCAAAACACTAATGGCACACACCATGTGTGATATTTTAGAAGTGTGACCCACTGAGTTTAATGGGCTTTATTCCCAGCTAAGTGCATAGAGGTTTGTAACATAAATTGTCTAGGATTAGAGTATCAAAATAATTTACCTTCCCCCTGCTGTTTAGAATGCCTGAAAAATGTTCTTTGAGAGATATCTGAATTAATTCACATGGCCGCAACACGTCTTTTAGGAGAGTGTTCCGTAGTTTGGGTGCCTCTTCTTTCATGGCACTCAAATCACAGAACACTCTTTCAAGAGACATGTTCACTCAGATAAAATGGTACCAGGAAAAGCCCACTCCATTCTCCCATGCTTTTTGTGGCAGTTCAAGCTTTTCGCTGCTATCCTTTAGTTGCTATCTTAAATACATAGATCTTTTAGGCATGTAAGCTATTGTAATGCCTTCTAATGCACAAAAACAAGAGCTTGGTATTTCACATAATGCTTTGCTCTTGGATGTTAGTTTATCTTGCTTCTGGCAGTAAACATAAAGAGACACACTTTAGAAAGGCTGCAGAATGCTGTTTTCCTTAGTACACAATTATGCTTCAATTTTTTACTTTTTCTCAAAAATAACATAGATTTGTTGGTGAGCGTACTTCCCCTTTCCTTGGTTGCAGAAGACGTAGCAAACCTGGCTCTATTATGTGGCTGCAGACACACCTGATGCTTCTTTCAGCACAATGTCAGACCGCCAGTCCTTTGTTTTCAAGTATCTGCTTTGTGGTTATCAGTTGTCTGATTCTGCCCATCATATATTTTTGCAGTTCTCATGATGGTGACGTGTTTTTTCTTGAACAAACATGAACTGTGCTTCAGAACAATATATTCAGGTGGGGGAAATTCTGACATTGGAAAATGAAAAGCAGTAATAATGAAAGACCTGACTACCTATCATCCATGGTGTAACTTTTGAAGTACAGGCATTCGTTGCAACAGTCCTCACACAGTTGCATAGGGACAGGGGGGCAAGGGAGGCAGTTTGCCCCAGGTGGCAATGTTTTTGAAGCGTCCCAGCCTGTAGACATGCCCCAGCATGACCTGGCCACACTCCCACGCACTGCGGCCACACCCCCACACAGTGCCCACACCCCTCATGCCGTAGCCATGGCCCCCTCCTGCCCTCCCGTCCCACACTCCAGGCTCCACCACTGTCCTCACAGCCACACCCACAAAGCAAGTTGAAAAATGCAAGCAACTATGCTGACCAATATCAACAAGTCAGCCCTAATAGTTTCCATCTGTACCAACAGCAAATATTTCAGAAATCTGGTGGCTCTTCATTGCCCCTTGAAGACCAAGTAACCTCCAAAATACTTGCCTTACAGTAGGGATAGTCTGTAATAATACGTTGTTGCTGGGAAAATCCCTTCTCCCTCAGGTATGGTGAGAAATGCAGCTAAATCTGGAGACACCAGGGAAACTTGATGGGAATAAAACATGACATCAACACCCCTGCTAATCGAAAATGTCCAATACTTCAGTCCTGTGACCCAGGCTCTGGAATTCCCTTTCCAGAGAAGTCAGACTGGGACCCTCCCTTCTATCCATCTGCAATCAAGCAAAGACATTTTTATTCAAACAGGCATTTGATGTGTGGCCTGTCTGATAGAATGTGCTGGATATTGTGTTGCTGATGAGTGTTTTGAGTTTTTAATTGTGTACTTTAACATTATTCAATTCTTTTTGACTGTTTAATTATGTTGTAACTTTTGTATTCTATGAGTTTTAACTAGGTCATTTTAATTGCTGTAAGCCACTTTGAGTCCCAACCAGGGAAAAAAGTGGGGTGTAAATAAAGAGGAGCAGGAGGAGGAGAGCTCCATTGCACTACTGCCAATTATTCAACTAAAAAGCAACTTCATCTAGAATTTATATTCTGTTTTCTCGGTACTATATTACAAGCTTTTTAAAAAAAAACTAGAAAGATGTAAGAGTAACTAATGAGAACCAGCATGGTGTAGTGATCTGAGTGCTGGACTACAACCCTGGAGACCTGGATTTGATTCCCTTCTCAGCCAGAGAAATCCACTGGCTGACCTTGGGCGTATCACGCTGTCTCAGCCCCAGGAAACCCAGTGATAGATTTACCTTAGGGTTGACATAAGTCAGAAAAAACTTGAAAGCACACAACAACAACAACAACAACAACAACAACAACAACAACAAGTATCTATAGTGCTAGAAAGATGGTAACAATCACTAATGCTTTGATGCCAAATTTCATGTTAAAGGGCCACAATGGTTCTTGAGGAAGATCTCTCAGAAGGGTATCCAGTTCACTTGGAAACTTACTTTGAGCAAATTTACTCTGCTGAGTTTTCTAAGAGTACTGTCTCTCTGTCTCCTCTACTGGCCCTATAGCAATAAAACTCATTGTAAATGCTACTTCCATAAGTCTGAGCTCCTAATTTTTTTCAATTTTCCCCCAAAACTATTCAGATAAAGTAGACCGAACTATCCATAAGGTCACAAGTCCCCAGTATAGGCTTTTTAAGCATTCTGCTGTTCACAGAGCTACATTTTGTCAATGCCACATGGAAGGAAAGCTCATTACTGGTTTATTCATCTGCAAATCACATTACCTAGGCTGCCAAAATAATCTCATCTGAACTAAGGTTATTATTATTCATTGGCTGGAATAGCAGGTCATGATAATATCTGTCAGGCTGTCAGCAGTGGCTTTTCATTTGAACCGTACAATTGCTCCCATTGAATGAAACAGCACCTTTGTCCAGAGAATAACAGATACCTTTGAGCATATAAAAAAAAATCTTTGAGCTATATTTCTGTACAGGTTTTGTCTGGATTAACTCTCTGCTTCCTACATTTTGGGATTGTTGCTTTTTCTTCATCTCTCTGGATGCTTCATGAGTCACTTTGCTTGTTGGATCCCTGGCATGTAAAGCAGAGTGCTTATTGATGAGTTCCAGTTCAAATTAAACCATGGAACTAGCACTATCAATTTGGTTTTTGTATTCAGAACTTGAACTGCAGTGACATGGAGAGATGGTAAGAGCAAATAGCTCCCATATAAGAAGGTATTCTACTTATATTGCCCTGATTTGAATGTAACATTAAACCATAGTTTAGCACGGTGAGAAGGGATGTAGCCTACCCTCCTTCTAAGCTTGGAAGTGCTCTCTCCTTAGAGAGCTGGAAGGATTTAAGCCAGGGCTTTCCAAACAGTGTGCCGTGACATGTTAGTGTGTTGCCTGAAGTGTGCAGGTGTGTCGCCTACAATCTTGAAAGGTATGTTATTGTTTATAAATCATATATTCTTTAAAATATATGAAAGGTTTTCATGAGATATGTTGTGTCCACATACATTTTGCTATTACAATTTATGTATGTGTCTGTATATCTTATAAGAGTTTAGTTTAACCTCTGGTTTGCTAGTAAAACTGAATTAGTGTATCATGAAATGATGCATTTCTAAAAAGTGTGTCACCAACATGAAAAATTTGGAAAGCTCTGGTTTAAGCTTTCTGTTTCATTTTAGATTAGCCACTGCTTGCCAGTTTGTTCAAATCCAGATAAATAGTAGTTAATCTTAAATAGAGCTAATGGAAACATACTTCTAAAGATGGCTTCTTTTCAGCTAACCATAGTTAAAATTAACCACAGCTTAGGGTTCAGATGACACAGTAAACTGTGTTTGATCTAAAATGTAAACAAACTTTTCCAATTTCCACATATCCATTCAGAGGACTAGGAGCATAAGAAAAGAAAGAGGGCACACATTAGTTCTTGTAACATGAATGTAAGTCTTATTCTTGTAACATGGAAGCAGGACTGCTATAACTGACCCCTTCAGATAGAATGATAGAAGGCTCCCACAAATACTCACTACTGCCCCAGATCGGGGAGGGGGGGGATTCTGATCCTGTGCAGAGGTGCTAAGCGTTTCCTGCTGTTAAAGTTGGAGACAGAAAGCTGCCCATGAATTTCTTAAGACATATTGCTGGTTAAAATCCAGTTCAGAACTACAAACTGTTTTGATTGCAACTCCTGTAATCCCCAGTAGCCATGTTCTGAGAAATGTAGGACTCTGAGAAATGTAGAATAAAAATCTAACATTACACAGATGAAATTTGGCACACGAGGCCAAGCAACATCCGAGTGTGGTCAAAATAGCAAACGTTATCAGTGAAACACAACAGACAAGCCTGGAGATACTAGAACAGTTTGCTTTTGCTTGAGCCTACTGGGAAGGGCAAGATTTTGACCCTCTTCTCCTGTCCACCCTGCTAGTTTAAATGAGTGAAAACTATTTTTGCTTTCTGAATGAAGTTTGCAGTAATTGAAATAAACTGAAGAAAAAAAAGGGAAGTGGGAGGAGAAGAGAGAACCTGAAATATTTTTGAAGCGGCTGAAAAACTGGGACAACAAAGGATTAATTGGGTCTGTTGCAACCAAATTGTGACAGTTGGATGGTATGATAGTTAGGAGCTAATGTGGGGAGATAGTTGAGGACCCCTCTGCAGTTTTTAATCATAAATTCATGAGGGCTTGAGGAAGGGGACTGTTACCCCCTCCCAGATTGTAAAAATATTTGGTGTTTATAACAGGCTAATGCTATGAGTTTGTAGCTGTTAAGTAGGAGTAACTACTCTGGAAACATGCATATGTGTGGGTGTGTATGTTCCTTCAAGTTGCCTGTTGACTTATGGCGACCCCATGAATTTCATAGGTTTTCTCAAACAAGAAATCTTCAGGCATGGTTTTACTAGTTCATTCCTCTGAAAGAAATAGAGTTAAGATTTAAAAAAAAAAATAAGAATTCCATTAGAGAAATCAATTCAAACATAGTGCAGAGGAGAAAAAAGGTCCTAGATATGATTATAGAAATAACTAAACCTGGTTTCTGTGTGAGAGAGACTTGCTCAGGTAACCATTATATAGACTCCATGTAGTACCCGCACATGTAGCTGTTGGGAGAAGCAGGGAGTGATCTCAGAAAGAATAGGAAGATTTAGAATAGCAAGAGGGGAAATAACGAGGGGCCATCCACCTATCCCCAATGCCCCAACAGAGAGGGTGGGAGGGAGAGGTAAAGGGATAGGAAGGGGAGAGAGAAAAAATCAACAAAGCTGCAGGCAGACATAAAGTGGTTGCATGTGACAGAGAGAATGTGCTCATCTGAAAGATGCACTGAGAGAGGCATCAAGAAAGTGCTGAGAGTTAACTAACTGGAGTTAGCTAAAATTGGGGGTTCAGTCTTGGGCAGGCTGTGCAAATGCCTGAGGATCTGCCTTCTTGGGGTGCTAGTTTGCCTCTGCTAACGCTCTGCATGTATATTTGTAAACAGAGCAGAGATCCACACTTCTTTCAAGTGCTTATCTGCAATGCTTATTTTGGAGGAAAAAAACACCCTCTGTAGCACCATCTCTGGAATGCCTTATCGCCTGGGGAAAGAGAAAGTGCACAGCCATTTATGGATGGAACTATCTGCTAGCACAGAGAAGCTGATGTTTAAAGAATAGGTGGATGAGACATTATGCAAAATATTATTATGAATGGTAATATTTCCCCCGTGAGATTTTTCAGAGCATTATAATAACTGAAGGGCTGGCATTCATAAAAGAAAAGGTTAAACACTAGCCCAGTACTGAATATTTTAGGCCTGCAGCCCATTTGTGTAATATGCCAAATCATCTACCTACACTTAAAAATTAAATCCAGTTTTTTAACATCCTTTTACCATGAATTATTCCTGCTTTTATTCAATCTATCTCATCCCCAGCCTTTCCTTTTTTCTGAAGAAAAAATGTTCATTTTCTTGTGCCTTGCCATAGTAAATGGAGAAGGAGGGTGGTCTGCATAGAGAAGTGAATTAGCCAGGAAGAGAGAGATCGGAATATCATTAAGCAAAATCTGAATATATTACCGAGACAGGAAAAGCCTCTTATAGTCATCAGGATGAGCACTCTAGTATTAAAGAGTTTGAAATTTCCTACCCGAAAGACATTCCTGCTGAGACAGAGTCTTTGCCAATGCCAAGTTTACTCATGAGGCTTAACCATGGCATGGAAAGTTGTTTTCTGAAAGTAAATAGCTAACAGTTGTGGTTCCAAGCTCCTCAAGCTTCCTTGGCAAGATTTGTTAATTGCCAAACTAGTTAATTATTGCTATAGTTGAAATTTCAGTCAAGTAACCCTTTGCTTCCTTGTTTCCCAGCAGTAACAAAAAAAAAGTATTTTTGGTTGTGTATTTGCCTTCTAGTTACCCGGGCCATTTCCGCACTGCACTCTTATAGCAGAATTATTCCACTTTTAACATCCTACAGAAACCTGGGGGTTGCAGTTCAGGGAGGGGCCAGCTGGCCCCTCCCTAAACTGCAAACCCCAGGATTCCGTAGGATGTTGAAAGTGGAATCATCACGCTATAAGAGTGTAGTGTGGAAATGACCCTGTTGACTTACAGTGACCCCATGAATTTCACAGGGTTTTCTTAAGCAAGGAGTACTCAGAAGTAATTTTGTCTGTTCCTTCTTCTGCTTACTTTTTTAAAAATCTGAACGTGATCAATCACTTATTGGTGATTCATAACATTGCCTTGATATTCACAACAGAGCATGATGAAAGGCATGAGCAAGCACTTGAACCCTATGATATTCTTTCCACACCGTTTAATGAGGCAATACCCCCCATAATTGTTAAAGTAACTAACACAGTTACAACTAAACTGCACAGAGATGTCCAGCTTCAGCATAAGTCTATTGTCTCCAGAGCTGCCTCATAATCTGCCTGCCAATGACTTCATTGTACCTAGAGGGCTGTGGGTTGACCTGCCTTGCCATCTCACGTTTATAGTCAGTCATTTTCCTCTTTCCAGCTTGACCTTCCAGTCACCCCAGGTTCCATTTTATATCAATGCTAATTAATGTAGTTGCCAATTAAATATTTGCCAATTAAACCGTATCAATCTCGGGGTGTGTGGGGCCATAGTAGTCATACTGGGTCACTGGCCAAATACCCTAGAAGAAGCTGAGAAGGACTTCATACTGCCTCACCGGTCTATACTGCAGCACTCAAAACAGCACAGGCAGTATTTCTCTTGCATAATAACATTCTACTGTGTTTCTTTCCCAGATCACCTATAATTTACAATTTTACAAAATCTCTTACATTTTAGATGAAGCTCTTTGACAAAAACAAGGATGGACGACTGGATCTGAATGACCTGGCAAGGTAGATTGAATGGCTCATAAGCTCTTCAGAATGGGTTTGTTGCATTTGTTGTTGTTTCATCTGTTTCTCCTGTGTCCTGGAGGCTACACCCATTGGATTTCTGTCATCTAGTTGCTAAAGATTTAGGCCCTTTCTGCACCTTACCTCATTCCAGTGTCATCACAAGGGGATCACATGAGAAGCCGCTTGCGAGAGGCACTTGTGTCCCCTCTACTTCCACTCTGCACCAGCTCTGTGCTGGGCAAAAGGAAGGATGAGGGCTCCGCCCCTTCTTTCTGCACACAGCCAGGTACTTTCCCAGGCTGCACTGGGGGAGGAAGCGCAATGGCTGCACATCCAGAGGCTCCGCACACAAGGTAAGTGTGAGTGGGGCATGGAAAGGACACGAGGTTGCACATCATTTTCGGCAATGAGCCAAAAATGATATACTGCACGATCACCACCTAATGACCTTGGAAGAGTTGCACGACTGCGAGGACATCATGTGGAACGGTCCTCACAATCCTGCAGCGCTGCCAAGGCCATTTGGCAGCAGGATTGGCATGCAAAAAGGGCCTTAGAATTTCAGTCTGGATGGGAAAGATGGCAGCCCTTTTACATGATGCAAGCCACTGTTTCCAAAAATGGCAGCCGATACCCTTTAACTTACACACTCCCTGTTTATGAAATCTGTTAAAGAGAAATGGGTATCCCTACAGAGCTGATATCTGAGAAGATAATGATTTTGCTCTTTCCATTTAGGATCCTGGCTCTTCAGGAAAATTTTCTGCTTCAGTTTAAACTAGATGTAAGTACAGTAATTTTCAGTGTATTTAGTTAACCCACCCTCTTCTTCTAAAGGCAGCTTCTTAAAATCCTGTTCTTTCTTCTTTTTTGCCCCCTCCAGGCTAGTAGCACAGAAGAAAGGAAGAGAGACTTTGAGAAAATCTTTGCACACTATGATGTTGTAAGTTTGTGTTGGGGTAATTACTAATTAGTTCCAAAGCTTGGAACATTACTTTGAAAAGGAACATGTTGCAACTACTCTTTGTTTTCTCATAATTCAGCATCAGCTAAACTATTTACTTCTGCTTACTTTTTATTAAAAAGATCAGAATGATACAAACTGTTGGCAAAACACACTCTGTAACTAGAAGAGTAACTAACAGTGAAAGTTGCAGCACAAAAAGATTTGTTGTATCTTTGTTATAATGCAATCATGCTGTAACACAGTTAGGCCTTAGTTAACTGCAAAAAGAAATTAATTGCAAGTGATTTGTTATTTCTTATAAATTGCTTCTGAGCTCCACAGAGGACACATCAGACTTTGTAGTACTGCCCTTAAAGAGACTGGCTTGTAATTTGCAGAGGACAGTTCCCCTTTAGAAAATAATCCTCTGTTTAAAGAGATCTCTAGTCAAAGTCCAGCTTAAAGAACCAGAAGAAAGCACAACAGAGCCCTGAAACAGGTGGTCAGCCATTAGAATCTGAACAGCAGACTGACCAGGGCCACAGCTTCTCTGGCCACGGTCTTTCTGAAAATAATGCGACGTACTGTTTAAATTATAGCTATTAATTCTGAACTTCAAGCAATGAATATAAATAAGCACACATATATTTTATGCCAATCTGTGCCCTCTTTTGACCAATAACTTTCCAGATGTTGGGATGAAAGTCCTAGTAGTCCCAGACCACATCACTCATGGTGAAGAATGTCAGAAGTTGCAGGCAAATGTCTGCAACTGAAGTAGTGTATGATTTCCATCCCTGCACCAGCTCTGGAGAATATCACTTACCCCATTTGTTAAATTTTTGGATACCTTATTTTGAAGTTATTTCTGATTATCTGAAATTATTTCATGAATTTGTGCAAAACTGACTTGCATGATACATTTCTGTTGTATAAGACGATGCTGTCCTCATGAAGAGCTGACTTCACTCACTCACTGCCATCAAATGAGTACTGTTGTTATAAACCTTCTTGACAATAAAGAATCATGTCATGTTGGCCATGCAGGACAGCACTGCCCAACTTACAAGTTAAGATGACTTGATTTGCTGAATGAATAGTTGAATGGACGTCTCATAATGAGGAACCTCCCATTCTGGTGCTCCACAACATGGGGCTCTATGAAGTCCTTGGATTCCCTTTCCTAAATCTGATTCTGATAGTCATAGATTTTTAAATTATTTTTATGGAGATTTCCAAATGTAGAAAACAAAAAAGTAGCAATACAAAAGACAACCAGAGAAAATAAGAAAACAAAGAAAAAAGACTCAGCAAAACAGAGAAAAGGGGAAAAAAATATAAAAGTGACTTCCAATCTTCTCAAAAGTCTTTTTACGTGCTATTAATCTATAAAGCCGTCAGTGCTTCTCTTATACAATAAATCATCAACCTCCTTTCTATAGACTGCATTTGTTAGTAACCTAAATCAAAATTCAAATAATCATATACGTCTTCCTTATTGAATGTCAATCTAGTGATAATCTATCTTCTACTCTCCCATTTAACATCAATCCATCATAACATGATGACGTAGCTGTGTCCCCCCACTTTCTACAAAATAAAACTGTAATCTTGCCTTCATGTTTGCTATAAATCATTATTCTTTTAAAGTAATTCTTTTTCCTTCTGCCTTCATACTTACCCCTCTATACACCCCACTCCATCACACAATTAATCTCTGAAAACAGATAAACTAAACATTCTTACTTTATTTCCTTCTCTCTTAAACCTCACCTATGGTTTTCTGCCAAACCCCCTCACTTGCACACATTGCACAACCCATAAAAAACCACCAGCAACCCACAAAAAACCTGAAAGAGACTTTTCCCAACTGTTAAAACTTTCCTCTTAGAGCCTCCCCTCAAACCCTTTCTCCCGTCTGTATCAGCTGATCTTCTTCTCTTCCATCTCTTCTGCAATGCACTCAAAACTGTCTCCAAATAAGTTTTCATCATCATCTTTCTTTGGCTGCCAAATACCACATCACAATATCATGCTGAACATTATTTCCTTGCTCTTCATCTTCTATGAAAAAATACAGTTGATTCTTCTTCTTCTTCTTTTCCCATTGCATCCTTCAAATCCCCCTCCTCAGTCATATCTAAACATATAAAGTTCAGTTTAAAGTTCAAACTAAGAAGTCCCCTTTATCCTCATGTATCTGCATCTTTCCCTTTCTTTCTTTTAATAAGCAAAATCTTGGTAAAGAAAGAGTTAAGCTTTTACCTCTACAGTGGTTCCTCCATTACAAGGTAGTGATCTCACAGCCCTGCACATTCCATCTGATGCAATCAAAGCAAACTACGTTTTCTCAAAACAGCTAGTCCTGTCAGTAATCCTTCTCCACTTGCAAAGTTCATATGAAAACAACAACAATTTTAATTTTAAATTGTTACTTTCATCATTTCAAATTTCTGTGTTCTTTGTTCACTTTAGAGCCTTCTTTATTCACTTTTTTCACACAGATTTAAAAGACTTTCTGCTTTCAATTGAGTATCTTGAAGTTTCTCAAAAATAATCCTCAGCATTTCACATATTAATCTGAAAGGCAGGAAACTCACCAAAGCATTGGTATAACCACTGAGCTGAAGATGCCTTTTTAATCATGAGATCCAGATGTTAATGTTAGTGAAGATAGAGATGAAAAAGAAAGTACAGTAGCAGTGCAGCGTCCATTAGGCTTGCGTGCTGTAAGATGACTTGATGGCTTCATCCCACCATCTCCCATCACTTTACTCCCCTCAACTGCAACAGTCCCCATGAGTTTAGCAAATGAGTTTCGAAACACAAATGGATGATCCTTGCTCTCCCCTTATTTCAGGGAGAAAACCATTGGTCAAAACTTGCCTCCAAACCAAAGATTCTCACTGCTTCTGCTCCTTCTTTCTTGGAGCCCCAAGAAACAAGTCTCAGCTGGCCATGCTCCTGATAGTTATACTTTAATGTTTTTTTTTCTTATTTGATATTTGTCCAAGGATGAAAATGTGGAAAGAATTTAGAGCCAGAAATTTCTGCTAGATTCAGATAAAAGTTTCCATCAACAGTGCATCAGTTACAACCTGCAATCTGTCAGCAAACATGTCAGCAAATGTATGCCAATCCATCTTTCAAATTACTGGAGCAAGCCAACGATACTTTCCTTAATTTTTACATGATTGGCAAAAAGGTATATAAAAAGTTTGTTGCTAATGTTGTCTCTGGCTCTTCCCTTAACTTGATTGATCTTCCATGTACCTCAGTCCATATGCCTATAGGTACATGTAAATATAGGTATAGTCAAATATACCTGTTCCTGTTTCAGTGTATGGGATAGACTGAAATTATTACTACAAAGTAGATATCACCATACACTGGCCAGTTCCTAATGTGCAGCGTGATCTGCTAAATCTGTGTGTCCATCTGTTGTAGCAGAAGTTGGGAGTAAGAAGGTCACAGCTGTCATATTCTCCTCTGTGAATATTTATATCACCTCTGATGACCACCTTACTTATAGTGCAGATGCCATGGGAATCTTACTTGGAAGTCAATGAATATGTAGTTGCCTCCCTGTTTGACATAGAACACTAGTAGGTATATAGTTTGGGAGGCTGACGATAATATTGACGGGAAGAGGAGTGGCAGCATATACTTTTTTTTTTTTTTTTTTTTTTTGAGTCTGCAAAACTATATGATTTTTCTGTATTCCAGAGTAAGACGGGGGCACTGGAAGGCCCGGAAGTGGATGGATTTGTAAAGGATATGATGGAACTTGTCAAGGTGACTTACTAATGATCTGATTCAAGTTTTGTTTCCTTTAGGTTTTGTAAAAAACATTGCCTAGAATCATAGAGTTCAAAAGTACCCCAACACCTACCTGCTGCCAGTATTTTAGTTCAGTAGTTCAGTAGCTTAAAGGAACACATCATAGAACAAGTAATTTAACTGAGGCCATTTCCACACTAGACTGTTATAGTTATAGACTATTATCATCAGCCTCCCAACATTCTATATATAGGATGTTGAAAGTGGAACAATAGCACTGTAACAGTCTAGTGTGGAAATGGCCTGAATCTTTTGTGTGTATGTGCGAGGGGGGAAAAGATAGATTTCTCTTTTTAAACTGCACATCGACAATCTAATAACAGTGATAAATAAGTTGTGATATGGATTTAACTCTCATTGAGTGAGATCCAGTTAGTGACAGAAAGGCATGCAAGTGTGGGTTATGCATGGGTATATCTTTTTTTGAATAAGACTATATAGTTGACCCTCCACATTCTCTAGGGTTAGGGGCACAGGATATCACAAAAGTGGAATAAAACACAGATATCAAAGAGTACGTGTGTATGTCCGTGCGAAGAGGTCCGAGGCATGGTGAAAAGAACAGGTACCTAAGATCCAAACCAGGCCAGGAAAAGAAGAATCTTCCTCTCTCTCACTCACCTCCTTCCTTGAGTATAGGGGGCATTGAGGGAGGGTTTGTCATGCTGAGAAATTGGCTCGCCAGGCAGCAGCTGATGGACAAAGAAGAGGACCAGAGGGGGATATATAAAGGGCTTCATGACCTTATCTGAGCCATCAAGAGGGAAGGTTCCCCCTGGAAAAGGAGAGTTTGAGTTGAGGACAGCAGTTGGAGAAACTCACAAATAATCAAATCTGTGAATGTTAAACTTGCAAATGTAGAGGGCCAAGTGTAGCCCGGTGTGCCCCATCCAAAAGTTTCCTCCCCTAGCAGCTGTCAAGTCTTGGCAGGGGCTGTTGCTGTCACTGCTACCACTGCTTACTGATGAGGAGGAAAGGGAATTCAGATAATGAGATTACAGCTGGTCTGGGATCCAAGGAGAAGAGAAAGAAGAATGGGCATCATTTGTGAGTGCATCTTTGTTTCTTCTCCCCAGAACCAAGATCAACTACTTCTTCATTATCTGAATTATCCTCTCCCGCCCCCATAAGCAGCAGCAGCAATTAATCCACCCTAGACAGCATCCAGGGTAAGGGAAGGGCATAGAACTACATGGGCAGAGCAATACATTCCATATTTGATGTTGGAATTCAGTCTTTATATAACACACTTATATAGTCACCCAATACAGCAGCCTCATTTTGTCTGTGGGAACTGTGATATGGATTTCCAGATACAATGAGCTTCCCCATTCTTTTCGCCAATAAGAAAAATATCCTTCATATGAGCAAGGAAGAAAGCCATGTTTAGCATGGAGCATCTCTGTTAGAGAACTGAATGGAATCTCAAGTTTGCATCAGAAGAGGTCCTGTAGGACTTTGATCATAATGCCTGTTTTTTGCATCTTCCTTCTCACCCCCACCTCTTCCACTCAATTATAATTTTGTATGCAGATAATGTACTAATATTACATTTCAGTTGACAAGAATCATGTTTAGAGAAGATACTATTAGAGTACTATTTTATTCAGGCAGGCTCACAAATCAATTATTCCCCATTTATTACTCCTTTTGCCTTCTATTCATTCTACTAATGGTTTTGATTATTGCACTGTTTTATGGGTTTCATTATTTCATTGTGTTCAGTTTGTTCTCAGTTTCCTTTAATGATGTTTACTGGCCACTTTGCATGTGATCCTTTAGTGCAGGAGTGGGACTGGTAGGTCTGGGAGCTGATTTTCTGTTTTCTGGCACCTTCCAGGAGTCACACAAACCACATTTTAGTTGGGGAAATAAGACTCAACGTGCCTCCCAGTTTAGAAAAACTGGTCTTCTGATGTTAAATGTTGGGAGAGGCTGAAACCTGCTTAAATTGTTGTTCTGGAGGCTTCAAAGAACAGCAGCAATTCACCTTTTTTGCCAGAAAAAGAAATCAGGGGAAGATATGAGTGGCCCAGACATTTTGCAGAATGTTCCCAGAATAGTCTCCCTCCATTCTTTTGTGTCTCTACTATTCACTTGTATCACCTGCCATTTGCCTCCCACAGTGCCTGGCAAACTCTAAGGGAACCATGAAAGATTCAAAATAGCAAGGCTGCCAACACATTTGCTGCTGCCATCACTTGCTATTTCAGCGAAAAGACAAATAACACCCTTCACCCCAAGATGGTGAGGAAAAAAAGAGAGCCATGTCCTTGCTATAGAAGTGCCGTTGGTAATGGTCAACACCATCACTGGGAAAAATGTTAAAGAGACTCTCTACTGCTCTCAGGAAAAGAAAAACAAAACTCCCCCTGCCCCCTATTTCATTATCCAGAAGTACAGTAGAGAATTTTGAGCGCCCTGCCACATTTCAATATAAGTGGAGGAAAAAATCACATTGTCACCTCAAAATTTCACCCTCACACTGTACTATAAGAGCAATGTGCCCAGAATCTAAGATTACCTGACTCCATTGCTGTTAAGAAGGAATATTTTATCTTCTAAAAGTATATCTCTTTTTCCCTTCCAATGTAGCCCAGCATTAGTGGCACAGACCTGGACAAGTTCCGTCAAATCCTGCTTCACCATTGTGACGTGAATAAAGACGGGAAGATTCAAAAATCTGAGCTTGCCCTGTGCCTGGGAATTAAAACTTCCCCATAGACCTGACTGTGCTTCTCCTGTGGTTTGCCAATTATTGTCTTTTGTGGAAGCCTGCTGGTAACTGGTAGAATATTATCAGTGCTGTGTTAATGATCTCTGTTGTACTGAACATAGAAGACAGAGGGAACTCGCTGTGAATATGAATATTCATGTGCAGGGATGCAGCCAAATTTTAAAAACAAAAAACAAGATGTGATGAGCAGTACCATGTTCCCTGCTGTTCCAGAGGGATATTGCCTGTAGGATTTCTTACACATTTTTAAACAAGGATGTATCTACAAATTTAGTCCATCAGAAACATATGTGGCTATCATACTAGGAATGCTGCTTCATGATATTAAATTTTATTGCATTCCATTCCTTAGCCTACATACCCCAAAGAAATTCTACTTTCTTTCTTCTAAATATTCCAAGTTTATGGCAGTGGTGTGACATATGAAATTTACTGTATTATTTTTCTTTTTAGAAAAGCACAGAAGCATTTGGGCTCTGGAGGCAGCTTAGTGTATTTGCATGGGGAAAAAAACCAATTTAAAAAAAGAAAAGAGCTGATGTCTCCATTACTTACAATATTATACCTCTCTACATCCCCCAAACAGTGCATGTGCTATACTTCACTAGTCTGGGCCAAAATCTTATTGTCAGTCTCAACAGGAGCACACCTATCAAATCAGTGGGATTTACCTATGTTTTGGTGCACTGGTCATTAATTAATTCAGTGGGTCTGCTCTAGCTGGTGCGAATCACCAAGGTCCCATTACAATCCAGCTTCTTTCCTTCTGATGCACCCTTTTGTCTTCTATGTGTCAATCTGAAGAGGGGCTTTGACAACTCTCCATTCTGTCTTTTTCAAGCTTTTTCAACCCTGGATGTCTCAGTACTAGAATTTTTCAATCCTTAATGTAGCTTATTTTACCATGTGACTTTAAGGGTACTACTGCCTTTTTTTCCCCTGTGGCTTTTGCAATCTTAGTCAGTTTATATTTTGTATAAAATGTAAATCTAATATGATATGCTTAATCCATAAAAAAGGTAGTTGCAACTGTTCTCAGTCTTGCTAATTTTGAATGAAAGTTTCTGATGTCACAGACATCCTCAGTTATACCCCATAGGTTACAAGGGGAAGTATAGAAGCAAACATTAGTGTGCTTCTATCATCAGTCTACATTTTGGGATACAAACATCGTTAATAGTTCTCCAGTTCTCCATCTCTTCTCTCCCTATGCATTATTAGCAGTGCATATTATTACTTCTTACCTAGTTACTAGTCTTCTGAGATTGTATTTCTGAGTCAGCATATTTCAGCACTGTTTCTTGTGTTTTATTCATGAGCCCTCTGATGCATAGAATGTTTTAAGATATAATGAGCCAAATATCAGTACCACATGCTTACCTCTTTCTCATCTGGGTGTCTTGCCATGGTCAGATAAGGATACACATGTAATTATTTTCCTCTACCTTTTAAAAAGGAGGAATTCCCAAAGACAGTGTTATATGATTTCCCTCATCTGGTGATCATTTTATGTATAACTATGCCCTCCCTGCATGGGGCTATTGCATACCAAATGCTATGTCGGTATTTCAGACTATTTCCATACGAGACTATTATAGCGCTATGATTCCACTTTCAACATCCTATGGAATCCGGGGATTTGCAGTTTAGGGAGGGCCAGCCAGCCCCTCCCTAAACGGCAAACCCCAGGATTCCATAGGACGTTGAAAGTGGAATCATAGCGCTACAAGAGCCTAGTGCGGAAATGGCCCTTAAGACAAACCTATCATGGAGTTTTTCTGGGGTTGAGTGTGTGTGATGCACCCAAGGTCACCCCGTGGGTTTCCATGGCTGAGCAGGGAATTGAACGCTCAGCTCCAGGGTCATAGTCCAAGGTGCTGGCTCTCATACTTTACTACTATAGTACTTAAGTCCCTTACAACATCATCCTTCAGTCTGATTATCTCAGAGCTCAGGGGATGAAAATGGAAGGAGAGGGCTAGCTGGGGTTGAACTAGAAAAATAGAGTGATATCCTGAAGATGAAAAGGACACGCATGTTCAGTGGCAGAGCTTGGAGTGGGGGGGGCGGGAGGGGGCAGAGCTATGGTGCAAGGGGCATGGCCACTGAGCATGGGGACATGGCTGTGGGGTGTGGGGGTGTGGCCAGGGTGTTCAGGGGCATGGCTACGGGCCAAGACACCCCAAAAACATTGCCACCCAGGGCGAACTGCCCCCCCCACCTCTCTGTCCCTACATGACTGCACATGCTGGCTCAATCGAGGCGAAGGCCAAGTTTTGCAATGTTTTACAACACAATATTGTGCTATTATCTGACATCAAATCATCTCTGCCTTAGGAAAGAGAGACAAACACCTCAGTCGTTAACAGGTCTTGACATGATCATAGTGCCAGCTGGTCATCTCTGCTAGCTGGTGTTTCATCTGAAGAGCCATAATCACTGCACACGGGTCTTCTCTGTATGGGAAAGCCAGTATGCACTGTAGCCCACCGTAGTGCTGGGTGGAAGAACTGGGACCACTGAAGAGCCTGAGTTCCTGGAGTGCCCTATTTGGGGTTCTTGCAGCCTCTGTTGGTTGTACCAAACCTTCATTTCACGCAGCCAGCATGTACACTCATGGGCCACTCAACCTTGTGAGTGTCCCACCCGTATTCACCTCAGCTGAGACCATCTTTCCAAACACTTCCTCTGTACTCCCTATTCTGACAATCTTTCTCCCTATTCTGACAACCTAGTTCTTCTACAAAAGCTGTAAGGGAATGGATAAACAGACAAACCAACCAATCATTTTACAGTTAAAGCTAAATTAAGATATGTAGGATAATACTGACATTTAAAAACTGTCCCAGTAACCAGACAAAGCCCAGATTCTCTTTCCCTAAAATGGGTGAGGGGATTTTATAGCACGGCTTTCTTTATTGGTACAAAAGAGAAACTACAGGCTTTTGATTTCTCCGTCTCATAGCAAGTCTGGAACCCATGTTCAGCCTCAGGTTTTGTGACAGCCTCAAATACTAGACTTCCAGTATCTCACTTTAAGCAAGCCCTTAGAGATAGTAGCCTTACCTTCCCAACAAAACTTACCAGCCATCATGCCTTTCCACAGACTTCAGTGACCTAAAGATGACCACCTCCCCACCACCCCATGCTCCCAAACCATCAACCTTTCCACAGACTTCAATGACTTAAGACGGCCACCTCTTTTCTCGCTTTCTTGTACTCACCAACAATCACCTATTCCCTAAGGTGTTAGGAATTCAAAGATGACTACTGCCTCCTGCCCCATGAGCCCTCACTACCACACCCTCCTCATACAATATGTATTTGCCACTTTGCAAATGGGTGCAGAGTGTGAGCGGAACAGATTTTCTTGTGTACAGTCTTCAGTCAGGTAGTTTTAGATGCATTGGTATAGATTCATGCACACAGGCATACGCCTCCATGCTTGCATTCAGTCTGAATGTTGCTCTTTTTCTGCTTATGGACTGGGCTCAGACTTGATATTCTATTCAAGGAAGTTACTATATTACAGACAAACAGGAACAGAAACAAACAGAATGCCAAGCAACAGATTTTAACAAAGGCTTTAGTTGGCCCAAGTACTTATGTCAAATGCCAGCATAACAAGGAAAATGGGAAAGATTTGATTCTGACCCTCTGTTTCATACTATTATTCACTGCTATTATTCACTGCTGCACTCTTTGCCAGCAATACCTTTTCATTACCTTTCAAAAGCTTTAATTATGATCCAAACATACTGGCTGCAATCCAGATAAAATTAAGCATTGTTCGTTGAAATGCTTAATGGGACTCAAATGTACTTTGCTTCCTTTGTATTAAACTTAGTTTGACAAGTTTTTTGTTAAAGAAAAAATCTAGAACAGTAGCAAGAGAACTAATATGGACTACAGATCCCACCATCATCAGCCAGCTTGGTCATTGGAGGTTGACAGTTCAACTCTAGGTTCAAGTCCTACCCATTTACCACCACCCCAGATCAGTGTTCATTGGGAAATCCCACTGTCTTCCAGCCTCACTGGTTTAGATTGCATTCTGCTGCTGGCAGAGAAGATGGAGACCAATTTAAGTAAGTAAGTAAGTAAGTAAGTAAGCAAGCAAGCAAGCAAGCAAATAAATAAATAAATAAATAAATAAATAAATAAAGCTGCTTTCATCTTTGAAAAACAGTAGTAACATTTAAATTATTTCAGCATAAGGCCCCAAGAGAAACCACTTTTAAAGCCTATTACATTTTTGAAAGTTGGCTTTAAGTTTTTAAAATTCAAAACTGAAGAAAGTTGCTTCCAGCTATGAAATAATTGAATGTCAGAAAATATTGGTAGGCACAACTGGGAGATACGTATGAAGAGAAGGGCAAGATTCACAACAGGGAACCTTGAGAGCATTTGTTATGATTATTTGCTCTTCATATCGCATCATAACAGTAGCAACTTTATCAATACAGATGAGTCACCTTTTCCTCCCTGTTTTCATAGTTAAAGGGCTTCATGCTTTTGACATACATTCTTGGTACATACCTATCTAACACAACGAGGCCAAGAGCCTGTGCTGCCCAATGAGTTCCACAGGCAGAGCTCTGCTAAGGTTCCTCACTTACCATTCTCACAGTCTTGCTGCAATAACCCCTTGAATGGCTGGCTATTCCATGACCGGTAGAGAATGGTTATTCCATGACCAGTGGCATCTTCCATTCAGATCCACTGGGGTCTTTGCTGATGACATTACTTGTCTGGATCTGGCTACAGACTTGTCAAACCTTACCTTAATTCCCCACACTATTTTCTAGCCATGGCATGCCCATTTAGGAGGACTATTGCAGCAAACTGTGAGCTTGGGAGGGGACTCTGATCATGGCAAAGGGTGGAAGAGAACACCAATCTCTGTAACAACAACAACAAAGACATATTCCAGCATAAAGTACCCTTGGGCACACAATAACAGGAGAGTCAGCATGGTGTAGTAGTCTGTGTGTCAGATTAGAACTCTTGGAGACCAATGTTTTAATTCCCTCTTCATCATGGAAACCCACTGGATGACCTTTGGATAAGTCACACCTTCTCAACCTAAGAAGAAGGCAATGGCAAATCTCATCTGAACAAATCTTGCCAAGATAACCCAAAGATAGGAGCATCTTTGGATTGCCATAAGTCAGAAATGACTTGAAGGTACAGAGAAACAATAACAACAAAGTGCCTAAATAACAATTAACGTCCACTAACAGAACACTGGCCCAAGATTGCAATCCTGTAACCACTTGCTGATTGAACTGAACAAGACTTAGTTTGGAGACAACATATATTGGATTGCATATTGCTTATGACTTCAGTAAAACAGTTGCTCCATGGGCAGAATTAGGGTGTCTGCCACACAGAGATATGAATTTGCCAGAAATCATTAGACATAATATGAAGGACAATGGGAAAAAATCTGTTTTCCCAAAATGTCAAACCTGGACCCAGTCCATAAAAAGAGCTACATTCAACCTGAATACAAGCACAGAGGTATATGCATGTGTGCGTAAATCCAATGCATATAAAACTACATGCTTGCAGACTACACAGAAAATAATCTGATTCACCCACACTCATTAGATGTCTACCCACTTTGTAACGCAGCAGCTGTGGCTAAAAGAGTATAATTTTCACAAGCCTTTTGGTAAGAATGAGACCCAAATGCCTTGGACCCTCAAACCATAGTCAGTTTGCTATCTGTTCATCAAAATTGACCCTCCAGTTTCAAAGAAAAGGGGAACTGAGCTAGCTTTGTTGTCAGGAAGAGTAATGGGAGCCAGATGTGGTAGTAGTAAATTGTCGGATTTTTTAATATAGATATAGATATATATAAAATTGTTGTATTTTTACTGTCAGAAATAGTGAGAGGAACCTGGTGGATGTGAATCTGGAATGGAGGCTGGGAGGATGTTGTCATTTGCTCTTAGATCTCAAGGAGCAGAAGTTCTGGGGCCAACCCTGTGAGAAATGCAGGGAATTTATCTGAAAATTATTCTGGATTACTATTTAATTCACTAAAGAAGAATAATGTTTTTTGTTTAAGAATAATGCATTTTCAAAAGCCAAACAAGCAAACAAAAACCTTTAAAAATAAAGATCTTGTTTAGTTATTTTTTTAAGTAAGTTACCCTAGTGCCCTGCTATTATGAATCTGCAGTGCGCAAAAGAAATTCAGCAATAAAGCACAGAAAAATGAAAAGTGTTCCCCCTACCAACTTCACAAGAATTTTAGAAAAGTGTGTTTAGAGACCCACCCACCCACTGTGGGGTTTTTTTGTTTGTAAATTTCTCTTGGGCTCCACAGAAGTTTAATTATGTGGATTAACTCTGAAAGAAAGGGAGTTGGGTTGTTTGCTGTGTATTGCATTCCAACTTTTCATTCATTTTTGTGTTGCTTTTAAACTCTGCAGTCAACCTCTCACAACAACAATGCTACCAGGTATAAAACTAAGCTGTGCAAAACTTTTCAGCACAGAAAGATGTGCAGAGTCTTGTACTTCATGTTATGCTAATGAGAACATAGACCAACACCCACACTGGAACAGAATTTTTTTCGCTCTGTCATCTGACTGTGGCCTAAATATCCCAGAGGCACCAGATTCTGTCTGACCTTGAAAGCTAAGCAGGCTCAGGTCTGGTTAGTCCTTTGATGGAAGACTGACAATGAATACTAGGTGCTGGAAGCTGTATTTCAGGGAAAGGAACTGGAAAAACACCTCTTGAGTATTCCTTGTCTATGAGTATTGAGTATTCCTTGAATATTCATTGCCTAAAATCCTATGAAATTCATGGCGTCACAAACCAACAGGCAACCTGAAGGCACATGCATACATCATCTGACTATTTAAAAGCCTGTTAGTCTCTGGGAATTTGGACACTATGGATTGATACAGGAAGAAGTATTGCTGAAATTGCCTTAATAATCCATGGTAAAGCTGCCGAGTAACTGTTCGTTAGGGAGGTCTCTGGGTGATCTTGTCCTTCATCTACTCCTCTGATGAGGGCAGAAAGGCATCCCTGCCTTCCCAGCAAAAGAGGATATAATCCTGTTTTGTATGTGAAGAGAAACAACCAGAATTGCAGTTTTGAGTGAGACTGAGAGAGAGAAAGAGACGCTTTTGGACTAGACAGGCTTTAGGCTTGCATATGTTTTTAACTAGATCTCCAGGATGCACCAACTAGAGCCTGGAGCAAAACATGTACACTTCCAATTAAACCGTTATGAGACCATAAATTTCTTCTGAGTTTGGGAATTAAATGGCACTCACTGGCCTTCCACTTAGAAATCCACTCCTGGGTACCTAGAACTTACTTCATCATAACAGTATAGTTGAGAAGGGGCTGTGATTTTGTTGTTGCGGTCACTCACCTAGAGATCTACTAGTAGATCTAAATCTATCTTCTGCCCACCTTGCTGTAATTTAAGCCCTGGTGACTTGGTAATAGGTTCCTTTCTCTAAAAGCCTGATGTCTGAAAATGGTGTTTGGAATGGTAGTGTTTAGATGTGTTCCTCCATCAACATTCAATCTATGAACCTGTAAATAAGTCCAAACATTAGCTTCCAGCAACCTTCTAAACCTTAGAAACTAAAGCAGGGGTGGGAATCATGAAGCTCATCAGATGGTGTTACACTGCAAGTCAGAGCAGCCCTAGCCAGCTTAGCCAATGGTGTAGAAGGCTGAGAGTTCCACTCCAATAACATTTGGAGGGCCACATGACTCCCACTCCCAATCTAAAGGAAACTGAACACAGGAAAGCATTGCTATCCTGATAGAAGCACAGAAGAACTAAAAGGCTGGTGCAAACAGGTGAAACCAATCTTTTTCTCAAGAATTCAGAGCTGCCCACCATGGCTCTGGATGCACACTGAGACCAGGAGAACACTGCAGATGTCAATTTCCAGTGCCCCAACCTGCACTGCCTTTGAAATTCTTCAACTAGCACACTACCTGGCTGAAAAGGTAGAGTTTTGTGGGGAGATTGGCATCATAAGATGTAACTCTGTCATTGCAGTTCTCTCTGACGATGCAAACTCTCAGCTTGAATTTGTGTTCATTAGTCCTCAGTTTTAAACATTTTTTTAAAAAGAATCTTGGGTTACAAACTGAAATTTCCAGAAGCTGATCTCACAGCAAAGATATTTTACCTTCCTTTTTATTGCCGAAGCACATATTCCACTCAACAGAGAATATTTCTTATTCTTCAGAATCCACAGAGAGCCCCAAGGCACTTCAGTCAGTCATTGTTAAGGCTAGAGCCACTTTGGCAATTTTATCTCCAGGTAACCACATAGAAAGCAGAGAGGCGGCCTGCTCCTTTTTATCCATTATGAGAATTAGACAGCCATTTCTTTATCACTCATGATTCTCCAGCAATTCAGCTACCTGATATTTTTAAAGCAATGCATTCCTTGCAGAGGAGACAAGGAATTTTCCAGCAATAATTTCTGTGATCAAGCTTTTCAGATGCCTGCAGTGCTTTGTGCAAATCTTTTCTGACTTTAGTCCATAGTCTTGCGTCTAGATCATTTTCATTAGAGCAAAGGAGCCAGAATGGTGTAGTTTAAGGTCATTTCTGCACTAGACTGTTATAGCGCTATTATTCCACTTTCAACATCCTATGGAATCCTGGGGTTTGCAGTTTCGGGAGGGGCCAGCACACACACACACACACACACACACACACACACACACAGACATTATGGCTGGCATCCTGTTAGTAGCATACACACACATGTAAGTTAACCCTATGCCTGCTTACATCTGTTTTTGGCTGCTGCAGAAGTTACAATTCCCTTCCTCCCTCCACAGTGACCAAAGCCCACCTCAGACCCACCATAGAGACACTGAAGTCCCCCACCCACCCACAGCTATTTGTGTCTGGAGAAAAACGGGGTGGGGAAGGTGGAATTGCAAAAACATCTGGCTATGTCCCTGTAGCCAACTGCAAATTGATAGCCTCGGCCACTGAAACCTCCAGAAGATCCTGGCAGACCTCACCAGCTGACGTCATCTCTTTCCACCTGACTATGGAGACACAGCAGACGCTTCTGCGGTCCACCTGCACTCCTCTAAGCAATAATGGCGATGGGAGGGGGAAGTTCAGTAGCAATGCAGTAGATGTGGGGAGTGGTAAACGCCTCACCTACGACTGGCATCTTGTTAGTTACTCCAAACTGGAGTATGCCAATTCAATCAATTGTTTGAATTAATTAGATAATTCTGATGGATTAAAAGGACCTACTCTGGTCATGACTAAAATAAAATTTGAGCCAACGTTTTACAGACAAAATTGAGTGCTGTATTCTCACATAAAAGGTCATTTTCAAGATGCTCCCCTTGCCCGCAATACAATTCACTGGTGTCTGTGATGCTAAATATAGATGTTTACTCTACTTTTAGAAAAACCTGAATATGTTTTAACACATTTGGTTGGAGTTATTGTTACAGCACAACAGTAAGTTGAGCAGATCTATTTTAGCAAAACTACTTTTTCCCCCATCAATGCCATAAAGGGGAAGGTTGGGACGGAAGAGTGGCATTCCTAGTGTAGTGACATGCATGATTAGTTAAGATGACTAAATGACACTGTCCACAATATCTGCCAGGACAAATAGCACTATGACCAGGCTCATTAGGCAGAGTGAAGCAGCTGCCTCAAGCAGTAAGTGCTGGAGTGGGAGGTAAGGTGATCGTGTATCCTGTTTTTCAGAGGACAGTCCCATATCTGAAGGCATCTTCTGTTTGAAGGGCTACACAGTCTAAGTCTAACTGAAATATAAAGGGCCCTAAGAGAGGAGAGCAGGGCCTTGAAATTGTCCATCAACAGTTAGCATCCCGGACAGCGTGTTCAAAGGGCACACAGCTTACCAGGTTAGAGTCTTTCTGCCATGGTGAGATGTACTTCATTTCTTTTTAAAATAAAGTAATTATGTTTAAATGTGCATTTACATGATTTCAAAATTTACATTTTTCATATAATTAACTGTATGCCATTTTAATGCAAATTTGTGGTCTCAGTCCTGCATTATTAAAAAAAAAAATTATGAATTTCCGATTTTGCTCACCATGCATAGGATGCCACCTTGTTTTTCCTCTCATATACATACACACACCCAAGAAATTTCCCTATGTTTTGAGACAGAACGTGGCATGCCCTGCAGCCTTTCCTGAACCCCACAAGGCAGTCTTCTTTCTCCAGGGATGTGGTGAAGAAAATTATCCTCTCCTTGTTGTCAAAATGATCAATTGCCAATTCACTTGGCCTCTATGCCAGGAATGGGGCGAACGCCATTCTATTCTTTACCTCAAACAGAAAAATATTGTGGGTCAGCTCTGATTCAGACAGTGATTTGCCCCAACCAATGACATGGAAAGAAGCATTGTCCTTGGTGAACAGGGACATTTGGCACACACATTGTCCTAGAAGGAACAAGTCTCTCCTGCATTCTTTTTTTGGCTTTTCAAGATGTTAATCTAAAAAGCAGCCAGAAATATGATGAAAAACATGACACCATAATATTTTAATTGATATACACAGTTGGGTTTGTGTGTGTGTGTGTGTGTGTGTTTTGTTTGTATAGGAAGAAAATATTGTTGCTATTAATGAAAATAATTGTCACAAAGCTGCCAACAAGAGTTATTGCTGAGCATCTGCCACATAATAATAATAACCCATCATGAGATACCACCCTAATTACTAGTATTATCTCTCAAAATAGATGGCTAGCAGTTACAATAATCCAACTGGATACAGAAAGTTGTTGTTACCAAATGGAACCTTTAATGGGGCATTGCGGTGTAATTATATGGTGGAGCAGAGCTATGAAAGGGCCTGTACTGCCTCTGCTTTTGTCCCAGAGACACCAGCAGAGAGAAAGATGCTATCATTTTTCCGGCCATTAGCTGCACCTGTATCCTTGCTTTGTTTTGTTTTCATTCATTCCATGAGAGATTAAGTCTTACAGCAAGGAATGCTTGAAGAGAGGGCACAAGAGAGGCCCATCATGATAATATGGATAGAGAAAAGAAGTCAAACATCTTTAGTGGCTTGCTCAGTCCACCAAGATAGTTTGTTTACAGGCTATAAGGTGTCACTGTCCTAAATAGCAAAACGGGGGTGAGGAATAGTTTTTAGTGTGCACAGTTGGGTACAAATTGGAATTTATAGGGGGAAAAACTCTAGGTCTCCTACTGGCTAGAGCTCTGCAACTATCTTTTCACCACAAGTTACACAAGCCAAAAGGCCTTTCTACACTATTACATCCTCTCTTATCCTAATGGCAGAGCATGGTATCCTATCTGCATGCAACTGGTGATTTGGAGGGGCGGACAGGCAAAGGAGATTTACCACTTTGTTAAAAACAAAGAAACATACATGTCCACGTAGATGCGTGCTCCAGTGAAACAGAGGGGAAATGCAAAACCCCTAGAAAAGAATAAAGAAGTAGTAAGATTAATAACAGGAATAAGAGCAATAAGGATAAAAAGGTGGAGGGGAGAGAAAGATGTCCTTCCCACCTTCTAGAGAAGGGAAATATCTCAGTTCAGAGATAATGCTAAGCCATCATTTTTTCTAACCACGATTCACTGGATAAACTGACACCATTTCCACATGACGATGCTCTCCTGTGATGTCCCATTGCAATCCTGGCAGTGCCTTTGCTGAGAAAAGGGCACGACAGGAACTGTTTCCTCTGCATCCGACTGGCTCTCTGAGGAAAGGAGCACGAGGGGCATGTGTCTGCCTTCCACAGCACAGTCGGGCTCTTTCGCATGCTGTGCTGGGGGAGTAAGCACCTCCATCACACTTTCTGCCCTTCTGCTTGGCAGGTAAATATGGGAGTGTCACATGATCACAGGCACTTAATGGACTGAATCCATCAAGCACATATCCTGTGATTACAACACATGGGGATGGGACGGCAGCTGGACCGCAATGACGCTGTATGAAAGCACAGCCTGCGGACCACTGCCATCCCGTCCCCATAGCAGGACTGAGATGCCATGCGGAAATGGCCTAGGATTTGATTCCCTCATGTTCAAGCCACAAAAAGCAACAACAACAACAACAACAACAAAACAATCTGTTGTCCTCCCTCTATACCTGTCATAAAACCCCCTTATGGAGCCTGACGATTGGGAAGGTATCACCCTACCACCATTTTTCTTGACATTGGTTGGCTAAGAAAATCAGGTGGCGAACACAAGATCTTCAGGCTGCACTCAAGGAACCTCTGTGGACGTCATTAGGGTTGCCCTGGCTTCCCTCTTTCACAGACACACTGCATTAAGATGTGTTTTGAGAGGCCTGGAGTTCTTAGAAGCAATTAGGAGTAAGAATTTATCTTCAGCATAAGTTTGGAAGATACAGCCATCATTATTCCATATTCCTTCCCTTTCTAAGGGCCCTTTCACAAAATGGAAAAAGGAAGAAGAGAGTAGAAGGGAAAAAAAGAAGTGTAGCAGCACCTTTAAGACAAACTTTTTTTAATTTAGCATGACCTTTCATGGGTACAAACCCACTTCTTCAGATGCAGTACAGAGTGAAGAAATGGATTTATATCCTCAAAAGTTCCTGCTAAAATAAAATCCAGTTAGTCTTAAAGGTGCTACTATATCTTTTTTTCCCCCTTCCCCCTGCCATCCTCCTTTTTATGCTACAGGGGACTAATAAGTTTAGGGAGGGGCATTGAGAGCTCTCGGCCAGAGAGCTCTTTGGCCTCAGGAAACTGCAAATCCCAGGACTCCACAGGATGTTTAAAGCGGAATGATAGCGCTATAACAGCGTAGTGCGGAAAGGCTCTTTGAAACTCACACAACACAGTTTTAGCATTATATTCCCATTTTATTCCCATGGCTTCATCCTATGGAATCCTGAGATTGGCATTCTAGGGCGAGACGTTGAGATCTCTCAGCTGAAGAGCTCCAGTGTTTCAAACTTCAAACCCCAGGATTCCACAGAGATTTAAAGTAGAATATAACACTATAACTGTGTAGTGTTAAAGTACCCTAATAAAGTCACAGGCCAACTATCTTTGCTTTTCCAGACACCCTGTAGAAAACCCAGGGTGAATTATCTAAACTTAATCTAGAGCATTCTAAGAGACCTGACCTGAATCAAGGAATAAATCTGGCACAGGCATTACATTGGGTAGCTAACAGCGCTCCTACTAGAAGGACAGAGCATTGTGGCCTTCAGTTTCATTATCAGCATTGTTGCTGGGTTGAATTACTATCACTCAGATGGGCCACAATTTTATTAAGGTGCAGTCCACAGGAAATATCTCTCTCTTTCCAAAAAGTGGGGCATAATCCTGTAACAGGAGTATAGCTAAACATTTTTCATTCATTTCATGTATCATCTTTTTTGCCTGTCCTTTTTCATATACATCATCTTTTCAAGCATTGCTTAGGAGTTATGTGCATAAGATTGAGTCAAGTCTCACATGCCCCTGCCTTCTTTCCCCTCCTTCTGCACATCCAGCTGGAAGAATAAGCTATTCAATTTCACTCTCACTAATTCTTAGTTGTTGTAAAATACAAATCAAGAGCCTTGGTTTAAAACAGTACTTCTTAGTATATCAGCTACGCAAAGCTGGCAATTTTTTTACCCCCAGAGTGCTGTGGATGGCACCATATTTGTGCCTATTGGCTGATATTGTTTATTTCTTTCTTGGAAATTTGCCAGGGGACCAGTATCAGTTCAGGGACCATCGCTTTTGAGTAGCACTGATTTAAAACAAACTCTAAATGGCTGAACAAACCACGAGAGCAATCAGGGGTTGTTGCTGGCTTGCTTAACACATCAGGAAGAGTTAGCTTTAATTAACAAGCCAATAGGCTGTAGAACCTGAACTTTAAATCAAGGAATGAAGAAAAGGGAGCAAAATCCTGATTAGCATCTCTTCCCATCTCCAAAAGAGACAGAGGCCCTGCGAAAAGGCCTCCAGAGCATTGTGTGATTGTGAGGAGCATTTCAGATGATGTCCTCGCAATCGTGTGATGCTGCCAGGGCCGGCAGGCACCGATTGCGCACTATTTCATTTTCGGCTTGTAGCTGAAAATGGTGCACGATCGCGCATCGCTCCGGGGTCCCATGCGCACTTACCTTGCGTGCGGAGCTCCGGAGCTGCGGCCCTCGCGCTTCCTCCCCCAGCACAGCCTGGGAAAATACCCGTCTGCGCTGTGGAAGGGAGAGGTGGAGCCCTCACGCTGCCTGTCGGCCAGCAGGCAACAGCTGCGGAGCCGAAACAGCAGGGACACGAGAGCCTCTTGCAAGAGGCTGCTCGCGTGATCTCCGCGCCCCCGCGCCGGAAAGAGGTAAGGTGTGGAAAGGGCCAGAGAGGGGAAGGGGAAGCACAGAATCCTGTGCAAGGTTTTCCTTAAGTTCTTAGATTCTTTTCGGTGTAAACACTTACAGTATATTGAAAATGTCTGCAACAAGCAAGGTTTTCATTCAGAATGAATGTCTACTTTTTGGGTTAACATGAACAGCCATTTGTTTCCTGGTTTTCTTTGTATGTATTTCTAAGATTTCTGTTTGTTTTTAAAAAATGTATTTGCTTCTAAAATACCTGAAGAATATACAATGGTTACCCCTTTATTGCAGGGATTGACCAAGGGTAGTCCATGGGCCACAGGTAGTCTCAAGGGGCATTTTAATAGATTCTGGGCCCCGCCCAGACCCCAACAACAACAACAACAACAACAACAGCCACTGCTTTTAAAAACAGTTTAGCACAGAAAAGAGAGTTCCTGTTCCTGGAATCATCCAGGGTACCAGTTCCACATAAAAATGAGACAAATCTCCCACACACCTTGTTTTGCCCTTTGCTTGTTGTTTTTGTCTGCCTTCAAATTGTTTCTGACTTACGACAACCCTAAGGCAATCCTATCATGAGGTTTTCTTGGCAAGATTTGTTCAGAGGGAGTTTGCCTTTGCCTTCCTCTGAGGATGAGAGAGTATGACTTGCTCAAGGTCGTCCAGTGGTTTTCCATGTCTGAGTTCAAACCCTGGTCTCCAGAGTTGTAGTCCAGTGTTCAAACCACTACACCACACTGGTTCTTTTTTGCCCTAACAGCCTCCAAAAAGAGAGTTTTGCAAAACCACAAATGGTCCTCCAGCTACTTCCAATGTTATTTTTACTAAGCTTTTTGCATTTCCTGAAGTTTGTGGATCCTTGAGACTAAAAAATAGTCCTTAGAAGTTGCCACCTCTGCCTTTTTGAATAGAATGCAAATGCACAGGCCCCTTAACTGCTTTTAACAACAAATTACTAGTATGTCTATGTAACATTTCTTCTTCTTTGACAATATACATTTTTAAAGGTTATTTTATTTGCTGCAGCCTGTGGGAGAATTTTTTTCCCCAACCCATTGATTTAAAATACAGAAGCTATTTTCAAACAGAAATATATAACATAGTATTCTACTTTTTAGAAAACCTAAGTGGTGTACTTTCTACAAAGCTTTTAGATTTTTTTTTTCATTTTTAATGAACTGTAGAACATTTCCTGCTAACCTTTTATGCGTTCTTTTAAAAAAAAAGCATTATGCTCTATTCATTCATTCTCTTTGGGATTTATTATTGTTGTGGCTTACAAACAAAGCCAACAAATTTGCTCCAGTGTATGAAAGGAAACATGGGAACATTCTGTTGTAAACAGAGGTTTTTATGTAGTCTAGATTAATTAAAGACTTCTTTCCACCAGCCTAAAAGAAAAAGTTGGTGAGGCAAAACAGGAAGATGGAGAGGCTATCCGATAATCACATTTCTCTTATGTTCTTCACCTGATTTATAGCTTGCATTCTCAAGGTCTAACAGAGAAGAGTTTATACAGCCTCAGTATCTGTATTTTACTGTGGCAAAGTCAGATTGACCTTTGCCTATTTTTTAAAAAAATTACTAAATATGGTCCAGGCACACAGTGAGATCTCTCTCCTGCATTCACAAGATTAAATGGATATTTCAGAAACTGAAAAAAATTTCTTCAGCTTTGAGAGCACAAAGACCACACCTTAGACTCTAAGCAAGGAATACAAGTTTCCTCTGGAAAGGTAGATATGGTCTTTCTAGGACAGAGCCATCAATTTCTCTTTCCCGGGGTATCTCAGACAGCCAAGTTTAAGGCCAAGATCCAACTGTGTGCCAAAACCACCAGAACCAGGTCTTTCTTCCTATCTCCTGATTGCTACATGTGTCTGTAGCACCAAAAACCTGCTCCAAAGCATTTGTTCATCCATTCATAGTAGTTTTTTTAGGGACTACAGAGGCTAAAGGAAAAAGGTGGTTTTGCCAGTTTTTGGCAGAAGCAGTGGATTGTGCAGTAGATTCCTGCGCACCAAGAAAAATCAACCATCTTTTACTGAAATGACCAGCAGCCTCCCATTATCCAGAAAAGGCTTGATGTTTCCAGTGTGTGCAGGATGAGAAGTGAGGAGTTGCTGTTTTTGAGACTGGAGAATGGCGTTGGTGGGGAAAGAGAAGGTTAAAACCAGGTTGGGTTTTCCCAGTCTGAGAATCTGGAAGAGGCTGAAGTTTCCAATGTATGCAGGAAGAGAAATGAGGGGTTGCTGTTATTGAGACTGGAGAGAGCATGAGGAGGTGGGGAAGAGAAGTGGGGTGAAGCACTGGAAGATAGGCAGCTGCAGGTAGTGTCTCCAAAGCCATTTCTGCACTACACTGTTACAGTGCTATTGTTCCACTTTCAACATCCTGTGGAATTCTGGGGTTTGTAGTTTACTGAGGCCAAAGAGCTCTCTGGCTAAGAATGCTAAAGGCCCCTCCTTAAACTGCAAACTCCAGGATTCCATACGATGTTGAATGTGGAATAATAGCACTATAACTGTGGTGCAGAAATGGCCCACAACTGGGTGGAGTTTTCCTCGTCTGAGAATCTGGGAGAGAAATGGTGGTACCAGATGAAGGGGGGGCAGCATGGCCCTTCAAACTCACAAAGAATCAAATTCACGCAGCGGCGGAGCTTGGCGTATGGGGGGGGATGGGAGCGGGGCCACAGTATGTGGGGGCATGGCAGCAGCATGCAAGGGTGTGGTTACAAGTTGGGATGCCCCCAAAACATTACTGCCCAGGGCAAACAGCCCCATCATGCGCTGCAGTCCTACACAACTGAATTCATGAAAGTCAAATCAGCAAATGTGAGGGGATGACTGTAGTCTAAATAGTATTAACTAGTCCCAACTAGAGAAAACTTCTTGAAACAATAGCTATGTGAACTTGTGGAATGAACTTAAGAAAGATATGCAAAGATGGGAGAAATTAAAATTGTCATTGTTGAGGAGGATTTCTGTGATAAAAATGAATATCTTGCCTAGAATGGTGTTTTTATTTATAAAACGCTGGTCTTGACAAATGATGCACCATTTAAACAATGGTAAAGGGATTTATCAAGGTCTATTAGGCAAGAAAATAAACAAGAATTAAATATTAGATATTGCAAGATGAAAAAGAGACAAGAGGATTGGGCCTACTGGACTTGAAACTGTATTATGCTGCCTGTTGTTTAGTCTGGCTAAAAGAATGGTTGGTGCTGAGAAATAAAAGATTATTGGAACTAGAAGGGATGACCTGGGTTTTGGGTGGCATGGACTTGTCTGGTATGACAAAATTAAAGTGTATGTTTATTTTCATAGCCAGTTTGTAAGATGTGCAGTATTAAGGGTGTGGAATAGATATGGATTGAAGTTATGTCCCAAAATGCCTTTATTGTTCTCAGCACAGGAGACTTTTTCTAGAAAAGAAACAATAGGCAAAGAAAGATGATTAACATATCAAACCTTACTGGTGAACTACCAATCAGAATATAAAGTCAAAAGAACCATTACTTGCAGAAGGATATAGTTTTCAATGGCTTTCTTATCAACAATTAGTTGAAAATTTTAAGATGGATAAGAAGAACTATGGGTTTGAGAAAAAATAAATCAGAGTTTGAAATACAATTGTATACATATGATGAACATACAGTTGTGAAAATATACAAATTTTTGTTAAAATTTGATGTGGAAGAGGAACAAATGAAAGATTCTCCATTAAATGGCTTAAGAATTTTGGGTAAAATATACAGATAGAACAATGGGAGAAGATGTGGTCAGAAGGATTAAAGTTTACATTACGTTATGATCTTAAAGAGAACTTTTATAAAATGGTGTACAATTGGTATATGGCACCACAGAAATTGTTCAGAATGTACAAGTGTGTTTCAAATGTATGCTGGAAAAGTAAACCACATAAAGAGTCATTTTGTCATATATGGTGGACATGTGGAAAAGTTAAAGAGTTTCACACTCTGATGCAGAGAATCTTAAAGGTAAATATTCAGTTAAAACCAGAGCTTTTTCTCTGAGGATTCATGTATAAACAGTCAGAAAACAGATCAGAAAGATTGTTTCAATATATAACTACAGCAACAAGCTGATATATGCATAGAAATTGAAAATTCCAGTGTTACTCTCCAGGGTGAAATGGTTGTAGAAACTGATGGACTTGGCAGAAATTGATAAATTGACTTGTTGATTGAATAAAAAAATCATTAGGAGCATGTTTTTAAAAAAGAAAAGAATGTGATTTGATAATTTTGAGTTTTGTTCATTATTAAGGATTTTATATGCGGAAGAAGTGTGATATGTAACTGTAATGAAAGAGGTTTGATTATTTTGAGATGGAGTGTAACCACCAAGAAGAAAGTTTAAAATCTTACTTTCTTGCTTTTCTAGATATTCTTTTCTCTGTATTTATTATATTTTATCCTTCTCTTTCTACCCTTCTTCTCTTTACCTTTTTTCCCTTCCTTTTCTGTATTTGTAGTTTTTAGTGTATTTTTAAACATTGCTAACAAAAATTATATTAAAGAGAAAAAGTAACCTCAAGTGGCACCACACCATGTTGAGATGGCAACGAGAAAGTGGTGGCACAGCAAGCACAAGATTTGGCTAAGAACTCCCCTATTCCACTGAAATAGGAAGTTGGGTTTCTGCCTTGCCAAAGGCTACTACTGCTCCAAGTAAACACAGCCTTAAGATTTCTATCACAGGCTCAGCAGACTGAGAGACTTGGCCTTGGGCTGCATTGTTTGGATATCCTTTTGCACAATGCATCAAACTATTGACATAAGCTGAGGCAAATTTGTTCCTGAGAAGCAACTAATGCATGTGAAGAACTGGGCAGTGAGAAAACAAGTTGCACATCCCAGCAATGTTAATTGAAATAGATGGGTTGACAGCACATTTATAAGATAACTTCCTACGTATAATAAATCTTTAGTATTGTCATTTGGTCTTCTGTTAACAGATGCTCGAGGTTAGGGGGAGGCATTATAATTTAGCAGTTAGATCTCATTATTAAGCAAATCATACTCAACGCCACTTTAATGAATCACTTTGGCAGTGATAATCCTTGCTTTCAGATATCGTTGGAGAGAGTGACAATCTACTGCAAATTCAGGACAGAATGGACTCCTGGATGACTTACCATTAAAGTACACCACTTCCTTATAGTTGAATGCAAAGATAACACCCCAGGATTGAATGTTACTACTCCATCTAACAAACACATCCAAGTAAAGTTAGGAAATACAGCTTTACACATTCATTTCCCTTATATAAAAAAGTCAGCTTAAAATTTCTGCTTCTCCTGTAATAGACTTTGATTCCCATTGGTACTCATAAATAGAATACCATAGTAATACCAAAGCTAAAACAAGGTGGGGGGGGGGGGCCTTTGAAATTGTACTTCAAGGAAAAGGTTGGCCATGCAAACATTTCATCGGCTGTTGATTCTATTTTTGGCGCAACCTTCCCTGCTAAAATGTATCCTGTTAATTCATGCTGTTGCACGTTGGTGAGAGAAAGTCTCCTAGCTTGCTTTATTTATTTATTTATTTACTTACTTACTTATTTAACTTAACTTACTTACTTATTGGATTTATATGCTTCCTTTCTCCCAAGATGTGATTCTTTCTCTTTTTTAATTAAAAAAAGTTGTTGTGTGCCTTCAACTGATTTCCAATTTATGGTGACGCTAGGGTGAACCTATCATAGGGTTTTCTTTGCATGATTTGTTCAGGGTTTGTCTTTGTCTTACTCTGAGGCCAAAAAGGATGACTTGCCCAAAGTCACCCAATAGATTTTCAAGGCCAAGCAGAGATTCATAACCTGGTCCCCAGTATTGTAATTTAATGCTCAACCACTACACCACACTTGCTCTCCAATTTAAAAAAAATAAAAAATAAAAAAGTAAAATGTATGGTATAATTTAAAAACCTATTTTGAGCGATTCCCTAACCTATTTTCTAGAGAAATATTGGGTATAATCTTTGAAATGTCAAGGTATTAATTTTCCATATCCTATATTAATTCTTTTGGGATATCTGAAGGAACAAATTGAGCTGGAATGTAGACAGGGAGTAGTAATTTTACTGGCTGTTACAAAAATATGCATGGTCTCTTATTAGAAGTCTTCTTGCATCTAATTAATCCAACTGGTTAAGGAACATATAGGAAGCATCTTAATATGTACTGTTTACATATTTCTTAAGGAGCCAGTAAAAACAAAAATAAACAATTTCATAGAAACCTTTTCCATCTTCAAAAACTTTTTTGGAATAATAAGAATCAGAATAGAATTTCTCTGTATGATCTCCTCCTCATGCTTTCATTATTATTTATTGCAAGATTCAGAACAATTTGTGTTTGAACTTGAGTCACTAGCTTTATTCTAAGAAGTGGGGGAAAACAAAGGACCCTGTAGCCCAGGGGAACCTACCGCAAAGTGGGCCCCTTCCTCTACCCTCTTTATGGCTCTAGTTTATAGTCGCACATGGAAACTGTGACCTACTAGTTTGGCAGAATGGTTATTGCATTGCTGGCATATTCACTGCCTTTTCATCTTACTCCAGAAGCTAGTTTTCCCTCAATGAAGGCATGCTTGAAATAAATGAAAGGTATGCCTGCATTCTGTCTGTGTGACATAGTTTGTTGTATAGTGGAATGTGAACTTCTTAACTTACATTGATATGTTCTGTTATCAGCCTTTTCTAGCCTTGAACTGTGCATGTGCAATAAATCCTTATATTCTTCTGATAGGGATCAACAGTACCACACAGTATGTCTGCTGCAGTGGTAGAAACTTTTGGTGGCAGAAAAACTGCTATTACCATTCCGAGACACATTGGTGATCCCCTCATAGGCTCTTTCCTCACACGGTTATTGAGGCGGGCCAATGCATCTTGCCACGGAGGTCTTCTGCACCTTGGAGCGGACTAGGTTCAGTTTATTTACCTTCGTTCTGCACGTAATTCCTACTAAATGCTCCCCCATGTGGTGGTAAAGCACGCTATTTGAAAACTGAAACAAATCGGTTTTCCAATTTTCCAGATCAATCCAGTTCATACTTTCACAGTGGTGCAGATATGTACATTCGCACCAATGCGAATTGGCGGTCAGAGGAGGGCTCATGGGAGGGGCCAGGGGGTAGTATGGACTTACGCACATATGCACGTAAGCAATGACGTACTAAACCATGCAAAAAAAAGAGGGGGGCCATCACAGCCGACGACAGGGCGGGGTGAGGGGAATAGTGGGAGTGGCCACTGTGGAGGCAGTGTGGATTCATGAACTCGCACTCCTCCAAATCAGAATAGAACATACCTAGTAGCTGCGCGGAAGGAAATGAATGAAAGTCTGCCTTGTTTCGAGCCCAGAAAATCTGGTAAGAAACAGCATGAACCGATTCACTAGCCTCATGGGAAAGGGCCATAATCACTGCCAGAGTGAAACAGAAAACAGGCTCACTCTCTGGAAAGCACCACTGGCCATGCAAAGTGTCCAACTTTTTCCTCGGAGCCAGGCACTCTGAGCAGGGGGACTTGTTATGCCACTGTACAGGAATCCTACTGTACTTTACAAGCCAAAAGATGGCTTCTACTTTTTAGATCTTGAACTTCATCCTCTGCCTTTTTCTCAGTCTGCCTCCAAAAGAAGCAGTGGCTCTTTTGTTCCTTTTGATACTTGCAGAAAGATATAGATCACCATATCTTTAGTGTGTGCATTTTGCATGTAAGTATAATTCACTTTCCCTGTTATGTTGCTTGGTGCTGCCCATCGCTTTGTGCTGCCCGTTCCCAGTTGTGCATTTATGGGAGTGAGAGGTCTGTAGCCACCTCTAGATACATAGGGAACTGTTTAGAGCAGCCTCCCAATTTAAAACCTTCACGCACAACCCGTACGTGAATGTCAAGGGTGTAGAAAAGGGACATACACAATACAAATACATCCTTTGCTTTATCTTACTCTAAGCATCACCTATCTAGTTGAAATGATTTAGTCTTCTGAAATTAGCCATGCTAACCTTGTGCTAAACTTTCCTCTCTGACATACATTAGCAAACAGAACAGAAAATCTAACAAAACCAGGTTTATATAGTTTGCCAAAGGCAGAATAAATTGTATAAATTTCAAATTGGGGTGACATCTTAGTATTTGTATTGCTAAATCAGTAAGAGCTGGCTGATGAGATGCAGACTTCATAGAGCAACAGGAGGAAACAGGAACAGGTTGAGACAGTTTTCAAAAACAATGGACTAGTTTTATGACATCCATGTTCTCTGTTCCTTATCCAAGTCGCTTTAGTCATTTGGTTTCCTAGCTGCAAACAGGACTGTAGAAAACCAAGCAGCTCTTATATTTCCACAGCATCTGTCATCTTACTTGGGAGTAATTGTGGCATCCCACTACCAGCAAATTATGCCATTTTTTATAATTGCAAACAGAGTATAAAAATCAGGAGACCAGTCTGACACATTGACTTCAAAGCACTTCCTGCCCTAATGATCATTGTGGCTTCTTCTTCCACTCACCCTGTAGGTATATAACATGCAGACAGTATATATTATAAATTTAGGCTTTAAGTGGCAGGAAGTCTTGAGAAGAATTAAGGAAACATGGCCTCCAATCATGTTGGTAGCAATTAGAATAAATCACTGAATGGTGAAGGAACTCATGGGTAAATCCCATTGATTCAATAGCTCCACTTTAGTTAGGACTAACAGCATTTAGGCCATGGTTGAGAGGTTGCAGAATGCTACCCAGTTGTTCAAGAGAGTATTCTTCTTTCCTTCCTAGTGCCTTTACAAAAGAATAAAACAGAGAGACCTGGAATGGCCATAAGAGATAATTATCTTGATTTGTCACAGTTTTGTACTCTATTTTCTCCCAAGAAGTATAGGGTATAAGTTGTCCACCCTTATCTCCACAAACTAAAAGAAAGCAAAAATTGAGAGACAGTGTTTTACCAAAGATACATTCCCTGAGGGACAAATCTCTCTCCAATATACAAATGTTTTGTAATAGCTGTACTCTATACCAGGGATGAGCAGAAGACAGCTTTGGATCTATTGATAAATTGTTGGGTGATCTTCAGTAAATCAGCAATGAACATGGTTGCTAATTTCCCACTAGCTTAACAACAGAAACAAATATAACACGTACACATACACCAGCATCCCTGATCTGTAGTACCTGATATATGGAATTGTGCTTGTACCTGCAGCTCGCATTAGGGTATAGCTCATGTGGTATATCAAATAATTGGTTCTGACACCAACCCACCATTTCATATCTCGCTCCCATTGGTGGTAAAAAAAGGAAAAGCAAAAAACCAAAATGGCTCATGCAAGCCTGAAGGCTGAGTATACTTATTCTATACCATGCTTTCAGTCCACATGGATTGGCAGTGAGTCACTAGGCCTGGCCAGTTTCCTCATGAAATGAATGTCCATTCCACAACAGCTTTTTCCTAGTTGGTACCCTTCAGATGTGTTGGACTACAGTTGCCATCAGCCTCAGCCAGCATGATCCTACCATCTCAGATTATGAGGGTTGGAATCTGACATATCTGAAGGGCACGAGATTCAGGAAGGCTACTCTGGAATACATTCCAGATAAACACCATAATCTCAAAAAGGTTCCCCAAAAGTTTGAATACTGTACCATCGTTCAAATCCAAGGGTGGGAAACATCAGAGAGTCTAGGAGACAGTCTTCAGTTCCTCTAGGAACAACCCACTTGTGGGACTCCCTCCCAAGGGAAGCCAGAGGCCCTATCATTTCAGAGTTTCTGATGGACAAAGAAAACTGCTATTTTGTTTGGCCTTGGCTCTCTTTATTTTATTTTTCATTGTTTGAGGTTCTATTTTTAAAGAGGATCTTTAGTTTGATTTTAACTGTTTTAGTCATGCGTGTAAGTTTTAAATGCTTGTCTTCATTCTATATCACCTTGGGAGATCTTGTGGCTTGAGGGACAATCAGCTAATCAGATAGACAGATGGACAAATGGACAAATGGATGGATGGATGGATGGATGGATGGATGGATAGATAGATAGATAGATAGATAGATAGATAGATAGATAGATAGATAGATAGGCAGACTAATATCACAGAGAGAGACATTGGAAGTGGTTCAAAATTCACTTGGTGCCTGATTATTCTCAGGTGTATCAGTAGGTCTCAAAAACTGATTAGTTCCATATTTTTCCTGGTTTTCAGGAAATTTTCAGAAGTTTTCCAAGAGAGGCAATGTATCTTTTCTCACAGAGGACTAGTGGGATTACAGCGTTGAGAGCCACTTAAACACCCTGGGGACTACATGTAGCTCCATGACTGCACTTTGTCCACTCTTGTTCCAGATGAATTCCAGTTAATGAGGTCAAAGGGGTCCTTTGACCTTCAGGACAGAGCTGGGATCCTAACCCAGGGGTCAGAATGGTTAATCAGTGCATCTAAATTTAGTGGTTGCAGAGTTCACAGACGTTAACTACATTGTGAAATCTCTAGTAACAAGTGTCAAGAACCTTTCAGCACAATCCTATATGGGTCTAAGTCCCATTAAGTTTCCTGAAACCCCTAGGTAAATACAGTAGTTGGACAAGTTCATTTTTGGACTATCACTCTCAGCCAGCACGGCCATGGAGATTCTAGACATTGTAGTCCAAACCTGAACTTTTCAGACTTTGGGTAAGGATACATAAGGCTCCAGCCTTGGTCACCACCAAACTTCATTTGCAACAATTGGTCAGTCTTACAAGGGAAAATCACATTGCTACTGCATAGGCCTTTACTTCTCAGATTTCTGGCCTTTTATGTTCTCCAGCCTCAACCTGATCTGGCAGCAAATCCCATTCCTAGCACATGGTAACCAAATAATTCCAAGTAGCACTGTCAAAGTAAATACATGATTTTAGATGGCCTAGTGAGCAGAAAGACCTTTGCTAACACAACTTTTAACATTAGGAGATCTCAGATTTGTGCTGTACAACCATTGTCAGGCGTCATAGTAGGTCTCAAAAATGGATTAGTTCTATATTTGGGCTGGTTTTCAGAAAGCAATAAAACGTGTAAAAGTAATTTGTTGCATGCCATATGCAAAATATTTGGAGTTTTTCTGGATTTTTAGGATTTGTACCTCTTTTCCAAATCCCTTCCCCCACCAAATCCAGAATCAGAAACATGTGACCTTTGCAACTACAAACAACTTGTGATCTCACATTTTATTATTTGCCAATTGCTTTGATTTAAATGGCAGTGAAATGACACTGCATTCTAGAGTATCTTTTTCCAAGAGCATTTACTGCAAAGTTGGATATCATTCCAATCTTTTTTTAAAAAAAAATCTGGCTTTTGCAAAAAGCAAAGCAAAAACACAAGATGTTTCTATGAAACAAGCATGTTCTAAAAGCGACAAAAGCAGTGCCAGGACACCTGTCTTCAATGTGCTTAGCAATTATTAATATTCATAGACTAATTAAGGGGATAATTTACTGATCAAAGGGAGAACTACAATGCAGTAAAAGTCTCAGCACAGTCCTATAAATTAAAAGTCCCTACAGAGAACAGAGCAAATGCTGGATTGCATTCAAGGACCAAAAAAAAAAAGAGATGCCAGTAACAATCATCTAAGTAGGTGATGGAAACAAACATGCACAGAGATTTGTCAAGAGGCATAAAAGAGACCCTAGAGTACAAATCTAAGAGCATCACCATAGCCATAAGGGATCAGATTGCTGTGAGGAAGCTTAGCATGACTACTTTCCAAAGTTTCCAAGAATAAACAGGTGGAAATTAACAGGATGGATATTTCTGACAACAGACTAGAATGATCCAAACATCAATATGGTTCTCATGATGGGAAGTATGCCAATAATATGAGAAAGATAATAGTGATCTTTGCTCTAAACTAGGGCCATTTCCACAGACACTGTTACAGTGCTATTATTCCACTTTCAACATCCTGTGGAATTCTGGGGTTTGTAGTTTACTGAGGCAAAACAGCTCTCTGGCTGAGAACTCTAAATACCCCTACCTAAACTACAAACCCCAGAATTCCATAGGATGCTGAAAGTACAGTAGGCCCTTCACATTTGCAGGGGATACATGCAGAGAACCCCCACAAAAGTGAAATAACCACAAATAACTCCACCCTCAGTACCCCTCCTTCCCTGCACACGTGCCCACACCAGCCAGCAGGCAGGAGATGGAAAGGGGAGAAAAAAATATTTCATCCCTTCTGCCCCCCCCCCCCACTGCTGTAACTGCTCATGGACTGAAAGGTTTCTTCCCTATTTATTCTCCAGAACCTACAGAAACATTTTTTCTGGGGCATACTTAGAGTAGACCCACTGAAACCAATGATTTTAGTAATGACTAACTTAAGTTCTGTTGATTTCAATGAGTCTGCTCTAAGTATGACTAAGCTTGAGCAACTCTCTGTCTTCTCCAGTATTCATCTTTTCTTGTATGCAAAAGGCCTAGCTTGACTGAGATATCCCTCTCATCCTTCTATTGACCTTCATGAGAACTTCAGTTTAGTAGGCACCTTACACCTGCTCAAGTAGAAACTTTCCCAGTTTGGGGTTCAAGAATGAGGGTACGGTGAATTAAAGATAACAGTTTATTTAACACCACAATGCCATTCCAGATGTGAACACTGAAGCTAAGCAATCTGGCACCAAAGCAAACCAATGCGTTCCCATTTATAGCAGTTTTAGAAAATCTACCTAGCAAATAAGTATACAATAACAAATAGCAAATCATAGGAGGAAACTAGAGATAGATTAGCCAATCATGAACAACAGACATTAAGATATGATGGGAATTGACTAAGAACTATCACATACAAACTTTGTGTTGAAACTTCTTCCCTATATTTCAGATTGTTATTGTTATTAGTACAAAGTGCCAGTTAGTCAGTTGTAGGATCAAAATGCTCTGGTAATGTATAATCTGCTTTTCCTTGAGATCTCTAAGAGCTTAATAACACTGCAGCTTCTAAATTTTTCCTTGATTCAGATTATTCTTCCTTTACCATGGCTCAACCTCTGACCTTTCCCTTCCGTATCTTCCTTTGAGCTTGATGCCTGATCTGTCTTGCTTCAGTTTCATTTCATTCCAGTCAGATGATAAAGAAACCACAAGCTGGGTTTCATCAGCACATAGATAACACCCTCATCCAAACTGTCAGTATATTCTTCCTAGTCATTTCATATATATGCTGATAGGGGTTATGATGGAACTTCATGAGACTCCAAGGGCAGGATCCATAGAGGACATGAGGCAATTTGGTCCCACACTTCCACCTCCATTCCAACATTTCCCAATCAGAATTAAACAGAACAACTTGGGAATAATCCCCTGCATGCCTGTAAAGTCACCCCACCCACTTACCCACACACTGTTTGTCTATAAATGCATGAAAGGATCAGAAGTGGCAATGGCTCTTGTAATGAGCTCTCCTTGTATTCTTGAGCTTTCAGGTACTGGCTAGTTAAACTACATTATGTTCCAAGTTTGCATTTAACTCACCCTATGAAGCATAATAATATGAAGCTTGATAACTCCCTTTCAAGGGAAGGAAAGAGCAGGACATTAAACAGAACAATCTGTCGGGAAGGCCACTTAGCTGTTCTGTTGCTGGGCAGCCATCAAGTAGGCTGTATCTACAGCAGAGCAGAGAGAACAAATGGGAAAACAAAACACAAGGCAGCAGACGAGATTGCTTGAAGGCAAAAACTTTGGCTTTACCTGTGCAAGCTGATGTGTGTTTTTCACTTGACTAGAGGCAGATGGAATCTGGATGATGACAGAGGGGGAAGGGGAGGGTAGTTTGGAGGACAAACCAGTTTAATTCCCCATCCCTCTGACAGTTTTATCATTTGACCCATTTAAAATAGCTTTAAGAAGGTTGAGGCCCTGACAGACATCTGTATTCTTATCAGAGAATATTTGCATAAGTACAGATAATAAACAGATGAGGGCCAAATCCATGGTTCCTTGAAGTTAGGATTAGCACTGTGAAAACTGGAGGTGGCTCCTGCATCTTTAGTGGTTGTGTAGAAGAGCAAGTTATCAGCAGCTGTTGCTTGTAACCGTATTGCATGACAAGCAACTTGGTTGTGTGACAAGTGTGCTGCACAACCATTAAAGGTACAGGAGCCATCCCCGTTTTCAAGCTGGCAACCCTGCACTGCTCTCCAATATAGGCTGGGTTGGTTCTATCATGAGGTAAATAAGATGTTGTCCTCAGCTGGCAGATGAACGAGGTCATCATGCCACCATTATCTGTACCCTGTGCCTATTCTTCTTGTATGTCCACTTGGGTCAGGGCCAGAGTTGGAAAAGGAAGTGGGTTTGGACTCCCAAAATTCCCTAGCTAGCATAACCACTGGCTAGTGCGTTATGCCTGCCACCATGGGTGCAACGAAGACCCCCACACACACAATTCCTCCTCTTATGCTAAATACTGCTCAACTAAGAAGAGAAAAGCAAAAGCAGTTCAACAGGAGTAACCGTCTTTGGAACAAATAAGCACCACTTGCCTAGGTATTCTGTTCCTGCAGCTGCCATCTGTGCCAAGCATCCTGTTTTGAGTCTGGAAAAGGAGTGGGAAAACGTGTTTGGGGGAGATGGGAAATGTAGATTGCACTGGGTTGGCTTGAGCTGGATGTTGGAGGAGGTATGTTTGGTAGGAAAGAGATTTATGCGGTGACATATGTGCTTAGAACTGAATTCTACAGTATTCACATATATCTAGATACATGTAACAACTTAACTCAGGTTGTCTCTCTCAATACCTGAGGGATATTGAGATAACAGGAATAAAAGAATGAAGATAACAAAGAAAAATGAATGGAGAAAACTGGAAAGGAGAAAGGAAAAGGAAGCAAATGCTGAAATAAAAGTAACTAAATTATAAAATAAAAAGTAAAAAGTAAGTATAAAAATAACAGTATGTAAGATCTGAAATAGAACCAACACGGTGTAGTGGTTCGAGCGTTGGACTATGATCCTGGAGACCAAGGTCTGATTCCCTGCTCAGCCATGGAAATCCACTGGGTGACCTTGGGGGTGTCACACACTCTCAGCCCCCAGAAAACCCCATGATAAGTTCACTTTAGGATTGGCATAAGCTAGAAATGACTTGAAGGCACACAACAACAAGAAGAAGATCTGAATTAAAGTTATCTTGAAAGTCAGTACTTCCATCTTGACAGGAAGGTTCTTGTTGTTCCTGCAGCTCAGACAGCAAAATATCTTGGGGCAACCCTGCCTATAGAAAACACCATTAACCCAATCCACTTTCATCTATGTTTCAGACACATGTCACCACAGAACTAGAAAATCAAGTAAAACCTGCATGTAGGCTGAAGTGATACTGCTAAATGATGTTAACCTTCTTTCTCTGGATTCAGAAGAATCCCTTCACTTCTGGAATTAAATGAAAGGTCCTCCTCACACATACACACACCTATTCTTGAAAATACAAATACCAATGTTTACCTGTTCCTTAGGAGCTTTCCCCCAGTTATAAATTCAGGAAACAGAGAGTGGGGCAGAGAGCCAAAAGAAACCTGGAAGTTGTTAGTGACACGTCAGAGAGTAGTGACCAGGAGCAAGTAGATTTCTGTAGAGCAGAGCTTTCCAGATTTTTCATATTGGTGACACACTTTTTAGACATGAATCATTTTGTGACACAGTAATTTAGTAAGTAGTTCAGTAAGGGGAGGCAGCCCCTCCACCTGAGTTGGCTTGCTGTCACTCTTGCCAGGGTCTTTCTTGGCCGTGGTGGCAGAAAAGGCAGCCCCTTCACCCAGGCCTGGCCCGCTGCGGCGGTGTAAGAGGCAGCCCCTGCACCTGTAATATTCACGTGACACACCCACACACTGTAGCCAACATACTAACATGTCACAACACACAGTTTGGAAAGCTCTGCTGTAGAAGGTATATTCCAGAAACCTTTGCAGCTATGGGTTTCTTATTGCAGGTCTAAGCAATATGTCAATCAGTCGAATGATTCTCTTTGCTGTCAACTTCATGCTTTCCTTTCCAATCTTTCCCACTTTTTTACTATTTGATCCTTCTTGCATTCCATCTTCCTTCATTTAAAAGTTCATCTTCCTAGTCTATTTTATTGGCCAAACAACACTGCATTCTGTGAGTAGAAATTATTGGGACTACAGGTGTAGAAATTACTGGAAATACACTGCATTTTTCTCTTTTTGTTGATACCAACATGAAAGGTTGTAATTTTTCCTACTCTCTTTTTATTCAAATTCTTGTGTGTTTTTTTAAGAAAAGCAACTCCCTTGCAGCCCTTTTTCAAATAAAAAGGCAACACTGAGTATTTTAAAATAGAGGCTAATGGCTAATGAAAACAAATAAAACAATCCAAATTCATAAGTGATAGGAGAAAGTTTTGAAACTAGGAAACAGAATATTTCATATACCTGGGCCATCAGTAATGGGAACGTTAAGCTTTCATGATAGATTATATATATAGATATATATTTATGAGAACATTTGCAAAATATTAGGGCATTAACTGGACACACTGACAAATTATGACCTTGGTTAAGTAACACAGTAGTAAAATTAGTGGAATGGGAATGCAAATCTAAGCTGAATTTAGACAAGTAACTTTCTCCAACTAGAGATTAGAGACCAGTTCAGTTTTCTGTTCAGTCAGGGAGACCCATTGGGTGACCTTGTGTAAGTCACATTCTCTCAGTCTCAGGCAAAAGCAGAGCCCCTCTGAACAAATCTTTCCAAGAAAATCCTATGATTCACCTTAGCGTCACCATAAGCCACTAACAATCCAAGCTGAAGCCCTCCAGTTCAGTGGGACTACAGTTTCCATCACCCTAGTGAACATGCTGACTGTACTAACTAGGGGTTTAGGGAACTGTAGTCCAACACAAGTGAAGGGGCCCAGCTTGTAAAAGATGTGCAAGCATCAGCAGACTAAACAGGAATGGTTGTAGACAGTAGTGCAAGCATCAGTAGGCTAAACAGGAAAGGTATTAACTCATGTTGTGGTGCACAGGTATATAACTGTCAAGGTCTTGGAGCCAAACCACATCATGCAGGAAATTTAAATTTCATGTGTGTCCTCCTTCCTTCCTTTACTAGCAACCATTGCTCTGTGTGTTGAGATTAGAAATCACGGAGACAGGTTCGAAGGGACCACAGTCACAAGGCTTCTCAGTAAAGCATGGTTTATTGGAACTGCAGTACACTCAGCTAACTTCAGTGCTCAGACTGAAAGGACAGGATAGAACAAAGCCGTTCAGGCCCCAGACTCTCCCACACATTCTTCCCAGGCTGAAGCTCTCTTATCTCCCTGCACAGGTTTTCCCAGGCCTTGGTGCCAGTCTCAAATCTTCTACATTTGTATCTACTATGGCTACTCTAATTCCCATACTAGTAGTGGGCATTAATGACTGCCTGACACATGAAGTGTAACTCTATCTCTGTGCCATGATCCTGACAAAAGTCCCCACCCTTGACTAAATCCTGCCCTGATGACAAAATCCCTGCCTAATGATATCATCAGGACAAGACTTCGGAGCGAAAGTCCAGGGCTCCACTTGGTAAAGCAGCCTGGGAGGGTTCCCAAAGGCAACAGGACTTGCTTACTACATTTTAAAATATATCAAATACACATTGCTTTCTAAGGGGGAGGGTAAGATCATTAAGGCTAAAGTTGTCTAATTGTACAAGCCCCTGATGTGACTGTTCATCCCAGGAGGGAAGCTGTCCTTATGAGCAATGGCAACTTCCCCCATGAGGTGGATAGCATCTTAGAGCTGAGGGCATGTTTCCTGGGATTCTAGCGTGGAGGGAAAGGTTACCCGAACCTCTTCCCCAGGCAACATACTCCCAATCCTTGTCACTACTATTAAAAAAGAAAAGATGAATCATATACATGAAATGAGACCATGTATTCCACAACTTAACTAGTTTGGCCCTAGGAAAATGACACTTATACACATGATCAAGTTGGTCCTAATTCAGGTTGGCCATGACATGTCAAATGAAAGAAGGAATCAAAAACCAGCTTCAACCTGGCAGGAAAGAAGATTTGCAATCTGAACAGACCATAACTGACAGCTAATTATCTTCCAGCATCAAAGGCAGCCCCGTGCCTATGCTACTACAAAGATGTCAAAATGAAGTGGTGGAAGCTGCTTTGCTTTGTTTTGATTCTTTTGACAATTCTTCTAACAGATGGAAAAGAAGAAAGAAATTTCAAAATGCTTTGGTAACACACTCCCTGCACTGCTGCCAGGCATGATCTAGTCCACTGCACCTGAGAAAGATGAAACATCTGGATGTGAAGAATTTCTACAGCTTCAAGGGAGCCCTCCAATGGAGAGGAAAACAGGTCTGCATTACCCCCTTGAGAATCTTGAAAATGTACATGCTGTATCTACAGTGGACTGGATTGTACCAAATTAGTTCTTCACACTATAGTCATCAAACGAGTTGAAGCTTTTTTCACATGACAGTTAACAGTTACTGACTGATTAATCAGCATTCTAAACTAATTCATGGATTCATGCAGGGATGAGGATTTATTTTGGCCTAGGAACTGAATTCCAATTTTGGAAGGATCTCACAGACCACATTACAGCATGAGGCAAGATTGAAGTAAAGTAGGAAGAGGCAATATAGATCTTTGCAACTGAGAGATTTTCAGATCAAGCATGCCAAGCACAACTCAAGTCTATGGCCGTTTCCTCACTAGACTGTTCTAGTGCTATTATTCTACTTTCAACATCCTATGGAATCCTGGGGTTTGCAGTTATGGGAGGGCCAGAGGCCCCTCCCAAAACTACAAATCCCAAGATTCCATAGGATGTTGAAAGCAGAATAATAGCACTAGAACAGTCTAGTGAGGAAATGGCCTATATATTTCTGCTAAAGGACAATCCCCAGTGCAACTGTTTCTCAAACTGCAAAGCATAGCTGAATGCTATGCAATAGTTCCTGGATTGCAAAGCACAACAGAGTTCCACAAAACAGCTTCTGAGGCTGCAAAGCAGGGCTCAAACAGTGGTTTAAATAGTTAACTTCATTTGAAACTGCCCCTATGAAAATGAATACAACACTGTCAGTGTAAGAAATACATTTATACTTAGTCTACAGACAATAAATAGCTTCTCTATGCTATTTAGTCATAAGCATTGTGATCTTTGCTAAATAACCCCACAGTTGAGATACTGTACAATTTCTTCTCCACATTTACTTTTGCTACACATCCTTTTTGAGGGCATTTTTGTTGTTGTTGTTTCTAAACAAGGGCTTGGGTATGCTGACCTTCTACATACCCAGCATGCCAAGCACATGTTTATTATTTTGATCTCCATTAGGCAATATGGCAGACAAGGTAAAATCAGCTGCACTGAATTAGTAGCATGAACCCTAAGATTTACTTGGAATTCCATATGGAAAGATTGGCCATGCTAACAGCTACTCCCAAACAGCTTCACACAATCTGTCATTATGTCAGCACAGTGTGAAAATATATTTGCCACATTCTAGGAGGACTAGGATGTCAATCTTATTAAGCAACATCATGCTAATGAGTATACTGCTAGCTGTTTTTAAAACAATAAGAGCATTTTGTTCCATGGCTCCCATGACTCAGAAAAATAGGGTTGCCAGTTTTCTTCTGGCAAGATTCCAGCTTAGCAGATCCTATTTCTCCTGGTTTTATGGGCGAAAGGGAATTTCATTGACTGATTTTCTCATCATACAGCTTTTCCAAAGCATGGGGCCGTGCCAGGAAGAGATTAGCAAACCTCAAGGAGAGGATAAATATTTGCTATAGCCAGCAGCCTGCTGAAGCAAAGCTGATAATGTCAAAATGCTGGGACAGTTTGATTAGTAGGGACACTGAAATGCACCTCAAGCTTTCCTGTCCCCTCTGGACTTAGCTGCAAACCATACAGTTATCTTGGAGGAAAATGAATTTTCCTAGCAACAATGTATTGTTATGAGCTATCACAGTTGTAATGCAGAATAATTCAGGATATCATGGGTCTTTTTTGCATGATACCCAAATTTTGTGATGTCCCGGTCCCATCCTGGCACTGTCATTGCTGGGATGAGATCGGGACCTGAACGCTCCCCACTGCATCCAGTCAGCTGCTGGTGGATGGATAGCGTTAGGGTCACTCTTCTCCCTTCCTCAGTACAGCCCTCCTCTTCCTCTACTGTACTGCAGAAGGAAGCACTTCATAGCACTTCCGCCCTTCCCGCATGCCCGCAAGCCAATAGAATTATCACAGAAAAGGGGGCCATTAGCAGATTTTTTTTTTCTGGTAATGATATATGGTGTGATCGCAGCAGATGGGGACAAGACAGAAGCAGAACTGCAACAAAGTCATACAATGGAATGCATCTTGAAGTGGCAGTAAAGCATCGCCATACCGGGATGGTGATGTCATGTGGTAAGGGCCATGGTCTTAAAGGGGCAACAAAGACCCATTAATTTTACAAAAACCTTGCTCTTGGTAGATATGAGAACTGCTAGATCAGGTTTGTTTATAAAGATCAAAAGAATGGCTTCTGATTTAGAACTCTCGATGGGCAGGATTATCAGAATTCCCATGATGAGTTCTTTTACTTCCAAATTTACCAGTACACACTGGCTCTGCTTCTGGTGAATTTTAGCCCACTAGTTACAATGTTGTAGATTAATCAACCTCACGCATTAAAAGCATATCATTGTTTTTAAAATATATAGCTATCATTGCTTGGGTAAAGTTATTAGTTACAATCAACTAATTGCCTGTTAATTTGTTAAACTAGTTACTTAAATTTTCTTCTCCATAATCTATTTGTGACTTAACAAGGAATAACCCCTACTTTTTGTGAAACTTTTTTCAAGTTTCCCCTTACAGTTACTAGTTTGTGATCTTATTAAATAGTGCAGTAAAAATACCATGCGATTCAAGGATGGCCACCTGTTTTGCCTTGTCCTGCCACCTTGCTCCGTGTTATGGAGCACTGAGGCAAGGAGAATGTGTTTGTATCACAGACCAGAAGCTTATATCATTCTATTGTTGTTGCTTTAAAGTAATTGAAAAGTAACTATTCTGACCACCTTTCAGTAACAGGAAAGTAAAGAGCTGCGTTTTTTTTTCTTTTTAAGGTAAAAAGGCCTAAATATCCTGAAGGCACAAGATCTCATCCATTCTTGGAAGCTAAGTAGTCCTGGGAGTACTTGGATGGGAGACCACCGGGGAATACCGGGTGTTGCAGCCTATATTTGAGAGGAAGGCAAAGGTAAACCACCTCCAAGTATTTCTTGCTTAAGAAAACCCCATGAAATTCATGGAGTCAACATAACTCAGCAGACCACTTGAAGGCAAACAGAAATACGTAAAGAACTACAACCACAACAGTATTTAGTTGTTTTGCATTTATTTATTTATTTATTGAAGTTATATTCTCCCTTTCTCCCAAGATGGGATTCAAGAGGCTTACAATCATTTTAGGAGATCAAGCTAAAATCAACTCACAGAAGTTAAAAAAAATAATTAAATAACAATATTATTTAAAGAACATGATCAAAAGTAATTTAAAACGCTTAAAACATCTTTAAACATAACTTGTCAGGCCTTGGTACTAAAACTATCACTACTTTTTGAAAAGTAGCTTTTCAAGCTCTGGCACCTATGGTGTTTGGGATTTGACATTCTTGTATTTGTTTAAGGACAAATTATAGGAAGAAGAGGAAAAAAACAGAAAGGAGGAAGAAAAGTCAGAAAATTTCTGGACTGGAACTACTCTTGGGTATCACCACTCCTGCTATTAATAAAAGGGAATTTGGTGGCTCCTTCACCACAGCTTGTGGTTGCTGAATTCTCTCAATACTCCCTTTATTGTTCTCAATGCAAAAGCATTGCCGGACTGGCCTTTTAGTCATAGGCCATTTCCGCACTAGACTGTTATAGTGCTATTGTTCCACTTGCAACATCCTATGGAATCCTGGGGTTTGCGGTTTCGGGAGGGGCTGGCCGGAAGAATGGAATATTATTCCATGGAATAATAACACTATAACAGCCTAGTGTGGAAATGGCCATAGAAGGAGTGGTGATAAAAACAAGCAGCTGCAGTCTAGACATTAGTTTTTACTCCCTCTAGAGGCAAGAGTTAGCTAAGCAGTGATGGAGAGTTTCCTTTCGTAGTATGCAAAACCACACAGTTAAAAACATTTTGCATACAATTTTGGAGGCAAGAGATTCGTATATTCTTACCGGCTCTTCTTAGTTCTCTCGTGATTCCTGTTGTGGTGATAAGACTAACACAACCAAAGACCTACTCTCTGACAATCTGAGAAAACTAATGACCTAGGATCCCAACTGCTCCTGCTCAGGGTTACCAGATGAAATAGGGGACAGTGCTCCTTTCCCTTAAATGGTTGGGTAGAGAAGGGAGTTTCTGCGGGTGTTGCTTCTCACACTTATTTTATCAGGCAACCCTATTACTGCTTCAAGTACAGTCAGCCCTCTAGATTTGTGGGTTTCACTTTTGCAGATTTGATTATTCACTGATTATATGTCACCTCTGCTGCCTCCCTATGCCATTTTTAATAGGAACCGCAAGCCTCATGAGACTGAGAAACTGCAAATGAGGCTTGTAAGTCCATTTTAAAAATGGTGTGGGGCAGCAGTGGCGGTGGCAATGAGCCCCACCAGCCCCTCGCTTCTGCCTTGTGAAGGAACCTTGATTCCTCAAAGGAATCCATAATGGGTTGAATATAGTGATCATACTTTTTTGTGTGTTAAATATGATTTGGGACGGCCCAGAGCTACTCATGGTTTTTCCACTTTCATGAGGGTCTTGTGTCCTTAACCCTAGCAAATGTGGAAGGATGACTGTACACTGTGGGTCAACATTATACCTTCACGCAGCTTGTGATGTCTATAAAACAAGCTTAGAGATTATTCCATTCCAGGACTGTAGCTATGGAGAGGGCATTGCTTTTCCAAACAGGAATTCTGCTACCCACACATGAAATTTCTAGCATTGCACAGTGAGACACTGAAAATTGTACACACCTAGAACATGTGCTGTGTTTTCAATCCTTTGCTAACTTTGCCTATCTCCTGCCCTTTTACCTGCCCCTTTTTCTTTGTGTGCTCTATTTCTTCTTCATTGTTAACTATACGAAAATAGCTGTCTTGCCACAACTGCTCAGATTAGTGAAGACCTTCCAATATGAACTTCTAGTGCTTCCTAATTACAAACTTTGCTTTAGCGCATGATGTCTGAAACTGAAGGCAGCAGCTAACTGAGTTGTTTAACGTCAGAAAGATTGTAAGGCTCATCTCTCTTAAAAAGCCACTTACTATCAATTTAATCTCTTCAATCCTTTCTTCTGATGGTCATCCAAAATGTAACTCATGACAGCTTTCATTTTCTCTCAGGATTATTTAAAGATGCAGAGAGATCAAAATTATAAGGAGACAGTACAAACAAAGAAAATTCACCACAATTCCCTTTCTTTGTTGGTTTGTTTTTTTATAGACTTGCTAAACAAATACCATTTTTAGCTGTCTGTTCTTAAAGTATGGTAGCTGCAGAATCAGTGAACTAGGCTAATGCTGATGTTTTTGAGCATCGTAATTTGAATGCTGTCCCACTGTTTTGAGACTTTACTCCTTTATTTCAAGCAGCAGGAACACTCTGTTGGAGAAGGCTTCCTGAGTCACTCTCTCTCTTGATCTATTATTTTCTCCAACCTTCAGATAAGTTTCTTTTTGGATTACAGCTTCCATATTTCCCTAAAGAATCCCTGGTCCAAAATGTAACTTTCCATTTTTCTCAAAATGAAACATGGCTTTCCGCTATGACAAAGTAACTCCATTTTCCTACCTCTGGGAGCCATAGGCATTATATGTTGATTTCCCACAATTCATTAACTGTCAGCACAGGATTATTGGGGGATAGACTTGGGGCAAGAGAATTTCCTTGATGTACTTCATTTTAACACATTCACACATACCTCTGTGTGTGTATTTATGCACCCTGAGACACTGACGAGGAGGAGTATGCCACTGAGAATTGCTTTTCCCAAATGGTCTCCTTCATCACCTTTTTCACTATGGGTTGTTTCCCTCATATGCTCTGTTACCCCAAGCCATACTCGGGGTCCACCCTCAATGCCAATACCTCCATGGAAAGTTGGGGAATTATTAGCTCAAAGGAAGGCTTGCAAGAGAGGGTAATCTAGCAGGATCTTTTCACCGCTCTATACCAGTACTAACCGCAGGACACCAGCTAGGGGTTCAAAAAGAGAACATTTTATTTGGGGAAAATTATCAGACACACAGTACTCAAGCAGTCTCACAACCATACAAGGCTGACTGAAGGAAAAGAAGGAAAATTGGATAGAGAGAAGTTAGAGTAAAGTGGCTGATATTTACCTATCTTGCAGAAAAGAGATGAAGCAACATGGCTCAGACTAAGGGTTCAAGGGTAGTACAAGAATGGGAATAGGAGCGTCACAATGACAACCTATAACTAATGTATTACAAGTTGTCTGACTCAAAGCCAGGGTTTAAATACCCTTTTTCTTCCCTGAAGGGGAAGGTGTTAATGGTTCTCTGGCAGAACAAACAAGGGGGTCCAGAATGGGCTAATGGTCTTAATATTAGGTGACACAGAACTGATGGGAATCATGATATCTCCTTGATAGCTGGACAAGGGAGGAAACAAAGGAGAAATCTGGTGGGAAGAGGAAGCAGGTTGCGGATAATCAGTTGCTCTGTTGAGGTAGTTTCAGATGCTATTGTTTTTGAAGGTTAAATCATTGAGAAGATGATTATAAGCTCATTAACACCGGAGCTTCCTGACTGATTCCTTGACTGAGGCCATTTCTGCACCACACTGTTATAGTGCTATTATTCCACTTTCAACCTCCTGTGGAATCCTGGGGCTTGCAGTTTAGAGAGGGGCATTTAAAATGCTCAGCCAGAGAGCTCTTTGGCCTCAGTAAACTACAAACCCCAGAATTCCACAGGATGCTGAAAGTGAAATAATAGCACTATGACAGGCACTATGCGGAAATGGCCTGAGACCTGGCTATGCCCTGAGGTCCCATCTGACCTAATTTTACATGTGTTCAGCTAGTCCTCTTGGTCACCATGGCTGCTCAGCCACAAGAGTGTATGATTTATATTTTATGTCAATTAAACAAAGCCAATTATATCATATTGTGGATCTGGGGTGTACAGCATGGTAACAGCTCTGATGAAAAGGTAGGATGGGGTGGGCAAATTACTGTTTTCCAGATACTTCTGGATTGCAACTCCCAGCATTCCTTTCCATTGTCTATGTTGGGTAGCACTGATAGGTGCTCTAGTTGCACCTTGCTCACCTCTGGTTTAGGTAGGAAATGCTACTAAGGATGGCAAAAAGTTTAGCAAAAGATAGATGATGAAATGATCAACTTCATTTATACCCTGGCTGAGATATACATTCCAAAACTGAGCTGATCCTCATAGGTACACTTTAGTTTTCCCATATTTGAAGTTTATACCAGGGCCACAGTGCAAATACTTTGTACATTTCAGGGATTTAATGAAGAAGAAGAAGAGGAGGAGGAGGAGGAGGAGGAGGAGGAGGAGGAGGAGGAGGAGGAGGAGGAAGATCCTATAAGCCTAAAGTCTGCCCACCGCTGTGTGTGTGTACAATAGGCAGATTCCTACTAACTTAGGTGACTTATCCATCTAGCAACACTGCTGTGTGAAAAAGACTGGAGTTTATCCTTTTGAATAAGTAACCTAACCTTCTTAATGTTCTAACAGACTGTGACTGGTAGCCCTACCCTCTGTATAGGTGGATCAATAGCCTCATTCTTTGTATCTTTGATTATGTTCAATTAAAACCTGAGAAATTTGCAGATAGCACCAGCAGTATAATTACTCTTGGCTGCTTTCTTTCTGGCCAGGAAGACCATAGTGAACTGTTGATCAATATTAGACAATCGGACAGCCATTCAAAGTAATCTCTTTGTTTGTTTGTTTGTTCTTGATGAAAGAAATTACTCATCTAGAAATCCTTCTGAATGTACCAATAGTCTCACCAGCATAATATGGTCCTACCTGAATGAGGCTTCCAGGTAGCTTCTGTAGTTATAAGAAACTGAAAACAATTCAGTTTTACTCAGCCATGGTATTTGTGTTCTATATGTCAAATCAATTTCATTTGAGAAGTTCAAATTGCAAAGAATCCCTTGACAGGAAACAGCAATGTTCCTGAAATATAAATTTTGCCTACTAGGCAATTCTATGCTTGAGTACTCGACAGTAAATCTTTCTGTTTACTCTGCTTACTCTATTAGGTAAGATAAAGTTGAAAAGTCAGGTAGTGGATCACAGTTCCTAGAATCCACCAGCCAGAATAACAAGTGCCTGGGAGATTCAGGAAGTGCTATAGTCCAAAAAAGTAACTTTTCCAAACTCTGAAATAAGTGTCTGTAAGACCACATCCTTAAGGAAAACTGAATATATTTAAGATTTAATCCTAAAAAGAGAAACTGAGTAATGTAAGTGAAATGCATAGTTGATCAGGTAGAACAAATTGGTGCCTAGTACTAACATCTATGAGGTTTGTGTGGCTATAAGTTAAATGAAAGTGTCTAGCATAGAATTTGTAATATCTGAATTATAGTAATGTGAAGTCAGGACAGTGGCATACATAGGGTCAGCAGCACTTGGGGCAAGCATGGAAGTTGCATCCCTAGGTGCTGCTTCCGCCATCACCGCTGCCACCACACTGGGCCAAGAGGGACCCCTGCAGGGGCAGCAGCCGTGGGCACTGGTGCACGGGGAAGCAGTGAGCATGGGGGAGGTGCGAGGAGTGCAGCAGGCACAGGGAGGTGCAAAGGGTGGCAGAAGACACAGGGAACATGTGAGGGGGTGGCAATAAGTGCAGGGGAGCCACAGGGCCAGTGTCAAGCATAGGGGAGGCACAGGGGGCAGCGGCAGGCATAGGGGAGGTGAAGGGGCAGCAGTAGGCATGGTGGAGGTGTGGAGCGAGCAGCAAGTGTGGGGGAGGTGTAGGAGGCACAGAGGCAGTGGCAAGTGTGGGGGAGGCATGGAGGAGGCAGCAGGTGTGGGGGAGGCACACTCTCCCCCTGCACTTTCCTGCCTGCCACTGCCAGCCCACCTACGTGGGTGACAGGTGGGAGAGTGCAGGGGACCAAAGATCTTTCCCCCTCCCTGCACCTCAGCAAAAGGCAGGGGAGAACAAAGGAGGCAAGTGCCCCCCCCCCCAAAAATAATCAAATTCACAAAAATCAAACCTGGAAATGTGAGGGGAGGATTGTACTTACAGAAACATAATCTAGACATACGTTGCCTGCAAGCAACCCATATTTTAAAAAAAGACTAGATTTTTAAGCAATCCCAAGTTAGGAAAAATATTTACTTCCACATCATCAGTTAAAAAAAGAGGAATTGTCCTATATGTGAAAAATTATTTCTTTCCCAAATTAATATTTTCAGATGAAAATGGAATAGTAGAGTGCAAGTCATGATTGGTGGAAAAACTTTGCTTTTGATAGGGGTTTGTGTCCCCAGTAAAGAAAATTTAGCCTTTTTTTAAAGATCTAAAGGAGATTACCACAAATCTCTAATATGAAAGATATTATTTATTAGGTGACTGAAATGGAGTAGTGGATCCAATGCAATGAAAGAAAAAGAAGGGAAAAGGGAAATTGCCAAAATATGTTTTTCAAATAATCAAAGAACTGCAGCGAACATATGCCTGGAAGCATAAAGAAATGGACACTAAGGATTTCACTTTCTATTCAGATTGTCACAAGTCATATGTCAATGTCAGATGGCAGCTTGAACAGAAAACAGAGGCAGGGGGCCGAAGTGTATGGCTTTTAGTAATAAGTAGTAAAATAAACAAGAGGTTACATCACCTAAACGAAAAGAGACAGCAAACTCAGCAGCTAGGGCTGGCCTGGAATGAAAAATACAGGATGCAGATTCTCCGGACGGAAGACAGTTGTTGCCCCGTGCCCAACTCCCCCCAGCGTCTGACTTAAATACATAGTCCTTATCCCAGCTGGGCTGATCAAGCGTCCGTTGGCCCAGCTCACAGCTGTAGGCCCTCAGACTTTAGACGCTTCTCTTGCAAGCGTTTTGATCTGCGAACCACCTCCTTCTCTCGCCGCCTCTGGAGGAATGTGGGGGGAGGGTCTGCAGCAAACTCCGGGCTGGAGTCAGGAACAGCAGCTTCTGTTGAGCCCAAAGCACTGGTCTCCTCTGCTGCAGGCACTGGCTCGGAGACCGCTGAGGGGTCACAGGCAGGCCCCTCCCTTGCCTCTGCAGGAGCCCCCTCTCCCTCCCAGGCATCCACCCCTGCCTGGAGTTCCCCGTCTAGCTCAGAGTCCCCGTCTGAGTCAGCAGCATGCTCAGCCGGGCTCATGACATCATAGTCCAGGACAGATATGATTTGACTCTCTAATGATTATGTGAATAAATTAGAGACAATCCTTCTCAGATCACAATCCTGTAACTATCTCTCTTAAATTGTGATCTACCCAAAGAAGATGGAGATTGAAGTGTTGTTGAGACAAAAAGAGTTATCTTCTGTATGCAAAGTTGAATTGGAAGAGTTTTTTTAAAAAAGATAATGAAGTAGCAGAGAGAATAGAATGGGACACAGGAAAGTTGCAATGAGATTGTTACTGCCCTGTCTAGCCCGAGCTTGTGGGATATAAAGATATCTCTTGATATCAGTAATTCGGCCTCACATACCCATTCCCCTCCACGTGCTTGTGAGGCCCCCGGACAAGCACGCATACAGGCTCGGCCGATAATCGCCGTAATATTCCAACACAATACAGACAGGCCAGAAATAGCCGACTTGCAGCTTTAGGAGACCTCAAGGGAAGTACCTCAATTAGGTATGCACGCAACATTCAAAAGATCCCCTGCCCCGCACTGGCAGCTTGATGATCTGACTATACAACGCTCAAATACTCCGCGTTTGCATACTGGCTACCCTATTGACAATTTGGCTATAACTCAATCATTCAAATTCTGACCTTTCGGAGGCTTTGTCTCCAGCCCCAAATCTATTGTTTTCCCCAAGTCCAAACTAGCCTGCGGTCACAATTCTCCTTATAAAAACCTCTGACTTTGAGCGCTTCCTTGGATTGCTCTTGGCTTCCATCCCTCCTTGCTGTCGCTTTGTCCAGCGAGCCTTCCCCTCAGCTCCATGTGCTGAGATCCACGCTCCCCAGCTTCTCCGCTTCTAACCGGGCTTCAGGACAGGTGAAGTATCACCCAAACCAACAATCCCTCTAAAGATCCCTCTAACCCACTCCAACCTTTACTTCCTTAGTTATCTGTGTGAGTGTGCTGCATACACTGTTTGATTGTGTTTTAATAAAACAACATCTATTGTTTCAACTTCTGTGTGCTCCTTGACTTGGCCTGACCCCGTAAACACAGGGTTCAAGATCTCGCTACATTACCCTGCTTCTTGTATTGCTAGGCTGTGCTCTTGGCTAATTTCCACAACTTATATAATCGAGAGCGCATTTAGGTGTCCCTCCCGGGACCCCCAGAAATCAGGGAAACAAGATGCTTGTTTTTGTTTTTTAATTTTTATTAACATTTTCAATGAAAAAACAATAAAAAAAAACCCCTCCCTGCTTCCAGACATCAATTTTCCCAGTTGAATCTGAGTTTAACATTCCATTCCATATAAACATTCAGTTCCATACATTATCTCTATTTTACAACAATCGTAAACTATTACTTTTGGCTTATATATAACTATTTACATTTTATCTTTTATCACCTCATTTTGTCTTCCTTCTTTCTCACAACCTTCTTTCTTTTCCCCTATTTCATTCTTTTATCCAATTCAATACCTCTCGCCATTCTCTTTCAAACCCCTGGACTGGCTTATTTTTAAGTGAAAAAGTTAGCTTTTCTGTCGCTACCATATCCAGGACTTTGAATTTCCATTCTCTTATATCAATATATTTTCCTTCTTTCCAATGTTGAGCATATGTCAATCTTGCTGCAGTTATTATATATAACAATGTCTTTTGATGAGATTTTATTTCTTTTTGTTGCCCTAACATATTCAACAAATAAAGTTCTGGCTTCATTTCAAAGTTAAAACCATACATTCTCTGAATTTCATCATGTATTTCTTTCCAAAACTTTTTTGCTATTTTGCAAGTCCACCACATAAGAAAAAAAAATCCCTCTTTCTCATCACATTTCCAACATTTTCCATTCCCATTTCCTGTTATTTTTTTTCAATTTTACAGGCGTCATGTACCATCTATATAACATTTTATAAAAATTTTCTCTTAAATTCAAACTTGGTGTAAATTTTACATCTGTCTTCCATGCCCTCACCCATGTATCCAACTCAATTGGATGTCCTATATTTTGAGCCCATCTAACCATGTTATTTTTAACAATTTCTGGTTCCATCTCTCTTTGTAACAATATTTTATAAAATCTGGAAATTCTCTTTTTCTGGTACCCTTTCATCAATACATCCAGTTCATTTTCATTTCTTTCAAACCCATATAATTTTTGATCCATTTTAAATCTCTCTTTTATTTGTCTCCATGGGAACCAGTTAATTTCATGGCCTTGCTCTTTTAATTCCTCTTCTGTACTCATTCTTAACTTTATACCATCCTTTTTCAATAGCTCTTGGTACGTCAATAATTTCCCCTGTTTTGTTGGAGCAATATTAAATGCTTCTTGGGGTGAGGTCCACATTGGTAGTCCTCTATAAAATTTGTGTTTTATTTGTATCCGCACTTTCAATAGAGATTTTCGGATACAATGATTGTTAAAGTCTTTATTCACCTTTATTTTGTCATAGCATAAGTATCTGCGCCAACCAAATCTGTTTCCTGTTCCTTCAACTTCTTTTATTGTTGTGTCCTCCACTTGAATCCAGTCTTTTATTGTTTCTAAGCAGCATGCTTGATAATATATTTTCAGCGATGGCACATCAAAACCTCCTCTCTCCTTTACGTCTTGTAATGTTTTAAATCTTATCCTTGGTTTCTTGCCTTGCCAGATAAGCTTCCATAGCCTTTTTTCCCATTCTTTAAAGATCTTTTCTTCTCCTATTATTAGCAAATTTTGGAACAGAAACCTTAGCTTAGGCAATAGAGACATTTTAAAAGCATTTATTCTTCCTAAAAGAGATAAATTCATATTTGTTCATTTTTCCATTTTGCTTTGAATCTCCTTCCATGTCTTCTCATAATTGTTATCAAATAATTCTTGGTTTTTATTTGTTATAGTTATCCCTAAATATTTTATTTTTCTTACTATTTGATATCCTGATCTCTTTTCCAAATTTTCTTGTTCTTTTTTTGATATATTTAATGTCATCATCTTCGTCTTTTCTTTATTTATCTTATATTCTGCTATTTGTCCATATTTTTGCAAAATTTCCTTCAACCTCTGTATTGAATCTTGTGGTTCCTCAAGAAATATTATTATATCATCTGCAAAGGCTTTGTACTTTTTCTCCTTCCTTTTTGTTTTTAATCCTTTTATTTGTGGATCTTCATTTATTGTCAGCAGTAATACCTCTAAAACTACTATAAATAATAACGGTGATAATAGGCATCCTTGCCGTACCCCTTTCTTTATTTCAAAGCTTTATGTTGTATCTCCATCTGTTATTAACTTCGTTGATTAATGAGATGCTTGTTAATATAAAAAAATAGAATGGAAAAAAACAGACTAAGATCAACAACTTAACGTCCAGTTTTAAAGAATTACAAAAAATTGAAGAAGAAAATGCAAAACAAGGAGAATCTTCAAAACTTAAGATTACTACAGAAACAATTTTCCATGAATGCAGCTGAGGAAACAGAAGAGAAGATATGATATCTTAACCAACATCATTTTGAACATGCAAATAAACCTGGTCAGTGGCCTGCTTATAAGCTAGGAAAAGAAAAAAAGAAGAGATTGGACAACACCTAAAATTCCCACAGAATAATGGATAGATAAATTTACAGAAATTTCAGAAATGGACAAACTTACATCTATTTATTGGGAAAGCCAATAGCAAACTTGTTAAAGATTGGGAATTGCTTAAAGATTATCTGCAATATTTTATATATTTGAATATTTATGTAATAAAAATTATTTTTTAAAAAAATAGATTATCTGCAACAGAGATTTGGAGAATTACCAATTTCTGGATTTAAAGACTAAATAATTATCTTTTACATATGGATGAATTATAATTTTGGAATTATTAGGAAGCAGTTAGAAAGTATTGGCTATGTCTATGTACTAAATTTGTTTATATATTTAAACAGATATAAATGTAAATACATATTTATACATATATAGACCACTCTGATATGTTAAAATTTTAGGAAGAATAAGACTTTTGTTTTTTGTTTATTCTTTTTTCTCATATGGTAGAAAAGATCATTTAAAAAGCAATGAAAGTGGAAAATAATATTTATTAAATTACTTACTTTATCTTTTTTTTTTCCTTTTGGAGAAAGGATTGTCATTGGAGATTAATAGTTTAAGCTGGTCCCTTAACATGTGGGAAGTCTTTTAACTGTATTACTGCTATCTGTTTTTTGGGTGGTTGGTTTTGTTTGTTTGTTTGTTTGTTTGGTATTTGCATTTGTTTGTTATCTAAGGTCTACCTCTCTGAGCTTTTTTCCCCCTTTGTCCCTGATTTATATATAATAAAAACAGAAAGAAAGAAAGAAAGAGAGAGAGAGAGAGAGAGAGAGAGAGAGAGAATAGCTGGCAGCATAGTATCTGATGCTTCTTATCTTTGGCAACAGCAGAATCAAGGAGGGGAAGGAGAAGGCCAAACAGCTGGCTAACCTACAACCAGAGAAACCACTGCAGAATGTATCCAATAATTTATCAGTCTTGTGCCTGCAAATTATCTGAAGAATACCTTTTTACCTCTGGCCTCTGGTTTCCTCTTCCTCCAGGTCTCCTTTTACAGTGAACAGCAGCCATAGTATATCTCAGTCTGTTCTTATTTTTCTTTGCATTCCCTTATCTAATGCAACACATAGGAGATTCTTGCATTAAAGAGCAACCAGGTGTATTACATCTGTCAAGCTTTTACACTGTAAACAGACATCTGGAAGGTCAAATTGCAGCTTTCATTTTTTTATTGGTAGAAGCTGCTATCTGCTTAGCTGAAAGGTGAAAAGTGGAAACACAATAACAACACACTACATTCTTACAAAAGTTGAGGAGAAAATGCATTTCAAGATATAGAAGATTAATTATGTACATGCTCTTTTTTCCTGATATCTTTGGCCCTTTCCACAACTTACCTGGTTCTGAAGCCATCACACAGTGATCCAGGGAAAGCCTCTTCTGAGAGGGAATCACTTCTGCTGTGCTCCCCTCCTCACTGGCTGCCTATTGGACAGGAAGAAGCATGATGGCTCCTCTTCTCCCTTCCACAGCGCAGCCCGGCATTTTCCTAGGTTGCGCTAGGGAAGGAAGCATAGCCATTGCGCTTCCTGCCATTCTGCATGACAGGTAAGTGCAGGAGGGAGGCGAGAGGACTCCGCAATCACATGGCATTGTTGGGAGAAACCCGACAATGATTTAATCTGCAATTGTGATGGGTTGCCACAGGATCATGATGTCATCACGCAGAACCGTCATCGTGATCCCGTGGTGATCCTCTGGCCATTGCGGGTTGGACATGGTGTGCGCAAAAAGGGCCTTTACCTTGCTTTTTCATGAACAAAAGGAGCTGTTGCTGTTTTCCAAAGTCACAAGATAATTTGCTCATCTTTAGAATGTAAACAAATATAAGCCAGCTGTGGACTTCACATCTATGGTTTCACAAAAGCAATTGTAGTTGCATTGGATGATGTCTCTCTGATGTTAACTGCCATCAGGTTGAATTCAACTTATGGTGACCCTGTGAATGAGAGGCCTCCCATTCACCCTATCAACAACCCTATTCATGTCTTGGAGATTCAGGGATGTGTCTTCCTTGACTGAGTCTGTCTATCTGTCATGTGGTCTTCCTCTGCCTGCTGCCTTCTACCTTACCAAGCGTTATTGTCTTTTCTAGTGAGCCATGTCCACAGTATCACATTCTCAGTGTAGTCATCTTGGCTTCTAGGGAGAGTCCAGGCTTGATTTGTTCTAGGACCCATTTATTTCTCTCTTCAGCAGGCCACAGTATCCAAAGAACTCTTCTCCTCTACCACATTTCCAATGACTTCTTCCTATCAGTTGTCGTCACTGTCCGACTTTTACAACCATACACAGAAATAGGAAATATGATGGCATGGACAGTCCTAACATTAGTATGCAATTATATGTATTTACATGTGAGGATCTTATCTAGTTCCTTTATAGCTGCCCCTCCAGGTCCTAGAACCTTTCTGCAGTACACTGTTATAGTGCTATTATTCCACTTTCAACATCCTGTGGAAGCCTGGGATTTGTAGTTTAGGGAAGGGCATTTAGAATTCTCAGCCAGAGAGGTCTTTGGCCTCAGTAACCTACAAACCCCAGAATTCCACAGGATGTTGAAAGTGGAATAATAGCACTATAACAGTGTAGTGCAAAAAGGCCCCTAGTCTTCTGATTTCTTGACTGCAATCTCTATTCCTATTAATGATTAATACCATCTGTTCCCAGTGATTTATTTCTCCAAAATACTCTGAGTGCAAGTTCCACTTCACTTTCTAAAACTGGAGGTTCATTTCCAAATGGTTCTTCCTTGAATGAATCTGTCATCCTTTCATCGCATCTATATAGTTCTTCATTGTATTATTTCCATCATCTTTTCATTTTTGTTTAGTCTTGTAATATGCTCCCCTGGCAATTTTACAGCATTCCCACTGCTGGTTTAAATTTATCTATGATTTCTTGGATCTTGTGGAAGAAGTCTCTTGTTATTCTCTTTTTGTTGTCATCTTTTATTTCTCCCCATTGATTATTATTATAGTTCTCCTTTTCCCTATGCGCAAGTCACTGATCAGTTGCAGGGTATCTGTATCTGTCACCTTTTACTTTTTGCTTTTCATCTGTTCTTAGCTACTTAAAGAGTTTTGTCTATCATCCAACAAGGCTTCTCTTTCTTTTTTGTTGTAGATAGTGTCTTTTTGCATTCCTCGCTGACAATGTCCCTGGTTTCAGTCCAGAGTTCTTTTGGCTACTGGTCAGTTAGGCTTAATAGTGTAAATCTGCTTTTTCCATTATTTTTAAATTCTGTGAAGATGTTCTTCAGGCTGTATTTAAGCATGCTGGTTAGTTAGTGTTCTTCTTTAGCTTTACTCCAACTTTTGCTATTAGCAGTTCATGGTCTGTGCCACAAACTGCTCTTGGTCATTTTTTGCGGACAGAATGGAGCTTATTCACCTTCTGCTTCCAATTGTGTAGTCTATTTGATTTCTAGATTGGCCATCAGGTGCTTTCCATGTGTACAGTCACCTCTTTGGTTGCTTGAAGAATGCATTTGGGATGGACAAACTGTTGGCTTCACAAAATTCAGTCAGTTGCTCTCCTGCTTCATTTCTTGATCCTTGTCCAAATTCTCCTACAATCTTTGATTCCACTCTGTTTCCTGCTTTTGCATTTCCATTGCTGATGATTAACAAGAAGTTCAGTTCTGATGTGTGGTCAATTTCCACCTGGACTCCAGCATAGATTTTTTCAGTTTCTTCTTTTTCTGCCTCTGTGGTTGGAGCATAAACTTGGATTATAGTTTTATTGATGGGTCATCCCTGAAGTCTTATTGATATGAATTGGTCAGAGTTTGCATTAGATTCTTTGATTGCTTTTGAAACATCTCTCCATGCTACTAATGCTACCCCATTTCTTCTTAGATTTTCACTTCCTGTGTAAAACATTATGTAATTAACTGGGTCAAAATGTCATATTCCTGTCCACTTTAGCTCACTTATGCCAAGTATTGCAATGTTTATATGTTCCATTTCTTGTTTTACTATGTCTAACTTCTCTGATTCATGCTTCTCATATTCCATGTTCCTATAATGACTTTGGAATTTCCTTTCACCTCTAAGTATGTCAATAGCTGGATGGCCTTTCAGCTTGAGTCCAGTTGCATCATTAACCACAGCGCTACTGATAACTGTCCTCTGCTTTTCCCCAGTAGCTTGTGAGTGCCATTCAACCTGGAAGCCTCATCTTCTGGCACTATCTCTCGTTTCATTTTGGATTGCCTCCACAAAGGGAATTTGTGGTAAAACGTATTCAAAAAGAGTTTACCATGCCTGCTTCTGCTCAGCACTGACACATGAAAGCTATGGTGCCATTGTTATGGTGTCTTCGGAGATCCTCTACCAGTATGTCCTGTTGTATGCCCTATTAGAATTTGGCATTCAGTGGAAAGGAGAAGATAAGTGTAGCCAGACACTCATCCTAGATTTTAAAAAAAGTGGAATTCTGTAAACTAAGGGAGCTGTTCGCTGGTATTCCGTGGTCAAGAATAGTAAAAGGGAAAGGAGTTCAGGAGGCATGGGAGTTCCTTAACAGGGAGATACTGAAGGCACAGTCTAAAACTGTGCCAATAAGGAGGAAAAATGGAAGGCATCTGAAGAAACCAGAATGGTTGACTAAAGAACTCTCAGTTGAGCTACGTGTTAAGAGAAACACGTACAGGAAATGGAAGAAGGGGGAAACCACCAAAGAAGAATTTAAGCAAGTAGCTAGGAGATGTAGGGAGGAGGTCAGGAAGGCTAAAGCACAGAACGAACTTAGGCTGGCCAGAGACATCAAAAACAATAAAAAGAGCTTTTAAATGTGTTCGTAGCAAAAGGAAAAAGAAGAGACAATAGAGTCACTGCGCAGAGAAGATGGCGAATTACTAACAGGGGGAAGAGAAAAGGCAGAACTACTTAACACCTTCTTTGCCTCAGTTTTTTCCCAGAAGGATACAAGCACTCAACCTGGCGGTTGGGGAGCAGGTGAGGAAGCAGGGGAAATGCGGCACATAATAGGTAGAGAGGTGGTACAGGAATACCTGGTCACACTGGATGAATTCAAGTCTCCAGGGCCAGATGAATTGCATCCTAGGATATTAAAAGAACTGGCAAAAGTCATTTCGGAACCGCTTGCTATAATCTTTGAGAAATCTTGGAGGACGGGAAAAGTTCCAGCAGACTGGAAGAGGGCAAATGTTGTCTCCATCTTCAAGAAGGGAAAAAAAGAGGACCCAAATAATTATCGCCCAGTCAGCCTGACATCAGTACCCGGAAAGATTCTGGAGCAGATCATTAAGCAGTCAGTTTCTAATCACTTAGAAAGCAACGCGGTAATCACGAGAAGTCAACATGGATTTCTCAAAAATAAGTCATACCAGACTAATCTTATCTCTTTTTATGATAGAGTTACTAGCTTGATAGATGAAGGGAATGCTGTGGATGTAGCATTTCTCAGTTTCAGTAAGGCCTTTGACAAAGTTCCCCATGACATTCTTGCAAAGAAGCTAGTAAAATGCGGGCTGGACAGGGCTACTGTTAGTTGGATTTGTAATTGGTTGACCGACCGAACCCGAAGGGTGATCACGAATGGCTGCTTTTCATCCTGGAGAGAAGTGACCAGCGGGGTGCCACAGGGTTCTGTCCTGGGCCCAGTGCTGTTCAATATTTTTATCAACGACTTGGATGAAGGAATAGAGGGCATGCTCATCAAATTTGCAGATGACACCAAATTGGGAGGCGTTGCTAATACGCCAGAGGACAGGATCAAAATTCAAAATGACCTGGATAGATTGGAGAGCTGGGCCAAAGCTAACAAAATGAAATTCAACAGAGAGAAATGTAAGGTCCTACACTTGGGTAGAAAAAATGGAATACAGAAATATAGGATGGGGGACACGTGGCTGGATGGCAGTACGTGTGAAAGGGATCTAGGAGTCTTAATAGACCACAAGCTGAACATGAGTCAGCAGTGTGATGCGGCAGCCAAGAAAGCCAATGCAATTCTCGGCTGCATCAATAGGAGTATGGTGTCCAGATCGAGGGAGGTACTGGTACCACTCTACTCTGCTTTGGTTAGACCTCATCTTGAATACTGTGTCCAGTTCTGGGCACCCCAATTCAAGAAGGACATGGTCAAGCTGGAGCAGGTCCAGAGGAGGGCGACCAAAATGGTGAGGGGCCTGGAAGCCATGCCCTATGAGGATAGACTTAGAGAGCTGGGTATGTTTAGTCTGCAAAAGAGAAGGTTAAGAGGGGACATGATAGCTATGTTTAAATATTTGAAGGGATGCCATGTAGAGGAGGGAGTGGGCTTCTTTTCTGCTGCTCCAGAGACTAGGACAAGGAAAAATGGATTCAAGCTGCAGGAAAGGAGATTCCACCTACACCTCAGGAAGAACTTCCTGACAGTCAGGGCTGTCCGGCAGTGGAATATGCTGCCTCGGAGTGTAGTGGAGTCTCCTTCTTTGGAGGTTTTTAAGCAGAGGCTGGATGGCCATCTGTCGGGAGTGCTTTGAGGGTGTTCCTGCATGACAGGGAGTTGGACTGGATGGCCCGTGTGGTTTCTTCCAATTCTACATTTCTATGATTCTATGATTCTATGTCACCTCCCCACTACAGCTGCTGCCCAGTAGCTATTTTGCACAATTAGTCTGGCTCCTCAGCAAAAGCCTGTCTGAGGCCCTTTCCACACCTTACCTTGTTCCGGGACTGGAGTGTGGGGATCGCATGAGCAGCCTCTGCCAAGAGGCTCTCCCTTCCCTGCTGCTTCAGCTCTGCGCGAGCTGCCTGCTCGCACAAGAGCCCCACTCTTCCTTCTGCAGTAGAGCCTGGGACCTTCCCAGGCTGCACTGGGGCAGGAAGCGCAACCACCCGGCTCCAGAGGCTCCACACACCAGGTAAGTGCACACGGGGTCCAGAAGCAATGTGCAATTGTGCACCATTTTTGGCTTCAAGCTAAAAATGAAAAGATGTGCGATCAGCCCCTGCCGGCCCCTGGAGCGTCGCATGATTGTGAGTGCTTTGTGCAGATCGCTCCTCACAATCATGCGACGCTCCAGGCCCTCTTTCGCATGGCATATGCTGTGTGAAACGGGCCTGACATAGAAGACCCTACCAGCAGCACTGCTCCTTTACACATAGGCCCTTGAACCACAGGTGAATGCAATCCCACTACTATACAATGGCAGTGCCATTGGTGGGTGATGTCTCCTACAGGGAGCATTATATTAACATTTTGTGGTAGGAGGAAGGCAACTTAATTGGAAACATGCTAGGCTGGCAAATAAGATTTTGGAGTGAAATAAGGGATAGTGTTCCTATCCCCTTAATGTTTGTGTAGAAGAAGAAATTTCAGCAGGCATTGCTTGTCATGCAAGCAATAAGTACTGAAATTCCTTCTTTTATACAACTATTAATAGGAGAGGAACACTGTCCCTTAGTTCACCTGGCAACCCTAGTAGCAACTTTTATGTATCTCTGGAAAAAAAAATAGATGTGTTATCAAAAGAAATGGGAGAAAGAAAAGAGGACAGAGGTTTGCATAACATCTTAGTTCTGTGTAAATTATGACTTCAATCCTATTGTTAATCTCAGCTACAGTAAACTCATGGATTCAAATGAGTTTAGATATCTGTCAACTCATATTTAAATAATTAAATTATTTGAGTCAATGAGTTGGTTAGGACTAACCAACAGGCTTCCAGCCTACATTCAGATATGCAAATTTCAAAGTAATTTCTGTAACTTCAATACTTTTGAATGATTTAGCAACATTAGTATGTTGCAGCAAAAGCAAAAAGAGCTGTGTGGTACCTTGAAGATTAACAGATTTATTACTGCACACAGTAAACTTTTGTGGATCTGTATGCTAAACAGTCCTCTGTTTCCATGATGATGATCAAGAGGCAACGTCAAGGCCCCTGACAAACAAATCACATACAGGAATACCTCAGTTAATTAACTAGGTGCATTCCTGGCCTTTACTTCTTTAACAGAAACTTTAGTACTCAAAAGTAGAGATAATACAGAAAGAATGGGAATAGATTCCTACACCACAAAAAAAGAAAAGCAGTTCAAAGTGTTTAATTAAATTTTTTATTCAAAACTAACAATATGCAGACGTGAAATGAAACAACCAGGTCAGGTAGGCATTGCATAGGTAGACGAAAACATTTTGAATCTTCTAGAGAAGAACACTTGAAAGCTTCTTCCAAAATGCATCTTGGGCAGATTTTTTTTTTCCTTTCAACAGTGTCCACTTTTCTTATCAGTTCCATTTGGATGGCAAAGCTATGTTTTATAGATTTTTTTAGGGATGGGACGAATCCAGAATTATCCGAATCTGAATTCAGATCCAAATCCCTGGAAGGTTCTGGGAATCCACAAATCTCACGAATCTTGAATCTTCCGAATCCTTCTTTAAAAAAGGGGTTTAAAAAGCAAGGGAAAGAAAGCACTTCTACTGAAAAGGGCTTTTGAAACAGAATTTGACATCTTTGTTTAATGAAAAACAAATTAAAAAATAGTCTTCACTTCAGGAAAACATACCCATACTTCTTACTAAGACGATACAATTGCAATTTACATGTTCATCCGCTATATGAAGTACATAACTCTCAAGTCAAAAGAATACAGATTATTACCTTGCAGAGGGAAACAGCTGTGGGTACAGGCAGTCCCAGCAGGCACAGGCAGCCTCTGGTGCGCCTGCGGCTTTATGCTGTGATTTTTGTGCGCCCAAGGGCCCACCAGCCAATCAGGCCTTTGGTGGGCCCCAGAAGTGCCAATTTTGAAAAACCCAACCACGTTCTGCCGCCCTTCCTGGCAGGATCCTGCCAGGGGGAGCACGAGATCGCGCTCCCTGCCACCTTTTGCTGCCCACCCTGGGCAGGATCGGGTCTGTGGCCATCGGCAGAAGAGCAGGAAGTGCAAGATCGCACTCTCCACCACTTTTTCTCTCCTGCCCCGGGCAGGATCAGTCCACAGCTGGCAGAAGAAGCACGGGCTGGGGTAGGATTTGAAAGATTCAATTCGCCTGTGTTGGTGGGCGGATTCGGATCCCTGAATCTGGAATCCGTGCTCAGGATTCAAGGATTCAAGGATTTGGTTGGCCCATCCCTACATTTTTTCAACGTGCTAGCATAGCTTGTGAGGCAGTCTAATCTGCATTCCATTTTCTTTCTGTTTGCTATTCACACATGCTCAGTAAGTGATTCTGGAGACAGTTAGCCTGTTGTATGTAAATACACACAGCTACAGTGAGATCACCTACAGTAGAATTCCATTCTTTCCCAGATCAAGTGTTATTGCATTGTTTACTGCACGTATTGCTACAATCCGACACTGAAAGTCTGTCTTTTCCAGCTCTCCTTCACTAACTTTCCAAAGGTGAATGCTGGGAGGAGGGAAAAACTTCCAGACAGAAGAGAAGAAAAAGGGAGGTTGGACTGGGCTGGGCTCCCATAAAAAGACGTTGTAAAATTATGTTTCTTTATCACAGGCTTTGTTAACTGAGGTATGTTTGTATTACAAAATAAATTTTAGCATCTCAACAAACCAGATAGTGGCTATAATGTCTGTGGGGCCCAAAGTCAACTCTCACCTGCCCTGATGAATACTTTGATCACTGGTGTTGACTAGGATTCCCAGATCTTGGGACCTAGCCCATTTTCTCCAATCCTTAGGGCAAAGAGAATTTCAGGGCAAGAGGGCTACCTTGAAAACTTACCTATTATTCTTTTCTTTTCTTTTCTTTCTTTTTTTTTCTTTTTAAATGGCAGATCCTGAGCAGCTGTGATTGATGCTTAATGCTGTTGTGAGTAATGAGCCCATCTGCTGTGACATCACAAAGGAGTCATCCCTGGGTCTCAAGGTTTGGCCTTGAAATCTCAGGGCCTGAATTAGTCCTGACATGACAGCTTTAAGGGTGACTACCCCACCAGGGATAAGACGGTTGTATATTTTCTTCCCTTTTGAACAAAACAGCCAAGGTGCCACATGATCAGCCAGAACTGAGACTCATACCAGTGAGTCACGTGCCTTTACCTTGCTCCAGTGATTACTTCTGTTTGCCTTATGCTGAGATAGCAGAAAACCTACCTTTCCTTGGTGGAGGTGTGCCATTTCATGCCTCATCTATATTAATCTCCTTTCAGTCGCCCAGAGTTCTATGGTCCCCACCCTCTGCTGTTTTGCTGCCCTCATCCTCCAAAGAAACACTCTAGCTGCAACCAGCCCTGAACTGAAAATTGCTTTCAAGGCCCTTTACCACAGAATTACAGCCTCTGAGAGAGAGATTTATTAACGTGCTCTTCCATAGCACTCAAGCCATTTCCGCACTAGACTGTCATACTGCTAGTATTCCACTTTCAACATCTTATGGAATCCTGGGGTTTGCAGTTTAGGGAAGGGCCTTTGAGGTCCCTCCCTAAACTGCAAACCCCAGGATTCCATAGCCCTCCTAGCCCTTTTGTTTCTCTATTGAATCAATGGCCAGTCTCATTACATTCGAGCTGTGCATCCAGAAAGATTCTAAGGAGATCCAAGTAAAGGTATACTTGAGCTCTGTCCTACTTTCAGTTCCTTTCCAGAGACAAGTTCTCTGCTCTCTGACCTGCTTTCTTGTCTGAACATTTGTGATCTCCCCTTTTCCTTTCCTGTTATCAAGTGTGTGTCATTGATTTAGTCATCCCCATTGCCCCACCTTCCACTGCCCACCTGCTTTTGGAGGAAGCTGCTGCTGTGCTCAGCATGAGTTCAGACAAACCACTGCAAAGTCTTTGCATTTTAATTGTTATCCCCTACTGTTCTGTCTCCCCTTCCTATTTTTGTTTCCCTCATAAGTCCTATAACCTGGATTAGACTGTCTCCATCTGAAATATCTTTAAAATTATTTGGTAGTACTCATTTACAAATATTTCTAAACCATTTATATGTGCAGATTTCAAAGTGGTATGCAATTATATAGTACTATTCATTTAGTATTTCCTTATTTACAAATATTTCTTAACAACTTAGATCTAAAGATTTCAAAGTGGTATAATAAAGCACCTAATACAAAGTATGCAAAAGTGAAATACAAAATTTCTATAGTCTGTGAAACACGTGGTAGACCAGCCTATGTAGGGAAGGCTTGCAAAAACAGTTAAGTTTTCAACATGTTTCTAAAATAAAAACTGCCGGAATATTACTCCCTTCGTACTGAAACCTTCAGTCCATTTTTAACCATGCATGTTTGTGTTCTGTATCTCAAGCCCTAGAACTCTCACTTTAAATAGTAGTCATTCATGATTGCTCCTCATTTTCACCTCTGATCTATGGATTTTTAGTATATTCAAATTTTGCGTCTCACATGGCTACTGTACATAGATCTCTAATAAAATGTATACAGTTATATTCAGGGTTGCTAGAACAGGGTAGCCAGCAGGTGTTGTTGTTACCTGGTTGCATGACAAGGAACACCTCCTAAAAATCCCTCTTCTACATGACCATTAAAGTTACAGGAGCCCTCTCCAAATTTCAGCTTGGCAATTTGGATCCAGCACTGGTCATCATTTGTGTTTCAGATTCTTGGATATCAGAGTAAAATGCCACTTAGAAATAATTGTGTGCAAGGGTGAGTTTAGTAGGCAGATCTGCTAAGCACACTACTGCCAAGGTTCAAATACACAGTGTGCATACTTTAGAATATGTGCGGTTTTCCAGTGTGGCAACCCTTATGAACGGTGCTTTGTAAGGAACGTCACAAGGTCACCTTAGAAAGCAGCAAGAGTCTTCAAACCTAGGAATAGTTCAAAACAGTTCAAATACTCTTTTTTAAATGTACAGATTGCACACCTGCATCTATTTAAGGATGTGTGGGAGAGTCTTTGAAGAAAACAGAACGGCATCAGTTAATGATTGGAAAGAGAGTGGAGAAACCAAGATCAGTGGAACAGGCTCCTTGGATACTCCTGACTTTTTAAATACAAATTGAAATGAACATCGTATTGCTAATTTTCAAGTTACACTTTAATATACTGTACATATGTACATTCTGTTGGATTTGATCTTTAAAAATCTATTTTATATATTGGATTTCAGTCAGAAAGCTTTGAGGGAAAACTCCTGCATTCAAACTAATATAAAATGCTTGCTGGCAGGGCTTTTTTTTTTTTTTGTGAGTTGTTTTGTGTTTGTTTTACTTTTGGTTTTCCAAGGGGCCTCAGACATTCTCTTCCTGTGGAATGCAGAGGTACATCTGCTCCATATCAAACCTGACTGGCTGCTTCTCTGCCCTGGGTTGTGGTTCATACGGCAATATTCTCAATCCATTCTCCACTCCTAATTTTTCTCTACCACCATCATCTCTTAATCTCTTCCTGGCAAAAACTAACCATCTCACTGAAGACACTGCTGTTTCATATGTTACTAAAACAAAAGGTATCAAGCCTTTGTTATTGTTCAAAGATCTCCAGGATTTCTGATGAACTTCCAGCAACCCTGCATGAGAGAGAGTCCCCTCTGGCTGTTGTTACTGATATCATTTCCTGTGTAAGCACTGTTTATTTTATTAGTGTCGGGAAGCATTGCTGCAGATATCCAGATGGGCTGGAGTCTAGATTAGAAAGGTAGCTTCAACCCTGACAGCTGCAAATCTGGGCCTCTGCAATGCCCCACTTTAGTACAAAATATACTACAGGATGCCAAAATCCACAAGATGTATGGCCAGTCAGACCAGAATCCCATCAACTTTTAAAGCAATATGCTGCTGCTGATCTGTGAAATCAGAATATAGTGGAACTGACAGATTATTTATTGATATGCTCTCTGTTATGAGGAGATCAGACAAAACTAGCTGGCAGGCTAATTCATAGCCTCCAACTGCTCCAATCTGGCAGGGACAAATCTAGTTAATCCTCTGTTGTCCCACTTTTTCAGCTACTTTTCACATTCCCGGTTTCAATATTCCCCTTTCCCCCTTTGTTCTTGGTTTACTTCAATTGTTGGAAACTGGATTCAAAGGACAAAATTAGTTTGTCCTAAATTAACTCAGCAGAGGGGAGAAGAAGGATGGAATCTCTCCCTTCCCTGTAAGAATCAGACAAAAGCAAATTGCTGCAGCCTCTCCTTAATAACTTTTGCCATCTTGACCACACTGTGATGTTGCTTGGCCACAAATGTCCTGATTTTCATCTGTGAAAGACGGGAGGGTGTGCTAATTGTTAAAATGCAGTTCTAGCCAATAGCCTAGGAAATTCAGTTCCTTACTGGGGGTAGTAACCAGCCTATCACTCGTAGTGTGGCATGCTGGCTGAGAAAATTCTGGGAGCTATAGTCCAAAAACCCTTAAATTTCTAAACTCTCAGCTGAAGCTAAAACTGCTTCTATGAAAGCTAAGTTCTTCTTTGTTTTTATCGACATGTTGCTACCTAAAGCAGTGAGATGATTTGCTTAACCTGATATTTAATGACATTGTTACCATTTTTGTGAGATATTCAGTGCGTTTTTTGAACAAAGGAAAGTAAAGTACACCCTATGAGATACATGCAACCCCTGAAGCATACTTCTGCTGTCCTGAGTCCCTCCCCACCAGTCCCTCAATGCCCCTTGAGCCTCCTAATGTTTGTTTACATTTTTCCAGCACAATTTTTGCCTTAAAGCCATGCCAAAATATCCAAAACTGCATGTAAATGAAGCAGTTTGTCCATTCGATCTCCAAAAACCTGTTTCTTCAGCTGTAAATCGTTCCAAAACGGCAAACAGGAGTGATATAATGTCTCTTTTGGTGGGCTAGAAAGTACCAGGGTAGCCCACAGGGCTTAAAAGTATCTCTCAGCCAACACACCATTGCTTTTGCTGGCTTAGAAGTATAGTAAGGATGGTTTCGTACTGGTGAAAATATAAAAGCAAGCTTAGCTACTTACCTTCAAACTGCTGAGGACACTTATAAAGCACTTCAATAATTTCATGGCTCCTTGGCCTATGTCCACATATTCCCAGCTCTTTCAAGACAGGTGTTTCACATTTTACCCCACTCGGCACTAGAAAAGGTCCATACAGCAAACACGCTTATTACATCATGTATGAAACGGCCTTGACTCATAGAGGGGGGAATCCAAATTAAAATAATGAGGTTACATGTTCTCCACTTCCCCAATTGTTGAGATGTTTCGGGGGCTAGGGTGGTTCAAATATTTGACGGCCTGGGGTGAAGAAAAAGATGGTGCCCCTTCTCCATATGACATACAGTTTTATCCCAACATATGTGTGTGGGATAATGTTCTCCATCAAACCTGAAGAAGCAAGTTGGTTTAGGGAGTCCAGGAACAAATTGTTTGTCATAGAGGGGTCTCTCCTCTGATGGAGGGGACCAGTTCAGTGGCTGCCACTGCCAATCTTCACCATATGCCACCTGAAGTGATCAACTTACTCTGCTTAATGGTAGGGCAGTGCCTGCTGGGACAATGGTACACCCAGTTTCCCTTGAAAGAGGAAGCATTGCGGATCTGTGGCTTTTGATAATATTAGGTTTATTTACAAATATACAAGTAGGGCACACAAGTAGGCAAACAGCATACATATTCCTACTACGCAATGCTATGGACCTGCTACTTCATGACATAATTCCAGAAAGAGAAAGACAATACCTCTTGAAGTGTTTCCAGGCTGTAACTGTGGCCCCTTCTGCACCTACCTCAATAGCGCGTTGTTCTGTTTCAATCCCAGCATTGCCATTTCCATGATGCTCTCGGGTTAGGAACGCTCTCTTCCATACCTTTCACCTTAAGCGGATGAGTAGCAGTATTTCCCCCAGTGTTCCTTCCCCACTACAGCGTCATTGGCCACCCCCTTTCCCCACCTTCACCCTGCTGCACTGCCCCTGATTGGTTGGGTTTTTTTTGGGGGGGGGCAGGATTGGAAACCGTATTAGTGCAGCAATATTCTAATGGCATGACACTCCAGTACGCTATTGCATGTTTGCACTATAACGCTTGAAAATGTGTTTTAAAAAATAAAAAGTTTTATCTCAAAGCAGAAATTTAAAATAAACGAGAAGTGATAGATTTTGAAGCTACCACATCATGGGAGTCGCTGAGGGAGGGACAAGCTGGGCACTCCCACATCCTGCCCACTTCTGGATCTGCAATGACAGGAAGTACTATCAAGCTCTATTATGGTACTGCACCGAGCCACCTGATTGAAGTGCTAAAAGAAAATCTTAATGGATTTTTTCTGGAAGTGGTATAAGGCTGTTTTGCAATGCCTGGGGATGGAATAGCAACTGGATAGTGATGACATTGTACAACAGCATAGCTCCAGGACTGAAATAACCCACTGCTGTTGCAGGATAGCGATATTGTGCAGAAATGACCTAACTTTCCCTGCCTTTCTGTTTTCCAGATTGCTTTTTTCCTTTTACACACAGATATTTGACATCAACTTTGACCCTTTACCCAGAACACAGCAGCAGAGCGAGCTTAAACGTGCTGTGAGGAAGAGTGAGATAGATGTCTCAGGCAGCACAAGCTGAGAGACAAAGAAAGGGTATGTGTACTCCCTAAGTTAGCCTGCCGCCCTCAGGTAAACTTTAACAGCCACCCATCTTGAAGTGACAGTCAATTCTCAGCTCAGAACTGCCAACCTGTCTTTCACAACAAGCAATGAAATATCAACTTGGCCTTTGGGTGTATCACTTTCTCTAGATTGTGATGGCCTCCTCATTCCAAGCACTCCAAAGAAATCCCTGTTATCAAGATACAAGATATCCTCTAATAAATAATTTCTTTAAAGAGAGACATTTGACTGGCCATCCTGCACCATTAAGAAACATGAATTTTCTTCTCTCAGATCACAGGCTTTAATCAAACATTGGCTGGTATGCTGTTATTGAATTACACAGATGTAAGTCTAGCTTAAGCTTGTGTATGTTGTTTTTGTTTGGTCCATGCGAAGGTCAGAACTCTCTACCAATTTCACACAGTGACTAACCTGGCCCTACCAAACCCACCTTTCACCTGCTGGAGTCTTCCAGCACAGCCTTTTATTGGCCAGTGGAGGAGAAGTGGAGAACCATTCAGCGATGTTCCTATGGCTGGATACATAGCAATGATGTCATCCTCTGCAACTTCTAGAGGAGCCTCTGGAGGTCTAAGAGGAAGTCATGTTACTATGCATCAGCTATAGGAACTTGGAGCCACTCACAACATGGGCACTATATTCCGCTTCAGCTGCCATAGCAGCATCCTATGGAATCATGTAGCTTGTAGTTTGGTGAGGCACTAGAGCTCTCTGGCTGAGAATTCTAAATGTCCCACCCTAAATGCCAACCCCAGGATTCCATGGGATGGAACCATGGCAGTTAAAGTTGCACATAGTGCTATTACTGTGTCGTATGAATGGGCCCCAAAACAGGATTTTCTCCACTGTCCCCCTATTTTCCACCAGCCAAGAAAATGGTCAGGTTGGAGAAGGGCTACAGTATATAAAAGGTGGGTTTGGGGTAGGTGGGAGAGGAGAAATAGCAACAGTTCTGTCTGGAAGAACTTTACACTATATCTCCCTGATCCAGAATCTTAGCCAGTGTTTTAAGGTGAAACAATGGCAATAGGCCTATTTATAGTAATCAGGGAGGATTTCCATAGAGCTGTTTTGAACTGGTCTGCCTGAGGTTTTAGCATATACAGGTGATGGAGGTAGAATGATCTCAAGATAAGTATGTCAATAAGTAATTTATAAACACTCACAAATCATGCATGTCTAAGATTACATAATTGGGTTTGTTGTCTCATAACAGCAATAACATCTGTTAACAGTAATCATTACAGTGAATCAAGCAAAACTTTAGCTTTAATTGGGGTGATTGAAACATTTTAAATGGTGTGTCCCAACATCCCTCCTAAACCTGTGGCAACTGTAGTATTTAATTCAACTCACTGAGAAACTTCAGCCATGCTGCCATGGGTTGAACTGCTTGTGCAGCCAAATCCACATTCTGAACTCTGCACAGATATATTTTTCACAATATTTGTATACTGCTTTCTAACCACAAAGGTTCTTAAAGCAGTAAACCATAAAAATTGATTTATAGGTGGGTAGTATTGTTCTCACAATGACAGGACCCATAAAGTGTGTGTGTGTGTGTGTGTATAGGCAGTAGAGAAAAAGGTTTTTTCTCTCTCTCACAAGTCTGAGAGAATTTATGAGGAAATTAAAATGAGCCTTGTTTTAAGCCTGTCAGTCTTCAGAATATTTTCAGTTTTCTTCATGAGAGATGTTAATAATGCTATTATTTGCAAAGCAAATGCCACTACCTGAAAGAGGCAGGCATAGTCAGGGGCCAAAAGGTGATTTTTGATGACTTCTGAACATGTCTCAAACAACCTGTTTAAGCCCATGGCATTGCAGCTGAGGGTCAGTATAGGTTAGCCAAAAATCACATCTGTCACAAGCTCAAGAGGTTAATGAGAACAGGCCTCATATGAAAACAGAATCAGGAATGACAATCCCTCCATTTCTCTGGTCCAGGCACACAGCCAGAGGGCAGAGAAGGGGAACAGCCTGTTTCTCATATTTGAAAGCACCTGGGATAACTTAAGAAGATAGCAGATGCTTGTGATATTTTACCTTTCCACCTGTTTTTCTCACTGAATTTAAAAATGATTGTAATTTCCATCTGCATTGCATTACATTGCATTTTTCATTTCTGAGAGTAATTTCTTGTTTTCCTTCTGGAAACTGGAAAGACTAGAATTTATGGAATGGTGTTGTATTTTCTTTCCACCCTTGCGACAGGCAGTAACAATGGATGAGATGCCACTGTTGGCATGCAGTGGATCCCATCTGAAAGCTGTTATCATGCTCTCCAGTTAATATCCTGCCTTTTGAATTTTGAGTATGAGATTCATGTTATTGAGAGAATAAGATTATCAGTTTCATCAGCTTCTTCCATACTCCTCCTCTTCTACTTCATTGCTATTTTTTCCAGTCTTTCATTTGCAGAGCACAGGTAGCTGAACTCTGCCACCTACAGTTTAGAGGGAAAATTGAAATTTGGAAAGAGACTTCCCTCACAAATGCAGTTAGATAAATATTGCTCACAAACGATGAATTGCATTTTTCATTTGGGGATTCATTTCTTGCTAGGAGTTTGACTAGCCAATAAATAACAATAAGTACTAGGAACTGGGAAGACTTCCTTGGAGATTTTCAACTAAACACTGATAGTGCAGTGGTGATTCATTGAGTTTAGCATATAAGGCTTGTTTTAATCTTTCATTCAAAATACAGGAGCAGCTGTATTGGTCATAAAAGAAAAGCTGATGTTCATATTAGAAGATTGTCTTTATTAGGACAACCAAACAGAGCACAATTTTGTGTTCTTTTTGTCTGATGAAATAAAATATGTGATCTTAATATGGATTTTTGATGTAATATTTAATTATAGTTCAGTTTTAAATTCTGGAATAAGAGGTATCAATTTATGGAATCTCCTTTTCACGAAGAGTTGCTCATTTCTTCCCCCTCCACCCTCAGAGCCCTTGCTGGTTCTGTTGATAAACTTTTAGAGAATAGGATCAAGGGAACCTAATTTTGTGTTTGTATTAGTTATCAAGACATGTAGAGTAAGTATATCTCTATGTCAGCCAGAAAATGTGTACAAAACTATGCAAATTCTCAAAGAAACTCTATCAACAGCTAAGGGCTCAAATCCTAAACAACAAAATGTTCAGACAGACAAAAAGTATATGTACTGCTGAAGTTTTCTGAAAGGTTTTGCTGAATCCAGTCAGTCAACAGGAAAGCTTTATTTTAAACAGAAAGAGGCTTGCCAATTCTGCCAGGTGAACAGTTTAAATAAAACTTTCAAAATAGATCTGACTTTGTCCTTCTCCCTCACCTGTGGCTACACTCCAGCCAAAATCAGCAAAAACATGTACTACCTCAAGGCAAAACACTGAACAGAAGAAGGAGCATTCAGACTGACAAGCAAGCTGACAGCAGAACTATGCAAAGAAGAGAAACCATGCTAACACACTTCAGCTGTAATCCAAAAAAGGTATAAGATATGAAATCTACCTTAAGGAGGAATTTGTGAATTGTTCACTGAGCTTGCATATGCTGAAATTTCTGTTTCAGCAAAACCATGTGCCATTTAAAAAAAAAAGTATTAAAGATTTTTGTTGTAAGGCACACTTCCTTCTTGAGGTTATACAGTTGTTAAGACAAATACAAAGTAATTTAATTTTGCAAAACTGACAAGCATTTTAAAATACACTTTGCATAGTTTTAAACAATTCACAAGACACATAGTGATGAGATTGTGCTGGTCTGTGGGGGAGAGAGTAACATCCCTAGCACGTTCCCCAATTAGAGTTAAAGTTAAGTGAGGGTATTCCAAATAATCTGGTTTTGAACACCTTCCCAGCCAGTCATATATCAAAGCCTGAAAGAGTTTTCATCTTGTTATTTTTATCAAGTACCAAGAACATAGAGATTTCCCCAGAAAATGAAGACACCTCAGTATAACTTGCATGTAGAACAGAAGTAGACAGAAGGCAGACCTGGATCTATTGACAGATTGTAATTTGCAGTAGACAGGTAAGGGTTGCTGAGTTTGCAGTACTATCAGCAAAATTATCCTGCCCACCCACCCACGCCCACACACACACAAAGCCCTAAATTATGCTGCTAAAATGAAGAGGGCTTGAGGGAACCAAGGGTAGAATTTTGTGTGGAAGGACTGTAAGTTTCATTTTGGCATGTGTGTGCATATGTTGCCTGTCAACTTAGGATGATCCCATGAATTTCATAAAGTTTTCTTTGGTAAGTAACACTCAGAGGTGGTTTTCCCAGTTCCTGCCTCTGAAATGTAGCCTATAGCACCTGGTAGTCATTGAATAAATTCTTCTGTTCAGACCTAAGTGCATATACACTTAAGTGCTTCAGTTGGTGGTACTGGTTAGACAACAATAACAATGTGGATCCCATAAGCCTCAGTTCTGCCTGCCCCTCATGTAATTATACAGGATGGAGATAAAGACACTGCTATCTACCTTTTCAAAGTATTCTTTTGAAAAACAGCTAAGGCTGAGGCTGTTTCAAATACTCAAATTGTCTGTAGATGGCAGCCACACTTTATTTTCCTCCTCGGTTGTGCTGAGAGTAGCTGTGTTCGCTGTGGAAAGTAAGCAAACAGGTTAGTCTGGGGTGAACAACAAGGGGAAGGAGGGCAAAGATGTAAAATTCTGAAGCAGGTTGATACTAGCTGTCAGAGCTGCTCTTTCTTCATCTGAAGCAATGTCTTTGTTCCAGAGATCAGAGTAAATACTGGATGCTGTCACTGACAAGTTCACGCACAGTAATGCTAGGCCAAATATTTGTTAATCTGGTCCCAACATCCCTTTATTTTTTGAAAATGTACAAATCTGAATATATTTTTCAAAAATATTTACATTTGTTACCGCCATTGCTAGCCCGAGCTTGTGGGATATTAAGATATCATTTTGATATCAATAATATGGCCTTCTGTACCCAGTCCTCTCCACGTGCTTGCGAGGCCCCTGGACAAGCACGCATGCAGGCTCAGCTGATAATCGCTGTAATATTCCAAACAAATACAGGCAGGCCAGAAATAGCCGACTTGCAGCTTCAGGAGACTTCAAGGCAAGTACCACATTATTTATGCACACTACTTACAAAAGATCCCCTGCCCCGCGCAGGCAGCTTGATGAGCAAACTATACAACGCTCAAGCACTCCGCGTTCGCATACTGGCTACTCTATTGACAATTTGGCTACAACTCAATCATGCAAAGCATTGACCTTTCAGAGGCTTTGTCTCCAGCCCCAAACTCATTGTTTTCCCCAAGTACGGACTAGCCTGCGGCCACAATTTTCCCTATAAGAACCCCTGACTTTGAGCACTTCCTCGGATCTCTCTTGGCTTCCATCCCGCCTTGCTGTCACTTTGTCCAGCGAGCCTTGCCCTCAGCCCCACGTGCTGAGAATCCACGCTCCCCAGCTTCGTTGCTTTTTCCGGGCTTCAGGACAGGTATAGTATTTCCCATACCAAACCTCCTCTCAAAATCCTGCTATCCGCTTCTACCTTTATTTCTATAGTTTCTTGTGTGAGTGTGTTGCATACACTGTTTGGCTATATTTTAATAAAAACAACAATTATTATTCACATCTGTTTGCTCCTTGACTCAGCCTGACCCCGTAGACATTGGGTAAAAGATCTCGCTACATTACCCTGCCTTTCGCATTGCAAACTTGTGCTCTATGCTAATTCCCTCCCCATTGTTTGAGCACATTTAGGTGTCCCTCCTGGGACCCCCAGAAATCAGGGTAACACATTCCTTCCTCCCCCCCACCACAACTTTTCTTGTTTCAGTTTCAAGAGCTTCACAGGGAAAAATAACATGATTCAGAAGGTCACATCAAAATTGGTATATTCCAGTTTTGTAGTTCACATGTTAGGAATGAACTGCTTAGGTGCCAACACATAGCTGATGGGGCATGTTGCATTCAATCTGAGAAAGTGTGTGCTCTTTGCAAAATAATTCCATGCTTGCCCATAAAGGCCATTTCCACACTATCCTGTTATAGAGCTATTATTCCACTTTCAACATCCTATGGAATCCTGGGAATCCTCAAGGTCCCTCTCTAAACTACAAACCTCAGGATTCCATAGGATGTTGAAAGTAGAATAATAGCGCTATAACAGGATAGTGTGGAAATGGCCAAAGCCTCGGCATTCCAATTTGATATGGTGCCCAGTCACTCTACACCACCATTTGATCCACATAGACAAGTTTTTAAATGAAACAGTGAACTGGGAAGGGATGGAGTAAACTGGAAAATGACCATGCTGCCTGGGAGATTCTGGGAGCTGCAGTATAAAAAAAAAGTAAGTTTTCACAAGCTCTGAGCATTCTGCCAAAAGAGTAAGGGCACTGGGAGATTTTAGCTTTAGTCTATGTTAATTGTATAAAAAGAGGGAAGGAAAGGGGAGCAACTAACCAATGAGAACATGGGCTGTAATCTACCAACTCACCTGATGCAAAAAATTGGTTTGTCTTAAAGGTGCCACAAGACTTCTTTCTCCTTCCCCCTTTTTATATTAATTGTATAGCTAGTATTTCAGGATGGGTTATTATTGTCTCAAAGCAAGATGCAGAACAATAACCTGAAGATCCATCTAGGTATTAGCTTTGTTTTGCAATAGCTTATGTTCAAAGATCTCTTGGCAGCTTTGGGTCATCTGCCCACTTGGCTGGTTTTTCCTGATAGCACATTGGAGTGGGAGGTTTCCAGATGTGAAATTCTCTTCTCCTTTCAGCTTTGAAAGAATGATTATATTCCTTGTTTCAAGGGTGATGAATGACGTGCGACCACATATTGAACTTGCATTCTGGCTGACAGCATGCTTGTGTTCACCAAGCAGCTGAAAGCAGAGCAGAGGAGCAGCAAAACTCTCCCAGATGCCATGTAAATTGCTGTTGCCTTTGAACAGCAGGGGCCCTTTGTTTGGCTGATAAATCAATAATCAGCCACACAGCCTTTTTTGCAGCTGCATACAGAATGGCTCATAGTCATTTTACAATAATTATTACTGTTGTTCCTCCATTTCTTGGCGAAGTCCCTAACAGATAGAGGTGTATGGAAATGCTTCTGATTAGCTTTTGTGTGCTGAGGATGCAGCATGATACGTGACTGATTTGTCTGGCATCAGGGCCCCAATATCAAGGCAACGTTGGGGCATAATTTGTCACCCAGGCTCTGGGAACAAAGCCAGACTTGATAGAGAAGCAGTTCCAGGCATCTATGTGTAAATGTGAGGGCTGGGGAATTCCAGGAGCTAATGGCAGAGATCTGGTTGGTTCGTTTCAGTTCAAGTAGACCCACTGAATAAAATATTGAGCAGTGAGTCAACATGTAGGTAAATTCAGTTGACTCAGGGGTTCTATTCTAGTCAGGACTAACAATTAGATTTAGACCACAGTCCCCAAAAGGTCATTTTTCCACCTCCTGCCTTTGAGTAATACAAATTCACCACATGATGTGGTCTCTTGCATAGGGGTGAGTGAGAGTTTCAACTCTGCTTGTTTTCCATATTTACTTACTAAAATTGGCACATTTCTTTATAATCTGGATGAAGATTATAGCAAGCCTACATCCCATTTCATTTATTTTAAATCAAACATGTTTCTTTCCACAGTCAGTCTGCAAGTGTATATTTATTTACCTGGCAATCTCCAGCCATGAATGAATCTGCAGTTTCCGGTGACAGTTACTACAGTCTTGAGTAGATGCAGGTTATGCACTCTTTCCATATCATTAAAGGAAATGAAAAACCTCACTTTAAATGTTGTTGGTGCTGCTGCTGCTGCTGCTGCTGCTGCTGCTGCTGCTATTATTATTATTATTATTATTATTATTATTATTATTATTATTATTATTATTGGAACCTCTGAGAGAGAAGGTTCCCCTGAATAAAAAGTGCCTGAGCTGGTGGGGGCTAGGGTTGGAGAAACTCAAAAATAATCAAATCTGTGAAAGTTAAATCTACAAATGGTGTGTGTGTGTGTCTGTGTGTCTGTGTGTGTGTGTGTGCGCAAACATTCAAATCATGCATTCTTCTTTATCAGGATTGACTCTTTTTGGAGGATGGAGTTTTAATATGGAACATCACATGTGTTAAATGTATAGCTCCTTCTACATTTCTGAAGTTTGGTAATCAACTACCATGGCAAAAATATTTTTCACAGGCTGATCTGCATGTAGATAAAAATGAGAGCTACAGTCTCTGGAGATCCCAAAAGGAACCTCATATTCTGTCTGCTGGGAGTTAATAAACTGAGTATTTGAATGACAGGAAGAAGTCAATTTCTAGAGTTTCTGATTGTGCTGGAGGCAGAGGTGAGAGAGTTCACACACAATGGAGAGGCTGCTTTCAGATGCTGGAAAAGGAGGAACTTCAACAGGAAATCTTTGGGAAATTATACAGGAACCAATAGAAATTCCCTAGAAGAATACTTGGTATCTTTTCCTTATAATCTCTTGACAGAAGAGACTGTATATTCTGATGGAAATGCAACCTCCTGAAACAAGAACAAAACCCTGTTTAGAGCTAGGTGCTTTGGTTCTTGTTGGTTTTCAAAGAAAATGATATCATTTATTTCATAACACAACAGAACAGAAGGGTGAGTTTAGAACAAAAGAGAAGTGAGCATATCACTTTCTTTTGGACACACTGAGTGAATCATAACACTATTATTATGTTGTTACTCTATTACTGATGATGGGCACCTCACAGCAAATGCATTTGGAGGTTGTGTAATTTTTTTCTGTAGTTCTCATTTTTTAAAAAACATATCTATATCTATATCTGTCTATCTGTATCTGAACAACATTTCTGTTGTCTGAGACCACTTTTGGCAATTTCCAGCACTAGATACAACATTTTATTCCCACTCTCGAGTATTTTGTTTTTTTAAAAAAATTCAGAGACATATGAGACCAAAAAAGTATTCTTTGCTCTTTTTTCTTTCTATCTTTCTCTCAATTTAAGAGTTATAATGCATCAGTGCAAATGGCATTTTCGCACTGTAGCATTGTTGTTGTTCTTCTTCTTGTGTTCTTTTAATCGTTTCCAGTTTATGGCAACCCTAAGGCAAACCTATGATGGGATTTTCTTTATAAGATTCTTTCAGATGAGGTTTGCCTTTGCCTTCCTCTAAGGCAAAGCAAGTGCAACTTGTAACCCAGTGGGTTACATGGTGGAGAGGGATTTGAACTCATGTCTTCCAGAGTCCTCATCCAATATTCAAATTACTCCACCATGTTGGCTCTTACTATAGTACTGCAAAAAAAAAAATTTTTTTAAAAATTAAACCACAGGACCACCTTAGCAAACTACTTGCCAATTTTAAAAAATGGAAGAGCCCTGGGTGCATATGAAGAAATCACTACAAATAGCTCATAGAAATAATAGATATGGAGGTGACAGCTAGCCAAACCCAAGGATCTATATCATGAGAAGTTACACTTCTTTAGGGCAATGTTTAAAAGACTGATACTCAGGCCATTTCCACACTACACTCTTACAACACGTTTATTTCACTTTCAACATCCTATGGAATCCTGGGGTTTGGAGTTTGCAACTGCAAACCCCAGGATTCCATAGGATGTTGAAAGTGGAATAATCGCACTATAAGAGTGAAGTGCAGAAATGGTTCCAGTATAAAGATGACCTTGGATACCAATCAGCTGTGGTCTATCATCCTGGAAAGAACACATAAGGATTGTAAACAGAGAAGAGTGGAAAGGAGAGGTGGAAAGATTCTTCCAAGTACTTTTTAAGAGGTAAATGCAGTTACTGGGTTGTTTCCAATAAAGATTCATTCTGCTAGCAGGCAGAGATCCTGTTAATGAAAGATACCTTTGCCAAATTTTGGAAGAGTCCTCTTCTACCTCAGCCCACCGCATTCAGGAGAGCCCCTTGGTTCTTAGAAGAGGCTTTGAGGAGTTGGATGAAATAAAGGCAGAGAAGGGAGTTTCTATGATCTCCTACCAGGAAAACATGAGGTATAACCCAGTCAGCTTTAAGAACAACATTAAAGGAAAGTTATTTTTGTTTTCTCTCTCACTTTCCATCTCTCTCCTCTCTCTCATATGCACACACTTTCACAGAGTCAGCTGAAGATGAATAGTGGAATGACAGATTGCTTTATTTTTCAGAAGACTGTTTTATAACATTGGTAGACAACTGTGGAGGGGCTATTTTAGGGTGTGTGTTTGTTTATATCGCACCTTTTTCCAAATTTGGGATTCCAAGTGACTTACAAAACTTAAAAGAGATACAGATAAACATTTACATTGTTAAAATATAATGAAGCTACCTGAAGAATTGAAAACAGTTAAAAGCATAACCATTTAAAAGAACAACAAATCTAAACAACACAGCCTTTTCTCCATGAGCAGTCAGCCCTTCAAAGCTGCCTAGGAAAGGAAAGCAAAGCAAAGCAAAGCAAAGCAAAGCAAAGAATATGCCAGGTCTAACCTCTCTAGCAAAAGAGTGCCCAGAGCCTGGGAGCAGCCACTGAAAAGTCCCTTGTTACCCTGTGTACTGGGGGTCCCAGGAGGGATACCAGAATGTGCTCAACCAAAGGTGGGGAAAATTGGCTCAGAGCACTGCTTAGCGTTACGAGAGGCAGGGTAACGTAGCGAGATCTTGAACCCTATGTCTACAGGGTCGGGTCGAGTCAAGTAGCACACAAAAGTTGAAACAACAAATGATGTTTATTAAACACAAGCAAAACAGTGTATGCGACACACTCACACAAGAAAACTAAAGAAAATAAAGGTTGGAGTGGTATAGAGGGATTTTTAGAGGAGTTGCTGGTTTGGGTGATACTTCACCTGTCCTGAAGCCCAGAAAAATAGAGAGTGAGGCTGGGGTGCGATGTAGCTCAGCACGTAGAGCTGAGGGGAGGCTCGCCAAGCAAAGGGGCAGCAAGGCGGGATGAAACTCGGGAGCGATCCGAGGAAGGTCTCGGAATCAAGGGTTTTTATAAGGAGAATTGTGACTGCAGGCTATGCCGTACTTGGGGGAAAACAATAGATTTGGAGTTGGAGACAAAGCCTCCGAAAGGTCAGAATCTGAATGATTGAGTTATCGTAGAGGTTCTCAATAGAGTAGCCAGTATGCAAACACAGAGTACTTGGGTATTGTATAGTTAACCCATCAAGCTGCCATTGCAGAGGCTCTTTTGTAAGTTGCATGCATACTTAATTAGAGTACTTGCCTGGAGGTCTCCTAAAGCAGCGAGTCAGCTATTTCTGGCCTGCCTGTATTGTAGTTTGAATATTACGGCTATTAACGGCCGAGCTTGTTTACGTGCTTGTCCGGTGGCCTCGCAAGCACGTGGAGAGGAATAGAGAAGTAAAGCCAAATTATGATATCAAGAGGATATCTTTAATATTCCCAAAGCTCGGACTAGCCAGGGCAGTAACACCTTCCCATGTTCCCACCAGAAGTGCCTGGGAAGGTGCTGGCACAGAGAGAAAGCCTCTCCAGAATATCTCAAAATATTTGCAGGCTCATATATGGAGATACAAACCTTCTAATAACCTGGACCTAAGTATTTAAAGCCCTAAAAGGCTTGAGACCTCAATGTTTGAAAGAACACCCCCCCCCGCTATAAATACCAGCATGGTTTCAGGTCTGCTGGAGAGCTCCTCTCCTGTCCCATCAGTCAGGGCAAAATGCTGTCGGAGCATGTAGGGCCCTTTCCGCACAGTATTTGCCATGCAAAAGGGCGCCTGGAGCATCGTGCAATTGTGAGGAGCAATCTACACGACGCACTCACAATCAAGCGACGCTCCAGGGGCCAGCAGGCACCGATTGCGCACCTTTTCATTGTCCTAACTCTATTTCTTCTTTTCCATATCTGACTCTTTAGTAGATAAGCCTCGGGCCATTTCCACATGAGGCTGTTATAGCGCTATGATTCCACTTTCAACATCCTATGGAATCCTGGGGTTTCCAGTTTTGGGAGGGGCCGCACCGGTCACACTTCGTGCCCCAGCGCAACCTGGGAAACTCCCAGGCGTCACTGAGGAAGGGAGAGGCAGGGCTCTTGCACGAGCAGGCAGCTCGTGTGGCGCTGAAGCAGCAGCCCCTCCCAAAACTGGAAACCATGCACCATTTTCAGCTTAAAGCCGAAAATGAAAAAGTGTGCGAGCAGTGCCTGGCAGGCCCTGGAGCATCGCGCAAATGTGAGTGCGCCATGTGAACCACTCCTCACATTTGCGCAATGCTCGAGCGGTCCTTTTGTATGGAAAATGCCATGCAAAAAGGGCCTGGATCCCTCTGTGCTTGTTTTATTTTCTGTATTTGTTTCTGACTGCTCCACTTAAGAACTGATGAGAAGACCAGTTGCACTTACCATACTGAACAACAGACAAGCTAAAAGAGACTGCAGCAATTTGCTTTTGACCAAGCCTACTGGGAAGACCAAGATTCCTTTTCTTCCTCTCCTCTTCCCCCTACTGAGTTAATTAAGGGCAAACTACTTTTGCACTTTAATCTCCTTTGGAGCAATTGAATTAAGCTGAGGACAAAGAAGGGAAGTGGAGAAAGAGAGAGAAACAGAGATATTTAAAAAGCATCTGAGAAAAGAAATAATTGAGATAGTTGGAGGGTATGCATTTATAATGTACTTACCCATACATGTAGAAGGGCCAATCAGGCTAATACATTATGCCTCTAAAATGTCCAGAAAAGGATATGCCATAATACAGTTTTTTGGCTTTAAGATGTTAGAACATTTGTTGCTGTTTTCTGTTGCAACAGAATAACCGGACTACTGCTGTAGAAATTGTAACTCTATTTGTGATGCTCCTGTTCAATCAGAATATATTGCCAGTACTGACTTCGAAGGAAGAGGGCTATTATTCCGTAAATACTGTCAGAATCAATTGCCAGAGGCTGTCTACTACCTTAAAAGGTGGGGGAGTGGGTACTGGCTGCTTGGAACCTCTCCTAAATACTGGATTTTGTATGACCCAGGAGGACAAAAGTGACTGACTCCATCACCAGGAAGAAACAGAGAAAACAAACTGTAAGCCAGTACCTCAGCTAGTGACTTTAGATGACTGTTGGGATTTCTTGCTACCTGACAGATTCATAATTCAAAACTCATGTCTCAAGCTCAGCTGGATAGTCAGATGGAATGTAAGTGGAATCATATTTGCATGAACTGCTGTTAAACAGATGGTAGCCCTGACTTGCACACATGACTGTGGAATGCAATAAAATCAGGACTTTCTGGGAAAATATTTTGCCTTCACTTATGTGGCTGACTAAAACTACAGGTCTGATCTTTCTGAAGTCTTACTCATGGAAATAATCCTTATACATGGGCTTGTAACGAATAACTACATACCAAAAGAAATGTCAGGGAGATGTGAACAAAATGAAACTGACTTAAATTATTAGCAGAAAAAACTATAAAGTAATCATCTGCATTTTGTTTCTGTCTGTCACACACAACACACAATAACTGGTTGCTTAAAACAATAGTCAAGCATTTGTTAGGCTGGAAAATCAGATTCACTCTCTCACACAGACATGTTTTGGATCATCAAGCCAACTGGAGAAGATGTTTAGAAATAGCTATCTGCGCTTTTATTTAACAAGCCAAAGAGAATCTGACCAGGGGCACTGTGATCGGGGAGAGTGTGAAATCAACCCTCTTCCATGCACTTTTCCCAGCTTGAACCCTTGATCCCACTACAAAACTGTTATTATGCCCATGGGAGAAACATACAGATTTTACAATGGTATATATATACTTTCCTCAGCAGTACAAAGAGCTACCTGTCAGAGGAAATATGAATAAGAAATTGTTAAGAGGAAGAGGAAAAGATATTATGGCCATTTCTGCACTACACTGTTATAGTTCTATTATTCCACTTTCAACTTCCTGTGGACTTCTGGGGTTTGGAGTTTACTAAGGCCAAAGAGCTCTCTGGCTGAGAATTCTAAATGCCCCTCCTTAAACTGCGAAGCCCAGAATTCCATAGGATGTTCAAAGTGGAATAATACCATTATAACACTGTAGTGCAGAAATGGCCAATGTGGTACTCCTGGAATTCCTTAGCCAACAGAGACCATGCTAGCTGGGGGATTCTGGGAAACGTAGTCCCAAAGTTGCTTTGAAAACTGTGAAAGGGTTGCATGCTCCTTCCCAGTAACATGCCTAATCTCCAAATTCTCTTAGTTTGAGTAGGAAACATTGGGTATGTTTAGTCTGCAGAAGAGAAGGTTAAGAGGGGACATGATAGACATGTTTAAGTATTTGAAGGGATGCCGTGTAGAGGAAGGAGAGGGCTTCTTTTCTGCTGCTCCAGAGACTAGGACAAGGAACAATGGATTCAAGCTGCAGGAAAGGAGATTCCACCTGAACCTCAGGAAGAACTTCCTGACAGTCAGGGCTGTCCGGCAGTGAAATATGCTGCCTCGGAGTGTAGTGGAGTCTCCTTCCTTGGAGGTTTTTAAGCAGAGGATGGATGGCCCTCTGTCGGGAGTACTTTGAGGGTGTTCCTGTATGGCAGGGGGTTGGACTGGATGGCCCATGTGGTCTCTTCCAACTCTACATTTCTATGATTCTATGATTCTATGATATATTGCGCACCTTTAGAATTCATTCTGAACCATTCTGTCTATCTGAGGTAGTTCTCCAAATGTTTAGGATTTGAGATGTTAAGAAGTAACAACTAGTGCAGCCAACGGTAAGAAATTCTGGGAGCTTTAGACAAAATATTTGGAGGGGCCAAATGTTCCCCACTAGATTTAAAAACAAATTGCCTGATAACTTGAAATAAAACCAGAAGCACTGACATTCCTCCAAGTTCTACTTATATATTTTTCCCTGCACAAAGAAAATCTTCATAAGGAGAAAACAAGTAGCCTGAAGACATTCATATATATTGTGATAGCTTTATTTATTCTTTTGTAAGTAAGAAAGAAAGTACACATACCAGCTTTTTTACTTTAGGCTTATAAAGCCACCAGAAGCTTCAGTTTACTAGTGATTGAATAACTGCCTTTTCCTACATGGAGATGGCATGGCTACATTACAGTGTTACACCAATTTGATCTCCCTTTATCGGTCACAACTCAATTCTAAGAAATCCTGGATTTTGTAGTTTGGTGAGAAATCTCTGCTGACTTGAGAGCTCCAATAGATTCCCCAGAATTGCAGTTTCAAAGAGGAGCTAAGAACTGAATCAGAAATGAACTGAACTTGGGAGGTATTGTTCAGCGAAGTGCACCAGCACTCTCTAGCAGAGAGGTCTAAGTACCTTACTAAGCTACAAATCCCACAGTTCCTTAGGACTGAGCCTTATCAGGAAATATAGTATCAAACTGAAAGAAGTTTGTACTGCAGTTACACCTAGACCTAAAGTATAATGCTTATCTCAACCTGGGTTTACCCATTAAATCAGTGGAATCTACCTCTATGTTGACTCACCATTCAACAACTGATGAAATGGAATTACTCTAATCTGGACTAACCTAAAAGATTCAGGCCTTAGAGATTTCTTGCAAGAAAAACAGATGCCATGCAAAATGAGTCTAAGACAGTGCCTCAGCCTATACTAGAGAATGCTTGATGTGCAGGCTAATTCTCCCCAGTGGCGGAGCTTGAAGTATGGGGGGGGGCGGGCAGGGCGGCGCTACGGTGCACAGGCACGGGGCTACGAGCTCGGGCGCCCCTAAAAAGTTGCTGCCTGGGGCAAACCGCCCCATCACACACACCCCGTAACTACAAAACTATTTCTCCCTGATGTAAACTGTTGTCCCCATATCCTTTTAACTCCATAATATGATTTAGCATTATATATAAGAGCTTTGGGATCACACCCTCCCCATATCCACGGCCTCCTCTGACACAGTCACAAAGGGGAGACTGGAAGCTTTTTCTTCTGTTTTCAATTAACTGCAATCTCATATCACATCCAAACATTAAACAGTGATTTATTCTAATTATGCTTTATTGGAAAAAAAGGTCAATTTCACAAACCACAGTTGAATGTTTATAAACTATAGTTAGAACTAACACATTTTTTTAAGGTTCAGATACAATGCAGAACCAAAGCCAGAGACAGTTACTACTTGGACTACAGCCCCCAGAATGCCCCAGGCGGTATGTACAGTGACGTCAATGACTAGGGGATTCTAGTAGCTATAGTCCAAAGAGTAACTCTTCCCAAGATCTGTGCAAAACTGCAGTCACTTAAAAATTGACACAGAAGCTTTGGCTCTCCTCACAACTGCATCAGAGGAAAGACAAGCCTGAGGCTCACTTTAATAGTGCTAAACTACATGTTGAGCTTAAGTCCAAATGCAGCTAGTGACAGGTAACATTCATGTCCTGCTGATGCTATGAAGAGTGCTAACTCCATGTAGTACTGAATTCCTAGCTAAATGAAGACATCCACTGTCATGACCTGTTCTGCTGCATCAGATTGATGGAGTGGACAATGGAGGAACAGACTCACATGAAAATAAAAATGAGCAGCATCTGATTTTAATGAATTGGCTAACAAGCACATCTTTGTAAAGCTGAGAGCAGTGGAAAAAGACTATAGGAAGAGATTACAGTGACCCCTCCACTTTCACGAGGATTTGAGGCACAGAACCCTCATGAAAGTGGGAAAACATTTTGGATGGCACGCATATATATGGTATGGGAAAACAGTTATGGATAAAAATTTTAAAAATCATTTTTTAAGAAAAGCTCTCATTATAGCATGGTTAAAGTATAAAAAGCAGTTATATTTGAAAATACCACTCTGGGTTTCAGTGCATGAAGCCTTTTATAATAAAGAACAGCCTGAGGTCGATATATGGATTAAATATAAGGACATTTTAAAAATACAAGGAGATAACATAGATTTTAAATCTAAAGAAGAATTAAGGAAGGATGGATGGAATACACATTGACTGTTATTTAGACAATTATGGGAGAGATATAAAAAAGATAAGGAGGAAGAGGGTTTTGAGACTAAAGGAAAAGAATTTGATAAGTTGTTAAAGCCAGAGATGGAACAAAAAGTAAGTCAGATATATAAAATCTTGCTGTCATTACAAAGCGAATCAGAAATGGTTAAGACGACAATGATCAAATGGGCCCAAAATATTAACTATACTATAACGATGGAACAATGGGAAAAGTCGTGGAAGACTACCTGGAAATTGATAAAACCGGTAAGCCTACGAGAAAACTATTACAAGATGTTGCACGGGTGGTATATAACTCCAACACAAATTTTGAAGATGTATAAAAATTTAAAAGATACATGTTGGAAATGTGGCCAGAGAGGCTCGTTTTATCATGTATAGTGGTGCTGTAAATATGCGAAGAGTTTCTGGGAGTTGGTGAATAGTAAAATGCAAGAAGTGTTCAGAAAGAAATTTATTCTGTCACCAAGAATCTAGTTATTAAATATGATAGAGGAGTTACAATTAAGTAAATCGCAAAAAAAGATATTTATATATATGATAACAGCATTCAGAATTTGCTATGCCCAGGTTTGGAAATTAAAAAGTCCTCCTAGATTAGAGGACTGGTTATTAAAACTATACGATATGGCTGAAGCAGATATTGTAATAGAATCCTTGGAAGATAACATGAAAAATAAATCGAGAGAAGAGTGGAAAATGGTACGTCCGATATGGGAAGCTTGTTGGGGAAAGAAAGCCACTAGTTTTTTGGATACATGATAAGTTTAAATATTTATAGAAGAAATGATATGTCGGGAGAAATTAAAAATAGGTAATGTTAAAAGATGAAGTAAAAGGGGAATAAGGAAGCAAAAGAAGAAACAAGAAAGTGCAGCTATTTTAACAAAACAAAGGAAGGGATGAAGAAGGAATGTTATAGATAAAGGAAGCAACTGAACCTGAGTTTCGGCAATGGGGGGGGAGAAAATAAGGGGGTTATATGTTATATGTTTAAGTTCGGTTAAGTTAAGTTACATGTGGTAGGATAGAAAATAAGGTTGTCTAAGAAATCTATATGTTTATATCTTATTGTATTGCAGTGTATGGGTTTGTATTATGTTGTATTTTTTGTTATGTCCTAGTCGGTGTCAAATGTTATGTATTATTTGCTTTGTTGTTTGTTTTTTTAGTGGATTTTGGTGTTCTATTGTTATTGTTATATGTTGTGTACTTTTTTTCCCTCTTTTTAAATAAATAAAATAAAAAATAAAAAAAAAGAAAGTAGGAAAACTACAAATAACTCTCCCCTCACCATCTCCTTCCCATTCCCTTGCATTTTGCCCTGGCATGTGAGCCTTCCTTCTCAGTCCTGGGACTAGAGACAAGGGAATGGGAGAGGGAGCTCTGGAGGGGAGAAGGAAGGCATGTACGTACCTTTCTTATCCCCTTGCGTTTTGCCCAGGCGTGCTTGCCTTCCTTCTCTGCACCCAGCAAAATATAAGCGAGTGGGAGGATGAAAATGGGGGGGAAGCAAATGCACAGCTCACAAATAATCAAATTCGTGAAGGTCAAACCCACAAATGTGGAGGGAAAATGGGTTGAGGAAACCATGGCACTGAGTTTGTAAGGCCTCAGGAGGGCTATTCATAACAAGGGTCTCATTGACAGGTTTTCCATAAGCTGCAGCTAACTATGTTGGCACATTACAACAATAATAACAACAAGCAAGGGCTACAAAATGAAAAAGCAGCTCAGGATGTAAGGCTGAATCTGAGTTTAGCTCCACACAGCCCCAGGGGTATGACAGATTCAGAGAAAGTTACTGCTTTCCAAGGTTTGATGAATTACACTTTCTAGAGCATTAGCTGTTTGTTAAGCCTGAGAGATTCACTTCATTAAAAATTTACTCAAATTTTATGGGAAATCAATGTGCCATTTTAAGTTTATTGTTTGAGAACTAGCTAGTTATTGGGGAGCTGAATCTAGCCCCCCCCTTAACAGAATATGAGCTTCAAACAATAACAAAAAGGCAAGCAGTCTGGTAGACTTGTGACTTAATCAGAAAAATGTCAGAGCTCTTCTTAATTTACATTTGCCAACAGGTTTAAGGGTGTCTCAGCCTCAAGGATTGAAATGCTGTATGTGCTAATTACTCTGGAATAGCTTTGTTACCTTCAAATAGAGACAACTCATACGAAAAAAGGCTCAGAGTTACTTATATTTTTAAGATAGTCAAATTGGTGTCAGTGGCGTACGTTCAGCAGCAGCTACGGCAAGCCTGGAAATTGCACCCCTAGGTGCTGCTGCCGCCCTCCCGCACCAGGCCAGGAAGGACTCTGCTGGGGCCTGGGGAACAAGGCTGTGGTGGGTGGGGGCAGGCGGGTAGGGGGCAGCGGCAGGCGGCAGGACTACTGCTGCCACCGCAACCCCCCCCGTCAGCCAGGAAGGACCCCGATGGGGGTGGGGGGCAGTGGCAAGCCAGGCCTGGATGGGAAGATCGGGGCGGGGGGTTCCAGTTTTTTGCACCCTCCTGGCATTGGTGCCTGGAGCTTGCACTTCAGTTGCCTCACCGTAGATACGCCTCTGATTGATGTGTAGCAGTTTTTGGCGACATATGAAAGAACATTCTTCCTGATAAAAAGGAGCATCTTTTGAATATACTTTCCCATGGTAAGCAACAAGCATGAGGCCTCTGCATTGGCCAAGCACTGTGTAAATACTGGAAGCCTTATCTCCTGCTCTTTTCCTCTGTTCAACACACACAAAAAATTCAGTTCTGGCTTTTTTTCAAGCTTCCATTCAGTCTTTGTCTTATATGTTGGATCTCCATGGACAGGATAATGCACACTCCAGGTCGATTTCAGAGTTAGGAAAACCTCCTGAGAGGATTCTCAAAGTTGTTGTCCAAAAAGGTAACTCTTTCAAATGTTGGCACACCATCATCTCCTCTCAGCCCAGATCTGAAACATGAATACCAGTGCACATTGGGTTTCTTCAGTTTCTCCCCCAGTAAGTGCAGCTCTTCATGCTATCTTGGAAAATCAGTTCAACATTCTGTCAAACTGGGCAGGGCATCTTGTCTGGTAACACAGAATGGGATTGCTTCTGGAAAGAGGGCTCAATTCGGTTGGGCTATCCTTCCAACAGCAAAGAAGGACAAAGAAGCCAAAGGATTTCTTCCAGTCATACAGCACAGCTCCTCATCAAGATCGAATTAATATTCTCCTTCAGTCTCCTATGTGAGAAGCATCCTCTATAGCATTTCTGAATGTTCACATTAGAAAACAAGGGAATATATAGATTGTCCTTGCTGAAAAGCTGTGTTTTAAATGCATTTGGATTAGGGCCATTGACAGAGTTTCAGTAAAGGTTTTTCTGGGAATATGGTGCAGGAAAATCTTTCTTTCTCAAAACAATCTGTCAGTGAGCTTTCTTTTCCCTTTGTTTTTTCCTTTATTCTCCCATCTCAGCAGCACCAGTTCCTCCTTCCTGTCACTCGATCCCACTCTGCATTGTTTTTATGCCGTTTTCATGCTTACTTTCTCTTTTCCCGTTTTCTCTACCTTTTTTAAACTGTGTTTTGCCCTTTTACTTCTCCAAAGCAATAAGAGTGCACAAGATGGTTGCCTAGCAACAGCCCAAAGAACACCAAAACATCTTCATCCCCTCAAGAGAAATGGTCATTCCATGGGGAAGGGGGCTCATAGGGCAGGAATGCAGAAACGGAAAGAGAGGTAAGATAAGACGAGGTGGACGGACTATGACATTCTACCCAAATCATACATCCAGTTCTGCCAGATACATATAGAAATCATTATGATGAACATAGGAAAGCACCCACGAAGAGGAAATTGATCCTGATAAGAATCACTGAGGTAGTTCGAAAAAACACTGTATTCAACCTGTTTAATTTCTTGGGCTAGCTTGCACATAAAAATCAACAAGATTTAGACCAAACCAGCTAATGGAAGAGTATTTATTGGTTCACCAAATAATTTATAAAGGTTGGACACTTTAAATGGAAACACATTAAAGAATGATGTTATCAGTCCGAATGTATACTCTCTGTATTGTTATTAAATTAACGAAGGTTGGATGGACTAAATGAAAGCAAACTGCATTCAAGAATTCTATCATGGTTGCAGAGAAATTACTGTATTTCTATTTTCATTTTTGATCAGTTTGATGGGCCATCACAGTACTGAAAAAAGTTGTATCAGAAAGCAGGAAACAAAAACATCCAGATGATGTGGCCTTCACAATTACTGTCACAAAAGTAGCAAGACCCTAAAAGATGTTTCTTAGTTTACTGGAGAAAATACCTTCTGATGGTAGAACCTGAAATGACTAAGATGATCACAGCAGGCATAGTTTTATCTGAAGGTCTATACAAGATCATTTTGCTTGGTGGAAGTTGTTCTTTTGTCCGTCAGAAGCACAACATTCAAAACACAAAGGGTGGAAATACAAGGAGCTTCCATCATCGCGATCCTAGACCATGGTTGTGGCCTTCCAGATTCAGGCCCTTTTCGCACTGCATTTGCCATACGAAAAGGCCCCTGGAGCGTCACGTGACTGCGAGGAGTGGTCCACACGACACACTCGCAATCGCACAACACTCCAGGGGCTGGCAGGCACCGATCGCACACTATTTCATTTTCGGCTTTGAGTCAAAAATGGTGCGCGATCACGCATCATTCCAGGGCCCCACGCACACTTGATGTGCATGTGGAGCTCCGGAGCCGCAGCACTCACGCTTCCTGCCCCAGCGCAGCCTGGGAAAATCTCAGGCTGCACTGCAGAAAGAAGAGGAGGGGCTGTCGCGCAAGCAAGCAGCTGCTGCAGAGCTGAACCAACGCGGATGTGAGAGCCTCTCGCAAGAGGATGCTCGCGCGATCCCTGCACTCCAGCTTCACAAAAAGGCGAGTTGCGGAAAGGGCCTTAGTTGAACTCCATTTCTCATGAGCGTTTGCCAAAATGATGGATAGTGAGGAATTGTGGGAGTAGCAATTCACAAACTGATAGCTGGCCAAAGATTCTCCACCTCTGCCATACTGCTTTTAGTACCATATTTAGAAGCAGAAATCAACCAAATATTTAGTTCTAAATTAAAGTTTGAAGTATATTGAACTGCACAGGCCGCCCTTCCTCCTTTTTTTCCTTTTTTTCCGGAGTGTTTCAGCCTCAAAAACCAATGGGAGCAGTTTTGGGATAAAGACCAGTAGCTCATTCTTCCTAGATGTAAATCTGGGGTTAGACTATTCTTTTTGTCTCTCCTCTTGCTTTCTACTATTGTCTCTTTCTTCTGTGCTCTTCAAAGGAATATGTGGTGTGGGGGAAGATTCAATAGACACCAGCAAAGTGAGGTAAATGCAGGACCATCAAATTTTAATACATGTGTTTTATTTAAGAATTTAAATTATGATATATAATGACAGCTCAGCTGTAGTGACCAACTCAGCATATAAGTGAACTAAGGTGGTGTCTAAGATACTAAGACTCTGGTTAGATGTTCAATGGACAGTAATAAACATGCAGGCCGCATGAGCAGCAAAGCATGTCTCTGTGATCTGACTGAACACCAGATATCTACAATGAACAAACATTTCAGAGAGCTGCCATTGTGTTATCAGTTTCGGTACTGTGTCAGGAAAGGCACTACTGAATCATTGTTCCTGACTCAAGAACCACATTCTGTTCCTTTTTCTCCCTTTGTTGTATGTGTCTTCTGTACAAACTTTATCAGCAAGGCTTGAGTTAGATATCGATTTTCTACACTGTTTAAAACAGAGATGGAAATCATATGGCCCTCCAGATGTCATTGCACTGCAGCTCCCAATAGCCTTATTCAGCATAGCTAATGGTGAGGAATGCTGGGAGCTACAGTCAATAACATCTGGAGGACCATATGATTCCTAAACCAGTCTAAAAGGTTCATCAAAGACGACCTTAAAGCGTATATGCAGTATACTCAGGGATATCCAGAGAAGGCTAATTCAAGCTCGTAATTCAAGCTCATAATGGGAAATGATAATGAAGAATAATTAAGAATAACTGTGACAGACAAAATAGGCATGGTGATGTCATTATTGTGGGGTGTACATACCTTCACATCACCTGTCCACTTATGGCAGCCTCATGAATCTCATAGGGATTTCTTAGGCAAGGAATGCTCAGAGGTGCGCGGTTTTGTCAGTTCCTTCCTCTGAAATATAGCTATAATGCCTGGTGTTCATTGATGGTCTCCCATCCAAGTACTAACCAGAGCTATACAAACCAGGTACTAACCAGGGCTAACCCTACTTAGCTTCCAAGATCAGACATGATCTGGTGACCTTAGGGTATTTAGGCTGTTTGTTTGTTTAGGCTTTATTAGGCTAACTCAAATGAGCTCTGTAAGCCTTTAACATGTGTTTCGTCGCAAGAATAGATGGCACCAGAGGAGAAACAAGTGTATCTCTACCCAACAAAATATTCATTCCCCCATTGTGGAAATCCTATGGTTACTTGAAGGGAAGAGATTCTCCTAGACCAGTCATAATGGAAGACTGGAAGTTAAGATAAGGCTATTGTCCTAAATACGCTTACTCACAAGTTAACTCCATAAAAATCAACAGGTTTAGAACTCAGTTAATAGTTTGACATAGATAATCATTTTTCATTCAGTCATTTTATTGCTTCTGTGCTCCCACTCTGTGTGTGTGTGTGGGTGGGTGTTGGTGCTGCTGATGTGTACACATTTAGATTTTCTTCCTTTTCTTCTCCTTCCCTGTAAATCTAGAAAGATAACAAGCCAGATAAATATTATCTTTAAAATGTTAAAAGAATTTGAATTCTCTGGCAACTGTTACAGTCACAGCAAAATAACTAGGAAACTGCTGAATAAATAAATGTAGCGGGCAGCTACATGAAGATATCTGTGTGGAGGAAATGAATGATGAAACCAATTAAAATGGTGATAATTTGCAGTTGCTGATGGAACTCAGGCTCATGATCACAGACAACCATGGCTTATCTTTGCTTTATGGGAATGAGGGAGTGCCTAATGGCTGTAAACCTTTCCTCTGACTACAGATACTTTGATGTAGCATGATGAACAACAGAATCAACTTGTTTCAAAAAGTACAGATACCAAACATTGAGCTAACTTGCAACATTTTATTGCAGAATCTACAAAGAACTAGATCTGTAATCTTAGCATTCTACCCATTGTTACCTGTACAGTTATAAACAATGTTTCCAGATTTCAGCCACTTGCCATGAACAGTTTTTCCTGCCTATAATCAAAACAACACGAACAAAAATTCCAACCCCAAACCAAAAATATCTCCTAGTAAGTCTACTGATTTTTTTGGCATGGGGTAGTTCTTTGTTCATGCCAAAGTAACATGGTGGGAGAAAATGTCTCATGCCATTTATCAGCAAATTGCAATGCAGCAAAGCAGAAATGAAGTAGTTTCCTTGTCAGCTGCTTGATGTTGTTTGTGTGGAAACTGAAACTGCTTTTACTGGTGAGACATTGCAATTAAGTGGAGTTTAGAAATACTTCAGAATACAAAAAGTGTACATTGGCATCCCGTTAGTGATTTATGATGGTGTTAGGTCCAACACGTGCCATTGCAACTCTCTTTTTTTGGCTGTTGCATAGATCAGAATTCTGTTCTGACCATGCAACAACCAAAAGCACCTCCAACCACATGCAGCCCCATCAATGTGGCCACTTCCAGGTTATCAGCGACTGAGAGGATCAGTAGCAGCGCACACAGCTATTTTCCTTTAGCTGGATGTTCTGCAAGGTTGTCATCTCCAGGAATGTCCTGATGACCCCCAAAGGTCCTTGCAGGGATCTGTCACTGTGCCTCCAACTAAAAGAAAAAAAACTGGATGCTTCTTGTCTGAGGCCTCCTCTTTCAGACAAGGCCGTGTTAGAGGAGCTGCATGGCTTATAAGGTAGGTTTGAATGAGGCTAGCCTCAAGATACACAGCTACAAAAATATGTTTGCCTCCTGAGTTAGGATCTCAGCCTTTATTTTATTTGATTTTATTTTACTATTTTTTCACATAGTGTTTTCTGGCTCTCTGGCCCTTTCCACATGTGGGGGGGGGACGGGCGAAAACACCCAAAAATGGAGCTTACCGGCAGCCGGGTAAGTCCGTCGCGACGCTCGCTGCTCTGTAGTCCTCCAGCATCCCAAATGGCGGCTTCCTGTTGGTGGAGACTCTCCACCAACCAGAGAAGCTCGCCAGCTGGAAGCCCGCCCCCGGCAGATCTGCAGGCACACACTTGCGTGCGCCTGCAAATCCGCATCGGAGTCGAGCGACGGAGCAGCACGGGGCTGTGCGCTCCGTGCTCTTTAAAAACCTCGAAAAAGAGGTTTTTAAAAAACACGCAGCGTGGCTAGTTCCAGCCACTCTTGAGTGGATTCTGGTGTGGAACTACAAAAAGTAGTCCACGCCAGTCCACTCTACGGTGTAGAAGACCTCCGTGAGAGGTTGCTCTGCACCATTACAGAAGCCCGGTGTGGAAATGGCCTCTGTGTTAAAAAAAAAAAAGACAAATTAAAACAGGTTAAAATGATGCCAATGTTGCTTAAAATGATGTAAAACCATGTATATGCAACAGTTTGTGCAGAACTAATTAGGTCCCAAAACCTTTAGTGGACAACCATGTATTTACATGGCACTAGAATGAGAGCAATGTTGTCACCAGTTCCATGACTGAGATATACCCAGCAATACATTGGAATTCTCATTGGGGTCAGAAAATATCCCACAATTCAAACAGTGTTTGTGTTTTTTAATCCTAGCACAAGAGGGTGAAGAAATATTTATGAAACATTTTTAAAATGTCAGCTGTTTAGGACCAAGCTGTGACTGATAGCATTTGGCTAGCAAAATGAGACAATTTGCAAATATATTCTGTAGGTTATTTTAGAAGACTTACTCTGCTACAAACTTAAATAGCTTCCCAATTATAATTATTTGCAGTAATGTGTCTCTTAGCAGCTCAGTGTATGATACTGCAGTGTATGTTATGATCTGGAACAATCTAGAATGAGTAACTATGAATATAAACATGTTTTGCTATTGTAGCAAACTTTATAGTGTTCATAGTGTGCCATTTTCTCCAATTAAGTGCTAACATACCTTCCAGCATTTCAAAGATGAAAACAACACTCATGTGGCCAAACAACATCAGAGTGTGGTCAAGATGACAAGTTATTAATGATATTAATAGCAATTAATTATAATAATATAATGAGGAAGAATATACAAGCTACAAGATGCTGCATCGGTTTCTCTTGCTTGAATCTACTGGGAAAGGCAAAGTTCTGCCCCTCTTCTCTCACTGCTGCTGAACTAGTTGAATGCAAACTACTTTTTCACTTTGAACTCAATTTGCAACAACTGAAGTAAGCTGAGGACGAAAGAGGAGAGTGGGAAGGGTGAAAGAAACTTGGACATTTTAAAAGCGGCTTAAAAATTAAACTAAAGAGAATGAATCAGGGCTGTCCCTGCCAAATCGGGACAGACGGAGAACATGTGCTAAGAGAAAATATTTGCTTATTTGGTGTACAAAAATATATCTAACCTGCCATATATCTGTGAATCTCAATTATAGCCAATAACAATGGCCTTTCAATAACTATAAAAGAATGTTAAACATTTCAGCATAAGGAAAAGAGGGAACAAAACAAAAGGCCTTTCTACACTATGCAGTCATAGCACTTTCCAAGTCACCCATCAATTTACAGCAACCCTATGTATTTCATAGGGTTTTCTTAGGAAAGAATAATCAGATGTATTTTTGCCAATTCATTCCTCTAAAATATAGCCTATAGCAGTTGGTATTCATTGGTAGTTTCTCATCCAAATACTAACTACAGCTGATTGTGCTTAGCTTCCAAAATCAGACAGGATCTGGTGCCATAATAGTATGCTTATTACATAATTTAAGATATACAGATGACACCATAGTGCCAGCAGAAAATACATAGCAAAGACTTGGAATGGTTACTGAAGTCGAGGAAGAAAGTGCAAAAGCAGATTTACAGCTGGACATCAAGAAAACAAAAATAATGACCACAGATGATTTATATAACTTTAAAGTAGATGATGAAGACGTTGAAATAGTTCAAGATTTTCCATACTGGCTTGGTCATTATTCAGAATAGAGACTGCAGTCAAGAAATCAGAAGAAGATCAGGAGCTGGAAGGTCAGGTATGAGAGAACTTGACTAGATACTGAAGTGTAAAGACATATCATTGTCCAACTTCCACAGTCATACATAGAACTGGAAATACAATGGCATGGATCATCTTAACTTTACTGTTCAAGATGATCCATGCCAATGTATTTCCAGTTCTATGTATGACTGTGAAAGTTGGACAATGAAGAAAGCTGGTAGAAAGAAAGTCAACTCATCTGAAATGTGATGCTGGAGGAGAGATTTATGGATATAGTGGACTGCTAAAAAGCATTGGCGTCGTTAGGAGGGTCCAAGGGAAAGCACTGGTGACACCATCAGAGGGAGTGACTGCAAAATGATTGTCTACCCCTTTTCTCTCTTCCCCCACATTACAAGAGCCCATACCGCTTCATGAAGGATGACCACTCTCTTTTTTTCTCCCTCCTTTTTCCCCACTGCCAGGCCATGGTGACTCCAGGCGAGGCAACAAGAAGCATGAGTGGTAGTGTCTGGGAGTGTGGCAGGTCCAGGCATCCTCAGGTGTCCTGATTTTCATAGAAATCAAATACCTAAATAATGAATTATAAAACTAACACAGTCAGAAAGTAGTTACTTTATTGGTGCAATGGATGACATAGTTACTTTTTACATTTGCAGTCAGTAAAAGTAATCAAAAGTAATTTTGAGGCATTTCACAGTATTTTGACAGGAATTTCTCCTGCCGTTCTGCTGAAGTTAAAGCACTGAGCAAAAACAATTAAATCATTTTAACAAAATTGACCCCAACATGAAATTGAATTGCTTTTCCAAACACTGGAACAAGTGATGGTAGTGAATTGCTTTTAAAAAGGAACTTTCCAAGCTCTGTGTCCAATACTTTGCAATATTTTTTGTATAAGCCTATCTGGGTTTTAAGATACTCAGGGAAGGGCCTTCTCCTGTCCCCCTTAGAGGCACATTAGCTGGGAACTTGAGAAAAGGCCTTGTTAGTGACTGCCTCCAAGATTTGTCAAGGCAGGTTAGGCTGGCTCCCTCTTGTTGTTCTTCCACTGCCAAGCAAAGATGTTTGTATTCATGCAAGGCTTTGGTGCTTCGTTTGGGTTGCTGTCAAAGAGACTTTGACTGATTGCTGCAGTGTGCCTTCAGTCATTTCTGACTTCTGATTTAAGGGGCTTTTCTTGATAGAACTTGTCCAGAGAGGGTTGCCCTTGCCTGCCTCTAAAGCTAAGAGAGTGTGACTTGTCCAAGGTCACCTAGTAGATTTCCATGGGAATTTCAACCATCCTCTCCCAGTGTTCCAGTGGCTCTCTTGAACTGGTTAGATAACTGTTGTTTTTGTTAATATGTTTTTAAGCTTTGATTGTAAATATTTGAATATTACTATGTTAGTTGCCCTGACTTCTTTGTCAGAAGGGTGAGATAGAAAGGTGACAAATGCATGTTAGAAAAGAAAGACAATTGGTATGTAATCTCTCTCCCCAGCACCTCCCTTGCAAGTGAAGAAAAACAGGACGTTCCTGGGCCAATGATTCACCTGGGAGAGGTGACAGACAACCGGGTCTGCCTGGGTTGTCTCTCCAATTCCAGGAACGAACGCTTGTGTCAATGTGTCGGGTACACATGTTACAAAGTAATCTTCTGATGCAAAGTCAATTCCTCCTTATCGGTTTATACTATATTTTAGCCAATTTATGAATACTCCGAATAAATCGTGTCGGATGGCAGTTAGTGCTCTGGTACAATAATCGCCGTTATATGCTTGGTCATTTTAGTGGAAGCGGGGGGGGGGGAATAATTCACAGCTACCGCCATTTCTGCACTAGACTGTTGGAGCGCTGTTGTTCGGCTTTCACCATCCTATGGGATCCTGGGGTTTGCAGTTTAGGCCCCTCCCGAAACTGCAAACCCCAGGATCCCATAGGATGGTGAAAGCCGAATAATAGCACTGCAGCCATTCCCGCACTAGACTGTTATAGCGGTATTATTCCACTTTCAACATCCTATGGAATCCTGGGGTTTGCAGTTTCGGGAGGGGCCGGCAGGCCCCTCCCGAAACTGCAAACCCCAGGATTCCATAGGATGTTGAAAGTGGAATAATAGCGCTATAACAGTCTAGTGCTGGAATCGCCCTAATCGAACGAGCAGCGAGGGACTGAGCCGTCACTGCTAAAACCCAATTCCCCAGGTGCGCCCTCTGGCGGCCAGAGGCGGAGGAGACGGGCTCGGAACCGCCGGCGAAGAGAAGTGGGCGGTTCCCCGGGAGGCGGGGCCGACTACGTGCTGCCCGCGGCCGCCCTCCTCTTGAGTCAGAGGCGCGCTGCGAGCTGCCTGCGAGCGCGAGTAGCAAACGGGGGGCGCCGAGCGAGCGAGCGAGCGAGCCAGGCGGGCGGGCGCTGCGGCGGTGGCGCGCGGGGACGGAGTCAGGAGCGCCTGGGAGGCTGCGCGTTCCAAGAAAGTTACATTCCAGGGTCGGAGCGGCGGCGGCGGCGGCGGCGGCGGCAAGAAGCGGGAGCCCGGCGGCCACTTTCTCACGGAGGCGGAGGTGGATCCTGCAGCCCTTGTGGAGCGAGGGCGGAGAGGAGGCGAACGGCGGGGGGGTTTCAAACTGGGGGCCGAGAAAATGAATCGGAGCTTTAATAAATCTCAGAGTCTGCGGTATTTTGGTTATAGCGCGGTGGAAGTCAAAAGCAAGGTAAGGACGGGGTGGCCGCCCTTGGGAGCCGAATGAATCCTCCACTTTCCTTCATTTGGGTTCCTCCGGTACCTTTTCTCCTCCCCCTCTTCCCTTTAGTTCCCTCTTTCCAATGAATGGAGGGGCTCCTCTCTCCCCCCCCGCCTCCGTGAGGGGCTTGTTGCTTGGCTTTTCGTGCCTTTAAAGCCGAACTTTCTGTGATTTTTCTCTCAAGAGGGGCGAGACTGGAGGTTCTGGCCGCGACTTGCCTTCTCCCGTAGGGGCTTTCGGTGTATGGAAGGGCAGGAGCCGAGCGGGCTCTACCCGCACCGCCCCTCGGCTTCCTCCTCCCCCGTGAAACGGGCTGCTTCCCTCCCTCCCTCCGCCGCCGCCGCCACGGGGGCCGTCTCCCCTAGCAACGCGCCCCGAGACCTCCAGGGCATTTGCCATGGGGGGGGTGGAGGATTGGGGCCTTCCGCGCGCCCCCCCCCGTCTTGTTTTGTCACCTTCTTCCCCCTCTGGAGGGTCTGAAGACTTCAGCTTGGGGGGGCTGGCGGGGTCCGGGCGGCGACTGCAGCGGCGCGTTGCTTGCTGGGGGGTCTCCTCGCGCCCAACAAAAGGGAGCGCGCGAGCCTGAAGTCCCCCCTCCGCCCCTCGGGAAGAAAACAAGAGTGGGAGGGGGAGGAGGAGGCGCGGCGGGGGTCGGGTCGAAGGAGAGCCCGAGGGGGCCGCGAGCAGGAAGGGCGGGCGGGCATGCCGGTGGCGGCCGGCGGCGCCGCGCGGCTTGCCCGGCCTCCCTCCCAAATCGGGCTAAACTTGATCGCGGCTCGCGTGGGAGGGACGCCCGAAGGAGCGCCGCGCTCGGCAGGCTTTTGTTCCAAGGCGCCCCGTGCCTCGCCTTCCTTCCGAAGGTTTGGGCTTCTTTGCCTTTCTTTTTTTGTTCTTGCGGATTTTTGAAGAACGGTTTAGATTATGGTGGGCAGGAGGGAGATAGCATTCCTTTTCTTCAGTCCCCCCCCTCCACAGCCCACATCTCTCCCCCCCCGCCCCTGTTTCACCCCCCCCCCCTTCTTCAGCGGCTCCTGTTCAACTCCTGACTCTTCCCCCCCCCTCCCTCTGTAAACGCCAAATTAGCCTTCGGTGAAATCCCATCCTAGCTCTCGCTCTGGATGTCTGAGGGAACTTTTCTTCGCCTGGCGCTCCTGCTACTACTTTGCATGTCTTCAGCTCTGCGAACTCGCTTGCCTCGTCGTGTTTAAACTTGTTGGGACGGTTGCGCCTCTCCTTTCTTTCTTTCTTTCTTTCTTTCTTTCTTTTTTTTCCTCCTCTTTCCTCTCCCGAGCCTTCTAATTTCTCCTTTCTTATAGAAGAGCGTGCGCACCGGGGCTCTGCTTGCAGAGAACTGGCTGATAACTTTCTCCACGGTTGTAGTTCTCCCCTGGAAGGCTGAGAGGTGGTCTAAAGCGCATCTCGACTCATTGATTCTATGGCCATTGCTACCCAAGACTGTTATAGTGGTATTATTCCACTTTCAGCATTCTATGGATGTTGAGGCCGCTCCCTAAACTGCAAGCCCCAGGATTTGCATAGGATGTTGAAAGTGGAATAATACCATTAGAACAGTCTAGCATGAAAATGGCCTATGAGTGCAAGCTGGTCAGCTTGCTTCCCCGCACACACACACACACACACACACACACTTTTGAAGACCCCTCTGAGGAATGCTGAACTTGAGCAAAGCAGCCTTTCTTGCGGTAGGACTGAGCCAGGCCAATGACAGGGTGCCTGTGCGGGTAATGAGGCATAAATAATACACCACGGATGCACATGCTTGGGTCTCAGCCTCAGATTCCAAAAAGCTTCCCAGTTTTAAAAACAATCAGCAAAGGCTGATGGGGAGAGGGAGCCAGTCCAAACAGCTATCTAGTTTAGGAGGAGGGAAACTGGAGCCTGCCGGATGATGTTAGACTCCTGTCAGCCAGATTGGCTAGGGATGATGAGAGTTGGAGTCCAGCTGCCTCTGGAGGGACATAACTTCCTCACCCCTGACCTCAGTCTGTAAAACATGCTGGCAACAGCAGCCAGCTGGCAACGAACATCCACAGCTTCCCCTCCCCCACTGGATATCTGTCTGATATTTGGAGGTGTCGTACCTCTGAACATGCACACTCCATTTAGCCATTATGCCTGAGAGCCGTTGATAGACCCATCTGCCCTGGATAATGGTCATTTAAAAAAACGTCAGTTAGTGGCCATCCTCATATCTAGTGGCAGTGGATTCTCACAAGCTGGCAGTGTGATGCGCAGAACGATATGGCCCACTGCTGAGTATTCTCCCAAATGGAGAGCCAGGCCTACCATTAGTCAGAGTGGGGCAATTGCTTCAGGCTACAGACCCCTTTTCTCTTCCCCAGGGCCATTTCCCCTCTGTAGGAAGATGGAGCTGTGCGTTTCAGGGGACTTGCACTATAAATCTCCTCCCATGTAGCTTGCTGTCGGCGGAGTATGTTGACCTGTCACCAGTGTTGATGCAAGACTCAGTCACAAGCTGCCAAATCAGCTTTGGAATTGGAATTGGGGGCAAGGGGTTTGAGGTGCATTTTGGCCTTTGCTCCAGGCAGCAAAATGTCTTGGGTCCAATCTGGCCAACCTGTTTCACCAAGTGAACCCAAAGTCTAATATTGTGAAAGAAGGAACAAAATGTTCTTATTCCCAACCACCATGTTCATATTATTTGTAATTATATAAACCTCTTGTTGCATCTTTTCTGATCATTCCCACCCAAGTAAAAAGATTCTGAGATATTTTAGTCTTTCTTCAATGGGGATGCAATTAAAACACCTTGGCCCTCATGCCATGCCTGCTATGACATTATTACTACATCACAGAATCTTCTGTGATATCCTAGAGAACTCTTGTAGCAGAGGCTCTGTTCAGGGAACTGGCTGTTGTCCTGAGAGAAACATGATGCCAGAGATGTGTGGTTTTGGTATGATGACTGGTATCCTTTGAATTGTGCTGATCTAGGCAACTTATTAAGGAAGACACTGGTCTGAATTCTAGTTGGAGTAGACCCACTGAATCTGTTGAACTTACATAAGTCTTTTCAAGTTCCTAATGGGATTTGGGCCTCTGTGGCTGGGTAGACTTTGTTAACAGTCTTTCTTAAAAGTCTTTCCTAAGTCACCCAGTCATGTTGTCCACATTACTGTAGCTGTTTTGGTTTCTAACCTATTTTGCTTACCTTTTTGACCATGCTTGGTCTCAGCTGCTGATACTGTCTCATTTTTGCAAGCTATGCATTAAGTCCTTTGGGCAGGAATTTGCATTGCTTCCATAATCTCTGGAGCAGCTTTTAGTCTAATATTGGCACTAAACCAGTGTTACACTGGTGAGTAAGACATGTTAAGTTTAATTTCTTTCATTCCTGTGAGCGGGTTCCTTACTGTTGTCTTTTCCAGCTGACTTTGGCCGTGCAAAAAAACATGGCCAATAATATAGGTCCATGGCCAACCTATTTCCCTTTGGATAATTTTGGAGTTGAGTGCAATCAGAATGAGAGCCAGCGTGATGTAGTGGTTTGAACATTGGACTATGACCTTGGAGACCAGGGTTCACTTCCCTGCTTGTCCATGGAAACCTGCTAGGTGACTTCAGGTGCATCACATGCTGACAGCTCCAGAAAACCCTGTGATAGGTTCACCTTACGGTCACCATAAGTCGGAAGTGACTTGAAGACGTGTAGTAACAATCAATCAGTATGCTTTTCATCAGAGTCAAGTAAGGCTGTGAAGGTGTTGAACTAGTGCCTGGATGCTTTAATGGTCTGGGTAAGAACCAATAAAGAGAACTGAACCTAACAAGGTGGAGGCTCTAAAGAAAGGTGGTTCCTAGGTCTGGGAATTGGGTAAGCAGCCAGCCCTGCATTTGGGTTGCATCTCCCTTGAAGGAGCAGGTCTGTAGCCTAGATCCATCTTTGTCATTGGTGGCACAGGTGGATTTCATGGCTACAAGTGATTGGGGCCAGCTGTGTTCTTTCCCAGATAGTGATCAAGTGGTTTCAGTAGTTCATGCACTAATGGCTTGAAATTTCCCATTTAGACTGCTGCAGTGCACTGTACGTAAAGCTGCATTTGAATAGAGAATATAGCTAGTTCGTTATGTACCAGATCGCTGACAGAAAACACCTTGTACAAACCACATTACACCTGTTATGAAAGAATTATACTAGCTGTCAATGTATTTTGAGTCTGACTTCAAGGTGCTGTTAATGATTTTTAACCAGCCTAGACCTCAGCACTTGAAACAGTGGATCTCCTTATATGTGTACCTGTCTGAGCATGCAGATCTGCCCAGGAGATTCTCCGCTGTATCATACCAGTGGGAGCAATAGGTCATGTGGAGAGGCCGGAGAGCATCTTTTGTGCTGTAGCACCCCAGTTGGAATGCTGACCTCTGACACTTGATCATGGTGCACATTCTGATGATAGGCAATATAACGCCTGTGCTGTATTTGACATTTTTGATAGTTCAAGTATAAATTGGTCATTGGTCATTAGATACCTTCAAGTCAACTCTGTGACACCATTTTCTTGGCAAGATTTACTCAAAGGAGATGTGCCATTGCTTCCTCCAAAGCTAAGAGAGTGTGACCTGCCCTCAGTCACCCAGTCTGTGGCTGAGTGTGGATTTGAACCCTGATCTCTTGATGGGGATCTAACAACCTAGTCTAACACTCAAACCACTACACTGGCTTGTGTATATAAACTTTAATTTGCCCATAATCTTGATCAGGGATAATAGTTTTCTCAGGCTAACGCAGACATCTTAATATACTCACAGACTGTATCTATGAAAAGTATACTGTGGGAGGGCTTCTTGTTCCACTGTCCTTCTGAAATAAGAAATGGGGACCAATAAATACTTCGTTAGTCTTTCTCAGCTATCCTATGGGCTAGGACCTTGTAGGTGAGGTTTAACAATAGCTGTAGCATGGGTGGTGTGCCATTCATGTTTATTCCCTTGCAAGAGTGCTTGTTTGAGGGCCTCATACATTTGCTAGTTCTCAGCACATCTACTGGAATCTGTGTGAAATGCTTATACCATTCTATGCATGTAAATTACAGTGACCCCAGGGCGAACCTATCGCAGAGTTTTCTGAGGCTGAGAGAATGTGATGCACCCAAGGTCACCCAGTGGGTTTCCATGGTCAAGCAGAGAATCAAACCGTAGTCTCCAGGGTGGTAGCCCAACACTCAAATGATTACACCATGCAGGCTCAGTGCTTATACCATTACTGATGGTGAAATAACTGCGCTGTATATGCAGTCAGTTAATATTGATGTTCTGTCTCTGCTGGTAATGTTTCCTAAAAGTTGTCTGTTACCCCCAGGCTGTGGACCAAAAGTGGCAAAAATAATTTTTGTCTTGGCGAAGTTATTATTTTCCTATTAGAAATGACTGTGGTATTAAAGAAGAGGGAATTGCCGTCATGTGTGTGTGTTTGTTTTTAAAAACACTAATGGTATGAAGCTGTGCCACTGGCTCTGTGTGACTTACCTAGTAGGCAAGGCAGAGGCTAGTCTTAAAAGCTAAAGAAAAAATTGTTTGGCCAAAGAGTAGCATAGCTCTGAGTGATTAACTCCACTCAACTACATTCCTAGTAAATCGATTATAATTAGCGTGTCATGTTTGCAGTCCTTTCTCTAGGCAATGCTAACGTTTTTTACTGGTATCTTGAGAAATATTCAGGTTAAGGGGCTTGCCTGTAGGGGATGATTGAGGAAAACAAAAGATCAGTATTTTTGAAAATGTGTTTTTCCTTCCTGCCTTGATTTGAGAATCTACCTCTTATTCCAGTTATCATTCTCCTGCTAGAAACATCCAGTTTTTATATCAGGATCCTTCATGCAGATAACTTGTGTTTATATTTCAAACACATCACTGGTTTCCTTTTTAGCATGCAATGATACATCTTTACACTTGAGGATCTTGTCTAGTTCCTTCATAGCTGCCCTTCCAAGTCCTAGTCATCTTCTGATTTCTTGATTCCAGTCTCTGTTTTGATTAATAACCAAGCCAAGTTATGAAAAGTCAGGATGGAAACCAGGATGGAAAAGGCTGTATATAGCAAGATCTCACTTAATAATTCTTAAGTTTGTGACCTTATTCTGTACACATTTCCATGGGAATAAGCCTGATTACTCAGAAGGAAGTCTTGCTGTGTTCAGACATGCCTAGGACTGGGTTGTTCAGCCTTCAAGACAAAACAGCAAGTGGAAATTCTTTAAAAAGGCAAAAGTGATAGGTTTGATAAAAGGGCCTCTATTAATTTCTTTAGGAATGCAAAATACAAGAGCTTGGAAAAATTTCCTGATCATTAAAAAACACTTTTTAAAAAATTAAATGAACTGTCTTGTTAAAATCAGTTTAGTTTTTTAGTTTAGTATAAAGGTATTTTAAAATATAATGATAAGAATAAAAGCTACAACACATACTCATTGAAGACTCTTCTGCTCACCTGATAAGTTGGCCAATTCCTGTTTAAACAAAAAAAATCTTTGCCTTCCAGAGAGGCTAGCTTCTTGTAGAAGATATTCCCATAGCTGAGAGCATCCACCCAGAAGGCACTTCTTACATATCTTTACCAGATAGGCCTGTGACAGTGGTGGTCCTTGAGGACCTTCAGCTTCAGGTACATTCATATAGGGAGATAAGATCTTACAAAGATCTAAACGAACAACATTAAAATTAAAAATGCTTTGGAAAAGGTATTGCTTGGCTGGACCAGTCTAAATCAGATACAGGTCAAAATGCCACTTGTCATGTGATAGTCTTCCTAGCAGATGTTCATGCTGTCATCTGTTACATTTTTTTAAAAAAATTAGATCTACTCATCCCTGTGTTGTAAGCAGTCAAAGCTTGTCAAAACCTGTCTTGAGAACTTGAAAGTTAAGAGGGAGTACTCATGTTTTCTTGTTTATCCTCTTATGGAAGAAATGGGAATGAGTGGGTGTATTTCAGCATCTTGGGCCTCCAGGTGTAATAGGGTTGGAATTGTGGCTTTCCTTTGTGTTTAAAGGGGAAAAAATGATGGAACTAGGAATAGTGGAATAGTATGCTCCGTATTTAGATCTTTTAAACAGCTTAGAGAAGGCTGCTTCAGTCCTTTGGGCTGGAATGTTTCTTGATCCATAGCTGTTTCTTATTACTGTAAGGACAATCTGCTGGAGGAAACTGAATTCAGAGGGCCTTTCGGTAATATGCAACTTAATTGTTAGCCAGTGAGGTTCTTGCTTTGCTATTGTGTATGTTTGGTTGTGCTGAATTGATGAAGATTACCTGAGTAGTGTTAAGCACAATTGTTAACTGCTGTCGAGTTAACTTTAGCTTAGTGACCCTATAAATGAGAGACCAGCAAGTCGCCCTGTCACCAGCACTGGTGAGTTCCTTGATAGAGTCTTTCCTTCTGTAATGCAGTCTTCCTCTTTTCCTGCTGCTTTCTACTTTACAAACATTATTTTCTTTTCTAGTGAGTTATGTCATCCCATTATGTGTCTAAACTACAACAACCTCAGTTTAGTCAGCTTGGCTTCTAGAGAGAATTCAGGCTTGATTTGCTCTAGGATCCATTTATTTGTCTTTTTAGCAGTCTATGGTATCTGTAGAACTCTTTCCTGGTACCATATTTCAAATGAATTTATTCTTTTCTTACAGCTTTCACAGCCATACATATATCTCTCCTCACTATTAATGCCAATCCATTTATTCTTAAATTTTCATTTCCTGAGTAAAACACTATATAATTATCTGATTAAAAGCGTCCCATTCCTGCCCACTTTAGCTCACTCACCCCAAGTATTGCAATGTTTATATGTTCCATTTCTTGTTTTACTATGTCTAACTTCCCCGATTCACGCTTCCCACTTTCCCTGTCCCTATAATATATGTTGTGCAGCCTCAAACTTTCCATTCATCTCCAAGCACATCAGTAGCTGAACATCTTTTTGGCTTGAGTCCAGTTGCATCATTAGCCGCAGAGCTACTCATACTTGTCCTGTGCTCTTCCCCAGTGGTTTGTTAAATACCTTCCAACCTGGGAATCTCATTTTCTGGCTCTATCTCTTGTTTCATTTTGGAATCTGTCATCATAGGGTTTTCAAGGCAAGAAGACTTCAGGAGTTGTTTACCATTGCCTTCTTCTAGATAGTGCTAACAAGTGCTAGCTGTGGTGCCACTGCTGTTGTCTCTGAGGGATCCTCCCACCAATGTTACTCCATGCTACTGTTACTGCCCAGTAGCTATTTGGCACACGTAATCTGGTTCCTCAGCAAAAGCCTGTCTGGTCTGGGAGAGACCCTGCTTGCAGCACTATACTGCTATCAGCATAGCGTCTTGCCTCCCAGGTGCACACAATCCCACCACCAGAGAATGGTAGTGTCATGGTGAGTTCAGCTGAACTAGAGTTTTTTTTAAAGAGAACGTTTCGTGGTTTGTTATTATGCACAATGCAAACCTTTAAGTGTTCTTTTCTTTACAAAAGAACTCTAGTTCAGCCAAACTAGTGCAGAAAAAACTTGCAGCACAAGGTTACCTCCTAATCCATATTCCTCCTCCTGTTTTGTGTTATGTATTTGCTTCCTATGATTATGAAAACTGGTTATCTCATCTTTGGCCTGCCATTGTAGCTTGGTGACTTTGAAAAAACTGCTGACCATTTTCGGCATGTCTAATAACAAGTAGTCCAATACTAGATCTTATCTTTTCTTGTTTTGTCATGTTACTATGTGGGACCAGTTACAAGAACAACACCTTGAAAATCTAGAATGCCTAGTTCTCTAGTGGTGGTAGCTGGCATTATCTTCCATTTGTTGATCCTAAACCACTGTGCATACATAACTTTTCCAGACTCTGGCTGTTATCTGTTCTGGCTTACTACTTACAGTGTGTATGTTGTTTTGGGTATTCAGGGAGTTGTTCAAGAAAGTAATTTTTCCAATTTTCTGATTCCAACTCACAAAGAGCTAAATATATATGATTGCTTGTTACTTCAGCTCCCAAACTTGTTATAGTGACTGGCAGTTTCACGTATTTTATACCGCACCATTCTGCTAGAATGCATGTAGAACTACCATCCCCTGCAGTTCAGTATAGTCAGTGTCAACATGCTTCATAATAAACTGATCTACCAGCAGAACCTTTTGTTATATCCACTGGATTTTTAAGGATTTGTTCTTCTATTTTAACATTAAAACCTATATTATGAAACTTGATAAAGTCCACACTAGGAGTCATCCTCATGTCCCAATACATGTTACATCCAAATAATGTACCTGTAGCCAAGGGTTGGGCAACTGTGGTGGGCATGCAGGCCATGCACCCACAGTGGGCTATAGCACCTGCAAATCAGATAAAAGTCTGACTCAGAAATGAATTCGCTTCTGGGTTTCTGGCATTTCCAGGATTTTTTTTAAATTGTTTTGGAGAGCTGTGGATGTTAGAAGGCTGGAGAACTGATCAAGCATTTTTTGACCCCTGTTTGAAGGTACCCTCCTGATTTTGAAGGGAAAGGGACTAAATACAAGCTTGGGAAGCTGCAACCCTCCACCCTGCTGTTCTTTCCTCATCGCTGCTGTAGCTTAATGACTCTTGTTTGAAGAGGAAGAGCCACTTCTATAAGGACTGACCAGAAATAGAGGGTTTTTTAAATCTTGTTTTATTCCCACCATTTTCCAGCTTCAGATCGCAATCTTTGGTGGCCACCATTGAAATTTAAGATGTGCAAAAGTTCGTCTCAAGCTCTGCAAGAGGGAGAAAAGCAGGAGGTAGTTGGGAGTGGATAAAGTGGTAAATGCAGCAGTGGTGATGATCTCTCTGTACCCCCTCTAAAAGCTGTTGCTTCTCTTCAGAAAGAGCCATTGGTCTACAACGATAGAGGCATCCCCAACTTTTTGATTATTCGCTTTTCAGCAACCCATTCTTTTGACTATTGTAAATTATAGACATATACCATTCCTTTGACACAGGGACTGCTCTTTCATCAGTTGGTCTCCTCTAGCCTTCCTCTGTAATTCCCTCATGTTCCCTACAGGAAGAAGGCAAGAGGAGAAGAACTGGTAGAGGACTGGGTTCCACTTTTCAACCAATTCCACTTTCTGATTTTGCTCTGGACCCTAACCCATCAGATAAGTGGGGGATGCCTGAACGGATTTGCGTATGTTTCATTGGGCCTTAAGGAAGGCCCACTATTTTGTGAACTTTGCAAGCTGGCTTTCATTTCAACTCAAGTGTATGAAACATGTAACTTGGCCCTGAGGCTTTTGAAATATTATGCATGGTAGGCATTGCCTGTTGATTTCGTCTGTTCAGAAATGCTGATCTAATAAACTTGTTCATCCATATTTTGCAGCACCATCTCAAACAACTGTCACTTGTAGCCTACTAATACACATGTAAGGTTCCTACAAAACTGCTGTATTTCTGTGGTGAATTGTTATAGACCTTGAAGCATGGGGAGGAGTTAGTGTTGTACAGTGTTCAATTTGCTGGATATAAGTTGGGTCAGTTAAGAAGGCTGAGAAGCTAGGTAAGTAGTTGAAATAGTTCTTGGAGAATCTAACCCAGGAATGGGGAACGTGCGGCTCTCCAGAATTTGTTTTACTGCTGCTCCTATTATCCCTCCCACTGACCATGCTGATTATGGCTGAAGAGGTTTGAAGACCAAGAAGACCTAGAGGGCTACATATTTTCAGTCCTTGTCTCAGCTGAGATTTGGATAAATCTTGTCTCTGCATCCCTTCTTGGTCATTACATTTTTCTGTAGAACTTTTTAGATTTATAGTTTAGAACTATTGTTTTGAAGCAGGAGTTTATAAGTTTTACTTTAGGATTTAGCAAGGAAGGTTTCTCTTGAAAAATCAAATTCCTTTCCAAATGTCTTCACAAGAAATAATTGTTAGGTGTACTTAAATGGCTAACTTCTATCAAGTAGAACAGCTTTGTGACAGGATAACCTTTAATCATGTTTAGGTGTAATGAGATATTGCCACATTCCTGCCTGTTTTACTTGTGTTATTTATTTTTTAAATTAACAAGTTGTTTACTATATTGGGAAGATGGCTGATAGCCTGAAAAGTGAAGGAGATAATGTCTGAAGTGAGCCAGATTCCCAGCATGTAAGGCATGACAACTCTCAAGCCTTTATAGTCTTGTTTCCTTACATTGAAGGGAACATGCAGTCCAAAATGTGCCTGTCTAGCTCCCCATTGATTTTTAAAGGGACTACATTACAGATCTACACTACAGATCCCATTAGCCATGGATCTTACATGAGGCTAAAATGAAACTAGCAAATCAATTCAGGGTCTGTTTCACATTTGCTTTTTTTTATGCGTACTGTATTAAAACTTTAACTTAACCTAACAACAAAACTAATCGAAAAACAAACCTCATATTGCAACATCCTTTAAATTTATAATAACAAACACATGAAAGAAACATGTATAACACTACACAGTTTAAAAAACCCCTGAGAAACATTAAAGATGTTTAATAAGATAATTTCCAGCTTTCCCAAGGCAGATTGTATGTCACCTGTAAAAAAACCTCTCTAATTACAAATGTCAGTCTAATACTTCCACATCTACCATAGTATTTGCCAGCATATAGGACCCACCGGCATATAAGACGCAACCCATTTTAAAGTGTTTTTTTTTTTTCCTGGGGAAATAAAACTAGTTTTAAAAAAATAGCATAATTTCTCCTGTCTCCCTTCCCCTCTGTTTTGCAGAGGAAAGGAAAGGAGCGAGCTCCAAAGGCAGGGAAACAAAGTTGCTAGGATCTTTCTTTCCCCTGCAGTTTGAAAGGACAGTAAGGAGCACCAGAGGTGGGGAAAGAAAGTTCCTAGGATCTTTCTTCCCCCTCTGGTTTGCAGGGGAAGGGAAAGGAAGGCACTCTGGAGGGGAAGAAGAAAGCTGCAGAGACTTTCTTTTCCCCCCTCTGGAGCTACCTCTTTTCTCTTCCCATTCAAAAGGGAAGGTAAAGGGGGGGGTTCCTTTGCCCCTCCAGAACTTCCCCTCACTTTCTAGTGTATTTTGCCTCTGTGCTGAGAATTTGCATGGTGGCAATATGCTTAGGAAAAAGAAGACCCACCAGCATGTAAGACGCATCCTATTTTTAAAAGTTGTTTTTCAGGAAAAAAATTGTGTCTCATATGCTGGCAAATACAGTAATCTTTCCTAATAATAATTGCTGATTTGTTTCACATTTGTATGTGTTGTGCTTCTCTCATTCATTCCATCTCATTATTGCATTCATTTGTGGATTTCCTTTTCTTTTTTTCTTTTTTTTTTTTAAACTGAAAATTTAGATAATATTTTGATACTTCACAAAAGGAGAACTGCTTTGGAACACACAGTGCAAAATCCGATAGTTAGCCAGAGTCCTTTTCTATGTACCAGCCTGTCAAGTACCGTCAGTTCATTTCAGGATTTGCAAAGATCAAACTCCTTAAATATCTTTACTGGCTCTGTCCTTGAATTATTCTGTGAACTAGTTAATGCAATATAGGATGTTCAGTGCTGTGGTAAAAGTCTCCCATGTAATAATGTCATGATTGTTGTGGTTTAAACTGCAGATATTGTTGGCGTTCTGGTAGTTTGAATTTTTGGTTCATGCTGTAGCACTTCTGTCCTGTGAACAATTGCTAGCGTGGAGCAACATGATCAGCTTGTGGTTTGTCTTGCTTGATAATACTTTAGTGTGAATATATTAATAAAGCCTCATAATTTAAATCCTAATATTTGCAACTGTGGCCCTGCTGAAGGTGTGTGTGGGGGGAGTTGTCTCCCTTCATTCCCAGCTTATCTTTCTCTGCAGACACCAGAGAATTATGCTGTGTTGAACTTTAACGACGTAAACTACTACTTATGGGCAGGGGTGGGTTGCACATGTGTGTGTACACACAAGTAAATCTTAAGTCAGTGGTCTTTAAAATTTGAAACATCGCTCTTTCCTTTCACATTTAAAACTTGTATGGCATTGGGACTGAAAGGATGGCACCAGTTTTAAAAAATATATTCTGTGTTAAATGTTTCTCTCCACAGATGTAGATATACTTATTCTTCTGAGCTCTTGGTGTTTCATAATGATGTGCTGCTAGAAATATGAAAACTTTTGCTATTGGGACATGCTAGAACAAATTTTAGAATTGTTCCCAGATTGAGATCAGGCCATTAGTAACTGATTAAAAAAGAAAACTTAAAAAAAAAGCTCCATAGCGTTTGCAAGAATCAATTATTTTCTTATGGATACATTCAAAACACAACAGATGGTATCCCAACAAAAAGAACAAACCATACTGTATTGTATGTTTATATTGTTGGCGCTGTTCTTAAATGAAGACAAAATGCCGGATTTCAGTCACTAATTTTAGTACTGGGTTACTTGTGTTTATGGATGGCTGTGGTTTTGGCTAAATAGCAGCTGTGTGAGCAGGACTGAGTGCTTAATTTGCAACTTTCTGTAGAAATTGAATTCATGTCCAGGGTTGCTACATCAGTCTCAGACCAAGCTATATATTGATTTGTCTAATGTGACATGCCCAGTGTTCATAAAGGATTCACATCTGTGATTGGAAATCTGGTACAAACAGATGTTTAATAGTGAGTATTATTTTTTTCCTAATGGTGATTATTATTAAGAATAAAGGTAGTTCCTGGTGCCTCTTTATAAAAAACTACTTACAGGTATACACTGTAGCTGCTTGTGCTCTATAGCAACTTGTCCAGAGCTCTGAAAGTTTTACTAAGTGGACAATGTGTAGTCTGATGCTTTGTAATGACCGGAGAGGGTTAGTGTCAAGCAAAGCATAGGGCAGAACATTATCTATAAGGCTATGTACATCTAAACATTTATATACCTCTGCAAAATGATGCTCTTTGTTGTTCTTGCTCAGTGTCTAGCATTTACTTTGATGTGTAATTCTGGATTCTTGCCCTGTGTTCTTATAAGCCTCCCAAGGAAGGCTTAATACATTCCTGGCCCAAACACCTTCTGGCCTAAGGATTATGTTTATGTACCTTTGCCTAGCATCTTTCATTGAAGACTGGTAACTAGAAAGTTTTAATAAAGACACTAAACTGGGGGGGATATTTGAACAAATTGAGAAGTAGTCAGACAAAACATATTTCTTGAGTGTTGAAAACCCTGATATGAGAACTCCTGGAGTGATAAGAATCTTTGCAGTTCAGGACATTTTCTGTGCAAAATTCATACAGGTATCTTTTGTTTAGGAAACAGCATTTTCTCTGCAAAACAAATTAATAAATTTTGAACAGAATAAATCACAAACTTTAAAGATTGTACAATTCTTGAAGACTTTCCTGCAGTGAGAAGAAAATTACAAAAATGACTCTAACTCCTTAGAGAAGAAAATTAACAAATAATTACATTGCTACTTTAGACCAGTGGCAATGGATGCCACAAGTGCAGCTAGAACAAGATTGTGTGGCATTCCTAGTAATGAGCAAAAGGATTTATGAGCTTTCATGCCCTGTGTTTTACTGCTCCTTTTACACCCAGCTCAGTAATCTGGGAGAAAAACAACACTAAGATGTGTTGGTGTAACAACCAATCCCTGTCCTCCCTCACTCTTTTTTAAATTGAATTTCATTCATACTTGGCCCCTCACTTGTACCATATTCTCCTCATTCATTTTCTTTCATTGCTGTCAGTTTGTATTCTGCAAATCGAGCCAGTCAGTAGATTTGGCTTAATTTCTCCTGATTTTACAGAAGATGTACATCTGTTTTAGCATGTTTAAGCTACGTTTCAGCACAAGTCATACGTACATACTTTTTTTCTTTGACTTTGAGATGCCCTTAAGACTCTAAACAATGTCAGAACACCTTTTTCTATGTCCTGTAGGGAGTCTGATCTCTTCTAATGAAAACAGTACTCTAACATGTTAATGTTTTAAAAGTAATGCTAGTATGAAGAGAACCATGACTTCTCCATTAGCGCCTCAGTAGAGTCTCTCTCACTGTTGGTTTCCATAACTGCTCGAAAACTTAGCTCCTTAAGCTTTCAGGGCTTTCTTTGCAATTTTACAAAAAAGCATGTGACAGTTCTGACCCCTTCCTGTACTCCTGAGGGACTTCAGTTTTTACCTCTTTTCATAATTTAGCATGATGCCAACTCCAGGTCCATTTTCTTTCCGCCAGGATTCTACTGGGAAGGGGTTTTAAATGTTGATTAATACTCATCAGTTCCCATTTCTCAGCCCTGTAAAGGTAACAATCAAGGGGTCGCTTTCCCAAAATACACCTGCTGCATGTTCAAATTTCCCCTTTTGATGTAGTCATTAAATGCAAGGTCCTTTATTGTGATTTAGAAGTGTTGACCTTGGTTGTAGCTAAGGCAGTATTCTAACTGGTTTTCAGATAAAGGTAATCATCCAAATAATTGAAATTCCCAAGTTGCTCCATCTTCTGACTTCCCAGAGACCATTTCTGGCACCGAGAGTGAGTTCCAGAACTAAGTCATTTTAGTATAATTGATATTTATCTTTTTCTTTTGGGCAAATCAGCTCAGAAATTATAAGATAGTCTGCCCAAAAGAAAAAGATAAATGCTAATTATATTAAATGTTTTTACTATACTAAATGAATGCTCTTAAACCGTATTGCCATAGTAATATGTTTTATAAAGTGTCCATGACTGTTACTAAAGAAATTTCTGAACCTCAATTTATTTTCTGCATTTTTATCTGACCTTTCCTTATATGAGCTCAGGTCCCATCTCCTCCCCATTTCTTCTTCACAACAACCTTGTGAGACAGATCAAGATCATACAGAGAGAAAGTGAATAGCCCAAGTTCATCCAGTGAATTTCATGGCTCACTTGAGAGCTGAAGCTAGGTGTCCCAGTTTCCTCTCCATTGATCTAATCACTCCTGCTTACTGGATCTCTGTGTGATTCTGAGTGTGCCTTTAATGTAAGATGACCAGCAATGGGGCTGTTTATCATCCCTGCCTTTTGCTTCTGGCTGTAGTGATTTTTTATATAGCTGGTCTTCATTTGATACTCTGTCATTGCCTGAAAAGAACCTTCCTAGATTGGATCAGAGGTCCGTCTAACCCACCATCCTGTTTCCCAGTGTAGTCAACTATTAAGTCCAATGCTGAATCTGTTTAGAGATTTCTGGTTGTTTAATTGTCAGTATTTGTGCTTACACTTTAAACCATGGGTCCTATTTTGATTGATTCTGTCAAAGGCCACTCTGAGCCATGAAGATGTCATAAAAATTAAAATGATTAAAAACAAAGCTCTGATCTTATTTCCTCTTCTTTTGAGGCCTGCCTTTTCTGAGATGCTGTCATTCGAATCTGCCAGATCTGTCAGTTTATTCAGACAGAAGCATGTTTCCAGTGTTGATTCAGCAGACTTATTAGCTTCTAATTTCTGAGGCCATTTTTAGTTCCTGCCCATTAAATATTGGAATTGTGCCATTTACTTCTCTGCCATCTTGGATTTTAGCATAGATTATCTCATAAGGTGGTTCATTTTCATCAGAGAAGGCTCCAGAGAAGCATTGTTATAGCAGAATTTAAATTTAGAAATTCACCCATTTTTGGTTTTGTTTTCCTTAGGAGAAGGTTACTACTCTTTCACTGAGTCTTTTCCAAATCCGAGGACTTCTTTTTAATTTGGATGTTCAGCAGCTTGATTGTATTCCAAGACTGTGAGTTTGTCTCATTATCAGATGCAATCTGTGTGATGAATATAATCCTTGCACCATTCAGACTGCTGAGCTGCCAAATTTCATGGGAACTCTTAATAACTACGGTCACATCATTGGTGCTCTTACATTTCCTTTCTTACATTTTATCAGTTCATTGTAGCTTTCTCTTTATTTCACATTTATGTAAATTTATGGAACTACAATCTGATCTGCAGTTCCTTAGGTACGTAGGAAAATGCCTTATACTGAGTTGGACCATTGGACAATCCAGTTCAATATTGATAAGATGATAAAAATAGTACTAGTAATGGTAGCAGTAGTACTTTACTTATATGTTAATGACATTATATACCAGTATATGGAAAACCAAAGAGGACCATTCTACTCTCCGTGGGAAAAGAGTTGCAGAAACTAGGTGCAGCCATTGAGAAGGCCTTCTTTCACATAGCCACAAATATTGTTTGTCCCCTTCCATGTATGTCTGCTGGCACTTAAAGAAGGCTTATCCTGAAAATCTCAGGACCTTAGTAGACTCGTATAGGAGAATGTGGCCCTTCAGATGTGCTCGACTGACGTTTTATAGGTCGTAACCAGCACTTTGAGTTGTGCCTGAAAACAGATTGGTAAACAATAGCGGTGTTGTAACAAGAGAACTGCATGTTGGCTGTAACCCAGAGCTTTCTGAACTGTTCATGTTAGTGACATACTTTTTAGATATGCATCCTTTTGTGACACAGTAATTCAGTAAGTGGAAACCACCCCTCCACCTGAGCTTGGCTCACCGCCACTCTCACCAGGGTCTTTCTTGGCCCAGGGCAGCAGCAGCAGCAGGAGACGCAACCCCTCCACCTAGGCCTGGCCCACCACTGCCTTCACCTGGGCCTGGCTCGCAGCAGCAGTGAGAGAAGCAACAGCTCCACCTGTTACATTTGTGCAACACACCTACACACTGCAGCCAACACACTAACGTGTCGTGACACACAGTTTGGAAAGCTCTCCTGTAACCAGATAAGTTAACAGTCTGGGCTAGTTTCAGTTTCCAAACACTCTTCAAGAGAACTCCCATGTGATTTTACAGTAATCCAAACAAAATGTAACTAAGGTACATGTCATTGTGGCCATCTCTGACATCTCCAGGAATAGTTGCATTCAGCACGCTAGTTTTAACTGTGCAAATGCACTTCTGGCCACCTCAGAAACTTGGACATCCAAGCTTGGGGCTAAATCCGGGAGTACATTCAAACAGTGAACCTGAGATTTCATAGAGAGTGTAATTCCATCCATCAAACTCTGAATCCTTGTTCCCTGAAATTTGGCTTTTGACTGATTTTTTTCCCCACTCTCATCTAGTCCGTTACTCATGCCAGACATTGTTTTAGAACCAAAATGCTTCATTGGAATTTGGTGGAAAGGAATAAGAGTTGCAGGTGATTAGCTCTTTGACACCAAACCCCAAACCTCCAGATAACCTGTCCGAGCAGTTTCATGTATGTGTTAAATAACATGGAGGACAAGCATAAACCTAAGATTCTCTACATACAAACAGCCAAGGAGTCTAGCAGGAGTGCCCCAGCATCATCTTCTGAACTTATCTCTCCAGAAGGAATGGAGCCACTCTAAAACAAGGTCTCAAAGTTCCACCCCAGTGAGGTAGCCCGAAAGGATATCATGGCCAACGGTGTCAAACTCCACTGACAGATCAAGTACAGACACACACCACGCTTGTTCTTATCCCAGTGAAGATCATCTGTCAGTGTGACTAAAGCTGTCTCTGTTCTATAACCAAAACTGAATCCGGATTGAAATTGGAAATTTAATGTAATATGCAGTTTGATCAATCTGAAAAGTGGAATTTAATATCCGTTGCCTACTTCTTTAATAAAATGAGCACTGCACCATGCTTTTTATTTTTCCTGTCAGTTGATTTAAATCTTGAATTATAGGAGAAAGATATCAGAGAGGAGTGTACCTGTATTTGCAGCAGAACTTGGAAAAGTAACTTGTTGTGACTTCAGCTCCCAGAATCCCCCAGTCAGCATGCTTCCTTATGTTGACAAAGGTTTCTCTTTACTTATTCTAAGCTGATCATTTTATCAGACTGTGTTTTCCCGAAAGATCTTGAGTGAATCTTGGGAACAGGGCAGCTGGACACATGGAGAATGAAGGTGGTACGCATACTGGGCAGACTGACCTTTACATTTTTTTTCCATAATAGAAATATCTGATCTTAACACTAATTAATTTTTCTAAGATCAGGTATTGTGTCAAATTTTTCAATTCTGCACAGTATTTAAGCAAAAACAATAAGAAATATTTACCCATATAGCGTGGCCCTTGGTACTTGATCAGAGTAAGTCATATGGTTTATATCAGGCAGACTTGTATGGCATTTGCTGTTCTGCATTTTGGTTGACATAGTATATATTGTTCTTGACATTGACTTTGTATGGGAACAGACAAAAAAATCATGTTCTGTTAGGACAGGTTGGTTCCTTGTATATCTTTTGTTGCTTTAACCAAGAGTTGACCAGACGGTGACTAATATTCAGGAGATTCTTAGGAAGAGAGCCCATTGTTTGGAAAGTAAGCATGTGTAATTCTATTTTGTTAGTCACTATTCGTAGCACTGTCAGCCTAAATTACCTTCATCCCTCTTTTAGCTCTCCCTCCTCTTGCCTCAGCTTTGCAATGTCAGTAGGGATGTTTGCATTAGGTAAGTAGGTCAAAGTAGATTACTGTACTTCATTGTGCAAAAACTGCTCTAATAGTAGATTAGGTTCCATAATGAAGGATTGTTCTGGCTGGTGTCTTAGTGTAGTCTAGCTGATAGGCAGAAATACAGTCCTCCTAAAACCGTTTAACATTCTAGTGATAGGAAGACTCAAAGTAACAGAGAAGACATTTCGGAAATGATCTTTAGTGATGAATGTTCTCCATGTCTGTAAAAGATGGGGAGAGGCAGTCTCTACTGGAATGTGTGGCACTGATTCTCACCAGCCTTTAGTTGGGGAGAAGATTATGGAAATAACCATTAGGGGTGTGAGTATTATGGAACAGCATGGAAAGTTAAATAATGTGTGTCCTAAAAGCAGAAAGGCTAACTCTTCATTGTTGTTGCATGCCTTCAAGTGGTTTCTCTTATGACGACCCTAAGAGGAACCTGTCAAAGGGGTTTCTGGGAGCTCTGTGTGTATGAAGCACCCAGGGTCACTCGGTGGTTTTTCATGGCTGAGCAGGGAAGTTGAATGGGGAATCAAACTCTGGTCTCCAGGGTTGTAGTCAAATGCTCAAACCACTACACCAGTCTGGCTCTCAGCTAACTCATAGTCTACTGAATATTTTTGTTTTCAGATCACATGGAAGTGGTTTTAAGCCATATCATTGTTTATGTTCAGAAATACATTGGATGACTGTAATTTTATGTAGTAAGAGTTGTTCTAGTATTCTCATTCATAAAAAAATTAGCTTATTGAAAAAAGTGATTAACTGCACCCTGTATTGTTACAAAAATAGACAATCACAGTAACTTAAATTGCAAAAGTCTTTTCATGTTGGGGATTACTTTTAAATGCACTAAGAGCCCTGGATTGTTTTCCTCAGAGGGTGGCCTGTTTCAAGATTTACTTACCTGGTTTCCATCAACATACAAGGAGGAGGCATCTAACCTAGTCATTTAGTTGCTTTCCTTGTGTAAAAAGGAACACATCTGAAGGAGTTCGTGTTCTCATGGTGATTCTCCATGTGAGCAAGGCTGGTGTCTTAGTGAAGCCTGGGTGCTGATTTAAAGCCAGTCTTGTGTTATGCACCAGTGCTTCTCAAAGTCATGGTCCATGGACTGGTGCCTGTCTCTGAGCCATCTATTGCTGGTCGCAGGACAGCTTCCAGAAAGAATCAAACAGTTGTAGCCCATGGGCACAAATGTGGTATCTTAACCTTGTACATTGGGAAAATAAAATTGCTGATGCCGCACATCAGGTAGCTTAAGAAGCACCACCACAGACCCCTTTAGAATGAATGGCATGGGATAGCTGTGGCATTTACATATATCCAATCAAATCTCTCTGCTTGTAAACAGATTTGTATAAAAACACTTGAAGTATCTATTGTGCACTTGTCTGAAGACACTAACATTTCAGGGTGCAAGCTAAATCTCCCTGTGCTTAGAGAAAAGAGGGTTGAAATAGAATCCCTACAAAGACATTTCAGAGAAGTCTTGCCAAAGGGAATTGCTGCTGAGATATGAATCACAATATACTGGAAGAAGTGGAAATGTTACATTTTCATTGAGATGCATAAAACAGTGGTGAGCAGGATTGGTTCTACTCTAGGAGGCGAACAAGGGGGAGGGAGTACCTTTGCTTTGAAATGGTGGTTGAATTCAAAAAAACGTGGTTATAGCCATTACTGTGCTTCCTGATTGGGTTGTAGGTACAGAAAGGCGTGAATTGGTGAAACTGAATCCACAGAATGGAGAATGGAAAGAGAAAGTCAGCTGGATGCTATTCTTTCCTTTCCTGTTTTGATTCTGAAATAAACCTGAGGCAAAGCATGGCTTGCTGTAATCACTGAATTACAGCAATTTAAAAATGTCTAAATATCCACATATGAGAAATGTCTCCCTATGGACCACTCATTTAACCAGTGAAACTCTGGAATATCTTATTTTGATCTTGGCTTACCTGTTGTCAGTTTGTCACGTTTTCTTTGAAATCCCATATGCTCCATTGTTGTTTATTATTTATATCTGGAACTGTAATAAGATAATAGTTATTCACCTACCTTTTTATTAGTTTGATTTTTCCTTTGCTTCTTGTTATGTTAAATACATTTTTAAAATCCTCACATCTGTTCCTTTGCACTCTTTCCTTTGATTGCAGTTTGGTGCTGAATTTCGAAGATTTTCTCTGGATCGCTATAAGCCAGGGAAATTTGAAGACTTCTACAAACTTATCCTTCACATTCATCATATATCCAACATGGAAGTAATGATTGGATATGCAGATATACATGGGGATCTTCTTCCTATTAATAATGATGACAATTTCTTCAAGGCTGTTTCAAGTGCAAACCCGCTGCTTAGAATTTTTATACAAAAACAAGGTAAGATGACATGGTCACTCATCTCCTGAAAATATAAACCATTTGTTTTTTCAAATAATCTATAGATTTTGGAGCCCCACTTAATAGAAGAATATTATTTGTATTGGTTCCTCAGGCACGGTATATAAAGAGTATGTATAAACTGTTATGGAAGTAGTAGAAATCTATCATAAGAGAGAAGAGTGAAGTGGATGAGGATATCAAAATAGCACACACAATAATTTGCACATTGCTTTCAAATGCAAGTGATGTTGTTTATACTTTAGCATTATTTAAAATTGTAGTTTGTATCTTTTTTTAAAAAAAAATAAAATAACCGCTGAAGTTCCAGAGAATGTTAGGTGTGCCTCCATGGTCCATCAATGAGTGGTACGTCCTTACCTGTAAACTGGGTAAGAGAATTGAGGTCTACCTCCACTTTCTTTTCTCCCTGCAGCCATAAAGAATTAGAAACCTTTTTTAAAAAAAAATTATGCTCTAGAAGTTGGCATATTTTTGAACAGGTAAACACACAACTGTCAAGGGAAAGAACAATCTGTGTTATATTACTTCTTTCCCACTGTTGCATTAGTTCCAAACTCCACTCAGTTTGGTTGCCTAATTTATTTCACTTGCATATTAGCTATCCCAAACTATTGCTAAACTGTTCTCAGGATTTCAAAGCAAAGCAAAGACTTTGTTCCCATGTGGCTCTGTTTAGAACTGGTTCTGACAAAGCTAAGCTACAAGATCATGGAGCAATACAAATGAGAGTAAGCTCTGTTAGTAGTGACTTCCAAGCCAAATGTATACTGTGGACCTTTCTTGCGCAGTTTTGTATGATGTGTTCGCCCATGTGCATATAATGTAAGATTTAAATGTGGCTCAGTTATGATGTACGCGTCTGGGATTGTCTTCTGATTTTCACAACTCGAGTGTGACATTTTACTGTATGATGCTATGGGGAGTGGTGGTCTTGGTTGGGCCATAACGTGTAATGTTTCTTGGTCACAACAAATGACCACTGTTGGCAAATGGCAAATGTGGCTTAGATCATGAACAACAGCTTCTTCTTTTGTCAGGCCAGTGTCAATTCAAATCTACTTGTATCTCCAGATCAATTCTCTTGAAAAAACAAGGTACACTTCTTATTTAGCTTGGATAGAGTAGTGGAAAATGCAGAGCCTGATGATCTTGCATCACATTGTTACAGTGCTCTTTTATTTAAAAAAAGAAGAAGAAGCAGAGGGGAGGTGGGGGAGAAGGAAGAATAATGGGGTGGGGAAAGTGCTTTAATCCTTAAGTGCCTGAAGTAAACCCACTGATACGTTTGACAATCATATTTTGAAGGCAGTAGAATGTTATTCCTAAAGCTATAGCCAGTGTTAAATCTGTTTGGAGTAAAATACATCTTCTTCCTCTGTTCTTCTTTTTGTATTCCCTTACCAGTCATTATAGCCTTACAGCTGGTGTTCAATTTCACTGTTTCAAACACAGAACAAATTAAACTTTTTTGGTATGTTTTTCCTTGAATGTGTTTGGGAGCAATAGGTACCTGAAGAGACTGCTAAACTCAGTTTTTTGAATGCCACCCGCTAAAGGGGAGTACAGCTGCCATGGTCTGACTTCTCTTTTTGGCCCAAAACAAAACATTCCTTCCTGCTCAGGCATTTTAATTCTTTTTTTTTTTCATTTTTAAAAACGGATCCATTTATGTGCTGTTTGAATTGCCATTGTTACAGTGTTAATGTATAATACCTAGGGACCCCCTGTGGATAAGTATGGCTTATGAATTTTGATGGTGGAAAAAAGGACACAGTCTAATTGTTAATTCCAACTAGAGTGAACCTGCAGAATAATTGTGGTTTATGTCAAGTGTTGAGTTTCATTCAGGAGTGGATTCAAAAGGTCTTCTCTAGTTGGGACTAACACTTGCATTTAGGCTTAAGGTTGTACTTAGGTGCTCAGCTTTTCTTTTTGTTCCTGGGACCAGAGCACTCAGGAACCCTAAAGTAGGAAATGAGAGTTTTCCTGCCATATGCCATCTTACTTTCTGCTGTCGCTTGACACTGGCTGAGCAGGTTGTGACTAGATTACCATCTTGGACCAATATCCCTCTCTCATTTCAGCATCAAGGAAAATGCACAGCTGTTCTGCTCCAGGGTTTTTTTCTTTCCCCTGCTATGTATGCTGAGCCATCAGCGCTGCTAATCGCAATGGAAACAGACTTGTTTCACAGGTGGAGAAGTTAATAGGCTGCAGCACGTGGACCCAGGTTTAAATCCCACCTGAGTTTGACTGGGGCGGCCTTGGGGCACATTGTATTCATTTAGCCTTTGCCCTGTCTTTGCAAAATGGGAATGCTGCCTTGCTTCACTACAGTGATAAGGAAGGAAGGGTTATCTGTCCTGAGCCTTGGGGATTAGAGCAGGAGGCATATCTAAATGAAAATGTGGGACAGGTAATAAGTGAGCCATCCTCTCTCTGCATTGATGTGGATACACTCTTGTGAAGGAGAGTCTTTATGCCATGATGGTGATAATTCCACACCTACCCTTTACCATCCGTGCAGATTGTAATACAGTGTTCTTCATTTTAGACACTCATGGAAAAGGTTTTTAAACTTTGTTTGGCTGGTGAGGAAAGAATGTCTTTGTCTACTCCCTGGCAGACAGACATGAGCAGAGAAGTTAGCTTGCCAATGGGCACACCTATTTTCTTCTAAGGTCAATGTGCTGGACATTTTCTGCTTGTAGCATATGTTGTTCTCTTTTCCTTCCCTGTCTGCCACCACCAGTTCTTAGCTCATTCATTGCAAGAAACAGCAGCAGCCTTGCAGTGTAATGAGCCCTTAATCCTTTTTAGCTTTATGCAAATACTGGCATCTATGCTGAAAGCTGTTAAAACAGTTACACAGTATTTAATGCTCTGGGCTGTTTCTCATATCCCTTTCCTTATCCTGTTTTATTTACTTATTATCTTGGCCTTCCAGAGCTCAAAATGGTTCCTAGAAGGTCTCCTGTCCAGGTATTGCCGAGTCCCTGATCTTTTTAAAAGCATGCCAGCTAGACATACCTTCATGTCTATGCCTTCCCGCCACCATTAGCACTCAACTATTACTTAAAAAAAAAGCAGTGTTTTGTCCCCCTTAAGCACTGTCTGGCGCTTCTCCTTTTTCACTGAGCCTGTGATATTTGTTAAAAGGGTATCTGTCTGGTGAGATTTGCCAGTGGTATGTGGTTTGTTTTTGTTTTGAGCCATGTAATGGAGCACAGGAAGTAATCCTAGGAAAAGAAGTCATGCTTTTCTGCAGTACACTTCCATGTTCACTGTGGGTAGCAAGTTCATGAATCCTGTTGTAGCCTTTAGCTACTGTTAGATTTGTAGGCTGGTGTGTATGAGAGAGAAAAAGAAAAAACAGAAGAACAGTACAACATTTTCACTGCTGGATTTAGCAGTGTAGAAGTGATGCTTCTCGTTACCAGTGGGCTAAGAACATCTTGAAAGTGTGCCAAGAATGTAAGAAGAGACACATTGGGTGAGACCAAAGATGTGTCTAGTCCAGCATTCTGTTTATACAGTGACCTGCCAGTTGTCTGTACAAACCCTGCTCTTCCGGGCAAGAAGTTCCGTGGGAGATAATTTTGGTTTTGGAACAAGTAAGCCCCATGATCATGTAGCAATCCAGACTGTGTTATTGTTTTGTGCAAAGTAGATGTCTACAGCGTTTTGAGAGTGCTGAATTGGCCCCCAAACATGAACAGCACGGTATACAAAGCTCTAGTAATATATTGTGGCAATCAACTCTCAGGCTAGCATTTGTTTCAGTGATTTCTCCTAGCAGCCTATTTCAAGCATAGTACAATGGTGTGCTTTTTTTTTCTTAAATAGCAGCCTAGAGGCAAGATGTGGTTGACCAATTTTTATGGAATATTTGTGTAACTGAACATCAAACAGTCAATAAAAGGAAAGCATTTAAACTTTTGACTGCCTTTTCTTCAGCAAAAATAAAAAAGATGCTTCTCACTTTTCTGAGGCTTGGTTTCAAAGGCCCAACCCTTAGCTAATATCCATGAACATTCTAGAGAGGCATAGTTGTGGTGCAGGCTCTCATAAATTTGTTCTTCAGTAATTAATGCCAACTGAACGTGAAATGTTTCCTGTAGTAGCAGATGTCAGCTTCATCAGACAATGTACATGTGTATGTGCCTTCAAGTTGGCTGTTGACTTATGGCAGCCCCATGAATTTCATAGAGTTGTCTTGGGCAAGGGATACTCAGAGTTGATTTTGCCAATTCCTTGCTCTGAAATATGTTCTACAGCACCTGATATGCCCTGGTGGTCTCCCACCCAGGTACTAACTAGAGCTGATTTTGCTTTGCCTCCAAGATCATAATACCTTTAGGATATCTAGGCCCAAAATTTGGAATAGTCACATGGATGCCTTAATCCTGAAGGGGCAGGTGGCACTTACTTTTCTGTGCTCAGTCAAAAGACAAGTAGGGTTGACTTGCAGAAGTAGTTTGTAATGCTTGTACCTCAATTTTTATTTGTGCTGAGTGGGGTCCAGAAATGTACATACTTGGTAGAATTTTCAGGTACCCTTCTTTCAGATGGCATGTGCTTGATGAGCTGTTCCAAAAGATGGAGCGGTGGTGCAAAGATCCTTTGCAATGCAGACAGCAATGAAAAAAATGCTGTTTGCAGGAAACCTACCAGCCTGTAGTGGAGCATGGATAATAAACTGAATGGGTATTTCCAGTGGCAGAGCTTGGAGTGTGGGGAGGGAGGGCAGAGAGGGCGTGGCTACGACACAAGGGCGTGGCCATGGTGCATGAGGGCATGGCCAGGGTACGCGGGGGCGTGGCTACGGGCCGGGCCACCCCAAATACATTGCCACCTGGGGCAAACCACCTCCCGCGTCCCCCTCTCCTTATGTATCTGGGTATTTCCACATAGGGTTGCCAGTCCTTTTATTGATATTTATGCTGTGTCTTTGTCACCATTTGACACAGACATTAAGCAGGTGAGTACTCTAATATTTTATTATTACTATTTTATTCATTTATATTCCACTTTTCTCCCAATAATGGGATTCAAGACAGCTTACAACATATCCGAAAATAATATAGATTAAAAACAATACCAGGTCATTAATAAAAGTATAAATAAGAGTTATTTCAAAAGCAATTAAACAGTTTATAAAGTATATAATTTATAAAATCTTTCTGACACAGTGGTATTTTCTTTTAAGGAAAATTCTATATATCAGAGAGATAGAAGAGAAATGAAGGATTCTTTTTTTTTTTTTAAGTTGGCATTGCCAGCTCTACAGTAACCAAGTGAGTTACCACTGTCTATGCTCCCTACCACTTCTGGGCTGCTGATGTTTTTATCTTTCGTATTTGAGTCTAAGCTACCTGCTGTTCCTACCCAACAAGATTATTTAGCATCAAGCTCAGATTTGCCAGAACAAACTGATCAACCTGCATGTTTTACATAGGAGCTCAGTTATTAGCGATAAAAAAGATAAAGCTTATGAATCCAGGAGTAGTTGTTTCAAGATCTGGTAGCATGAGAGTGTCTTAATCCCCCCCCCCCCTTTAATAGACACTTTGGAGTCTTGTGCGAACAGAGGCAATAGCTAAAAATGGCTGAGGCACTTTAAATGGTTGCCTCATTTGGCCAGGGTGGTTTATTTGGCAAGAGGAGATTCTTCTGTATCTGAATAGAGAGGTTCTGCTAAGGGAAGCTGTTTTCTTTTAAGACTAAAAAATGCTTTATTATCCCACATACCTTTTCAAAACGACAAATCGTTGCATTTAGTCTAATGTGCAAATTAGGGACAGGATAATTCTTTGGCTTCTAACCAACATAATGGGGGAAAGGCAGATAGATAGAAGTTATTGATTCTTCATTTATATAGCTCTCTCTTTCTCTCTCTCTAAAGTGTTCCATAGAGACATAGGAAGTCATTAGTTTTGGCACGCAATTGTGCAGTGATAGAAAATTTAAATCCAGAAGTAGCAATACAGTGCCTTGAAAAAAACAACAGACTGCTAACATTAGAAACTTTAAACAGGAAATGTAGTAAATACTTCTGAATTAACCTCCCACTAACAATATCCTTGGAGTAAATGATTCAGGCAGCATGTGGAAATAGTCCTTCTATGGTGATATTAAGAAATACTTAATACCTAGAGCGCATGTAGGGTTTCCGATTTGGGTTGTTGCTTCTTTTCATCTTGATGGAAGCCTTGGCTCTTTTATTGGCTTTAGAAGAAGCAGAAATGGAGTTGGATGTAGCTTTATCTGTGGCAGAGTGCCTTTTCTGACTTTACCTTGGGAGCTGGGAGCACCTTCTGTTCCATTTAGTAGTGCTTGGAGTCTGGGGTTACATGAGAGAAGTCCATGTCAGCCTCCTTCCCAAGCTGGTCTTGTTCGAAGAGGTAGCATTGCTGTGCAATGCAGACCCAGTGGCTCTTAACCTTTTCTTTAACAGGGAACTCCTGTAAATAAGTGTTGCTGGGACCCCCCAAGACTTAAGGTTTGAATACAGTCAGCCCTCCACATTTGCAGGTTTCACTTTTGCAGATGTGATTATTCATGGATTATTTGCTGTCACCTCTGCTGTCTCTCTATGCCATTTTTAATAGGGATTGCAAACCTCATGACACTGAGAAACTGCAAATGAGGCTTGTAAGTCCCTCTTAAAAATGGTGTGGGGTAGCAGTGGAGGTGGCCGTAAGCCCCACCAGCCACGCACTTCTGTCTTGTCAGGGAAACCTGATGCCTCAAAGGAATCCATGGTGGGTTGAATATGGTGATCATACTTTTTTGTATGTTAAATATGGTTTGGGAGGGCCTACAGTTATTCACGGTTTTTCCACTTTCACAGGGTTCCTGTGCCCCTAACCCTAGCAAATGTGGAGGGATGACTGTATTTAAATTTAGATTTAAATATTAAGATATTTGTTTAAAGTTGCTCATCTGTTGCTCACCCCTATCGCTTATTCATCTAGTAGACAGTGCAAAGGAAAGGAGGATTTGTTAATGGTCTGTTGAGAGGCATGCTGAGATATATCAAGTGCCACGACAGTAGAACAAACTGGAATTTCCTAAAGGAAAGTTATGAATGGAAGGCAGGCCTAAAAAATAATTTCTTTTGCCCTTTCCCCCAAAGCAGTGCTTGGAAAGTGAGGCTCTTGGTGCAGCTCTCAGGGAAAGCGTAAAAGAAATGTTTCTCTCCAAAGGAGGACTGAGAGGGTAGGGAGGGCAATTGTTTCTTTTGAAAGTACCTAGCCTCTCTACTCTTTCAGTGCTCCTTCAGAGGGAAATGTTTTTTCTTTTGCACTACCCCCCAAAGGAGCACTAAGACCCTTATTGCTTCACTTCCAAGCAGCCACAAGAGCAAAGGGACTCCTTTCTGTTCTTGTGGCTACTTGGAAGCAAAGCTCCATTGCGTTGCCTGGCCCTGGGTCAAGCAGTTTTTGCCACATTCAGCACACAAGGCCTTGGCTGGGCATCTTCCCTTGTCTTCTGGGCTCTCTTTTCTCCTTCCCACCTTCTGGGCTCTCTGGCACACCTGCAGAGTCATGCCCAGAGCCTCCAGCACAGAGTGAGACACCCACCAGCACATTGTTGCCACTGCCACTACCATCATCATTACCACCTTTGAGGAATCTGGGACATGCTGCATCAATCAGCCACAAATGGCAGGGACATTCTTTTGGTTCCTTAAACCTGGGATTTTCCCTGTTTTTTTGGGATGAATGGAAACCCTACGCAGACCCCTCTGAGGGCTTCCCAGACCTCCAGGGATCCATAGACCCCAGGTTAAGAACCACTAGCATAGACTCTTTCCAGTGGGGTGTGTGTGGATTTTTGGCATCACCAAGCAGAACACTCTGTTATGGAAAACTAATATTGGGAGGTGATCAGAATGATGGTGTTCATGATATTCCTATCATACATGGAAGAGCCACAGTGGTGTAATGGCTTAGGGTTGGACTACAGCCTTGGAGACCAGGGTTCAAATCCCCACTCAGCCACAGAAACACAGTGAGTGACCTTGGGCAAGTTATACTCTCTCAACCTTTGAGGAAGTTAAAGGCAACCCCCTCTGAACAAATCTTGCCAAGAAAACCCTGTGATAGGTTCACAGTAAGTCAGAAGTGACTTGAAGGCACACAACAACAACAAATGTACATGGCAAAAAGTCAGTGTTTTAAGAGAAAGATGGTAACACAATCTAAAGAAATTTTCAGTTGGCATTGGGCCAGAAGGTTTTACTTTAAAAAGTGTATTGAATTTACACTATTATGGTTAAAGATGGTTTTAAACAAGGCATACTAAAAGAAGCTGAGCATTCTTTAATTCAGGATTCTTGATATTCTGTATATTGCAGATTGCTTTAAGCACAAGGAATTGCAAAGTAGGTATATAATTTTATGGAACTTGACCAGTAACAACAAACTTGTTGGGAAAAGTCTGTTTTTCTGTTCTAAGTTGGTTTCTTGTGTGGCTTTTTGGAGGGACAGCATGCTGTTGTTGCACAAAATGAATAGCACAGTCCTCTACTGGCATGTAAAGATTCAGAAGAATCCTGTGGTATACCTTTGGGATAGTTCCATTCAGAATAGAGAAGATGGAACAGCATGTCTAAATGTTCTTGCACCTGGAAAAAAAAAACCCTGGTTTAGAAAGTGAGATCATCATAGAGAAGAGGGGTAGGGGTGGAAACTACCTCACTTTGCATCAGGGTACTGCTGTGGAGCTATGTTTGGCCAAGCGCTCAAAGATCCTCAGTTTTTAAGAAGTTTTTTTTTTAAAGTTAATGCATAAAATTTAGGCAAAACAGACTAAAAATTAACTGAGATTAATAAATAATTTCCACTAAATATGATGAAATTGATTAAAATCCCTCCCACTCAGTGTTAACAAAAAAAAATCCTCTCCATTCATACTGAACTATTAAATCTATATTTATGTACATGTAAAATTTAATTTATCTGATATTAACTACTGAAACTGAACAAGAAATAATTTCATACTATTTTGAATGAATTTACAGTCAGCCTTCCACATTTGCAGGTTTCACTTTCACAGATTTGATTATTTGCAAGTTTCTCCAATGTCTGCCCTCCCCCACAGCCTCAAGCACTTCTTTTCTGGGAGGAACCTTCTGTCTTGGTGGTCCGATCAGGCTGTGCTGCCTTTGAGAACCCGTCTCTGGTCCTCCTCTTCCTCCTCTACCAACTGCTGCCTGGCCAGCTAAGGATGGATCACAGCCTGATTTATCAGCATCACAAACCCTCTCCGAATGCCTCACATACACCAAGGAAGGAGATGGGCCAGACAGGAAGTACAGAGCCACCATGCTGACCTTTTCCCTCTTCTTTCCCTGACCGTGCTTCAGCCACCTTCCCCCCAAACACACACACATTTTTTTGCAGAGGTCCTGTGCCCCTAACCCTAGCGAATGTGAAGGGCCAGCTGTAGTTCATTTTCCCATTGGCTTTACGTTTAGACATTTGCTGCTGAATTTTGGCAGTGAACCACCAATTTGGATTTAAAAAGAAACATCACGGGGTGCAGTGGGGGACAAAGTAAAGGGCATGGAGGCAACATGTGGCCCATGGGCTTCATTTTGTCCACCCTTCTGTGTAGGATACTCCTGCTGTGGAAAAACAGTACCTCACGTACTTTTTGAAGTTGAACAGCCAAGATGAGGCTATACTACTTGGATATTACCTTGGGTATTCTATGGAAAATACTCTAAGACTCTACTTGCACATGCACACAAAATTAAAATTGGAACAGACATTTGCCATTGTATGCATGGATAAGTTTGCCAGTTGAAATTAGTCTGCAGTTCCTTAATGGTAAAAATATAAAGGAAAGTTTTGTTGGATATAGATTGCTTCAGAGTACATCAGCTCACATAGATTAAGGCATCACTGGGGAGACCTAATTGACGTTGCTCTCTCTGTTGTGATGAAGAAGATTATTGTTGTTGTGTGTCTCCAAGTCACTTCCAACTTACGGCAACCCTAAGGCAACCCTATCACGGGGTTTTCTGGGACTGAGAGTGTGTGATGCAGCCATGGTCACCTAGTGGCTGAGCAGGGAATGGAACCCCGTTCCCTAGGGTCGCAGTCTAGCTCTCAAGCTGCTACACCATACTGGCTCACGTGACAAAAATTACTGATACTTAAGTAAGTCGAGCTACAGCTTAATAGCAATAGCTGTAATAATTAGCTGCCATCCGAGCTGTTTGTAAAAAACTGCTTTGTCTAGAGAGATTCTGGTGCACTTCCCCACCACCCCCAAGGTGCTTAAGCAGAACATGAGCAGTTTTTCTATTTTGTAGAAATACATCGCATGGCTATTCTGAGATTTCACTTATCAAATTTACAAAACTATTTGGAGACACACACACACACACACACACACACGCTTTTTTTTTTTCTTGTTAATGGCACATTTGAACTAATGATAGCACTACAGGACCTTGTCAGAAGGCTACCTGGCATCATGTGTCCATACGGTTGTGGATATTTGTGGCCATTAGGTTTGGATGAATTTCTCAATTGTTTTGTGGGCATAGATGGTCTCATTAAGCATGCACCCCTTTCCGTTGCTCCTGCCAATGCTGAATCACAAACATGCATGTAAACGGAATGCAGTGATCTCATTGGACTTCATTTACCCTTGCAAATTGCAGCCACAAACTGTTTTTCTGCCTCTGAATAGCCAAGATGATTGTTCAGGAATTCCATTTTCCATGCTTAAAATACAAGCCACTGTTGAGTGGAGAAACACAAAAACATCCCACACTTGTTTAAAATCCCAGAGGACAAATCTGTGTGTTTGCTTGCTTGCTTTCTGCTAACGTGTAAAAGCTTTTTTTTCCTTGAATAAATAAAATTCTTCAGTGAGAGTTAAACAAGAGGTGTTTTGGTAATGGGGATGTAATGATGAAGGAAATAACATTCTCTTACTCATTATTTAAAGAACAATACATTAATACTGGGTTATTTTTTATTGTGATGATTTTCACTTAAAAATGCAAAAATGATCCTATATCTCCCTCAAAGAGCAATGTTTAAGAGTTCTATAATGAGTAAATTTTACATTTTACAAAAAAAAAAAAAAACCATAGTGATGGTATCCATTGTCAAAATATTTTGCCAAAAAAAAATGTTTTGTTGCTGCCCCAGAAAATTTATTGGTTCCAATCTCTGCCACAAGAGAGCTTAGGATGTAGACCCTAAAGGAACCAGGAACTCTCAAGATGTGTTGGAATACAGTTTATATAACACAGTTTATGTAGCTGGCTGTGGAATTATGAGAGTTATATTCCAGCACATTTGCAGTGCACCAGATTGGATGTCTGACTGCCTTGACTTTTCACAGCGTGTGTTTATGTTTCAGCTCTTTAGCAAGACTCCATTTGATCTGTGGGTATACTAAACAATTTTACAAATTAGGATGGAGGAAAGTGTGTGGACACCCTTCCCTTCCCACTCCTTACTGTGACCAAGATTTATGGAAATGCTTCCCCTAGAGTTTCATTATCACTCTGAGTGTGGTGTGCCTCTAAAGAACAGAGCAGTTATTAAATGCCTTACGCTAGCATTTCATTACTAGGAGGCTGTTATTCCTATTAGCCTGCTGAGTCAGGCTAGAGGAATTATCTAATTCAGTACCAAGTGGCATCCGAAGAAGTGGATTTATATCCACACAAGCTCATGCAAAAATTAAAACCAGTTAGTCTTAAAAGTGCTTCCAAATTTCTTTGTTTTGTTTTTTTTAATCCCCTTTTCTTCCTCCTCTTTATGCTGCAAGAGACCAGCATGGCAACTTCTTTAAAAACTACCTGATAGGGGAGAGGAAAAGATGTTTGGAAGGGATTTTAGAGGAGTCTGAAGCAACTGATGATGTTGTCCTCTTTGTTGCCACTGGGATGTGTTGAATCAACCTATACAATTTTACTTTTTCTCAGTCTTATAACTGCAGTCATCCTATCTCTCCCTAGCCCTGCTGCAAAGGAAAAAAAATTCTCTTATTTTTGGTGTGTTGGCAAAACCGTCTCTTGAATTATGGCCGTGAGAATTGTTGAAAGGGGAGGCGCTCAGCTAAATAGCTAGTGCCTTTTTGCCAGTGGGTTATTTTTGGTGTCTTCAATTACAGTCTTCTTTCTTGTTCTCCCTCTGGCAACCGCACTGGTGTCATGTAAATGTATGCTGAGTTGCAATAGCAAAGCCGCTAAATGAATAAGCCCCTCTGGGGGGTGGGGTAAAGGACACGTTTACGGCAGTGTGCCTTCCTCCTCCTACTCTCTGCTTCTCCTATCTGCCCTCCCCCTGCCTCTACAATTAAAGATCTTGACTTCTTGTAATAAATAAATATCCCTTGGTCAGGGATATTTTGACTTGAGAGTAGCAACAGGAAGTTTCACTTGGAAGATGCTGCATACGAGCGGGGATTGTGGTTAGGCTTTTAAATGTTGCCTCAGAGGGAAACTATGAAAATGTTTAACGCTGAATTTGCCTTGTGTTGTACATGTTAATAGTAAACACTCTGACAATAGTAAAAACTCTGACAGAGAGTAAAAATTCTGACAATAGTAAAAACTCTGACTTTACAGCAGTTACATGTACTGTAGAAATAGAATTGAGGAGAAATGTTGGACCCCCTTTGATCACATATTATAACAAGCAGGGGCCCCCCTTCTTTTCCCAGTCGTCTTCTCATCCAGTAAGGCTCAGTGTAAACACATGGGTTTGTGAATGGCAAAGTCTTCAGTGTCTGACTTCTGTTTGAGAAGCAACCAGGAGTGACTAACTCCTCTTAATCCAATTTATAGGGGATTTTCTCTATTTCTCTTTCTCTCTCTCTCTTAAATACCAACTTTTTTATTATTATTATTATTCCTTCTCAGTTAGTAGACAAGCAGAAAGGTCTGCGATAACAACTGATTGCTCAGATTTCTTTCACGCAAAGGTTTTTAAATGGTACCTTTTGAGGTTTTTTGCTCAGAATTCAGAAAAGAGTTTTTTTAACTATAGCTCCCAGAATCCCCTACGTAGCGAGGCCAAGACTTTTTGATGTTACGGTAGCATTTGGGTTCTTGTCCAGCTACAGCCTCTCCCCTTTTGTAAACAGGATATAGTCACTGGATTAGATCCAGATATTGTTATTTACTTGAAGAAGTTAATTAGGGACTACAAAACCCTTTGATTTCAGGGAGTCTACTGTAGTTGACTAAATTTGGATCCAAACCATTGTGTATTACATGACTTGTTGCTGACTTGTACTCTCCTCTTCTCCCTCTGCCTCATGGTTCACCACCTTCTGTGGTGAGTCCTATAACCATGGCCAAGGAAGTACACAGTCATCCAACTTTCTCTTATCTTATTAAGTTCTTAGGGTTGGGAGGATTTTTTTAATATATATATAACTTTGCTCTATACATAAATAAACACATGTCTGCTAAGAAGGCTGAAACCAAAAGCTTCTGATCCTTCTATGGTGTTCATTACATCATTGTCCTGTTTCCTATCTCCCAAAGAGCTCTCTTAAGTGTGCGAATCCAGCTTAACCTTTGACCCAGGTAGTGCCCAGTGCAAATGGGGGTTAGTTCAGCCATCTGTCCTTTCCGTTGCTTAATATTACTTATAGTTTTTCTGCCCTCCTCACTATTGAAGCAACATGTATACAGCGCTATTCATTCAAAGTCACTTTAGATGTCCTTTTAAGAGGTGTCTTAGAGCCCTGCAGTTTTGTCTGAGAAGTCAATAGATAAGTAATGCCTCTTGCTAGAAAGAAAATCTGTCTGAAGCAGGATCGAGCAACGGTTGGTCACAGATGTTACTGGACTTCAGCTGCCATCAGCCCTAGCCAGCAGAGTTAGGAGTGAGGTATGATGGGAAGCATAGTTCAAGAACATTGAGAGGACCACACATGTCCTACTTCTGCACACAGACCAAGAGTTTCACTTTACACTAGACTATGGGTCAGCTAAATAACTCCCCCAAGACTCTTTTTCCAGTTCTCCAGCTCACTTGGGCTGCCTTTTGGGGGGGGGGCAAAGGGGGGATAAATTGTTTCTCCTGGACACTTTTTAAATTGGCATACTGCTTAACATCAAAGAATGCCCATTTTTTGAGAACCACAAGTATATGAGTAAGCTTGTCTGGTTCTCCCCCACCCTCATTTTCTAGATTTTTTTGGCTGAAAATTGGCCCCTGGACCCACCACTGTTGCCTACCACTGTGTACCATCATGTAATTGAATGTCTAATTGCTTCCCCAACTCTGGTATCAAAAGTATCCTCAAACTCCTGAGAGTAGATTTTTAATACATTCAGTGGGTTTCATTTATTTATTTATGTAAAGCCATTTTCTAGGGGAAGCTGTACAATATTACAACAACTGCAGGGCACTGTATGTCTGTCTATCTATTATGGTGCACTACAGAGAATTAAGCGCAAATTTTTTTAAAAAAGTGTTAACATAAGTAAATGCTCAAAGTGAATATTGTATACACTTGTCATTTGGAACCTTTGCATACCTTATTACCCTGTCCCACCCATTTTCTCGTTGTTTCATGATAATAAGGTAATTTGGGAAGTGATGTAGTAGATAGGATCCAAGGCTACAGCAGGGAGACCTAGGTTCAGTTTCTTCCTTAGTTATGAAGTTCACAAAGATAAAAACCCATCAGTCTTAAAGGTGCTGCCCCTCTCCTCTCTCTTTTTATGCTGCAAGAGATTAACAGAGCTACATCTTTGAAAAGGTAACCTTAGGTCAGTCACAGATTTTTAGCATAGCTTATCCAAGAAGGTTTTGTTGGTGGGAATAAAATAGAAAACTAATTCCTTTTGGAAGAGGGACAGCAGAAGCAAACCATCATGTTCTGCCTATAAATTATTTTCAAGCCCTGACACTGTCTTCAGGGCCCCCCCGCCCCCCCCCCCGATCTCTGGCTTCAGTGGTTTGCCCAAATAATTGGCAGGGGTGGGGCGGTATCTCAGTCTCTTTAATAATATCTCCTTATAGATGTACAGACTCTGTAAGGTTCCAGACATTCTCTGATGAGATTGAAGTTTGAGCTCTTTTTGAATTGAGCTTGAAGGTTAGAGATAGGATTTGGCTTTGAGTGGCCTGGTGGATAACCTGTGCTAGAAGACAGACCCAGAAGTGGGAGAGTCTGGCCCTCTTGTTTCTGCTAGGTTTCTCACTAGCTTTTGATACCATTGCCTTTTCATCTTCTTCTTGATAGGTTGGCTGGGATAGGAACTAGAGGCACTGTGTTACAGTTGTGGCTTCTGGTTTGTTTCCGTGTGTGTGTGTGTTGTGTGCATGCACACGCATGCATGTGCGCGCACACGTGAGTGTGTGTGTATTCCTTTAAATTGTTTCTGTAGACGCTCCCGGAAATATAATTGAATGGTGATATGCAGATGCTTATAATAAATAAATATTAGATTCTGCATATGGAAGTTTTCCTCCCCACGAGTTTAGGATTGGTTTGTGTGTATCAACAAACATGTGGTTCTGGGTAATGCAGTAGACATTATATGGTTGGACTTTGGAAGGGATTTTCCTAACAGTACTTCACGAGATGCTCCTGAGTAAATATAACAGTCATGGAATAAGAGGATGTGCACTCTGTAAGGCTGTTAACTTGTTAAAGAAGTGAAACAGATAGTAGGTATAAATTAGTTCTCCTAGTAGAAGAGAGTAGCCAGTACCCAAGGATTTGTATTGGGACTGGTGCTATGTAACATTTAACCAGTTATCTAGAGTCAGGTTCAAGAACCAAAGTAGCTTCTTTTACAGATGATTTCAAATAAGCAATGCATAGGAGAGAACAATTTTTGAACCATCCAGGGGCTTTAAGCACTTTGGGGGAGCTGGACAGGACCTGCAACCTCAGCATTGTCACTCAGTTTGGTCTGAGCCTGGGATGTATAAAAACCCCAAAATCATTAAGTGTCAGAAGAGAACACAGTTCATATACAGCCTGTCAATTGTACAAGTCTACCCTCATTACATAACTCCTTTTTGAATGCTCCTTAGCTTGTCTAGTAGCATTATCCCATACAAAGCATTAACTCTTCAGCATTCGTGAACATTGCTCATTTTCGTCACTTGTCCCTATCTCCTACCCTTCTATGCTGTGGATATAAAAACCATGCAGCAATATAATTGCTCTAGCTGCTGTTGGTGACATTCAGTTTACGCTAACTATCAGCCATTGCCTCTGAATGTAATAAACTACTTCCATCAAATTGGAATGTGCTCACTTCACCCATGACTGCATACTGTAGGAATGGGAAATCCAGTTTTACTGGTATGTAGGCATTCTGGGGCCAGTGACATTTACTTCCATCAGGTATCTCTCCCATTGAAGAGCGAGCCTACCTGGTTTGAAGAATCCTGGGACACCTGTGTCTACACCCTGCCTCTTCCTGTTGAGCCTACGCTAGCTATGTTGAAATAACTCCCTCATTGTGCACAGTCATTAAAAAAACAAAAAAAGATAAACAGTTGCTTGCCCAAAGGCTAGTGCCAAGATTCTCAAACTTAAAGCTTCTGAGAGGAACTGATTTTCCTGCTCGTACCACATGTGCTGTGTCTGCTATCGTCATCATGCCAAACTCTGAATTGCTCTTTAGGGAGTACGGTAACAAAACAACTGTCGTCAGCAGTCCAGCTACTAGTAATTTACAAATTCCATTTCCCTCATCCCACATATCCACACTCCCCCGTTTAGAGCAGGCAACATGCACTAGATGCTGTTGGGAAACAGGAGTCTTCCTGTCCCAAAGGTGTTGCACTCTGCTCATGGAAGTATGGGTGAATGCACACAGAGAAAATTTTAGTTCCAGTTCCTGTTCTCTTTAAAGCACGGTTCTTTTAGTGTTTTCTGGCAATTTGGTGCATGTTCTTTAAATGTAGATTTATTGGAATGTCTTCTCTCAAGGATTCTTTAAAATACGCCCTTGCTAATGAAAATAAAACTTGCTATTGCCTCTTTTCCAAATTGTACTAACTTTTGGCAGTGTCCAAATACAGTGTTGACATGATGACTTCTACTGAAGATCACTTAGTTTTTCTGATGGATAAATGTGCAGGAGTGAAGTTAAATCCTTGAAAATTTCCACATGGTCTTCTTCTGGGAAGATCTGTCATCTTGCCTAGCTCCACGTTACTAAGAGTCCAGGATAGGGTAGTGAGATGACTATTAGATCTAGATGTGGGGAAGGTTGTAAGTTCAGTATTACATGTCACTGTCTTTCAGCCTAATCTTCTTTGTTGGACTGGGTGGGAATAAGTCACAACTATTACAAAAGCACTCTGGGATCTGTAGGCATGATTCTTCTTCCTCCTTCCCCACAAAAAAGGCTGAGAAGAAACTTGGATTACCTCTTGCTTTGCTGTCTGCTGAACTGTCTGGTGTATACAGAAAAGTTTGGGTTCTTGTGAAATATTGGCAGTTAATCTTCAGTGGCCCTTTTGATTTTATTTAAAGCACTTTTGGCTAATACATATATACTCTACGTGCTATAGACCAAACTTTCAGCAGGCATAGTTATGTCAACAGACAAAAGGCCTGAGGAATGTGTATCGAACTCTCCATTCCTGGCCTGTTTAGTCAGGCTTGGAAAAACTTGGAAGTTCTTTAGCAAAATGGTGAGTCTCTTGAACCTGCTCCAGTTCAAGTTTTCATTGGAGTTGAATCCTTGCTGTTCTCAGTGTAGCTTTATGAGGCATTCCATTTTTCTTTTGTTCTTTCTTTTTTTAAAAAAAAATATTCTCTCAAAGAAGCCAATAAATGTCATGTCTTCACTTCCTTTCAAGTCCAGCTTGGTTTGTTTATCTTGAGTCATGCATTTCTTTCTCATATTGAGGGAAGTAACAAGATAAGAAGATAGGCTCTTAGCCTTTGAGTTTTGAAGCATATATTCCAGATGATAAACCAGCCGCAGTGCCAGTTAAAAGTAAATGCAGGTTACAGCCAGCTATGGGAGAGTGTCAGCAAGTCTGGCAACTAGCTGTAGACTCTCCCCAATCCTTCTTTTTAGCTGTTAAAGAATTTGAAGGTAGAAATCTTGAACCTCTGATTTTAAAAGATAGGTGAATAACACTGTTTTATTTGGTAATTTATGAAATGAAGAGTTCTTTTTGCACTGACACTCCCCAAATCTCCATCTCACATGACCACTGGCTATGTAGCTGGATATTCTGGAAATTGTGGCCCCAAATAACCTTCCCAATTTCTAGTTAAATTCATGTTTATAGAATCATGACTATTCTATGTAACATCTATGTATTCAGGCTTCAACAAATGATTTTTCTCTCGTAAGGAAATTTTCTGTTCTTTTCAAGATGTTAGTGGAAACAAATAATATATATTTGAACTTTCTAACTGATGGTGGTTGTAATTCTTACATGTGCTGTTCTTATTGTGGATGAGCATTTTCTCCAAGTATCAAAATGCCTAATAAATAATTACAGTAAGCCAAATATTTCTCAAAACGCTTTGAGATTTTTAAAGATTTTGGTAAGGGTTTTGAAGAACTTGGTTCTTGCCTTTAAAAGTTGTTGTTGTTGTTGTTGTTGTCGTCGTCGTCGTCATCACCGTCATCATCATTGTCCCACCTTTTCCCCAGTCTGGGTCTCAAAGCAACAAACGTTTAAACAGACACAGGTAAAAATATACATCATACAGTTGTTTAAAGTATAATTAAACTATTAGTAGAGTTAAAAGCAATTAAAAGCATGACCATTAAAAGAAAATTAACAAATGTAACAATACATCAAACTATGAAAGATCCTTTCCCTTTGAACAGTCAGCCCCCAGAGGTCTGCTGAAACAAGTCTTCTTCTGCCTATGGAAAAGTGACTAGTAGAGCACATGTCTGACCTCTCTAGGAAAAGTGCCAATCTAACCTCTCTTGCATTTGGCAGTTCTTTTGTCCAGCTGTTTTCTGAACATTCAGAAAAGGTAGTTAGTACAGGCTTCATGTGACAGTGCTAATTTAAAATGAACACAGAATTTCTTGTTTCAGTAGGTCTTAATATCTTCTTACATGTACAAAGCTGGCATCATCTTAAGGCAATTTTGCAATGTAGAATGTTGGGCGCACTTCCTCCTATGTATTTTTAAGATGGCATAGCCCAAATAAATATTTAACAAATGTCACATCCAAATCTTCTCCAGCTCTGAGCATAATTCATGCCTCTTGTAGACTGCCTGAAGTACATATTTGTCGCTATAAACAAGAGGAGAGCTTTCTGCCACAGTACAGATAGTGATATCCAAATTCTCAAACTGAATAGTAGATATCTAGTCCATCTTTCTTGGATATAATCCTACACATTGCCTTTATCTCTGAGTTATACAGCCAACCATATGTTTTCAGAGATGGAGGGCAGCCATAGATTCTTCATCCCAGTAAGCATCACCGGGTGTATCTGGATACTTATGTAACTCCTAGGGATTCATCCAGTATACAGTCTCCATTTTCGGATTTTGAACTGGCGATCTCATGACCACAATACGTGCCCTAATTTTATAGCAATTCTATTTCTTCTTCATCCCCTAGTTTTTGTACTGCTTAGCTTGTGGAATCCAGAAGAAATGGAAGTGTACCACACTTTTGTGGCATTTGGCATAATCTTAATAAAGGTGTTGCCCAATAGTGAATTTAGTTTTCACTAATGGACCACGTGGCTGCTGTGGGACTCTTGGTATAAGCCGTAGCAGACAAGAGAACAGTAGTTCAGTCTATAGTGGTCACTTTGTCAAGATAAGGGATGAAAGGGTACCTGTAAAAAACCAGTCTCCATGGCTGCCTTGCAATAGATCATTAATGGTGACTTACTGCAGGTCTGTTGGGATAACAACCAGAAGTGCATTCCACATCCACGGTCTAAACTACTCAACCCTGATTATTGCTTCTTTTGAGTTTTTGATATTTTTTTAATGAGCTTAGTTTATGGCATTATTGACTTGTTCGTAATTTTATTTCATCATCTTTCTCTGTTTCTTTCCTTTTGGGATTTTCCTTTTCAAAAAAGAATGGGCAGGGTGCAAACAGGCTGTTTTGATGATCTCTGTGTGGTGCCTTTTACACGTTCTGCAGAAGCTTCTAAACCTATCCAGGAGTTAGAAACTAGAGCACCTGGCCTTTGCTGCATGCCACAGCATTGACCGGCTTTCCATCTTGTCTCACTACACTATAAACTGTATGTTACAGAGCAGATAAGGTATAAGCAGAGCATGCAACCAGTATGAATAGCCCAGTTTGCACTCAAACAATCATCCCCTTGCCTAAATGGTGCATGGGACCAGAGCTTAGAAGTCTGTAAAAAAAATACATAGAGACATACTAATAATTAAATGCTTTCTGAACTACAAGTGCCGGAATCTGGCTACCAACATGGTCAGTGGTCATATTTTTTGAGGAAGTCTGGGAATTGTAGTCCCCCAGAAGAACTCTGTATTCTGAGCAAAGCTTTAGTGGGCAGCTACACATTTGTGCTATATATAGTATAAACTTCTTCAAAAAGGAAATCAACTCATGTACAGCCAGTCAGTGATGGCTGGTGGTTCCCTTGCTAGTGGAGCCCTGAATCTATTTCTGGTTTTAGTTGAACTTTAAAGGAGCTATCCAAGGTGCCAAATTCCAACTCTCAAATAATTTCAATATCTCCTTTAAGTCTAGCCCAAACCTGGAGTGGATTCACTGTACCACTGGCATTAGAGCTACCAGCTGCCACTCTGTACAGCTGTATACAACTGGGCTTTCACAGTGTTCAAGCAAATTTTCAAAGGTTATCCTGGCCTGTTCTCTGGAACTATACCATTCCTTGACAGACAGGTCCCATTAATTTCATTTATATTTAATCTACTGTGCAGTGAACTATGTTTGCATCGTCTGGTTTTACGGACATTGAAGGAGATTGCATAGAGGACAACTTTAGCTCCTCTTCATCCAAATCATTTTTACCTCTCCCTTGATCAGTGCACAAAAGCACTTTCTAGTTTGGAATCATTAAGTTCAGCCTGAAGCGAAAATTTAAACAAGTCTTTTCCTCAGGTGTTTGGTCTGAGGTGTTTTGTACAAGGCAGTAAGAAAAAACTGGAGAGAACTTTACATTGTATATATTTTCTCCTTGGCTTCAGGCAAGACTGTTCTTTCAGCATAAGTTTTGTTACCTTAAAGACAGTCATTTGTTTAGCCAGGAATGTAATATTATTCGCTTCTCAAAGGATCTTTGCCGTAGGAAGGAAAATTACTTGCCAGAGAATAGAGGCAGCCCATGAACAAAGATGTGCACTGATTTACAGCTTCAAACAACGTCTGAGTTGGTTGAGGAGGGGTATATATATCGAATCTCTGTGTGGAATTCATATGGAATGTATATGGAACATTTTAACAGCCTGAACCAATATGATGGCATTTTGGCTCCACATCAGTGGCGGAAGGCCTCAGTTTCAGACTGCTGTACGGTTTGTGGAATGATAACTGTCCTCCAGCAACTGGGAGGGGCTCCCAATCTCTGCGAAGAGGAGTTGGGACCACTTTTCTGCCCCATAGTCCTTTCTGCAAAGTCATCTGGGAAACTGTTATTTTTTGAAGTTTAGTAAACAATAGTTGTACAGCACAGTGAGATCCGCATCTCTTTCAGGCAGGTAATAGGGTACCCATGTGCCTCCAGATGATTTTGGACTCCAGCTTTCATCACCCCTGAAAGTTGTCTGTGCTGGCTGGGGATCATGGGATGGACATCCATCAACTTCTCAACAGCAACAGGTTCTTCACCCCTGCTGTCCAGTGTTGTTATGTACCTTTCAGTCATTTCCAACTTACAGTGGCCCTAAGGCAACCCTGTCAGAGTTTTCTTGGCAAGAATTGTTCAGAGGGTGTTTGCCTTTGCCATCCTCTGAGACTGAGAGAATGTGACTTGCCCAGCATCACCTACAGGATTTCCATGGCTGAGTGGAGATTTGAACCCTTGTCTCCAGAACTCTAATCCAACACTCAAACCGCTACACCATGCTGGCTAATGTTGTGAAGTATTTGTTGTTGTTGTGTGCCTTCAAGTCATTTTTGACTTACAGCAACACTAAGGTGATGCTGTCATGGGGTGTTCTTGGCAATATTTGTTCAGGGTTGTTGACCTTTTCCTTCCTCTGAGGCTGAGAGAGTGTGACTTGTCCAGCGTCATCCAGTGGGTTTCCATGGCTGAGTGGGTATCCAAACTCTAGTCTCCAGAGTTGTAGTTAGACAATCACACCACTGCATAATGCTGACAAGACCTAATTCTTTTCTGTATTCAGAGCTAATGTGGTCTACAGTTTCCACCAATGCAAAAAATCATAAAAGGGAAGTAGTATAGTAAGAAAGAAGAGCACTTCCATATATTGTTTGTTTACAGTTCCTCGTATCCCTCACTCCTGGGTGAGCTGGTTAAGGATGATTGGAGTTGAGTCCAACAACATCTGGAGAGCCATACTATTCCCTATTCCTTGACTATAAAGTAATATTTAGTGTTAATCTGTGATCTTGGATTCCTGTTTTGGAGAAAAGGTGATGTATAAATAAATTTAATAGTAATAAGCCCCAGTGTGGCCATTGGTAAGAACTTAGAGGGATTGTAGTCCAAAACATGTAGAATTTTCCAAGTTCCCACTCCTGGCTTATATGATCCCTAGGCCACTCAAAAATTTGCTAGCATTGGTTTGGGCAGTAGATTGATACTGAGATAACTGCAAGGATTTTTGTCAAGAAGCAGGAGGAGCAAAATCACTTCTGATCCAACACAAGACATTCATGTAATCAAGTCTTGGAGTGAGTATACTTATGTTTATGTAAAAATTATATAATGTTTTATCTTTGTGACTTTAATAAAAATATTAAAACATAAAGCGAAAAAAAGTATACTTATGTTTATGTAAAAATTATATAATGTTTTATCTTTGTGACTTTAATAAAAATATTAAAACATAAAGCGGAAAAAAAAGTCTTGGAGTGGATGCAGATACTTTAAGTTTAAATAATGGATTCAGTAGTGTGATATGGGCATTATATTCTGTAGTGTAATGTGATAGCAACCTTCAGGGTTGAGCTTTATCTGTTGCATGGGGTGGGGGCATACAAGTTTCTTGGGTAATGATTAAACTTGTGCAACTAAATGAGAAATCTATAATCATTTGCACAAGTGGTGACTCCTTAGCCTCTAGCTGCTGGGGTAGTGGATTGGGGTAAATCATCCAGCTGGCACTCAGTAGACTATTAGTGAAGTACACACAATGTGTGTGTGTGTGTGTGTGTGTGTGTGTTTTAAAAGTAGGCTGTGTCAAAGTGTCTGGGCTTGAACAGGCATGCTTTCAAAGGAGGGAGTGTAGCTGTACTAGATTCTTGTTGCTTCAAAAGGTGCAGTAGAAGACCTGTTGCTTTAGCTGTGCTTGAAACAAGCTTAGGCTGGAAGATGTTTGTGCAAGGCATTCTGTGACCTGTAGCCCAGCCTTAGATGAGCTTTTCATGCTTTCTTCCAATAGAAAATAAGGTAACAAGAGTTGTAAGGCAGGACGTTATGATGTGGGTAGCAGTTCTGGATACTCTTAAATGTACAGGATGAAATTATCTGTGGCTGGCTGGTACTCCTTGGCTTTGAAAAGTATGCTGGTCTAATTCTCCTTAAGAGCTACATGGTCTCAATCTTGAGAAAGGTTGAATAGTTGAAGGGTGAAGGAAGAGAAGGCCTGGTCACTCCTCCTTATTAGATGTCACCTTAATTGTGAATTAAAAATTAGAGATATCTCTATTGCTTTAACTGGAGTAAGAGTACACCCATAATGAAAGGAGGAATTTTTTAAAAGGGTGTGAGGAAGATAGAAGTCTTGGACCCATGGTGGGAAACTGATATGCTGAGACAAAGGGACAAAGAAGGGGACAAGAGGCACAGAAGGAATTTTTTTCTGATTACTAGAAATTTCTATATGGATAATGAAACCTGTTCACATAACTTCAGCTCTCCCCTCCTCACATAACTATGAGGGATAGAAATTTGAATCTTTAAAATACAGTTGGCCCTCCACATTCGCTAGAATTAGGTGCACAGGACCCTCACAAAGGTGAAAAATTCACAAATATCAAAATTTGTGTGCCTGTGGGAGGGGAGTGAGGCATGGGTAGGGAGAGTGGACACCCAGGGTCTAAACGAGGTTAGGGAAAGGAGGTGGTAGGCATGGTGGTCCTGTACTTCATCTCTCTTGCCCATGTCCTTCCTTGGGTGTATGGAGGGCTTTCGGAGAGGGCTTGTGATGCTGAGAAATCAGGCTTTGAGCAGTCCTTGGCTGGCCAGGCAGTGACTGGTAGAAGAGGAGGACTGAAGGCTGGTTTTTAAAGAGCTGCATGACCCAATTGGAGTCCCCAAAAGGGAAGCACCTGAGGTGGGGGAGGGCAGTGGTTGGAGAAATTCGCAAATCATCTAATCTGTGAATGTTAAATCCACAAATGTGGAGAGCTGACTGTCTTTTTTTATATGGTGCTTGTGATCTTTTTCCATGCTCACATTTTGGGATAAGAAGCCCAGCATTCTCCATATTCTACAGCACACAGATGCCAAGTATCAATAAAATATGGCTACCCAGTAGACTTTCTCCTACTTTTACCATTGTTTCAGTTGTTTTCACTTGTTTGTTACCCTTATTACCACCAGCCCCAGATGCGCCTCTTTCTGAGCAGTTATTTCCACTAAGCTTCCTCTAATCTTGAATCAGTTTACACGGCTGCTATAATTGAGTGGTAATGTAGATGGAAGGTTTGACCAAGCTGAATGGACTAGGAGATAATCATCTTACTCAGAAATAAATGTAGCAATTTATACATATGCTGCTCCTTGCCTCACCAACGTCAGAAATAATATTGCGGGGGGGAGGGAACAGTACTGATTGATTAAAATGAATGTGCCTTTTATCTAATAGATTTTAAAAATTGAGGGAAAAAAAGGGATTGTAGTAGGGGAAAATTGTATGCTACCTGATTTCAGTTAGAAATTAATTTTGTGCAGTGTTGTTTTTCTGATACTTATTAACCTGAATGTGGTTCTGTTTTTCTGAAACAAAATATCTTGCAAGCATAATAACTGCTGTCTAGTATAGTATTTTAAAAATCAAAATACAATCCAAATATTTTATGTTATTAAATCAGTTCAAAAATGTGGATGCTCTTATGACTTCTCTGTGGAACTGCTCACTGTGAATGGTTGTTGAGTTCTGACATCTTAGCTATAATCATCAAAAGCTCAGTGCATTTATCCTGATTTTTAGAGTTGACTGGAAAGCCTTGCTCTCTGAGCCAGATGCTCTTCTGCTTTTGTAATTCTATATCTTTGGGGCCTGTTTGGGGAAGAGTTCTCAGCATATGCTTGCAGGAACTCTTATCTCTCTTATTGCTGTGCCTGTTGACAGAAACTAAACCCTGGAATTAGTTAGTTTTCTAGGGCATTGATATTATGGCTTGCCTTAATAAGTTTGTGTTTGGTCCACAAAATCTACATCTCAGGTTTAAGAATGAAACCTGAAATATCTTTTGCATTATGGCACACTTCTAAATGCTGCCCGCTTGCCAGATTTATTATGGTAACGTCTTCCAGTGACCAGGAAAAAATGCTTTCCAAAGTGATAGTTCCGAAGGCAGTAAAACATACTTTTTTGAACTGCAGCTCCCAGAATTCGCCCCCCAGGGTAACCAGTGACCTTGCTGATTGAGGAATTCTAAGAAAGTCCAAAAAGTAACTTATCTAAGCTTTGCTCCATTCTACTACCACAGGACCCTACCATCTTATTTCTTTTTTCCAACCTACTTTCATTTTTTATAAAAGTGGAGGGAACACTGTAACTTTTTTTTAATTCCACTGTGGTTCCACTGAAAACAAAAGACTACCTTTACCCTAATCTTGGGCTAGATTTTAGAATAATTTACAGATGTATTTATAAACTTTCCAGTGCCTCTGGAAACATTGGATCATTTTTCAGCCACAGTTTCAACAGATGTATCTTAAAAACTACTTCCACTGTTTGGAGATTTTGTGGTCTACCCTTACATATATCTGCTGGGTTCTTCCAACTTCTTATATTCTAAGTTATTCATTAAAATGGACCAGACTTTTTTTCCACAGAAAAATACAATGCAAAGTCACTGCTTTGCTGTTTGCTTTCGAGGTGTTACCTGGAATTGTAAGGAACAGTTGAAGTTGCATTCCGTTGGAGGAAAAAACTGATTTCTTCCTTCTTTTAAAACAAATGTCATTTTCAGTTGATTTGGAATTAATGTGATTCTTTACTTCGGTGGAGCAAGCATAAACCTTCCTTCCTTAGGGAAGTGGAAAAGGTAACATTCATGTCTGGTCATCAGGACCTTAGCAATAGCATGTGTATTTCTATACCGCTTATCAGCCAAGTGCTCTCCAAGCGGTTTACAGTGTGTTAGTTAATTGCCCCCAACAAGCTCCTGCATCACCAGGTTCTGTTAGGGTTTGTTTTGATACAGCTTAGTACAGCATCCCCTCCACATTTGCAAGGATTAGGAGCATAGAACCCTCACAAAAGTGGGAAAATTGTGAACAACTCTCTCCTACAGAGCTCACCTATCCCATTCCGTTGCCTCTGGCCCTGGCATTGGTGGTGAGGGAGAGAAAAAAGACACAGTAAAGGGCTTACTGGTATTTTCCCCTCAAAAGGAGAAGAGCAAAGTTCTTGTCTTCTAGTTACTTCCAGTGGCCATCTTGAAAAGGGAGGGGTAAAAGCAAAGAGAGCACCTGACCAATCAGCAGCCATTACATAGCGGAAAGTGCAGCCGTGTGGCAAAGAGGATACACGTGGCCAGCAGTGGGAGGAGGGCTTTCCTTACTCAAAAGGAAAAAATGTCTGTTTTAAACACAAGCTTCCCAAGCCTGGGGTGAAAAATGCAAGGGAATGGGAGGAGGAAGAAGTTGGCGGGGGGGGGAGGCAAGCATGAGCCTCACGAATAACCAAATTCATGAAGGTCAAATCTATGAATGTGGAGGGAAGACTGTATTAGTTTATGATGTGTTAGGAAAATAGGAGGATAACATAATCTTGGATTAATTGCAATCAAAGCCAAAAGGGAGAAACATTTGAGCAGTGGCAGTACAAAAGTTTGGAAAAATTAGTTTTTGGGACTGCAGCTCCCAAAATTCGAGGCCAAGATGGCCAGTGCAGTGAAATGCAGTGCAATGTGACTGAAGGTCTGTAGTGGGTCATGGCTCACTGAGCGAAGAAGTACAGAGGTGAGTGTGTCTTTGGGGAAGATGTGGCAGTGCACACAGCAGTGCTCAAAGAGGGCACCGTGGGGCTTGATAAACCCCTGGACTGAACAGGATTGACTGTTAGTGCCCAGGAATCATGCCAGAACACCAAAGGCTGGCCCTGTTCTTCACCCCAGCGTTTGGCACTGAAAACTCCCAATTTCCTTTAACTTGATTCTTTCATCTCTTCTAAGCCCACAACTCTGGCTTGCAAAACCACACAATGGCAATCTTCTGTGCTTTGGTATTTGCTTTACGTAAGGTTGGGAAGCTGAAATCTTATCCATTAGGGGGAAATGAATTTTAATTGCAGCAACATATGTTACTGCTTTTCTCATATGGTTTATGTGGGCTAGCAGGATGTTTGGAGCTTCATTTTGTAGATTGATCTTTGCCATGCCTGCAACTTTTTGGAGGCCTATAGCAGTGAGCAAGTGACTTGCTTTGCTAAGATAAATGGAGTTGGTGATCTGTAGTGTCTCACTATGTTGCACTCAGTGCAGCTGGAAAATACATGAACATGTTAAAAAGAAACTGTCCATGAAACTGAGAGCAACTGCATTGCCAAGGTGCCCTGCTCTTTTCCAGTGTTTCTCTTCTGTGGTAGTTTCTTGTCACACCGCTGCTAGCGCCTCAGAAAGGGCCTGTTCAGCTTTTTTAAGGTAAGGACTGAAATGTGGTATATTAAAAGTCAAATTCCTGTCAAAATGCTTTAGCCCTAAAGGCAGGTTGAATATGCATTACATACATTTTTTTTCCTTCTGGATAATCTAATGCAGCTGAAAGTAGGAAGTGGATTACTTGAAGGACTGTCTGCATGTCCATGAACCTGCCAGCAAAATTAGTGAGATTGGTAAGCATAGGAAACAAAGTCTTCTCACTGGCATCCCCTTGTTTGCCGATCTGAATCTGTTGAGAAGTGTGTTTTGAATCCCACCTTGTTTCATTTTAGCATGATTTTGAATACTTAAATTTCTATCCATTTTTATTTAAAGAGAGTAGGCTACGGTTTAAATCACAATTGCTCTTGTGTTAATTTGTTAATTTGAAGTTGGGACTGTTGGTTTGAAGTGGTTTTCATGCTGCTCTGTTAGTAATAATACTTTAGACATGGGTGTTACATGAAAATATTTTTGTAGTGACTGTATGCTGCTTGAGGAAACCATCTTTTGAGGTGCAGTATCCCTGTCCTTCAAATTAATTATTTCATAATGAGTGGAGGGGGAAGGCAGCTCCCCCATAAACAGCAATCCTGAACAACTGCTGCTGTTCTTCCTTTACAGCCAAGGTATTTTCCTAGGGAAAAAGATTATGTAAGAAGTTTGGCTTGACACTTGGTTTTCTTCTTCCTTTACTAATTTGTTTGTGGGGTGCAGCTTTTCCTCCTTACCTATTTTAAGGAGTGGTCTTAATGTAGATCAGGGCTTTCCAAATGATGTGTCATGACACGTTGGTGTATCACCTGAAGTGTGTAGGTGTATTGCCTCCCTGGGCTGAGAAAGACCCCCCACCCACTGCAGCAGTGGGTCAGGAACAGGTGGGAGGCTGCCTTTCCTGCTGTTGCCCTTGCCGGGATCTTTCCTAGGTGAGGGGGTCTTTCCTTGGGGTCTTTTCTTGGCAAGGGCGATGGCAGCCAGCCGGGATCAGAAAGAGAGGCTGCCCTTCCTGCTACTGCTTTTGCTGGTGCCCTCACTGGGGTCTTTTGTCGGCGAGGGCAACGGCAGCAAGCCAAGATCAGGTGAGGGGGCTGCCTTTTGCACTGTTTAACCTCTGGTTTGCTAGTAAAATTGAATTACTGTGTTGCAAAATGATGAATGTCCAAAAAGTGTGTCACCAACATGAAAAGTTTGGAAAGCTTTGATGTAGAGTAATAGGATCTTCTCTTAGGAACCTCATGGTTGCAAATTTGGAGACCAGTATCTTTGGTCTACAGTTAATGTTCCTGGGGAGCTGCTTTCTGGCAAATGATTGCTTCCCCAAGGAATGTCCCGTAGTTTCAGCCATCACAGCCACCATTACTCTTTCATCCCTGGATTGGTCAGGTATCCTCTCCCGCAAGAGTCCAGTTTCATCCAAGGAAATATGACTGGTGATCTCTGGTCTAGTTAAACGGTTTATGGAAGTAGTGCTCCAAAGTGATGCCACAATAACCACAAATGGAGTGGAAGGTTGTTTTTGTTTTGCTTTGCTTTGCCTATTGCAACAAGTATTCATTTACTTGTTTTGCTCTGCTAGGTAATACTAACTCTTGTTTCTTTTTTTCTGGACCAGGAGCAGGCAAAATACTCCCAATTCCCTTGGATATTGCTTTTTCTGGAAAAGAAAAAGTGTAAATGCTGCACCTGTAAGCCTCCAGGAGTGGCAGTTTACCTTTATAATAGGCTACAAGCACTGTTTACCATAAAAAAATCTTTTCAAAAAGAGAGGTGGACTTCTGGATACTTCTAGTTTTGTCTTTGCCGTTTTATGACCATGTGTCATCCCTAAACAGTCCTGATGTAGAAGATTGTCCCACAGAATTATTGAAGTAACCCTCCTTTGTTTAGACAAATAAGTAACATGTGAACAGCCTTAAATTAAACTTTGTGCTTCAGGAAACCATCTAAGATTGTACAATGTCCCAATCTGTTTAAAGTTTAAAAGTCAAGAGTAACTATCATTACTCTTCTACCTCTGTAAAACAACAACAAAATACAACTCTTCTCTGATGGAGTTATTCATTATATCATGATAGAAGGATAACTTGAAAAGCCAACTCCTTGGTGCATGAAATACTTAGAGGGAAAGGATGCTTTATAGTTGCTGTGTAGACTGTATTTCAGAGGAAGGAACTGGCAAAACCACCTCTGAGTAATCTTTGCCTAAGAAAACCCTATGAAATTCATGGTCTCACCATAAGTTGATAGGGGACTTGAAAGCATACATGCACACACACATTGCTGCTATAGTTTTCTCATTCACCAAAGTAAATGGGAAGAAATGTTTTTGCAATCTCCTTTGAGCAGAAATCAAGTTTCTTGATGCCTAGATCTTCTGTGAAAAATCTGTTTGAATTTTTCATTATGGCAAATGGTAAAGACCATTCCTCCATGGAAGAAAATTGTTACTCTGGGATTGGCTTGCCAGAATCTTGTGACTCTCTGCATTACCTCTCAGAGCTATGGGCATATGTTCTATCTTAGGTCTAGTTTAGCTTCTAATTTTGTTATTGAGCTCCTTTGAAAGAATAAGCTATAACTAGTTTGAGGGGGTGAGCATTTGGGTATTTTTGCTCCAGCTTTAAAACTGTGCTAAATTGTAAACAGAGGTCCTTCAGATTCCTTCTGCCTGTTAGAGATATTTTCAGGGTTTTGTGCGGTCAACTAAAGTTTTTATGCACTCTCAGCTGGTTCTGTAGCAACAATGAGCTTTTCTTCTTTTCATATACCATATTTTCCCAGGGCTCTGCTGGCACAGGTCAGTGTTGCTGGTGGGAAGCATAAAAATGTTTGGGCATGACGTGGTGACTACAAAATTTTTTAAAACAAAAGACCCATTTGTTAATGTTGAGCTTTTCCTCACAGAATGAAGCAGAAAATCCCTCGTATTAACCAAATGAAAACATATCACGTGCAAGAGGGTAGCTCTCTTTCCCAAGCTCTTCAGGAAAGTGGAAAGAGTTGGTTAAAAAAAAAACATTTTCAGCTGGAAAAGATCCAGCCCAAATATTTGAAAAGTTACTCCCTTATGTAACAAATTTCTTTAACAGTAGTTCTCTTTTTAAATACAAAGCATGTTTGGAGCAAATAGGAAAAAAGAAGCCACTCCAGAGTATTGTATTAATTGCCTGTACCTTTATTTTTCTGAAGTATTTGTACATTTTATCAGAATTAACACTTTTCAGAGACAAATGAAACAGCTGCAGAATAACATGCTTTCTGCTTGACCTGAACTGTGTGTATATACAGATGTTTTGACTGAACATCTGTTGAAGATTAATTAAACCAGTGTAGAAAACCTACCTTACAAGTTTTATTTTACTCTAGTATATAAAATAATATGGAGTGCAAATTATATGGATGTTAACAGTTCAGTTTGTTTAAAAAGTTAAGTAACTAATTATGCAGCTCTTGAGTTCTAACATTCATATTTTGTTTACGCAGTGTTCTTCCTCATTTCTGCATTAATCAAATTTTGTAATATGTCCCCATTGTCTTGAAGCCTTTTCCATGGAAAAGTGAAAGATCCAGAACTTGGAAAAGTTAATTTTTTTGGACCATAGCTCCCAGAATAACCCAGCAGACAGGGACAGTGGCTAATGTGCCTGGGGTGTTCTGGAAGTTGTTGTCCAAAAAAAAAAGTAAATTTTCCAAGCTCAGAAAGAAATTCCTAATTTTTACTTACTGTTACTACTATTAATAAATCTTCCTACTACTATTAATAAATCTTCCCACACATTCATATAGTGAGAGCTTCCAAGCTTCTACTTGATTCCTATTTACCTAATAGACATTGCCGCTCTTTATGTATGAATGAAACGTATCTCATATTTGCTGAGCTTTTCTTCTTGTATCACTTCTAATATCTTGGCAGCAGAATCTGCTGGCATTCTGTGTTACAAACCTGCAAGGGAAGCCTGGCTTAGTGTCTTCTTTGGCAGGAATACTCCTTTGTCTTTCCTTATGCAATGCTCACGTGGAATTGCAAAATGCATATTCCTGTGTATTTGTGCATTGCCTTAATTTCCATTAGTGAGTCTTCAGCGCTGGTAGTCATACTTTTCTGCTGGGTTATCACTTTTTGTCACCACAGTTCTGTTTTGCCATTTGATTGGCCTAAAGGGGGAAGAAATGGTGGCAGTGGGGCAGGGAGTCCCTGCTTCACTGCATCGGGTGTAGGCATTTGGAAAACTTCTATCTGGTAAAATGAACCCTACCATCTTTGTAAAGGAAATGCAATGCAAAAGTAACTTTTGAATGTTGCCTTGGCTTGCTTGCCGTGGTTGACTCAAAACAAGGATAACTAGGGCATGCCATGGCTAGCTACAGTGCCTCAGGTTTGAATAGTTCTGCCTCAGAGAAAAATCCAGCTGGAAAATCCAGCAATGGGGAAGAAAGGAGAGCTATCCTTCTTTGTCTTCAGTTCCTGTCATAGAGCAATAGTGCCTCCCAAAGCATGAAGTTAAAACTTCTTATGTCCATGTTTAGCAAATCCTTGTGGAGGACCTTACTCTGGGGTAGAAAAATCGTAAAGGTGTAATTAAATTGTTAGCCCTTCTGAAGAAGAAACAAACAATCTGAGTTTTATTTTACTTTCATTGGTCCTTCAAATTTAACTTGATGCTTTTGGTTTTCAGTAGCTGCAGGCTGTTACTTTCTTCTGTTGGTCCCCTTCCCCCATGCAGGTATAGCTGTGTTAACAAAGTAGATGCATTTGGGGGTGTTACTTCTTTAACAGAAAATGTGGTACCCGAGGCAGAGATAACATGGAAAGAATAGGCATAGATTCCTGAACTACACACATACACATAATGCATATGTGTACACACACACACACACACACACACACACAGACCAGGTCAGCATGTTTCAGTAGATACGCACATACAAAATAAAAGCAATAAGGTCAGGTAAGCCATGCATAAGTAAACAAAAATATTTTAACCTCTATTGATCACTTGAAAGTTTCTTCCAAAATGCATACAGATGTTATTTTTTTCACTTTCACAAGATCCCACTTTCTTATGATTTCCATTTCGGTGGCCAGACTTACAGAGCCATGCTTTTCAACATGCTGGGGTAGCTGATGAAGTAGACTTGACTGCTCTCTCATTTTCTCTCTGTTTTGGTGATTGCACAATTTCAGTAAGGGAGTTAGCTGCTGTTTACTCTGCTATTGTAGGAAGGCACACACAACTACAATAGGTACAGCTACAACAGAATTCCACTCTTTCCCAAATCAAATTTTGTTTACGCGTTGTTTAGTGTAAACATACTGCTGAAGCCCAGCATTGAAAGTCCATGCTTCTCCAGCCTTCACCATCCTCCCAGTACAGATGCTGCTAAAAAAATGTCCTGTTAGACAGAGGATAGGGAGAAAAAGGCGGGGTGGCAAGCATAAAAAACTTTGTAAAAAGGATCTTCTTTGTCAGAGATTTTATTAACTGAGGTATGCCTGTAATCCTTAACCAGTCCAGAAGAGCAGCTGATTTCTGCTCTTCCTTTGTCCTCCATAATCCGTGATGTAGTGGCCAGAGCAGCCTTCCCCAACCTACTGCCCTTGATATATGTTTGCCTCTTGTTGTTTTCTGCCTTCGAGTTGATTTTGACTTATGGCAACCCCATGATAGGGTTTTCTTGGCAGAGGAGGTTCAGAGGTTTGCCATTGCCTTCCCCTGAGGCTAAGATAGTGTGACTAACCCAAGGTCACCCAGTGGGTTTCCATGGCTGAGCAGGGATTTGAATTCTGGTCCCCTGGAGTCCTAGTTCAATTTTCAAGCCACAGCACAATGCTGGCTCTCTTCACTCTCCATTTCACCACAGTAACTACTACTTTCATAATCCTCAGATAGCATGGTCAGTTGTTGAGAGAACTTGGTTTAGAGCAGTGCTTCTTAACCTGGGATCCAGGGACCCCTGGGGGTTGGCAGAGCCCTTACGGTGAGTCTGTGAAGCCCTGCTGCTAGGTACCACCAGCAGCAATAGAGACATAGCGGAAGGGGGGGTTGCAGGTGCTGAAACTGCTCCCTTGTTTGCAAAGGACGAAAGGGGCGTGATGGGAGGCTTGTGAATGCGATGACTCTGGAGACGAAAGTTTGAATTTCCCACTCAGCCGTGGAAACATACTGTATTACCTGAAAGGCAAAGGCAACAAATCTTGCCAAGAACCCCCTCCCCGATAAGTTCACCTTTGGGTCACCATAAGTCAGTTTTCAAAGAGGAGCAACATGATGACGAGAAAGAACCTCCCCTTTTCAGTGGCACTTTGTTGTTGTGTGCCTTCATGTCATTCTGGCTTAAAACAACTCTAAAGTGAACCTATCGCAAGGTGTTTTTTTGCAAGATTTGTTCAGAGTGGGTTTGTGTTTGCCTTCCTCTTGAGGCTGAGAGAATGCAACTTGCCCAAGGTCATCCAGTGTCTGAGTGGGGATTTCTTCAGCCTTAAATAAATAAATATTTGAAAATTTAAATAATTATTTGAATATTTAATTCTAAATTTAAATATTTAAATCTTGAATTCAGTCCAGGAGGTCTTTCGCAAACAAAAATTGTATTTGCAGAGGGTCTCTGGCAAAGCAAAGGTTAAGAACCACTGGTTTAGAGAAATTGCCCCTCATTTGTAAAGTTCACCTAGGTGACCTTTGGTCATTCACTTGACCAGAGTCTAAGAGTGTTGTTTTTGAGCAACTCCCCGTCCCCCATGGGTCCTCAAAACCTGAGTTAGAGGGTAGAGAAGCCCTTCACAGTTTCTGATGGGAGTACAGATAAAGCTGGGTTGCACTAGCAGATGTTAGCTAGCTTGGTGTTGGTTTTAGGCCAGTATCTCTGAATACCTCTAATCTACTTTACAGTGTTGTTAGGCAGATAAGATGAGGAGGAAAATGTGCATACCACACTGAACTCCTTAAAAGAAAGAAGGTGGTATGTTTTAGGAGGACATTGTCTTGTTCTGCTAAGTGGCTAATAAGTAGGTTTCTCTAAAATGTTCTACAGTTTAAATGACCTGAAAGCACTGGCACAAAGGAACATGGGTTCCTTTCATACTGTACTGTTATAGCACTGTGATTCCACTTAAACTACCACAGCTGCCTCTTGTGGAAACCTGGCGCCTGTATTTTGTGGGGCATTAGATCTCTTTGGCTCAGAATTCTAAACGCCCCTCAGTAAACTACAAACCCCAGGATTCCACAGGATGGAACTATGTCATTCAAAGTGGAATCATAATGCTGAAGTTGTGTAACGTGAAAGGCCCCGTGGTATAAAAGCATGTACCACTATTTAGAACTGTTTGGTTTCTGCTTATTGTGAGTTTTCTTTTTTAAAAAAAATCTTGCTGGTAAGTTAGGGTTGTATCCAATGCTGTCCTTCCACAGAAGTCTCCTTTATCCAGATAAATTTTCCTTGACAGAAAGTAGTTGAGGCACATTTTGCCAATTCCTGCTTTTTCTTGCCATCCCACCATGATCACCTACCAAACCGTTCTGGAGGATTTCCCAACCCTCTAGAGCAGATTTTTGGAGGATCAGGGGATTGTAAAGGGATAGTGAGTTCAAAGAAAATTGCTTCCCTAGCTGTGTTTTCTGTAAATGAAAGTTTCTGGTGGAATGAAGCACCTTCCATTAAAAGAGATGTTTTGTTGCACTCTCAAGCTGTTTCAAGTAGCAATAAATATTCCATGAATACTGGCAGAATTATGATTAGTAGTGTGGGCTGGAGTCAAGGTAGTGGAGGACTCAGTCTTGCAGGGCCTGCAGTTAAAGCTACATGGTAGAAGCCTCCTAGTTCTGCCCTCATGGTAGTATGACAGAATTCCCCAGGCAGGTGTAGGCCTGCTGAAAGTCATCAGGAAATCCTGACAACCTTTTTATGGTAAGATAGTATCACACTGCATTGTGATTAGGATGAGCTGGGAGGTTACCCACGATGGAACTCCAGCTGTGCTTTTGCTTGATGTCACTGCCTCACTTTCCCACATTCTCAGTGGCCTTTTTTTTCTTTCTTGGATCAGTACCCTTACTGTCAGGCAACTCTTAAAATCCTTCTGTTGTTGTGTCTCTTCTTCCATTCCTTTTCCATGGCTTTGGTGAGAATAAATGTGCCTCTTCCCAATTGTCATTGATTTGTTGGCACCACTACCATCCCCAGGATGGGTGAGAAACACAACAGAAAAATGTTGGCAAACACAAGTTTCAAATACAACCGAAGCTGTGATCTTCCAAGGTATTTGCCACTGACACTGGAACTGCATCCTTTGCAAAAACTGGGATGGCAGCTTCCTCTATTAAAAAAAAAATCCTACAAAATAAACTGCATTCCTTTACCAGAGCTAGTTCCAGGTGACTCATATTTCCTCCCATCTTAAACACCAGTCTACCTTGGGTAATATTCAGTAACTGGTAACTATTATGTTCTTGTTATTTTTTACGGGTATTCCATGATGATGTCTAACCTGTTGTGAGGCATTTGTTTGTCCGGTTGTTTATCTGCTGAGTCCTCTTTAACCACATGCTACTCTGGATGGGAAATCTCCACCCAAGATGAGTTTGCAACTGGAACAACACACTGGAATGTTTTCTTTCTCCCATTATCGGCACTACAGTTTGTTCAGGTATTTCCTCTGGCACAGTCTGAGTGAATACATAGACAAGAGAGGCTAATGCAGTTCGTGCCATTCACCACTGCTAGCTACCTGATCATTCAGTGGCTTGGTTTCTTTCATGTGGTCCAAACATGGTGGTGATCCAGGTGATGGGAGGAAGGATATGAAAAGTAGGCAATATTATTTGATTGAATAAATAGCTAGCAACATTCCTTTATATTCATTAAATCAAAGTGTCACATCCAGAAAAGTGCTAAGGAGAGTTATGTTTATCTTTTGTTACAAAATTGCTCTTATGCAGTTACCACCAGTGAAGTAACTAGTATTGTATATTGTAGAACCAGGTCTTCCAGAGGCAAAGAATAAGATGGCACATTCTTCCTCTCATTGAATCTACAAAACCTGACTGGACTGGCAGCTGAATTTTTCTTGAGACTGACAATGGAGCAGTGTCCTCTACCACACCTCAGGAAAGCAGGACAATTTCCTGGGTGAAGGACAGGCCATTTAGCACAGTGCTCTCTCCTCCCAACACTTAATGTTGCCACCTCCCAGCGTCTGCTGCCTGAGGCAGCAGCCTCATTTTGCCTAGTGGCACAGTTGCCCACTTGTTACATTAACGTAAGTATCTACTTAGCATGTAGAAAGAAGTGTTGGCAACCTATTGCCATCCAGATGTTTTAGACTAAAATTCCTAATTGTCCCAGCCAATATAGTCAGTAGTCAGAGACTGTGGGAATTGTAGTACAAAACATCAGTTCTACCCTACATGGCATGCAGACAAGGAATTTTGCCTTCCAGACGTTGATCCAAGAAATGATGGGCCCTATTTGAGGCTTATTGCCTTCACACAACTAAGATGTGCGTGTTGACAGAGAGAGCAGGGCCACATGTTAACCTTGCTGTCCCGCACTCTCTTTGTGTGCTCTTAATGGTGTGACAGGAATAAAGCCTAGAAAAGGCTTTTGTTTCTGGCAGATCTCTGTTGCAAGGGACTTGTATAATTCTGAAACAGCCAATAAAGATATTCCATCTACCTGTTCGGACTTCACAAATCCTGGGTTGTCTGTATCATTAAAGAAACCAAAAGGGAAGGGTCGCCCCTCCCTTTACTCTTTGGGCCTGTTTTGTGTGCTTTTCCTAATTCATCAGCATAGAGTGTACAGAGAGGAGCAGCTGGAGCAGTGTTTCTGATCTGGCAACTGTAACTTAATAACTGTGCGAACATAATAGAGGAGTAGCCTCACAACAGAGGCAAACCTGTTGCTTTTAATTCTTCATTGCAGCTGCCTCCTCTGCACTCTTAAGTCAATGGAGCAGTGACTACATCATCCGCAGTGTCTAATTAGTTTTCGTACGAGAGGTTTCGCCAAGCTTTTGTCCTCAGCTGAGTTGCTAATCTTTTTTTTTTCCTTTTATTTGAGCCTTTGGTGGTTAACCAAGATAAGAGTAGCATCCTCCCTCAGAAGACATAGAGTCTCAAAGACAGGGATGAATAACTTGCAGCCCTACAGATGTTGCTGGACTGCAGCTCCCATAATCCCTCATCATTGGCTATGCTGACTAGGGTTGATATGACATTGCTAGCTCTCCTCAGGACGGCTGCAATATTATTTTTAAGATAGCAGTATAATATTCCAGGTTGAGCCAAACCTATCTTGAGGGACTTGTGGGTTTGGGATTTGTGTTTGGGCAGAACTTTGAAGTAGAAGCTCTAGTTATAGCTGACTCCACACAAAGGCAGCTAGCCTCTCATCAGGGCAAAGAGTGGGAGAGTGCCTATGTAATCTACTTCCGTGTTTAGCACTGGATCACACTGCTAGGAGTTCCTGACTAAGACTGTTACAAGCCCAGGAATTTCCTCTCTTCCTGTGGTCTTTGTGGTCTTATGATCATGTTTTAGTTAATACAAGAGTTGGAGGAGAGCCAAAATGATTATGTGCTGTCATTTGGGAAAAGGAGTCAATGTGAAGTTTGGCATGTTCATGTTGCCTGTCCTTTGACTGCGTATGCATAAAAGCAACAAGACTGAAATATTTTCCACGTGCACAATGTTTCTCTGGAAAAATAAACTGTAGCATTTTCAGGAAATACTGTATGCCGTGTGTGTGTGTATCAGTATCTTGATTAAGCTCTTCTCCTTCATCTGACATGGATCAGACATACAAAAAGGCCAGAATTGAGCAAACCACGTAGTAAGTTGAATGTTGAGTCCAAAAGTGATCATTGCCTAAACATGGAATTTTCAAGGAGAAACATCTATATCATAGAATCATAGAGTTGGAAGAGACTCTACGGGCTATGGAGTCCAACCCCCTGCTATGCAGGAACACCCATCAAAGCATTCCCAGCAGATGGCCATCCAGCCTCTGCTTAAAAACTTCCAAAGAAGGAGACTCTACCACACTCCAAGGCAGCATATTCCACTGCTGAACAGCTCTGACCATCAGGAAGTTCTTCCTATGGTTCAGGTGGAATCTCCTTTCCTGCAGCTTGAATCCATTGCTCCTTTAGTCCTAGTCTCTGGAGCAGCAGTCATTATGGTCATTTAGATTAAGTTATTGTATCAAAAAGCAATGTTCTTTATGTTTATGTTCTGTAAGGGTGCTGGGTGGTGAAGATTATCACATGGTGTTCCAAGAATCAGGTGGGGAAATGTTTTATCTTGTATTTGAAGTAACCAGAAGATTGTAATGCAGTTGATTACCACATCATTAACCAGCTTCAGTCATTTTTTTGAGACACATTATACAGGTTTATTGCAACCTCCCAAATTTTTCAAGAAGGAGGAAGTTTTGAAGGAAGAATGGGAAGTAGTTGGCATCTTTGCAAAGTTCTAAGTAATGTTGTTCAGTCTCTTAGTAATCTTCTGGGGCATGAGTGGAAGTATTACAGTGCGGGTCACATCAGAAGTGCACCATGAGCTACAAGACTGTAACGAACTGCTGAGGTTAAGTCAGCTCGTCATTCATATTCTTGCAGCAACTCTCTAAGAAGAGAATCCAAGGGAAGTATATACGATACAGTCAAGGAAGCCCTGTGCTACGTGGCACAGCAGGCAGAAGGTTACAGGTTTGGATTTTACACCAACTTCCCAGTTTCCATATCCATCCTAACACCCTAGGTATCTGACAAGCTATTATGTCAGAGAGAGAGCTGCCATTCTCTCTGCACATACTAAATTCTAGCTACTGAGCACTTTATTAATGTGAGGGAAGAATGTGCCATTACTGAAATCAGTAGGAATTAAGAGTGCATAACCTCATTAGGTGTGCGCTCTTATTAATGTGACACTAGGTGTTTGCTTGGGATGGGATGCAAATGTTTTATTTGCAGATAAGCTCAGCTTGAAACAGATGCATATCGTGTGAAATGAGGTTTTAAAAACACAGGCTGGAATCTTGTTGGGGAATTATAAATGCCATCCTGGAGTTGCGTATTCATAGTTGCGTGATATTCACAATCCCTATGTATTCACTAGATTATAGGACACATAGGGACAGTGAAAGCCCCCAATCCCCACTTATTAGGTGGTGACCATTGTGATTGATGGGGGTCTATTCCCCTGTTGATCAGGAAGCAGCTGGCTGATGTTCCCACCCACCGCTTCACACAGGCAATCTCCAGCACAACGGAGAATTGGATCAGGCAGCCCACTTCTGCCTGTCAAAATGGAGATTGCTCCCAGGCGGGGGTGGGATCATTAGTCAGGTGCTTCCTGATCAACAGGCAAATGGACCCCCATCAACGGCATTGGCTGCTTCCCAGTAAGTAGAGATGGGGAAGGTCGTGCTAGAATTCACTGTGTAGTTCTGTAACTGTAATTTGTAGAAGTCTGGCAAGTGTCTGAATGTAGAGTTTCTGAAAAAGTTAGGCAAGCATGTGCTAATCTTAAGAAAAGCAAATGCGAGTTTAAGCATGGCTTTCCTACTTCAATTCACTGATGGGCTCTGAGGGTGCAATTATGCACACCTAGCATCTTCCATGGTTATTGGGGGGGTCTTAAGCCCTGGGATGATGAATTAGGATTGTGACTACAATAGATAAGGGGAGGTTTCACCCTTCATTACCATGCTATTTTTCTAACTTAAGCCCCCCCCACCATTAAGAATTGCAGGTTGACCTGTACAGAAAAAACCTTGCATGTATCTGTATAACTTTCATGGGAGTAGGACAGATTAAGGGTTGATCCTCCCTTCCTAAACATTGCAGCCTTGATTCATTTCACTCAAACACAAATCATGGTGTTGTTAAATTGTGGAAGGCCCAAACTGCTGCATACTCATGCAGGTGACATCTACATTGGTTCTAAAACATATTTAAGAGGGTGGGAGCCTAATTGTTTTTGTTACAGTTTGGCATCTGTGGTGGAAATTTCAGAACTACAGTGGTTTTTCTGCCTTATTAAATAAAGATGTTGGCAGTTTTACTATTTTCAGACAATATTTGGCAAGCAAAAAGATAGCCATGCTGAAATGGAACTTTTTTTTTATCTTTTATTTTCTTCTGCACTGTGTATTTGGTATTTACCTTTTTTCCCTGCAGAGAAACAAAGCCTGACATTTATCTGTTGTGAAGTTTATTTCACATTACAGCAATCTCATGAATGAGAGAGCTCCAGGAGCCCCAGTGATCAGCTGCCCTGTTCAGATCTTGCAGTGTCAGGACTGTGGCTTCCTTGACTGAATCAGTCCACCTGTCTCTCTCTTTTCCTACTGCCTTCTACCTTATTAAGCAATAGCGTCTTTTCCAGTAAGTCATGGCATCTCATGATAGGTCCAAAATATGACAACCTCAGTTTAGTCATCTTGGCTTCTAGCAGGCATTCAGGCTTGATTTGTTAAGACCCATTTGTTTGTCTTTTTGACAGTCCAGGGTATCTATATAACTCTGCATTTCAAATATGGTACAGTCAGACAGTCTCCTAAACAGAACATGCTTGTTTTCTTTAAACTCCTTTCATATACAGGGAGAATTTAGTTTTCAGGATTTCAGCAGTGAGGTTTTTTTAAAATCCAATTTTGCATTGTTGTTTTTAAATGTTTTGTGTACTTTCTTTGTCTTGGCCTTTAAACTTGACAGGTTAGTGGAATTATGAACTAGAACACTGACCAGAACATCAAAAGCTAATACAAAGGGTTATCTTCTGGAGCATATCACTAGTCAATGATGTTGTTAAAGATAGAAATGTGTATGCTGGTTTTCTCTTAATATAAATATAAAATGAAAATCCAATGATCCTGAGTTAAGCTTTGGAAATAAAGGCTTTAATCTGATTGCTAGTTTCTAAATCAGCTGCTGAATGGTAAGTCAACACTTGTGTACATGCCATTGAATACATGGATCTACTCTACTTGGGATTACCAGTTGGATTTAGGCCAAGGCTAGGAGTCATGTAGCCCCTTGGTGGTCCCCTTCTGGTCCTTAGTCCTGTGGGAACCCCACCAAAATCCCACCAAAATAGTAAAAAATTGACCCAGATCCCACTTTTTGGAAAATTGATGCAAGATCCCATTTTATTCCTTAAATGCTGCCTGCCCCAGGGGGGAAAAATAGCAAAGGGAGGGAGTGCTGTTTTGTGACCTAAAGTGACTTCCAGATCCCTTAAACATCCCTTCTGGGCACCACTGGGTACATTGCCATGGCCAGCCAGGAAATCAGAGAAGCCAATAAATAAGGTGCACCTGCTGCTAATTTGGGCCAAAAAGATTCCTTTTTCTTCTTTGTTATTACATTGTGATCCTTAATATATTATTAAGAAGCTTTTGAGAAAGGAAAGGATATACATTAAGCAGCAGTCTTATTTTACAGTTGTATTTAAGAACAGTGTCTGAAGCAATCTGATTATAGTTCCAAGAGTTGGTATTAAGATGCTTTGGTTTAAAAAGAAAATCCATGCAGGTTGGGGAAAGAATGTTTAAGCGAGAGGTGCAGGAACAGAAAAGATGACTACCTGAAGATAACTCCAATCACCATCATTCCAGGGGGGTTATTGTGACCAGATAGTAAAGTGATTTGCCAGTATGGTGTAGTGGTTTGAGGCTTGGACTATGATCTTGGAGACCAGAGTTCAATTCCCCATTCAGCCATAGAATCGCACTGGGTAGCCTTGGACGCATCACACGCTCTCAGCCACAGAAAACCCTGTGATAGGTTCACCTTAGGGTCACCATAAGCCAGAAACAGCTTGAAGGCACATAAGAACAACAAGGGTTAAGATCTAATTTTTTATTTGCAAGTGGCATTTCCATGAAGGTAGCTGAGAGGCTGATTACTTAGGGGTACGTACAAATCTGCTATCCTTCAATTAGGAATATTTAGCTATGGAATACCCAGTCCTTCATCTAGTACTGTTGGAGAAAAGCCCAATGTGGGTTTAGGATGAGAGTGACTCTCATTGTGTGTGTATGCAGAGGGCTGCCTGGCTACCTACCCCATCCTTGGGAATAATTAGTTATTTAAATATCTATTTTGTCACAGCTAAAGGGAGTTTTGATGGTTCCTTTTGTAGCTGTGTTGGTTCAAGCATAGGATTCGAACATCTACAAAAGATAATGGGTTCAGACAAAGAAGAGTGCTAGTGAATCTTCTTTAGTTTTTAAAAAACTGTTGTTATTATTGAGCAGTGAAAAAAAGATTTGTTTATTCCTAAGCATGCTCTAACATTTTTTTCCTGTTGCTTGAAAACCCACACAGAAGGAGATTCCATATTATTCCTATATACCTGATTCCATTGTCCATCTCCTCTAATCATTAAGACACATGTTTAATTTTTAACCCTTGTTGACTTTTCTGTAATTTAGTATGTTGTTTCTTGTCTGGCACTCAGGGTCAGTAAAGAACAATGATTCTCAAGTCTATTTCTCCTTATAACAGGTTCAACGTGTTTAAATTTCATTCTCATTCCCCTTTCCTCTTGCCTCTGGAAAGAAGAACTGTGAACTACCTTGCTCGGTTTGTCACTTCAGCAAAGCACCATAATACTTTTCACAAGAGCTTTAACTGTCAGTGCTCTCATTTCCATTGTAATAATCACTTTATGTAATCTTGTCTGACAGGCATATGAATCCATGCAGATAATTCTAAAAACTGGTTTTTTTAAAAAAATAATTTGAATAATTTTTCTTTTTTTGTCTTTTTATTTTTTAAGAATTTCAGTTCTGTGATAGAGAACCAGTGTAGTGTAGTGGTTTGAGCAGTGGACTACAACTCTGGAAACCAGGATTCAAATCCTCTTTCAGTCTCAGAAGAAGGAAGAGGCAAAGCCCTTCAGAACAAATCTTGTCAAAAAAAAACCCTGTGATAGAGTCACCTTAGAGTTGTCTTCAGTCAAAAGCAACTTGAAGGAACTGACAACAAAACATAACTGATGAGAGATAGTGTGACTGTTATCACTCCCTTACTCCCATCAGGACTGCTTAAATTTGACTTTTCTATAAATTTGAAATATCTGTTCTTCAAAGATGGCTGTGAATTATCCTACAGCACTGACACTTAAACCGTATATACTGAATTTCCTAGATATTCATTCAATGTTTGTCTTTCTGTTTCTTCTGTATAGAAATATATGTTTTATGTTTCTTCTTTTATTACCTTCTGAGATCCACTTAGATATCATTTTGGACTTGAAGAAAGAAGGTCAAAATACGGTTTGGCTTTGGATTCACTGGCCAAAATCCCCTTGCCAACTCCTTTTTCTGCTCCTGCCCACTTTCTGTTCTTGGAAAGGGAATTCGAGGCCCAAGGTTGTCTTGAGCGCTTCCACTCTGGTGACACCTAATGCTTTTCTATCGCTGTTCTTTATTGATTTACACAAAGAATTAATATATAACATTTGTTTAATATACAACATTTGTTTGCTTTTACTTGGTTACATACCACCCACTGCATTACATCTGTATTAAATCTATACATTACATTTGTAGGGTAACTTAGGCCCTTTCCGCATGGCATTTTCCATGCAAAAGGGCACCTGGAGCATCGCGTGATTGCAAGGAGTGATCTGCATGACACGCTCACAATCGCACGACACTCCAGGGGCTGGCAGGCACTGATCGTGTACCTTTTCATTTTCGGCTAGAAGCCGAAAATGGTGCACGATCACGCATTGCTCCCGGGCCCTGCATGCACTTACCTGGTGTGCGGAGCCTCTGGAGCCGCGCCGGTCATGCTTCCTGCCCCAGCACAGCCTGGGAAGGTCCCAGGCTGCACTGCAGAAGGAAGAGGCGGGGCTCTTGCGCGAGCAGGCAGCTCGTGCGGAGCCGAAGGACACCGGACGCAAGAGCCTCTCGCCGGAGGCTGCTTGCGCGATCCCCGCAACCCAGCACCGGAAGAAGGTAAGGTGCAGAAAGGACCTTAGTTGTGTGAGCAGAAAAGTAACAGTTCTGGGCTTAGCATTTTAAAAACAATGTTCTTAATTTTGTTTTCAAAAAGGTCAATGCTTTTAGCTTATTCAAAAGCACTTTCATATAGGTGATATTTCATGGTTACTTTTTTAATTTGTTAAAATGCATGCTAAGAAATATATATGTTGTTGTTGTGTGCCTTCAAGATACTTCTGATTTATGGCGACCCTAAGATGAACCTATCACAGGGTTTTTCTTCTGGCTGAGAGTGTACGATACACCCAAGGTCACCCAGTGAGTTTCCATAACAGAGTGTAGAATAAAACTCTGGACCCCAGGGTCATAATCCAACCCCTATACCACACTAGCTCACTAAGCAGTATATTAGTGTTAATTAAAAGATAAAAAAAATAGTAAAGTAAAATGCAGATGACTAGAAAGCTAGAATGGTGGTGTTTTTTGTTAGTCATCTGTATTAATTTCCTGCTAAAATGTTTCTTTTTTCATTTTGTATGCAATTTTCTCAAAATTTCAGCTGGTTTTTAGAAAGATACAGGTGAAAAGATGATTTTGTGCAAACTGATTTTAAAAAACACCAATAAAAGGCACAAAATGGAAAGTTAATAATAAAATGTATAGTTGTAGATGCATGGAGATAGGAACATCTCTCCAGCACATTTTTGGATATATAAATGTTATGTCACAGGGATATAGAGAATATTCTCTGTTTTTCTCATCTTCAGTGAGATAAGGTATCTTGACTCAGGAGACATCCCATCAAGAAAATAGTCTGATTGAAAGTTTGTTTGTTTTTTTCATTTCATGACTTGTGAAAAATTGTACAAAAATTAATGTTTTCTACAAAAAGAACTTTCGCAAATGTATTATTTGCTGCTCAAAAATGTTTCTGTGCAAAACACACAAGTTTTTAATGCAAATTTATCTTTTTGCAAAAAAGTCCCAAAGTGCAAAAAAAAATATGGCAAAAGCTCTTATAATCTCTCTGACCCAACAGGGAGAAAAGGTTTGAACTTATACATAGTTGACCATGATAATTAAATAGTCAAAAAAATTATTTCTGTACAGCAACCTTGAAAGCAATCCACACTTGTAGACATGTATTCTTGTTCTGTTTTTCTCCCCAAAATAGGATTTTCTACATTTTGAAAAAAAATCTAGGGTCAATGAAAAAAAGTACAGAGAAAACAGAACTATAGCATCTTGATGACATGATGTAGATGCCCTGTAACCTGTTGAGAGAACAGAATATGTGTGGATAGTTCAGACCCAGAAAACCCTGTGAAGTTGGAAATGACTTGAAGGCACACAACAACAAAGTCCAGATTATAAATCAAGTATAGAAGCATTCAGTGGCTTCTTCATGAGCATGATTTTGGAGAAAAGCTTTAGTTTAGGTTTGGGGTGAGAATTTGCCTCAGAGTTAAGATCTGTGAAAACAAAGTACTTTACCATGGCTCAGGTACAAAGGGTGAATTGAATCTTCAGCATGGAGATAGGAGTGTGATCCTGCTGTCTGCTTTCAGTCTGATGACCGTAGTTAAAATGGGGCCAGTGTTCAATCTAAACAACTGTTAAGAAATCGGGAGAATAGCTGATTGGAAAACGAGGTACTCAGCTACCTTGCCTAGCTTCTTGCAATAATCATGCAAAACAGTAAGAAATCTTCCTTAATTTGACTAAGAGCTATATGACAAAACTGGAGCTAAATCCAATGTTATGCCTACTTAGAGCACACTGTGAGTAGGATATGTTCATCACACTTAAGTGCCATTGGTTTTAATGGATCTATTCTGTGTGGGACTAATTTTGGATTTAGATCTTGATATGTTTGTTTACCAAGTTAGTGATCTATATAATTGCCTTATAGGCTAATGTACAACGTATTATTCAGGATACAGAAGGGGTGAGCAACTATCAGTAGCTGGCATGACCACACTGGCTACCCAGGGGATCTTGGAAGGCTGCCCCCCACCAGCTTTCTCCATTTCTTTACTTTAAAAAATTGGTCCAAAATGCCCCCAACACTCCCCAGGGAGTGTGAGGGGGAATTTCACCATTTGGAGCAGGTGGCCCTTTTTGCCTAAAACAGCCAGGTGTATCTCAAAATTTGAAAAAATGGCTCCCACACCACTTAGGGAGAATATTTGAGGGCAAAACAATTCCCAAAAAAGTTGGAGGAGAGTCTATTACAGACCTTGGGAGCCACATGCAGCCCAAGGATCTCACTTTCCATACCCCTGGCGTATAGGGATTCTGACAAGTGTCTGAATGTATCTGCTGTAGGTTTCAGATAGTGGTAAGATGTAAATGTGATCTGAGGGTCTAGAATACGATACGTTAGGTTATAAAAGAAAAAAGGATTGTGTAAATTCTTTATTGGCTGGCTTCACATGAAGGAACAACTTGCAAATGATCATTTACTACGTGTCTAGCTTCCCCCTGTCTTCATGGAATGCACTCTTGGATTGCCAGGAAGGGCTGGCAAGGATGGTACTTGGTGTGATCTTTTCCAGGAATGCTGGGAGTGTGGGACAAATGCTCTGGAGGCAGCCAGGACACTGTTGCTGCCAAGTTTTTGGATCTGCACTTACACCGCTGCTGAGAACTGGGGAGGAGGGGTGTCCTATAATAGAGGAATCCTACTTATCTTACATTACATTCCTTTATCTGTGGTACACAAGTGAAGCCAACTGGAAACTTCTCAGGTTTCTGGCTGTTCTCAAATACAGGAAAAGATAAAAAATGAGAAGCAAGTAACACACAGAGAGAGAGAGAACTCTCAGATCTAGTAGATCAGATCTGTTTTGAGTTTTAATGCTTTATTTGGCTGGAGTGAACCATTTAGTAATTACGGCTTTCCTCTCAATTCTCATGCACCACAGACATCATTGGTGTCCATCCTGACTCTGTGGTCCTTACTGCTGTACAACATGCTGTTAATTTCCTGTGTTCTCATACTCTGTGCACACACCCTGTCTTAAAGGCACTAAGTTGTCCCAGCCATTTTCCAAATACTGGATTATGACTGTCTGACTCTCCATTGGAACTCCTGGGTGCCACTCCTTGTTGTGCCCTGCAGGGCTGCTCTGGAGTCATGCATACCACACCCAGCAGCTTCCGTAGTAGCTCTTTTTTAGCCTTTGAAATGAGTGGCTGGGAACTGGATCTCATGTGTGGAAGTCGGTGGATTGAATTCCTATTCCCTCATGATGACATGGACAAGAAAGAAGAGACCCAGCCCTTCAGTCAGTTTAGAGTGGGCTGTTGTTTTCCCTTCTGCTGTGCAGGTGGATAGGTTGGGCTACCAGTTCGGAAAAGATCTTATATCCTGGATAGCAACTGTATAGAGCTGATTAAAGAAGATACAGCTGTGTCCTGATATGTGTTTATCTAAGGATTGACTAAGCTTCTCCTAGCACTGCTTGGGAGCCTCCCAAAGCTTGTGACTTGAAAGGGTGTTGAGTTTATTGTATAATGGCAGTTAGTTCTAGATTCTTTCTAGAATGCTTTTTCATTGAGGGAAGGACAACAGTGAATAGTCTGCTGCTCAGCCTAGCCAACCAGGTTAATGGCTCAATATTGTCTTTGTGGAAGGGGCTGGCAACTATGGCAGGAGCAGAGGCAAATTCTCACTGTTGTTGTAGGCAGCACCATGACATTTTCAGCTAAAATTTAGAATGAGGAAGCATTTCTGTTTCCATTTTCCTGTTTTTTGAGGGGACTAGAGGAAGTTTTCGCTAATCTGCAGTTCCTAGATTCGTCCAGGAGTAGCATTTGACCATTTTGGGTGAGTTTCCATGTTTACTGTTGTTGCTAAAAAAAGAATGATTTTTTTTTTTAGAAGGTAGGATTTGGGACAACACAGTATTCTAAACTAAGCCCCAAGTCCTTAATATTCCCATTCTGTAACTACAGTGCATTTTACTTGTTTTCTGTGAGTCAGATGGGCAACTTACAGCCTTCCAGAGGTTGATGGACCACAATCTCACCATCCTTCACCACTGGCTATGCTGGCTAGAACTGTTAGGAGTTACAGTCCAACATCTGGAGCATCACAAGGTGCCCATCCCTGATACAAAAGTGCACATTCCAGTATATTAAAAGACTAGATTTTCCCATAGGTACATCACAGTGAAATGAAGTCTATAAAACTGGTTTCTTTGGGAGTTTTAAACTGTTTTTACATTGCAGTTCTGTATATATTGATGCAGAAGCAAGCTCCACTATGTTCCCTCAAGATTATTCCCAGGAAAGGGCCTCAGAATTGTTGCTTTGTTAAAGTATCTTCTCTTCAAAGAATTGTTTCCTTTATAAATTCCTGCATGAATGCACCAGCTAAATTTAAGAACTACCAAATAGGCAAGGGTCTATTCTACCCCCACAACTGGCGGAAAATCCCCAAGTAAATGGCTTTCATTTTTTCACACCACATACCACTCTACCTAACAAAATTTATATACCTTTGACACAGAAGATCTCCTCCAGCTTCTGATCTGTGTCAGAAGTTCTGTATCTAAGTGATACAGAACTTGCGAAGATATGATACGTTGGAATCTTGAAGTAATACATAATTGTATTGATGCTAGATTTCATCTTTGCTTGATGCTCAATCAAAGTTTACTTAATTGTTTGAGGTTTATAAAAGTTGTTCCCACTTTAATAGTATCTAGACTAATAGTATCTAACCTTGTAAATTAAATTTGACTTTTGAAGACAACCAAGGTTTACCTGCTGGGAATCAGTCCTCTACCCATATTCAGTGATGGCCCTCACTGGGCTTACAGAGTTCAAAAAGAAAAGATTTCCTGTTTTGTTGGTCAGATTTTGATCAATTTCAGGAATCCACTTGTAGATGTTTGTTCTGTAGCTTTCTGGTGTCAAATGAGTAATAAAATTAGATTTTTAAAAAAATCTTGGAACAAATCTATGGGATTCACCCCCAGGAGTATGCCTGTTTTGGCTGTGCTTTCAGCTGTGAAGACAGTGACAGCTAGAGCTGCTGCCAGAGGTGGGAAGAATGATGATCATTCTCAGTCTTTTGTTTAACTGCTGGGAAAGGAAATAATCATAATTTCACCCACCCAACCCCCAAACTAACTACTATTGCCTGCATTGTAACCTTCTGTGTTCCTGATGCAATGCTTGTTCTTTCTTGTAGTCAAGAACTCATGTTGCGGAAATAAAAAAAGTGGCAGAGGTTCTGGCCAAAGGATGCACTGTTCCACCCAGTGGTTCCCATCAATGTGGTCTTCTGGGTTTTCTCCCTTTTCTTCATAGGTAAACCTCTGATTTGGAACAGAAGGAGATGAGGAAAGAAGTCCAAAGCAAAAGCACCATCCTAGGATGTAGAGAAGTAATGTACACACCTCATACAAGCATGCCTTTGGACACAGAAGATTACTTGTTATTAGGGAGTCACAGAGAAGCTGATGTTCTCCATTAGTACAGCATCAGTGCAGCTCTATATGTGTTTACTCAGATATAAGTCCCATCAAGTTCAACAGATCTAGCTCCTAACTCAGCATGTGTAGGGATTACATCTCTGAAATTAACTTTGGTTCCTTTCCTTAAAATCTCCCCACAAAATCAAGGCTGGGGTAAGTGAAGAAGTTGAAAATTATGGATATTGAGGTTTCTCTTTGCCTTCTTTTCACTTGTTCCTCTCTGTATTATTCTCCCACTTCTAATTTTGTAAAATATGATAACACAGATCTAAGACAAATGGCACCTGTTGTTCTCAACTACTTCTGAGGAGTAGTTGGAAGGCGGTGGAAAGAACATTTCTGTTCCAATTTCTCTTCTCGTGCAGTGATGCTTTGAAATGTGCAGGGAAACTATTTTCCACAAAGGAGGGTTGGTTTTTGCTTGAAACACATACATCAGTTTAAATCTTCCAATGAAGTGACTCATTCTACATTGTGCAAACGTGTATGTGTGCAGAATGTCATTCTTGCTTACCATTCCTAAATAGTAAATATCTACAAGCTGAGGAGTGACCTCTATTGGCCACTGGTTAGAAATGCAGAAAGCAAAACTGAAATCAAATCTTCCATAATTGCTAGTCCTGATTATGAAGTGCCTGAAAATCTGAAATGCTGTGGTTAGCTCATAATATATATGACTTATAGCAAGAAAGTTTAACAAAAGTTTGAACTAGACCAGAAGTCTTCCTAATGCAACCCCAAACTTTGGTGATGATTCTTGAGATATTTCCTCAGAAAATTTGTCTTCCTGTTTGGCCTTCTAGAGCCAGGTCTGAATATTATTAAACAAAACATCCTTATGCAATAAGGTGACAGTGCTATTCTCAAAATACTTCTGATGAATACTTCTGGTAACAGCTGTTCACTCTTTTAAAAATAAAGCAGCTTGTTCTTATACAGGAGCAGGGAAAAGATTGATCTCTGGGTGGTTTATAGTCAGTCATCTGGTATTCCCAGTGTTTAACAGCAGCAAAAACAAGAAGCGTGTATTTCTTCCTAAATCAGGGTATTAAACCTAAAATAGCATGTGTGGGAACAGGACTGAAATTAATGTTTGAAAGGATCTGTGAGCAACTCCCTGTTTTGATTACTAAACCTATATAAGGGAGTACCCTTCTTCAGCACTTGTGTCCTCCTCTTGTGCCACCATTTTGCATCTGGGTCCAGCTGGTGAATCTCAGGTGCCTAGCCAGCAAGCTGAAAGTTTACCCATTCCTCTTCTAATAAGCCAGGAGTGGGAAACCTTTGGCCCTTATAGAAGTTTTGTACTTCAGCTCTCAGAAACCTAAGCCAGTGTGACTAATTAAGTAAAGGATTTTGGGAGTTAGAGTCCATAATACCTCTTTTAGCATTTCTTGAGACACTACAAATATTTAATATTTAAGGTGATCAATTTATTTTTGGTAAACTGCAAATTAATTTCATGTAAAACAATTGCTTAAAAACAACTGTGATCGACCAACACAAATTAGCTTGTTTACTCAAGCCTATATGGCATGTAAGAAAACAGGTGACAAGATGGTTAAGTTACTTTCTCCATTTCCTTATGGGGTAAACCAGCTACAATGTCTTGTTGGAAGAGGCCTTTAATATTAAGACCCTGCCATATAGGTTTTAATTCCTACAGATGTCATTGGACTGCAACTTCCAGCATTCTTCATCTTTGGCTATGACTGATGGGGGTTGCGAACCAACAGCAGCTGCAGGGCTGCATGATTATTGCCCCTCGTATAGGGGATTTATATAGGAGGACAAGACTGCAGATGCTGTCAGAAGAAAAGATAAGGAATCTGGATGAAATCCAGAAGTTGGTAGAAGGGTTTAAGAAGTGATTTTATATGGTCTACATCAGGATGTGCATCATGCAGTTTTAGAGGTCTCCCTAATTGCCATATCTTCCTTTGGTAGTTCTGATGCCCTGTTGCCGAATTCTGCTGGTAGGCTGGAAGAGAAGGGCATAGAATTTTTTTTATAGAAATTTTTGCAGTTTAATTTTTTTGTAATCCATTTTGAGTCTCAGGGCTGGAGGAAAGGTAGGATATAAACAAAAGTGCACAGGAAGTACCTGCCTCATTTACAAACTGAGTGGCACTGGCAAGAGTTTTTCTGGTGAATGCCAATCATCTTGAAAACAAGGCATTTTAAGGGCAAATTTCAGCTCCCCCCTTCACTAAAATTCAGCAGTATGACAGTGGTCAGATATACAACACCCAGTAGGTTCAACTCCCTGCACCCCCAGACAAATTTCTGTCCCCTAGTTGAGTGACACTTGTTTGGTTGGACTGCTAGAAGGCGATTAGAGCCAAGGTGTGCTGAGGGAAGAGGAAGGAAGACATATGTTTTTTGCAGGGTTGTACGGGGAGAAGTGAGAGATCCGGTAGCAAGCTGAATATGGGGGAGCACAGAGTAGTCGTGGCTCACAGTTTGTTCAACAGCGTGGCATGTAATCTTGTCAACAAATACAGAAGACATGCAAAGAGAAGAGGCTTAAGATGAAAGATGACACATGTTGGACATTTTGAGTTACAACACCAAAGCACAGAAGCATTAAGCCTATTGGAGATGAGGGATTACTGGAAGAGGGGAGTTCTCAGATAATGATGTAGAGATGGGTGCAGAAAGCTGTGAGGTTAAATTAGGCGATCCAGTGTATACAAATGGAATACCAGCAGGTCAAGCACAGGACTCTTAAGAGACCCCAGTGGAGGGACATGAGGGATGGCAGAGGTGGACAGATTCAGTGAGTAATCACACCAGGAAAGGGTCTTCTCTGTGGTGGCACACCAGTTGTGGTATTCCCTCCCACTGGCGGCCTAATGAGTGCCAATATTGGGATCATGTGGCATCAACTCAAAACTATTTTTATTAAAGCCTTCAGGCCAGACTGATTTAATCCAGGCTGCACATGTCTTATGGATATACTGTTTAAAATTATTTTAATGTTTTAAATTACCTGGTTTTAATTGATAAACTATTTATATTTTTGACTTTTTAAAAAAATATACTTTTAATCTTTTTAATCTCATTGTTAATATTTATTGTTTTATATTGATTTTATTGTAAGCTATGCTGAGATCTTCACATATAGGGCAGGAGACAATTGAGGACCAAGATACAAAAGGCATAGGACAGGGCGCATACACTTACAGCATTTTGGCTGGTTTAACAAAGATATTGCCCCAATAAAGATTTTGGGATTTCTTTTTGGAGATTGTTTTTTTTTTAAAACTTAGTCTTGTTTGTTTAGAGTTTGTTGTTTGGTTACTAGGTTTTGGCTTTAGCATAAGTCCACTTGGTTGGATTTTATATCTTGTTTTCCTTTTTTGCTTCTACAGTTGCTTCCATATCTGCACTGGGCAAAGGAAGCAGCCTGAGTCAAAGTTCACTATATATCTGTTTCCTTTAAAACTTTCTGTATCTCTGCTTGTTCCATCAATTTTTAAACAAATGATGGAATTGTTTCCCTGCCAGATTTATCACATTACAAAAAAGCTTGTTTTGATCTCTGAGGAGGAGGTGCCAGTGACAACAAGTCTTTTTAAAATATATTATTTTATAAATTGCCTTTAAAGCATTGTGCAATATGTATGAGGCCTGAAGCCTTTCCCAGTTTTAACATGTCTGTTTACTTTTGCCTTCAGTAATAGAGATCTATGGGTTTAAGAGGCAGACCATTGCTCTTAATGAATCATTGGCGGCATTCCTAAAGCTGCCTGAAGTGCTTCTGCTCTCCTTAGTGGAAGTAATTGTGTCTTTGATGTAGTTTCCAGAGCTGTTAACCAATGTTGCACAGTTCCCAGAGGAAATAATACACTAGGAGTATGTGCAGACTGAAAATGCAAAGTCCAAAATGAATTCTTCCTATAGGAGTCTGACAGTCTGGTTCTCTGTGGAATCCTGCTTGTTTACATAATGTTATCTGGCTAAGCATTGGTATTTCATCTGGCTGACAATTCCTATGAAAAGCAGCTGTCCAAGCAGTGGGAGCTTGCTTCTGGTATGTGTGTGTGTGTGTTGGCTTTGAAAAGTCAGTAACCTCTTGCGCAAAACACTATTGCTCCCTAAGACCAGCTCAGTACCTACATGGATCTGCAGAAGTCTTTCCCTCCCCCCCCCTTTTTTTTTGAAGACAATATAGTTACAGTAGTAATCAGGGACTTCTGTAGAGCTTAATATTTAAGGCATTTGTATGAATGTACTAGATTGTTCTGTTCCAGAAGTGTTTGTTTTTTACAATTAAAAATAGTTTCTTGTGTGATGAAACAGAATACTAAAAATTTGTTTTAAAAAGGAATCAAGGAAATGGTCAGAAGTTGTAACATTTTTGTCTGAGAGCGTGAGGCTGGGAGGAGTGATGGGATACAGAAGTACCAGTGTACATGCTGTCCTTACTTACAGCGATGCTGGCTGTTCTACTCCTGGACTTCTTGCATTTAGTGCAAAGATCTGAATAGAGTATTGAAAGGAAAGGCACTTTGAAGTTTATGCTCAGTCAGAAATACAGTCTTATGAGGCCATGAAACTGAATACTTGTATTGCAACTTGAAACCACAGGGTGTGTGTCTCTTTCATATACTTGGAATCCTGATGTGTTCAAGCAAATAGAGATGCTTGTCTTCTGGAAATCTTGAAACATACATTGTCAGTGGGATCCATGTCTTATCATTCCTCCCAAACACTGTAGTGATGTTTTAATTGAAAGGAATCTCTTGAAGATGAACAAAATGGAGATGAGGTCAAGAGAGCAGAACAAATTGCATTCCTTTTCTAAAAGTTGTGGAATTTAAACAATACCTTTCAGCAGACACTGTGCCAATCGCAGGATGGAGGCATACAGTAGATGCATCCCAACCTTAGTTGCTTAACCAGAGCCATAAATCAAACCAGCTTTGAAAGTACTCATCCATTCATCAACTCCACCCACACAGCCAGTTGCTGTAACTTGTTCTGGCACTCATTTTGTCTTTGGCAGCAGGTAAACCAGTGAGCAGTAACAGGAAATGCTTGCCCTGCTCTCTTTTGCTCAACATACTTGCTGATGTCAGACTCCTTACGAGTGAGGGAGAGAAATGGACTACTTTTGGAGGGTGTTTCCCCACACACATGTGTATTACCAATATATCATACCTTAAAAATGAATATACAAATGACTTGTGCTAACTTCCCAGAGTGTTTATAGTCACATTTAGACAGCGAAGTATGTCAGTGTGTAAGAACAACAAATCATAGGTAGCGATTAGTAGGGTACTTTTCTTCAGTTCTTCCCTGTTTAAACTGAATATGATTATAATTTTAAAAGGATGGTTTCTTATTTGGCATTGACACAGTCTCATACCTTCCTTTGCTTGCATAAATCTTGTGGGGTTCTCCCCCACCATAATCATCTTCCAGTAATGGTGTGAAGCTGGAATTAATTAATTTATATGTCACTTTGAAGGAGTGGACTGTGTCAAAAGAGGTTCACAAGAAACACCAACTGATGAAAATATGTCACATTGAAGGGGGGGGAGCATGTACACAACATATTGGTTACCAGTAAGGCAAAAGCAATGCAACAACTAGAGGACAGTATGTTGTTTCCGTACACTGAAATAATCAAGGGTTAATACAGAAATCAAAACTAGCAAGCCCACAAAAAAATACCACTAGCTCTAAGTCTGTACTCCAAGAGCCACAGCAGAAGGGATGGGGGTGTTCTTGCCAAGCTAGATGGTTCACAGTTAACTCCCTCATTCGCTCTTCTCCCTGAGAGACTAACAGCAGCAGAAAGCTGGGAAAAGCAACAGTGGTGGCAACTCCTATTCCCCAGTTAGAGTTTTCAGCATCACCACTTTGCCATTAGTGCTCCCAGATATGGTATGTGCAGTTAAGAGTCCAAGTACTTTGGCATGGCCATTCAGCTTCCTATGCTAGGCTAATCTGGTACAGAAGAGCTATTTCTGTCCTCTGTTGCTAGTTCTTCACAAGTTAACACGCAGCTCCCTTGCTGCAAGAGTGTCTTTGGTTACTGGTCTGTTTCCAGGTGCAATTGAAAGGGCTGTTTGATCTATAGAGCCCCATACAGCTTTTGATCCAGGTTACCTGAAGGACTGTATTCTCACATATGAGCCTGCCTTGGGGTTTGTGGATCCTCTCTCTTTCTTAGTACCCTCGCAAGGTAGGAATGTGGGAGAAGGCCTGTGGAAGTCCTTTCCTAGACCAGTTCCGCACAAGACTGTTATAGCACGATGATTCCACTTTCAACATCCTATGGAATCCTGGGGTTTGCAGTTTAGGGAGGGGCCACTTGGCCCCTCCCTAAACTGCAAACCCCAGGATTCCATAGGATGTTGAAAGTGGAATCATCGCGCTGTAACAGTGTCATGTGGAAATGGCCCTAGTAGGATTGACGTCCTCTTTGCTATATTTCCATAGGCGTGTGAACACTCTTTTTTACTTCAACTAGCCTTTTGAGGGCTTGATTGCTCAGGGGATATTTTATAAAGTGTTGCATTTCCTATATTGTTTTTCTTTTTAATGATCATGCCTTTAATAGCTTTTAACTCTAATGATCACTTGATTATATTTTGTATGATCTATTTGTTTTAACCTTTGTAAACTGTCTAGAGTCCCAGACTAGGAAAAAAGTGGGATGACGATGATGATAATTGTACACATACACCACACTTTCAAATGTACAGCTTAGCATATCTCGCAATTTTCAAATGTGTGTCTTAGTACACAAAGTCAATATACTACTGCGGGAAATTCACTTGTTCCTCATATTGATTTTACAAAGATGATAGTTCATCTATTTTAAATTGGACAATAATTTCTCATAAGGATCACAACACTCCGTTAGGGAATACATTTGATAAGAGAAGAATGTATTTAAAAGATAAAATAAAGAGTACAGATACAGATCTCTTGTTCATTGCACTTTGGGAGCTATTTACTTATTTTAAGCACATCAGTGGTGGGTAGAACACTAGGTTAACCACACAAGTAGTCTGATAAAATCTGCAAATCCGTATGTTGTCAACCAGTGGAGAGCAACTAGCAGGCAGTGGATTAAACCCAGACTTTAGACATTGGATCAGTTCACTGTTGATGTGCCTTTTTAATAGATCAAGCAGGAGTGGGCATCTTTCAAAGATCTAGTGGATTGTATACCCTTTCTCCAGGTCCCTGCAAGGCTGCACATGCACTGAATGCTGTGATGATACCCCGCAAAAAAATTAGTTGATCTTTAAAAGTCACTTAGAATGCCTTGGGACCATGAAAAATGATTGGGCAACACTGGTGTCTCCTGGCCCATTTGAGACCAAGGAGACTGGAATTTGCAAAAGGGACTGGAATTTGCAAAAATGTGCCCCATTTTCCCTAAAGGGTACAAAATGATGCCAAACTTAATTTAAAAAAAAACAAAAAACTTTTGTGCAGTGTGAGATGCTGTCAGTGGTCCCTTCTTCTCACCCCTGCAATAACGGGAGACTTTTAGTTCTAGAGTATTGTTTCTTACCTGATCCTGAAGGCATGGTAAACATCCAGAAATATATCTGCGCACACCTAGAAACATTTCTTGCCCTGTACTTCTCAATAACTGTTGGAGTTACATTCTGGGTGGCATTGAGTATGCTATCAACACATGAATAAGGCATAGGCTTGGCTACTTGGCTCATATTTGCCCCGGGCCTGGTATGCAGATCAGTCTAGACATTCTTGGAAGAAGAGTCACAAATACAGTTTTTCAACAGTGACACTCTTTGACAGGCTCATTCACCATCTAGGTGAAACTATGGGAGTTTTTAGAGCAGTTTCCAACATATACACATTAGCATTTCATAAAAGGTGGAAATATGTCTCTCCTGCTTGTTGGAAATAACCTATAGCTTGGTAATTTGTGCAACTGAAATCATGTTCTTCTCTTTTCAGATGAAGCCGATTATGGCAACTTTGGATCAAACACCTTAACGAGAAAAAAGAAAGCATTGGTGACCCTCCGGAATGACAATCTTCGCAGGCGCCCCCATGTGAACATTAGCATGCCTCAAGACTTTAGACCAGTGTCATCCATCATTGATGTGGACATTCTGCCAGAAACACACAGGAGAGTAAGACTGTATCGACATGGGTGTGAGAAACCATTAGGATTTTACATTCGTGATGGGACAAGCGTAAGAGTAACTCCTCATGGGTTGGAAAAGGTACCTGGCATTTTCATCTCACGAATGGTTCCTGGTGGTTTAGCTGAGAGCACAGGCTTGCTTGCTGTCAATGATGAAGTCCTGGAAGTAAATGGCATAGAAGTGGCAGGAAAAACTCTAGACCAGGTAACGGACATGATGATTGCCAACAGCCACAATCTTATCATCACTGTCAAGCCGGCAAATCAAAGGAACAATATTATCAGAAGCAGTCGGATGTCTGGGAGCTCTGGCCAGTCTACAGATAGTACTGCAAGTCACCACAGCTTGCCTTCTGCTCATGTCTTGCAGAACTTCCACCCAGATGAAATGGAGAGCGATGAGGACGCTGACATTGTCATTGAGGGCTGTCTGGAGCCACAGCCCATTCCAAAATCCCATAGTCTTCCTTCCGGTAGCCTTTCCCGACTAAATGGCAACAGTCTTAGCCACAGAATACAGAGGGACCTGGTAATCAACAGCAGCTTAGGACGAGAAAGCAATGGCAATATTCACAAAATTTTAAGTTCCTTAAAAACTGATCCTCGTCATAGCTTGGTTATTCCCAAAGGAGGCATTGAAGAGGACGGAACAGTAATCACACTTTAATGGGTTTTCCAAGTGTGTGTGTTTCTAATCTGAAGTGCCAACTGGAACAAATCTATCCACACACTGAAGAGAGAGAGAACTTTCATCCTCACAGACCTTTTGGTGTGTGAAAAGTGTTTATTTTTCCAGGAAGGATAGTTTTCATGATCAGACATAGAAGCGTCACCTACTGCAACCCATGAACAAGTGTAAATATGATTTCTGCTGCCAAGTTCAGAATGAGGGATGGAATAATAATTTTTTTTTAAAAAAAAATTCCTATGAAATTCCTCAGGCTAGGTTGCTGAAAATGCTATCTATTGAATTACATATCTGCTGCATGTATGGAGGTGTCCTGAAGGCATACGTGTAAATGGGTTTACATTTAGGTGATAAATAACAAAACACAATAAACTTGCAATAGGCATTCGTAAATTAATCTGGTGGGAAATATGATTGATTTTTCTGCCATTAAATCCTGTCCTCTGACTTGTTTACACAGAAAACTGACTATATTACACCCCCCAGATCAGGAAAGGGCTGTCTAAAGGAACAGCTTTCTAACCTGGAACAGTGCAGAGAGGATACTCCAATTCCTTTTTTGAGAAGGGACAGTGAAACTTTGACCAAATGATTTTATTTTATATACATATTTTTAAAGTGGGATAGGGATCGATAATGTTGGCGTAATTTCTTTTTAGATCAGCACCACCTGCTGGTCACTGGTAGTTCTGTTTGAATAAACTTACTTTTCTGTGTGATGTATTGAACAGGCAGCACAGAGCTTGATTTAGTTAATGCATCATCATAATGCATGATGTGCATTTTCTTTTTATTACTAAAATATTTATTAGACAAATATTTGAATGTTAGTGACCATGGGTTTCCTTTTCTGTTCATGTAACATTACGGAGCAAGCAAATAAACAGAGTTGCTTAGACATGTGTTAGGACTCTTCTAAGGCACCAAGAGAATTCGATCTAAATTTGTCTTACTGTTTAAAATTAACTTGAATCCACAGAGTCTTTAATCATGAAAGTTGATCCCTCTTTTGGTATGTATTTTTGACTTTTATTCTACTTTGCTAGACTTTCTCCTTTGAGTCTACAGTGTTACAGTTCAGCAACGTAATTAAAAGTTTTGAGCAACATTTATTTTAAATTGTCATTATCATGGTTATCTATAAGTTATGCCAGTAACAAACTATTCCGAAAGAGGGGGTTTTGCTCCCACCTCTGCTTTTCTGTTCCATAAAATGCCACAAGTTGTTAAAATGGTTTAATAGAAATATTTGAATATATTCATGAAATGTCTAGGAACAAAATAATTGTTTTACAATGTATTTTTCTACTTTTAGCTGTCATTTTTGTTTTGTTTTTTTTTACTGTGTAGTACTGTATATTAAAGCGTTACTAAAGGAATGTGCTTTCTCTAATTTATAGCCCCAACCCCTTTAGCCTCTTTCTTTGTATATGCAGCATTCAAACCCTTGAGGGATTAATACGGCCTTTTTTTCCTTGTACTTGAAATAAAACTGTGTAGAAATTTTTTTATTGCTTAGCTCAGAACGTTTTTTTTAAAAAAACATTTTTAAAATTAATTTAAAATTAATATTTAAATCCCACCTCTCTCTCAATATGGGACTCAAGGGAGCTAACAACGTATTTAAAACAGTACAAATTAAAAACAATACAAAGGATTAATATAAGTATAAATATAAGATTTAAAAAACAATATATAAGGTTTAAACAGTAAACATTAAAAATATTAAAATACATTAAAGGACTCTATACAAACCTTAAAAACAGCCCTGCACAACATTAAAAGCCCAGCCCTAGCCAGTTTGTAAAAGCTTTACAGCATAGAAGAAAAGCAAGAATAGGGCCATCCTGGCCTGTTGAGGGAGTTCCAAAGTCTTGGAGCAGCCATGAGCATGAGAAGAGCAGAGTCTGGGTGGTGTTCACTGGCATATTTCTGAGTCTTGATTTTAGTGTTCTTCAGTACTGGTAGCCAAATCTTGTTTACTTTCCGAGTTTCTTCTTTGCTGTTGAAATAGTCCATGTGTTTATGGATTTCAGTGGCCTCCCAGCCTCTAGAGGTCCCTCCACAGGGAACAATACAATGGGTTGCTAATGTACGTAATGCACTGTTATGCATATCCCCTGACTAACAATACACGCTGGGGCATATCCCATTTAACAATAGGCCATCACACAGGCCAACTGTAACACACGCAAATTGCTCCCTCCCACCCAGGGACTACACAAGTATATATACTCTTGTCTCACTTCCATGCCACCAGATCCTCTGAAGATGCCAGCCACACATGCAGGTGAAAAACGTCAGGAGAAAATACTAACAGAAACGGCCTCAAAGCCCGGAAAACCCACAACAACCAATGTGAGAACAGCTTACAAGTATGGAACAGTTTGTAAGGCAACGATTCCTTCAAGCAGCTTTCAGGTCCCTCATCAGTGAGGGTGGCTGGCAAGGATTTGCGTTGATAACTGTTAATTTATGTATATGTGTAACTTTCCCTCACCCTTGAAGATGCACTATCAGATCAGTACCAAAGAGTGATTGATAAGAGATTTCTTGATGCTGCTCCTAAAGGAACAGCTCCAAATTGCCATTTCCTTTTGTCAAAGTACTGTAGTTCTCCTTCAAGGACTGCTCCCGTTTCCTTTTTCTCAACACTCTCTCCTTAAAAGACTGCAGTTTATTCCTTTTTTCATAAGGACAGCATGTATAAGCATGCTACTCTTTCAAAAAGAGGAGATGCCTCAGAAAGCAGATATTAAGTGTGCACAGGGAAAGGGAAACAGATCACTGGAGATGGAACAAAAGTTTTTAGCAGGCCAGAGGTTGCGGCAGGGAGGAACAGAAGGAAAACAGGCAGGAGGAGACTTAAATACAGATTTCAGCTTCATTCCTCCCTTTGCAACTTTCCTCCTCTGGAGCTACAAGGCTTTTGTGTTACATCTTAGGTTTCTGTTATCTCACTCAAGACAAAGAATACCTATGAAATCCACCCTGAAAATTACGACTACTAAGGAGGCAGTTGCTGACAATTTAAGGCAAGGCTGTCTCTAAGAGAAGGAGAGAAGTTAGTACAGCTGGCATCTACAGCCATCTCTCCACATTTGCTAGGGTTAGGGGCACAGGGCCCCCCATGAAAGTGGAAAAACCATGAATAATTCTAGGCCCTCCCAAACCATATTTCACACACAAAAAAGTACGATCCTATTCAACCCACCAAGGATCCTTCAGGGCATCAGGGTTCCTTCACAAGGCAGACGTGGGCTGGTGGGGCTTATTGCCACCTCCACTGCTGCTCCACACCATTTTTAAGAGGGACTTACAAGCCGCCTTCGCAGTTTCTCAGTCTCAGGAGGCTTGCAATCCTTATTAAAAATGGCAGTAGGAGGCAGCCCAGGCGGCAGCAAATAATCGGTGAACAATCAAATCTGCAAAAGTTAAACCCGCCAATGGGGAGGACTGACTGTATTTTGGTTACAGGCAGCGGAACAGTGAAGAAACTGGAAGATCTGGGGACCTTCCAGCGCAAAAAAACAAAGGTAGGCCAGGCCCAGGCTTGGCCAAATTTGGGGTGGGGGTGTTTCGTTTCCCCCCTCCTCTCCCAGCCCGCAAATTATTCACAATTCACCAGGGGAGGAAAGCCACCCCCAAAAAGCGAGGCTGCACAAGTGCTGGGGCGGGAGAAAACAACAGTTTAAAGAAGAAATTCTCTAAAAGCGTTGAGGAAATCTCCGGCACTTGGAATTAGGCGAAGACTGCCCAGGGTAGCGGGGAAAGAAACCGAAAACGCCGCCGCTTTGGCGTGCCGGTTATTCGATCCAGTCCTGCTTCAGAGGCCGGCCAAGGGAGAGAAGGAGCTCGTGACACGACTGGCCAGGCCCGAAGCGGCATCTCCCGCTTCTCTTAAAGGCCAACCCTTCGCCGCGCCCTGAAATTACAGAACTCCGGAAAGCCGCGCGGCCTCGCTGCAGCTGAGATTGTCCCCGTTGGGCTTCCGTAGTTGGGAAAGGCAAGTTTCAGCGACGGTTGGAAAGGCGTTTAATCAGGTGACAGTTGGCTTCCAGATGTGCACGAAGCAAGAGTAGGGTTGGGGAGGGGGCTATGGAGGCGGCGGCAGCGGCAATTGAGGATCCGGCGCTGCCTCAGCTGAGCGGCGACAGCGGGAACGTCTCGCAGAGCCACAGCAGCGCCTCCGGCATCGCGGACGACGAGGCGGCCGACGGAGGGGAGCTGCTTCTGGCGACCACCGCGGCCGACTATGCCGCCTACCTGCTGCCCTCACCCTTAGGAGGCGCCGCCTCGGGCGGCCAGGTGAGCCGGGCGGCCTTTCTCGGACCCGAAAGGGGGGGGGCGCTTTTAATCCCAAAGCTCAGGCGAGCGGCGTGCAGACCAAAACCTGTGGCTCCTTACTCTGGAGCCACCCCGCCACGGCATTCGGTATATGGTCTTAGGGACTTAGGCCACTTCCACACCAGACTGTTGTAGCGCTATTACTCCACTTTCAACATCCTACGGAATCCTGGGAATCCTCAAGGCTCCTCTCTAAACTGCAAACTCCAGGATTCCATAGGATGTTGAAAGTGGAATAATAGCCCCATAACAGTCTAGCCTGGAAATGGCCTTACTCTTCCTGTTTAGTATCCGTTGAGATAGAAACAATGGCTTCCGTCTCCGCATATCACCTTTATTACGCAAAGTTTTTCCTTCTGGTTTACGTTAGAAAGGACATTTAAAACAAGTTAATATTAACTCATCAAGTTAATATCAAGACATTGAAAGGAACTTTCCAAATTCCATTTGCGCCCCCTTAAAAATGATTTTAAGAGTCAGCTCCCTTAAGGATCATTTCTTGCAAATCCTGACCTGCTAGTTTAAAACCGGTTTATTGCATCAGTGGTCAGGAGCATTACTGAGGCGCTGCTTTCCTAGTAGTTCCAGGTCTGTTTGGGCTGTCCAGAAAAGTGATTCGATTCTGATCGGAGCTGTTGGTAGTAGAGATGCTTTACAGACAGATCCTGTTGCTGGAGTCCTTTCTGTGCTTAGTTGGGAATAATATACCAGTGCCTTTTGCTTCCAAGTAAAACATAGTTAGGATCACTTAAGCTTTTGTTTTCAGCTCTGATGAAAACTGCTCAACTGGAGAAGATAATAACTGCTTAGTCCCCTACCTATTTTAAGTTATTCCTCTTTGGGGGAAAGATTAGGTCTGAATTTTTGTTCTTATTGGAGGATCTTCGTGTAACTTTAAGAGTTAACAGAAAAATACAAAAAAGTAGACAAGTGCTGGATTTCATTGTATCTTATTTAAAACTTTTTAGAATTACATTTTAACAGTGTTGCTTAACTATCGGCTAATCAGTCTGCAGGGTAGGGTACTGAGCACAATATTAAATAAATTAAATACTATTAAATAACATTTTAGCTAAGCTTTTATGAAGGATTTTTGATACTGTGTAACAGCAATAGAAACATTTCTGTAGTTAAACAACATTCATAGAATCTGCTAGCACTACTGTACTTGCTCATCATTAGGTATGTTTGAATTTTACACATTATTCAATTCTTGTGATAACCTTTGAATGCCTGTTTTCCTGTCATTTTTCCCATGAGTTACTGATTTCCCTGATGTTGTTGATTCTTGTCTGAATCCATTTTGCATTCTTCCCTGTTATTCTTTCCTACACTTGAAAAATCAGGATAAGAGCTTCATAACATCTACTGTCTGAGCAACTAAAAAGATCACTGTCACTCCAGAGCCATTGTGGATAGTTCTGGAGTTTCATAGTGCATCTGTACATATCTACTCTGAACAACTTCCAGGAAAAAAAATGCATTGAGTTTCAACCTTTTCCACATGGCTTTCAGCTTCTGTTCTTAGTTTTACTCCAAAACATAACAAAGCTATACCCATACATAATGTAGTTTCCTCCTCCCACCTCTGTTTTTGCAGTTTGTTTCAGACCATTGCTTCTTAAGCTGTCTGATATGGTGAACTGGCAGGGTTTTTTTAGCCCAGCACCATATTTGTGCCCATTTACTACGAGTGTTTATTTCCTGGAAACTTTCCAGGGATCAGAATCAGTCCAGGAACCACCACTTCTAGTAGCACTCTTTTAGCCTGTGAGGTACTTGGGAATTTCTGTTATCTCCTATGTAACTCTGCAAAGTCTTCTGTAGTCTAATGATGCTGTATTAATCGTACCTTTATCCCTAGGTTTCCAGTAGTAATTATTAAATGCCCTTGTTAAGCACCCATGAAGAGTAGTAATATCAAAGTATGGAGGTAGCACCTGCAAAAATCATAAGCAAAGCCCTGTAATTCAGCAGTTAGTGATCTCAGAACTGGGCTATTGTTTTTTTTCTCTGCTTCCCACTTGTATATCAGTTGTTTCAGATATATGGAAGGATCCGCCCTGATTTCCAGGTTTTATTTTTGGTTTTGGTTAGTCACAGATATGCCCTCTTCTCCCTGTGCTTGTCACCATCTGCATTCCCTCCACCCTTTTTTTTACTTTGTTTTAAACTTTTGGTTTTTTGCAGATTGAAACCCTAGACAGGAGTCTTGAAGATTTACTTACCAGGGTAGATGAATTTGTGGGAATGCTAGACATGGTAGGTATGCTACTGAAAAATGATGTCTGAGTTAACCATCCTTGTAGTACTGTATGAAGCAATTTCTTCTAAGAATGCAACTGATGTTGAAATCCAAAGGCCTTTAAACATGGTTTTACAATTGAAGTGAGGTGAAGCAGCAAAATGTTTGTCAAATTCCTAGCAGATGGTTGCCTAGTCTTTAAGCAAGTGATGTACAAATAAGACTTTTAGCATTACTTAAATATAAATCTTTCCAAAATTTCTTAGACTCGTGTTGACAGCCATTTAAAAAAAGCAAACATTTGTTTATTCCCATAAAGAAAAGCAAGTGGGTTTCAGCTCTGGGCTTTAGCATGTACTGATGTGTAACAGCCAGTTCTAAACCATTGAATTTATATCGAGTGTCTTCCATTCTGAGCTAAGTCCAGTCTGTAATGCAGGGTATAGGTGTACGCATCTAGAGGGGTAATGGCTGAGAATGTTAATCTTACATTATTTGAAATTTATCTATTGTTGTTCTAATCTGACCACATTATGTAGGTAAATGTCTGTTTTTTGATAGATTCGAAGTGATTCTTCTCAAGTAGTAAATGAAAGTGTGCCACATATTCATGCAAAGGCTGTGGAAATGAGGCAGCTATATAGAAAGATTGATAAGTTGGAGGTATGTGTTTCTAATATCAATGTCATAATTTCTTTCACAAGGCTATGAGTCTCTTTTTACAGTGCTGAGGAAAAGATGGTAAATGAGTATAAATGTAGTAGTGGGTTCTTACTAGTTTCACAGTCTACCAGGTGTTACTGACTGGAGCTTTGAACCATCAGTGATTCAGATTCTATCCAAGAATGTAGGAATCAGTGAGGTATTGCTGGATAATATGGCACATTCCACACAGTATTGCTTTTACTATTTATACTATTGTGAATATTAAGATATTTTGTCAGTCCTCCTGGAATTGCTGCCAGAGCTCCTATCACCGTAGAAACAACAGTTTTCTTTTGTCAGAAGAGCTGAATCTCAGTTTGTAGGTCTCTGTTTCATAATCTTTTTTTGTCACTTTGTCTTCAGTTCTGATATCTCCTGTCAGCACAGCCACATCTATAAGCTTTCTTATCCATAGTTACATCTGGCATATTATGCTAATTGTCAGTTTGAATCTTAGAAGTCCCATATGATTTTTACATCACCATCTTCAACAACTGTTTCAGGCATGTTTCCACCAGTTCCTTGCAGATGATAAAAAATATTTTTTCGCATAGATTCTAATGTACCATTGTCGTCACTGCATAATGGAAGATTATGATGAATTACCTATTGTACTATTCAGGCCCCTCTTTGGTGGATCCTGTAAAAAATTATCAGCATACAATACACTCAGTCTAGTAAACCTTTGCAGATCATTGAGTTCCAGTGTGCATATAAAAACCCTTGTATGCAAGTACTTTGTTTCCATGTCCCTTCCTTTTCCTGCATATTGATAGATGCGTGGACCTTCAGATTGGACTGATGAATCTTTACCATCCTAGAATTCTGCTTGAAGTTCTGTTTCCTATACTTGCAATTTGATATAGCAGAGAAATGTACCCTTTTGTATTATAAATCAGTGTGGCAAGTCACTGCAGAAGAAAAACTTACCATGTGATGTCTACATGTATACATCAATTCTACATCATATCAATCATGAATCACCTTTCATAAACTTCAGATTAATTCAGAAATTCAAAAGAAAAAAAACGTTGGGGTTTTTATTCATTATCCTGCCATTACTCTTTCATAATTATGAAGTGATAATTATTTTAAAAACATAAGCATTGAACAGATTTTCATAGTTCAAGTGAAAATTATGAACCATAAGACCAATTTCTTACTCATCGCTTACATGGACATGTGAAAAATGCATGTGCAGTGCCATAACTTCAAAGTTAAATATGATTCATGTCCATTGATTTCCATTATTTTAAGCAGCCTAAGTTGGATTGTGGATCTTAAATATCATGTGATTAGGTGCATTTTCTGACTTTAAAATTGAACTACTTAGCTGTAAAACATTCTGTCATTTCTTTTCTTTGCTTGCACATGATCTTGCTGATTTTTCTTTTTCCCCCTCCAATCAGTCCTTTGTTAAAATGGTTGGAAATAGTGTTGCTGTGGTGGAGGAACAGATCACAAAAGCAGAATCAGATCTTGGAACTTTTCCAAATACTTTTAAAAAACTGCTACATACAATCAACATGCCATCTTTTATTAATGTAAGTATTTTTAATGATGAAAAGGCTGTGGAACCATGTATATGATATCTGAGTGTCTCTAAGTGTGTTTTGGGTAGGAACTTGTGAGGTCAGAATCTCTGTTGAAATAATGTCTTTTGAGCCTGGAAGTCAGTATGATGGAGGATTGTACACACTAGTTATGAAAGGTAAAAAAGGAGCACAAAATGTAGAATTCAGTTTAGTTCCTTCTTGTAGTTGCATCTCATATGAGCATCTGCTTATATGCTATTGTCCTGTTTTTTTCCGTGTTGCACTTAATAAGTGAGGTGATAGCTGAAGTATTCAAGCTATATTTACATAAAATAGTTTGATTTCTTAATATACCCCTTTCATATTAAAACCTGCCACGCTGGGCGTCATACCGCTTTTCTGCACAGACTACACCTGCACTTTCAAGGCAGGTAATGAGTTTTCTCACCTTCATAGAAAGAGATGGTAACTTCTGCTGTCTCCTTTTCTCCTTCATAGTTTCTTGTTTGGTCCAGCTGCTTTGTTCTCAAAGAGTGGTAATTTGTACATCTTCCTACATACACAATCCAGTTATCAAACTGGAAAAAAATAGGATCATGGAAATTGTAGATTCTGGTGACAGATTTTTATTAAAAAAAACCTGTAGATTTTTTTTTCCTTATTGCAAGTCTCTTAACAAAGATTTTAATTACAGAAATCATCTTCAAGGCAGCCTCAAACTTCTTATGAACCTCCTGATATCTTCAAGACTGAAGACTACTTTCCTTGTCTTGGTGAAATGCAGTATATGTGATTTAACTGGCAATGACATTCTCCAAACGATAGTAGTATCAGTAGGTGAGAGCCATGCTGGTCTTCAGGTTGTTGCTCTTCTTTGAAAACAGTGGCCTGCTGCCTTCCTGTGTATTTCAGTCTGTCTTTATCAGCTTTTACTTGACCTTTGTTTTGCTTTGAATATGTTGTTTTTTTGTGTCTTCTTAAAGGCTTAAGAGAAATATATCCTAGAGTGGCTGCTAACCTTATCCAGTAAGCCAGTTTGAATGGAGGGAAGGGAGTTGGGGGATGAGGGACAGCAAGTGCACTCTCACCCTGCTGGTGCAATCAACTACTTTTCCGCACTCTCAAACGTTTACATGGGGACAGAAGAAAGAAACAACTACTCACAAGGAAGACAAGAGTGGTGAAGCCTAGTGTTACAGGAAGAGATTCTTTCTTTGCATCTACCTTTGTCAAAATCCAATCGCTTTTTTTTTTGCTTTGCTTTGCCAGAATGAGACTAGAAAAATTAAGAGGAAGAAGCAAATATAGTCTTGTGTTGGTTTGTACTTCATCCCCTCTTGTCCTTCAGCCATCAATGGGTCTCCAAGCAGACAGAACAAGCCAAGCAAGAGAATTCTCCTCTGCAAGAAGCTGGCAGGACAGGCAGGGTTGGCTTAAGAAGAACCAGTTGCCAGAACTGTAGTACATTTTTTTCCCTGGCTAATCTCTTTTCAAAAATTTGAATAATGAATGTAATGACTGAAAAATAATTTAGGAATATACATTTTTGTGTTTTGCTGCTGCTAGTATTAGTCTACATATCACAGGGATTTTTTTAAATAGTTCTGTGGTACCTTTAAGTGCAATAAGGACCAAACTATATGCATTCATGTCTTTAATGAATGTGCGCACATTCTGTTCTGAGAAAAGGAAAAGCTCCATTGTCTGAACTGCTGCAGAGTAAAGGAAAACAGCAATATGTGCTGATTGCTGTAAAATTCCAGCATCAGGCCTCTGGCAAAGTCTGTTTTGATGAATATCCTAAAATGTTTGTATATAAATGCCAAAACTGTGATGACCAAAGCTCTTATAACTTAAAATTTTAATTAAAAAAAATTAAATACAATCCTTCATATTGTATAACCATTTTTAAACCATAAACAAGTAAATTATTTCTTTCACAGTAAGATAACCAGGTAGAAAAAAAAATCTTTCTTGGGTCTTTGATACTTATGATGCCTTTTTATCACTTTCCCTCAGTATTTTTTCAAAATTTACTCACAGTGGCTGGGGCATTCTGTTAGAGGTATACACATGCTAAGGTGTATCCACAACGTGAATTTTTTGTCATTTCCCAGCAGACATATTCTGCTGACAGTGACAGCGGTGGAATTGCACATACAGCAATGTTATCCACTGCACATCACCCAGTCAGACATGTGTTGCAGTGTTATTCCACACAGAGACTGCATAGCATATCTGTCCATGCAGATATTTATGCTGTGAAGAGATGCTGGATTGCAGCCAGTTTTCTATTTCTGTCTTACCCTTTTTTATAATGGTTCCTGAAGGAAACGAGGCCTTTTGCCTTTTCTCTCCCTCCTGGTTTATTTAATCACCAGTACCACCTTTATACTGATGATCTATACAGAGACAGCAGCCTCATGCCCTTCCAATATTTTCTATACTTACCACCCCCAAGCACTGTGGGATCTGAGTGGGACTGACTCTGATTGTTCTTTTTCCTTCTCCTCTGTCAGTCTTCTTTGTATGAATGCTTCTTCTCAAATTCAACCTTCCAAAACTGATTCCTCTGTACGCTTGTCTTAACCTCCCTTTTTCTTGATCGTGGTATTCTGAAGTTCAGTCTCAGCACACAGTCTTTTCCCATATGCTCATGCAGAGCTGCCATTTATGGTTTTTTGATATAATTGAAATCCACTAATCTTAGACACACTGCCAAAATTTTAGCTCATTTTAGCTCATTTTCTACTTAAGACTATGGTAACAGTTCTTTTTGATTTCTCTGCTTATATTTTTAAACTGCTTTATTCTGTCTGTTATTACCTAGGTTATAGGTAATTCTGTTATGTCATTCTGCTTTAATGGCTTGTTCTTACTGTAACTTTAAGTGACTGCATTTGTTTTAAGGTGTCTCCATCTTCGCAAATGCATCTGTATCATTTTCTAGCTGCCCCTTCTTGAACCTTTTCTCTAAATCAGGGGTTGGCAAAATGCAGACCTCTGGCTGTTGTTGAACTACAATTTCCATCAGCAGTGCCTATGGTGACGTTTGAAGTCGTAGTCAAAAAAGAAGGGCTGCACTTTCCCCACTCCTGTTGTAAAGGTACCAGTTCTCTACATTTTTATTTTCTGTCCATTGACTATCAACCACCAGTAATACTCATTTCTACAGTCAAAGCACCTCTATATGACAGCCCTTTGACTTTTCTTGATTGACATTCTGATTTCCATCTAGAATGTGTCTTGTCTTTAAGCAGATTGCAAGCATGTGTTTTTACTGTTTGTTCAGTGCTTGATTTAGGTAACTTATTAAACATTTTGACAGGCTGATTTGAAACACGGCACCCTTGCTAGCTTTGTCAAGACGAACAAAATTTGGCTTGTTTTTGTTTGAGTTGTTTCTGTTCTGCCTAGTCAGTACGAAATATAACTAAATATTGAGTTTGCTTTGTTCCTTCTTCCCTCACCTCTTTCCCTTTTTTAGCTTGAAAGCCTGGAAAACATTACTGACCGTTAGCTTGGCGGGACTGAGCATGCTCAGTACCAGATGGGGGAGGGGTTCCCACCAAGCTGCTCAGCTCTGGAACTTTCCGAAAAGCTACTGCACATGCAGGTTCCCATTGTGTGAAGCACAGAGACCACAAAGAAGAACATTACTATTATCACTGGATTAAATTCTGTTAGTTCCAAGTAGAATTGACCCATTGAATCAGCAGCTGAAAGATAAATCCCATTGATTCAGTGGTTCTTCCCCAGTCAGTATTAACAACAGCATTCAGGCCATCTTTTTTGGCTGAAGAGCAGGGTTAAAGTGCTGGTAATATTATAACTGCATTCTTCTCATTTTGTCAAATTTCATCCATCAGGATATACGGTAAAGAAGTATCAACTTTAGTAATACAGAAAACATTCAAAGCCTAGTCCAGCTGAATTTAGTAATTACAGCCAGAATCCTGTTGGGAACTTGTCTTTGAAAGTGGATTTATACAACTGCACAGTTCCAATTCCAGCATATGTAATGTCCATATCCAGTAGAGGGTTTCTGTTACATTACTATGTAGCAGAGCCAGCAAGAGTGCCCAATGCACACTGGTACCTGATGTGCAACAGGACTGATGTGCATTGGTCCCAGTTTGCATCGTGCACCATTATACATCTTTGCAATTCAATAAAGGGATGTCTTAGCACCTCTGCTACACAGCTAGGTGTACACAAAGTTATATCATGTAACATGTAATATAAGATTCTGACTTACTCCAACATATTATTGTTCCTTGAGAAAATTAAGGAAGTCATGTCCATTTTTTTTAATGGACCTATGGACTAAGTTCAACCCCCTTCTATATCTGTCTTGTGGGCAGTTATCAACAGAAGTGAGCAAAATTAGCATGCTCCCTTTCATCAGTATTATTTCCCCATACAACTAAAGTGCCTGAATAGAGTCATGTCATAACCCATATCCCCATACCAGTCTGGAACAATTTGTACAGTTCTTGCATTCACACACAAAACATTCCAACAGGGCTCAAGCCTTGCCTAAACATGAGGCACAGACAGTTTCTCAGGGAGCAAACAATATGCAGCTTGTGATCAAAGATACTGTATAATGCTTTCTACTTTTTTGTTACGGAAATTTAGGGAATATGAACTGAAGCAATAATGGACACTGTTTGTGGTGGCGGAACTGTAGGCTGTAGGTCCTCATCTTCAGCATTTTAGAGATGTGAACCTGAATTTAAAAACATCCAGATCTAAGCTTGTACACTGTAAAGACTGTTTTTTTTTAAAACCACAGCTGTCATCACAGTGCTTTGGAGACAGAGATGATAGTCTTCTGCAAACAGAAAAACTTTTTTTGAGTGGTGGGGGAGCTTATTCTATTCATGGATTAAGATTGCAAAAGAATGATTAAAATATTAGTAGTCAAGCCCAAGGCCCCTTGAACGGGTTATTACCGCTTTGTCATTATGTTATAAAAGATCTTAACCAAAAAAAAAAGATGGAGTTCAATAAGACAAAAATGATCTACTTCTCTGACATTTTTATCATACTAACATGTACAGAAAGCTACATCAAACATAAGTGGTACAGTCAGCTCAAGAAACTTCCATTTTTCTGTATCACCCTTCCAGTTTTACTTGTCAAATGAGGTTAGTTTTGTCAAGATTGTGACAATAAGAAATAGATCTGCAGCTGCTGTTCCAAAAGGAAATCACCAAACAGAGCACTTGTATCAAAACATCATCTAGAAGACTATAATTACTAAAAGCAGTCATGTAGCCCAATAGCTAATAGAAATCAGTTTGGAGTCATAAGCCAATGAGAAGTTACTCAGCTTCATATAATTATAGCCTTCCACTATAGAAATACAGTCTACCACCATTAAAGAAAACAAATCCAGCACATTTCAAGCAAAATCTTCGATTTTCTATTTCTACTGAAATTGCTGCTGCTTGATATGCTAATGTTCAAATGCATCATTTGATATGAATGAAATGCTCACGTAGCTGATTGCAAACTCAAGAACTTTGAAGCTGAGAAACTACAGGAATTACCAAAATGGTTGGGCAACTCATGCAGTGGGACCTGGATTCTTTCTTTTGATTATTTAAAAGGAAAGGCATACCTCATGAGGTAAATCTAACATAACCTTTAATCCTGTTTCACAGCCTTTTCATTAGGCTTCTAAAAGACCACTGTGAGAAACCTAATCCACCAAAACATATGCACACTTTCTACAATCTGCTGTTATTTGCTTGGTTCTCTAGCACTCTACCAACTCCCATAAAATGAATTTTTATGTGCAAATAAAAAGCAGTTTTTTGCTGGGCAATACTGCCTGGCTGGGCACTCTCGTGCCCGAACATGGGCTAGTGTTATCAAAATTCCACTATGTACATGAGGCAGAATGAAGTGAAATGTCCCATCAGTATCACATCTTTTGTTGTACACTGCTACACAAATGAATCACCCCTGCAGAAATTACAGGGTATAGTTGGACCTCCATTTCTGCAGATTCAATCACAGCTTGAAAATATTCCTCCCTTGCTCCCCCCTCCAAAAAAGTGCAGAAAGCAAACTTTGATTTTGCAGTTTTATACAAGGGACACCATTTTACTACATCATTGTACATAGAGGAACTTCGGCATTCATGAATTTTGGTATCCACAGTGTGTCCTGGAACCAAACCCTAGGAGACACCAAGGGCCCACTGTACATGTAAAAACCTACCTGTTAGCAAAGAGGGCCCTGCCTAGCATCCTCTTTCCCACGTGGAGTATATTTTAAATAGGCATCCTTAAAAAGACAGCACTAACCTGAACTGATTACAGAAAGGCCTTTGCCACTTGATGTTTCTGACTGTAAGCCACACAACAGTTAACCAAATTGACTTAAGAGTCAATAATCAAGAGACTCTTACGTGAAGTTGGCACAATTATATCAATTTCATAAATAACCTTTACACATTCGTAAGCGAAAATGTAGTTTACTGGACCGCCACTCCCCATAAAGAATTAAGGTCCAGGTTGATAAATGTATTTGCCACTAATATTTGCACAATTTAAAAGTCATGATAGTAATAGAGCAGATTATCTACAACGATAAGCTTGATTTGGTGCTCATTTTGCTCCTTCATAAGCTCAACTGATACTCAGTGAAGAAATAAAGGATGCTGTTCACCAAAGTACCACTACAACAGAACATCTGTTCTTTGTAGGTCATACCTGACACAAATACTCCCTGTGTTAGGAGCCAAGAATGAGCACTGTACTATGCACATGTATTTTACAAGTAAGCACACAAGTTAACCTTAGCCAAACTGCAGCTTATATTTGTCTGCACTGAAGACATAAATCCTTTTATTTCCTCACAATTCTCTGCAAAAACAGACAGTAAGAAGAGTACTACTCTACATCCTTTAGCCATTTCTATAGGTGCTTCACGGGCAAAAGTGGAACAGTAATCTTCTTGTTGAGTGGCCAAGCCATCTCTTCTGCCTGTCAGTATTAATACTGATATTTACAACCAACCTATCAGTCTCTTCAATGTTCTCACATATGTATGGATTGCAGGTCCCATGTCAGCATCTCTGCCTTTGTGCTAGGACATCTATTAGTAGGTGAGGCTGCATGAAAGAACAAAGCCCTCTTACAGTTTTCTGACATTTAAATAAACTAAACAGCTTGTAATGCAACTACTTAAATTGCATATCACTATTTTCATGCAATTTCACCAAGCAAACAAACATCTCTTGATATAAAAGATTTGTCAGTAACTAGAAAACAATCCAACGTCAGCAGTCAAAAAAAAAAGGTCTTTTTTAAAAAATGCTACAGCAATAGAGTTTCTGTTTATGTTGAATAGTGTGTTACTCATCTTCCAGGGGTCAAACATTTGTCTTCTGAATTTGGAGAGTGCCAAAATTAACAATGCCCAGAAGTAAAAGAACAGCAGAACAAAATTTACCACACTCAGCCCTATTCTGCTTATAAAGAATATCCACTATGCTTTTCTTGTTTAACTTTAGACAAAACAGTATTTTAACACCGCAATATCAGCAAGAGCCTTCAGTCTATCAGCACTGATACAAATAGTGTGGCACATTACATCAGAGTTAAGCAGCTTCAGGGCAATGTAATCTGTTATAAATTTCACATATTCAATGTCACTGCAAACAGCTAAGGAAACACAATAGCAGACAAAGGGCATGAGCCTAAAGGCCAGTGCAAGATCTTCCTGCACTGGTGCTGCTGAATAGATTATACTTGATCCCAGGCTCCAGGCACATGAAAACATGTTACATGGTCACTCAAAATTTTGCACTGGAACATTTGGCTGCACAGTCGCATGACAGCCAGAACCTAGCAATCAATCACATGCAGACAAAGCCTACTTCCCAGAATAGCATACACTGACACCAGAGTGTTCCCCTGCAAAAATTACATTAAATTAAAAGCTTAAAAAAGAATGAAGTGATCCCTTCTAGGTAGCTATTACCATTTACAGTATATTGAGCAGCTCCATTACTTATTTCAACATGCAAATCAATACTGGGAAAAGCCAGAAGCAAAATGTCAGAAAAGGCGATACAACTTTTCACCTAATCCTTCAGAATTACTTACTGAAAACAGGAGATGTTTAGGAAGTGTTTGCAAACCTTCTCTGTTGTGTAGCATTGTACCTGAAGCAGTAAGTACTTTTTGAATATTAAGACTGTTAGACTTGGTATTACTGTACCAGTAAATTTGGTGTGAGTGGGGGAAGGCTTAGAGGGCAATATGAAAATCAGGTTGGAAGCCAACAGTTTAAAAAGGAGTAGGGTTTTATTATTACTATTATTATTATTATAACCATCTAACCAGGTTTGAGATTCTTACCAAAACCTGCATTTGTAAATACAATTGGTACTTTTTTTAAAAAAAAACCCTGGACATTTGTTTACACTAATATATAAAAAAAACCATGGGCTGAAAAAACTACACAAACAAAAACTAAAAAAGAGACAGTCTCAAGTATACTATACTGTACCCCACAGCTACAATGAACAACTGCCCAAACTTAATGAAGCACTGTGTTTGCATTACATTAACTTTCATGAGCAGTGTGCTCAGTGCATGTTGCCTGAGCCCTCCCGCTTTGCTTCCTCCCAAAACAGGAGCGGCTATAGAAAACAGGAACTCGGCACTAATTTTAGCATGGTGTCTCAACTACAACTCATACTTTGAACACTAGCCCCTGCCTCTCCATCCTACTTTCATCATTCTTGCATGGAGAGTAACCCACGTGAAATGGAAAGCCTTCTCTGCTCGTGATTGGGAATCTCGGAAAGTCACTCTCTCCTACTTATGTTTGCTTTCAAGCTCATTCCTAATATGTGACTAACCTCTTAATAAGGCCAGCATCTGAAATTGTATTTTTTATTTCCAGCTTGTCTGGAGGGCAGCAAGCCAACTATTCTTTTCTTTCCTTAGGAGTTCCTGGTTACTAAAGCCAAGAGATCACACAGCATGCACTAGTATACTACTCAGGAACAATAATCCAGAATTTTCTGCAATTCTGTTTTATTGTTTTGCACAAACGTGGCCATCATTTACTAATATCTTAATGTCACAATAAACTAAATTGAGACAACTGCTGAAGTAATAAGCAATATTAATTGCAGGACATTAGGTTGCTTTTTTAAAGTTAAACATTTTCTGATTCACATTTTAAATTCAAATTGTGCTTTACTTTTTTAATTTCAGACATACTAAAGCCCAAAAGCACAGATGGCTTAAGATTTTTTATTGCCCTTAGGCAGGTGTGTCTCTTCCTTCCAAAAAATGATGCTATATCAACTTTCCACGCACAGAGAATAGATGATAATAATTCCAACTCCTTTTTAGTGGGATATGGTTTCTTGTGAAAATAATCTGCAAGAAACCTTTTTTGAACTTCATTTGAGCTATGCTGGAATGGCTTCGGATTTAATGCTAAAATATGGAGATCCTCAACTGAAAGCTGTCCCTTAGTTTCTGTCTTATGATCTGTCTTTTGTCTTTTGGAAGGCACAAAATTCACATCCTTTACTGGAATTTGGGCCGTACCACTATTTATAATCAGGAACGGCTGGTCATCATTCCTTTGATTTTCTGCAACAGCATAAAGATGGTCAGATTGTTTCCTCTTGGCTGAGGGTGAAGTAGCATCATGCTTCTCACCATTCACAGGTGGCAGTTCTTTTTTGTCACCAAGTTCAAGCTGCAGCTTCACAGCTGGGGTACTGTCCTTTGGGGCACTCCGACAACGGAGCAAATGCACAGCAATAGCAGTTAGAGTCATGTTGCCAGTGTATACACCACAGCAATGGATGCACTTGAAAGCAGGAGACTTCAATATAGTATGCACAGTTGGCATGATATGGTGCCTCTCCTTCAAATGGATCTCATAGACATCTGTGCTAGTGAAAGTACCATAACAGAATGGACAAGTTGACACTTTCTTACTGCCCTTATTCATTTCAGCAGCCTCACGTTGCAGTTTGATGTACAGAGGAATAAGGGTCCTTGAATTTACCCCAGCTAGGAGTGCTAGGTGCACTTCTCTTTCACAAAGTTCTTCTTTTGTAGTTATACTGAAATCAAAATGAGGAAACACGAGATCACCTTCAGAATCACTCTCAAGTTGAAATCCTTTGTCATCATAACTGGCATGTAGTTTTTTCTTTCCTTTATGTACAGTTCTAGTGTGATCCACAAGGCATTTTAAATCATGGAAAGTATTAGTACAGAACAAGCAAGCTAACCCATGTGTAAAAATATGTTTTACAAGCTCTGACTGAGATAAAAAACATTTACAAGGAAAACAACGAACTGTTTTATCTTTAAGCCATCTCAAAAAAGGTGCACAGGCTGCAATTTGGTCTGTTTCAAGAGAAACATCTGTCTTTGCTGCACTGAATTTGTGAGCTACTTGCATGTGCACCTGATAGACATTTGATGGGAAAAGCTCACTGCAAACTGGACATGTCTTCCACTGCTTAGCTTGTTTGAGAGCTAGGCTCATGGCAGTAGCAGAAGGAGTAATCTTGGCAGGGGTGTCAGTGGAAGAAGTTACTACAGCAGAAGGCACAGTAGCTGGAGCCTGAGAAGCTGAATCAGACTGTATCATCTGGGCTGGCATTTGTGGTGCTGAAACTGTTGTCACCCCACCACCAGGTGGCACAGGCAAAGCCACTGAAACTGGTGCAAGGGTGTATGTGGGGATCCCATTAACTTGCTTTCCTGTTGGAATTAACTGTCTAAGTATCGGTCCCGCAGTGAGCAAAGCAGGATTCTGAGAAACTCCAGGTCTGGCTGGCTGATTCACGGGAAGAGCCCCTGGGGCTACAGGTTGATTAAACTGTAAAATCCCAGGTCCAACTGACTGGTTTACAGGAAGAACACCTGGTGTGCCAGGATGATTAAACTGAAGAACTCCTGATGTGATTGTCTGACTCACTGGAAGAACCCCGGCACCACTGGGCTGGTTCAAATTGCCAATAGGACGATTTACAGCAAGGATTCCTGGTGAAGAAGGTCTGTTTATTGGCATGGTACCAGGTCCAATGGTTCTGCTCAGAGATCCAGCTGGCTGGGTCATAGGAAGAGCCCCTGGGACAATGGGACTGCCAATTGTTCGTACTGACTGATTAATAGGAAGCAGACTAGGTCTGACAGGCCGAGTGAATGAAATGACCCCTGGAGGAACTGCTCTACTTAGAGCCCCAGCAGGCTGGTTTAGGCAGAAAACTCCAGGCCTTACAGGCTGTTTTACAGGAAACCGATGGGAAACAAAGACCTGTTGGGAAACTGCAGACTGAAGAGTTGCATTATTCTGATCTCCTGGGTGAGGACCAGATACAAGTGTAATATGTGACTGAGCAACTGAAGTCAGAGGTGATGTATGCGTCAGACTACACGAGGCACTTGAAACGCTTAGTGGACCAACTGTGTTTTGAATTGCTTTTGTTGGCACCATATTTGGATTTTGATGAAGTGGTGGAAGTGAAAGCTGAACACATGATGTAGAGGATGGGCCTACTGAGCCATTGGTAGGTATTAGTGGTGAAGGAGCTCCAGCTGTGGAAGGCTTAGGAGCAATATTGACAATCTGCAGTGACTTTCCTTGCCCTGCTTTCTTAGGTTGTACCAAAATGACAGGCCTCAATATGTTTTCCAGGTCTTTGTGGACTTCTGATGTCAAAACATGATATATTAAAGAATCTCGACTGTTTGCAAAAGCATTGCATTTCTTACAGTAGTGATCAGTAAAATTCTCTTCACTTTCATCAGGCCTCTCTTCAAAGTAAGTGTTCAACAGATTTTGGAAGTGGGTTACCAATACGTGTTTTTTTGTATTGTAGTACAACGTGTCTGTAAACTGACATTTCTGACAGACAAAGTTTACTGCGTCACTTCGGAATTGTCTCATGCCACCACTCACACTATAGTTTTGTATTTTTTTCTTGGAATGAAACATCCGGAGATGTTTTCCCACTATTTTGGAATGAGAAGCAAATGAACATTCTGGGCATGGAACAAGTAATTCTTGGTCCATTTCATCTTCATGGCAACGGTTCAAGTGATTTTTGAAAGAAGAAAGAAATTTTGATGAGAACTTGCACAGGCTACAGCAATATGGATTTGTTCTGTATCTCTGCAAAACAAAATAGAATAAAAGGCAACAATTGCTTTGGCAAATATTCATAGCATGCACAGTTAAGGAACAAGGGAGTAGTAAAAGATAACATTCCCTTACTAGCTAGATAGAAGAGTTCCTTCAAGACTAGCATTTATTAGGAAAATTGAAGATTGGGGCCAGTACATAAGGTATTATGGAAAAAACAAGGTTCTATATATTCTTTTGTATAGTTTTCTACAACAGTAATTTATAGATTACAAAAAATAATACACTCAGAAAGCAAAAAGAGCTAAAACATGCAGTCTTTCAGAGGCTGTTCGCACTGTAACTACCAGCAGTTCTTCACCATGGGTTACAGAGGCTAGAACTGGTAGAACTTGCAGTATAACAGTATCTGGGAGGCCACATTATTCTCATCATGAACCGGAATTTTTATGTTGTTGGATCTAAGTAATGTTGATGGCAACTTATTGCAGAACAATTAAAAAGGGGAGGATGTCCAATATCAGACAATAACCTAAACCACAGCTTTCCAAACTGTGTGTCACAACACATTGTGTCAGCTGCAGTGTGCGTGTCGCGTGAACATAACGGGTGGAGGGGCTGCCTCTCCTGCCATGGTCTCAGTCCAAGGAAGACTCCCATCGAGGGCAGCAATGGTAGGCCAGGCTTGGATGGAGGGGCTGTTACTGAATTACTGTGTCGTGAAATGAAGCACATCTAAAAAGTGTGTTGTTAACATGAAAAGTTTGCAAACCTCTGATCTAAATAGTGTCTTATCACCCAGGATAACGGGGAATACCAATTTCACATGAGTCTCTCTAGGTAAGGAAAAGGGAAAACAGAAGATATACCCTGGCGGGCCAAGCAGCATTAAATAATTGTCTTAAAGAAATATCCTTGCAATTGCGTATGTCAGAATAGACAGAAAAGGCAAGTCAAATCATAGTTTACCACAGTCAACTATCCCAAAGTTTTAAGACTACAGCTGGGTATCAGAAAGGTGACTGTTTAAAATGTTCAACTGCAGAAAGAAAACAGGACCCAACAATCAAGTCACCTTACTTTATGAAACTATAAGAACAGGTTTGCTTACCTGTAACTGTGGTTCTTTGAGTGGTCATCTGTGCCTTCACACACTAGGAGCTTTCGTGCATGCGCAGTAGCATTCAGAAGATTCTAGAGCTTAGCAGCTTGGCGGGAACCCCTCCCCCATGCCTGTACTGAGCATGCTCAGCCTGCCAAGCCAATGGTCTCTCCTCAGTTCTAGAGTCCGCCAATAAGGGCCCTGAAAGAAGGGACGGCTGGGCGGGTGTGTGTGAGGGCACAGATGACCACTCGAAGAACCACAGATACAGGTAAGCAACCTGTTCTTCTTCTTCGTGGTCTCTGTGCCTCACACACTAGGAGACTTTGTAGCTTACCAGTTGGACGGTGGGTCAGATCATAGAGAACAGAAGACAATACCGCACATCCAAAACGGGCATCTCTCCGGGACCGGCAGTCCAGTCTGTAGTGGCACACGAAGGTCAAGGGTTGAGACCAGGTCGCCACACGGCACAGTTCTTGCAGGTCCACTCCTCGAAGGAGAGCTGCTGACGAAGCTACTGCTCTGGTGGAATGAGCACGCAGCAAGGCTGGCAGAGGCTGCTTAGCCCGTTCATACGCCAGAAGAATGGTCTGGGCCACCCATATGGAAAACCTCTGAGTGGACACCTTGTGGCCTCTTTGACGCCCACCGTAGCACATGAACAGGTGGGGTGTCTGTCAGAAGGGCACAGTCCGGCGAGTGTAGAACACCAAGGCCTGACAAACATCGAGGGAGTGGAGGGAGCGCTCCAGAGGTGTAGTCAGGTCCGAGTGAAAAGCAGGTAAGATGATGTCCTGACTAAGGTAGAAGTGTTATACCACCTTGGGCAGGAAGGAAATGTCAGGTCGGAGGACTACCTTGTCTCGGTGAAAGACGAGGAAGGGCTCGTCGGATCGCAGCGCTGTCAGCTCACTTGCCCGCCTGGCTGAGGTGACAGCTACCAGGAAAGCAGTCTTGATGGTCAAGAGCCTGTCATCCGCAGTCGCCACGGGCTCGAACGGCAGTCGCATCAACTGCGATAGTACCAAGGACAGCGACCAAGGCAGTAGCGGCGGCAATACCGGTGGATACAGGTGTTGCAGGCCCTTCATAAACTGCTTGAGAGTAGTGTCCCTGAAGAGCGCTGCCGAAGGGGACGCCCGTGGCTGATAGGCCACGACAGCGGCGAGGTACACCTTCAGGGATGGAAAAGCGAGCCCTTGTTGCCGAAGGTGGAGAAGAAAATGGAGCACGGTAGGTAGACTGACAGGTGATACCGGCTCCTGATGCGCCTCTGCGAAGGAGACAAATTTCTGCCACTTGTAGTGGTAGTTGCAGCGTGTCGACTCCTTCCTGGCCGCGGTGAGGACATCTACGATGGCCAGGTCCTCTAAGGAGTTATCCGCCAGGCGTGCAGGGCCAGGAGCAGCAGGTCCAGGTGGAGAACAAGACTGCTGGAGTGCAACAGGAGATCCAATGTTATTGGAAGCTTGAGTAGTCGACCGCGGGCAGCCTCGAACAGGGGCCCGAACCAGTGTTGCCTCAGCCAATACGGGGCTACGACGACAACGTCAGCTCGGTCCGTGAGGATCTTGGCAACCACTCGACCCAGGAAACGGTGGGAACGCGTAGAGGAGCCCATTGGTCCACTCGAACTGGAAGGCATCGCCGAGAGAGTCCCGGCCGAGGCCGGCTCTCGAACAGTACCGATGACGCTTCCTGTTCTGGGTGCTGGCAAATAGGTCGACCGTCGGCTCGCCCCACCGATCTCGTATCATCTGGAATGCCACATCCGAGAGGGACCACTCGTGGTAGCACGAGGTGTCCCTGCTGAAGGTGTCTGCCGTGGTGTTCTCTTGGCCTGCCAGGTGCACCGCGACCGGATGGACTCGAAGCGACATGCACCAGTCCCAAAGCTGAAGGGCAATAGTGAGGAGAGTGGTCGAATGAGTTCCCCCTTGTCTGCTGATGTAGCATACAGCTGTTGTGTTGTCTGTCAGGATCAGCACCGTCCGGCTGACAACTTAGTTGCGAAATGCCCTGAGAGCTTTCCAGATGGCGAGCAGCTCAAGGGCGTTGATATGGAGGCCGGTCTCATCGTTAACATGAACCAAGGGGTCAGTTCCCGGAACGGCATCCCTGACAGTAGATGATGGTAGGACAGCCACCATAACAGGGAGCGACACACCTGTCGAGGAATGCATAGGAGGCGCCTCTGGTCGTCCAGGAGCAGGTCGAAGACTCTGACGAACCAGTGCTGAAGCGGACATGCACGAAGCCAAGACAGGTAGGTGACTCACGTGGTCCAGGCCATGTACCCGAGAAGTTGCTGGATCCTTCTCGCTGATATCATCCGGGCGTCGAGAACAGCGGATGCGGTCCGACGGAGGGTGTGTGCACGCTCCGTGGGCAGATATGCCCTGGCAGACACGGAGTCCAGGGTCACTCTGATGAAGTCGAGGACCCTCGCCGGCTCAAGGTGCGACTTCTTCGGATTGACCCGAAGGCCAAGACAGGTTAGAAGAGAAAGAGTCCGGTGGATGTCCCTGTAGAGTTTTTGCCTGCAGGACGCCACCAACAGCCAGTCGTCGAGATAAGGGTAGATCGAGACGCCCTTCATCCACAGGTACGATACCACAGGGGCCATGCATTTGGTAAAGACCCTGGAAGCGGTGGAGAGTCCGAACGGTAGCACCCTTTATTGATAACAAGTACCGTCGACTGCGAACCGTAGGTACCGTCTGTGCTGTGGGCAAATGGCAATGTGGAAGTAAGCATCCTGAAGATCGATGGAGGCGAACCAGTCCCCTCGCCGAAGGAAGGGAAGAATCGAAGACAGAGTGACCATCTTGAACCTCTTGGGGAGGATTTACTCGTTTACCCCTCTGAGGTCCAGGATCGGTCATAGGGTACTGTCCGATTTTGGTAACGTGAAGTACCCGGAGAAGAAGCAGGTGGTACTGGCCAAGGGCGGAAGTTCTTTGATCGCTCCTTTTTGCAGCAGGGACTGGATCTCTTCCAGCAGAGCCGAGCTGGCCGGGGTGGAATAGTAGACGCCTTACAGAGGTATACTTCCATACTCGATGGCGTAACCAAGACGGACGATGGAGAGAACCCAAGAGTCTGAGGTGATACGGCGCCATTCGGCGAGGTGTCAGGACAGGCTCGGTTGGTTTTCTAGGGCTCCTGGCAGGCTGAAGAGTGGCTGTGGTGGCGACCCACGAAGGCGGTCAAAACCGGGACTTCGTCCCGAAGACTTCTTTGAAGAAGGCTGGCGTCTCTGAAGAGGTCTCCGAGCCGAGGACGAGGTCGACGGGCGGGACGGAGCCGAACGAGGCGAGCGAGGTTGATAGGTCGAAGACGACGATCTGCGCCAAGATGACTGGGAGCCGAAGCTACAGCGAGGCTGAGGGGGCTGATGTATGCCCATCTTCTTTGCTGTTAGGCGTGTCTTGACGAGATGGTCCATCGCCTCATCGGTTGTGGCATTAAAACAAACCCGGGTCATCGAAAGGAAGGTCTTCGATCCTTCTCCTGCTGTCTTCTTGCAGGCCAGACGATCGCAGCCACACATAACGTCTCAGGGCAACAGAGCCCACCATCACCCATGCCGCTACCTCCACTGAGTGCCTCGAGGAGATGATCTGTTGGTTGGCGAATGCTACCGCCTCGTTAAAGAACTGCATAGCACTCGCCCGATTCTCCTCAGGGAGGTTGGACAGAAGAGGACAGAATCTGTCCACTAGGTTCCTCAGATACGCCGCGAGACAAGCTTGAGTGTTGGACACCCTGGCAATCAGAAATGAAGCAGAATAAAATCTCCTGCCAAAGGTGTCTAGCCTGTGGCCTTCTCGATCCGGCGGGGTGGGGTGTGCCCTTCTACCGCCCTTGGTCTGGGCGGATTCGACTACAATCCAATTGGGCACCGGATGCGTGAAGAGAAATTCGGCCTCTTCTTTCTGGGTCCGGTACAGGTGTTCCAGCTGGTGAGGGACTGGCTGGGCGGACGCCGGCTTGGCCCATGGATGTTTAAGGGCCTCCATCAAGGCCAGCAGGAATGGTAGCGGACCCGTGGACGGTGGGCGGGTATCCATGTAATGGAATACAGGGTCCTGCACGGCTGGAGCCGGGTCCATGACCTTCAATCCCAACGCTGTCGCCATCTGAAGGAGGATGTCGGAAAACTGCTTCACGTCTTCCGATGCCGATTCCGGTGCAGGTTCTCCAAAGACCAAGGGCGGGGACTCATGAGACACAGGCGTGGACTCGGACTCCGAGTCCGTCTCGTAGGACTGCGAAGACTGAGACGGGGACCTGTCTGGAGACCTTTCTCTCGATGACCGTTGGGGCAGTAGCGCCAAGGTCACCGTCGGCGCAGTCGCCGCAATGGAGTAACCGTCAGCTGGGGTGCCGGAGTTGTTGTGATCGGAACCACAGCAGGCCGCGGACGCTGGATCGCCTGGGTGACGGTAACAGCGGAGGCTGTAGTCTGCACTGGAACAGGCTCAGAGACCGGGCGAGGGACGGTCGTGGTGACTCTCGGAGGTGGAGAGACGGCCCGATAACGGGGCGAGCACTCTCGGGACCTCTCGTAGCGCGGAGACTGCGAGAACGAGAGAGAGGGCGACTGCCGATACCGTGGGTGGTACATGCCACGTGATGGAGAGTGCGACTGTCTGTAGGGCAACCAGTGCCTCATGTCCGGGTGGTACCGGTCTCTATATGCAGGCGAATAGGACCGGTACGAGCCCGGGTGCTCCCGCCAGGCATGTCCTCAGCCACACCTCGCTATGTACAATGCAGACGAGAACGGCGAGTCAAGCAAGGGCCTGGATGAAGGCCGTTCTGGGTAGACCTCCCGCTGACACGGGGATCGACATCTCACCCTGCGTTCTGGGGAGCGTGACTCACTTCTGTCGGACGCTGCCCGATGACTGGGCGAGGGCTGAGGTGAGGCCGGAACATCCTCCGGGCGGTCCACCCTTTTTGGGTGACCGGGCGGAGATACCGCGGCAGTGAGCACAGGCGGGCCTGAAGGCACGGCCAAGCCAGCGGTCTGCTCCTCGTCAGACACTTCCAGAGTGTCCTGTGGTTCCGACTCTTTGCCTGGGTCCCCAGGCTGTTGGGTCGGAGGAGTCGGAAGGCGGGGCCTCTTGGAGAGTGAACTCTGCTTCTCCTTCTTTTTCTTCTTCTTTTTCTCTTTCTCCAAAGAGACCTCTTGAGGGGCAGATCACTTACGCTGTGTAGCAGTAAGGGGCCTAGTTGACTTAGCTGCCTGCCAGCCCGCAGGAGCTTCCCTCGAAGTCACTGCGGCCCATGGTAACTTCGGGATCCGTGGTAAGTCCAATATCAGAGGCCAAGACGCCGGTACCGAGCCTGATACCATCGATGTAGTCGGTGCGGCAGCCACCGGTACCAAGGAAGGTGCGGTCGCAGGTCGGGTCGATGTCGAAGGCCAAGACATGATGGATTCTCCCGCCGGCTGATCCCTTGCCCGAAGAGACTCCTCCCAACAATGGGATTTCAAGCGGGATGAGCGGTTCCGCAGAGTCTGAGCGGTAAAGTCACGGCAGATGGGACAGAACTTGACGTTGTGAGTCTCCCCCAAACAGAAGAGGCACTCACTATGTCTGTCGGACAGAGCAACCTTGCGACCACAGGTGACGCAAGCCTTGAACAAGGCCAACATAGAAAGCAGGCAAAGATCGAAAAGAAAAGCCCAAGAGGGGAACTCACGAGGACGGCGGAGAAGACGGAGGCCAAAGAAGAAAGGTCGAAGGAGTGGTTGAGAAGATCCAAAATACCAAAATCCAAGTCCGAGTACCAAATCCAAGCCAAATATCCGAAGTCAAATTACCAGAAAAAACAGTCCAAAGAACAGCCAAGAGTGCTACTAAGCAGAGAACCTTCCATTTGCAACGGCAGACGAGAAAGAACTGAGGAGAGACGGTTGGCTTGGCGGGCTGAGCATGCTCAGTACAGGCATGGGGGAGGGGTTCCCACCAAGCTGCTAAGCTCTAGAATCTTCCAAACGCTACCACGCATGCACGAAAGCTCCTAGTGTGTGAGGCACAGAGACCACGAAGAAGAACAATATTTCATTGGGGTTTTTGTGTTTATGTGTGTACATCAGCTTGCCTAATTTGTGTTCCACTAATTTCAGTGGCTCTAAGTATAACTAAAACTGGGTCCAGCTCAATCTTTATAAAGACATTCACACAGATACAGCTCTGCAAAGAGGGCTTTAAATTTGTGTTTCCAGAACAACATTTTTCCTTCACCACATGGCACACACTTTTAAGACTGAACTAAGTCCCAGAAACAGACTGTAATACAGCATGGGACAAAATGCTCAAAGCAAAAGGGTGAAAAAAAGTCTTCAAAGTATGTTCAAACCCCTGGCTTTGTATAAGCAGCTCTAATTTGTAGTCTTCTGAAGGACAGTCTTTTGAAAACTATGATGAATGTACACACCCGTCTTTTAGTTACAGACTCCAAATGAGACACATCGTTCCATGAAGTGTTGTAGAAATATTTTTCTCCTGGATCAAAACGTTTCAGAGTCTAAGAAAAAGCAAAGACTTGTAAGAACGGAATATAACTCAGAAAAATCCCATTCATACAGATAATTTTATTGGATTCATATACACAATTTCAAGTTCAAATCATCATAGAAAAATGCCAATAATAAATCCTTTAAAACAAGAATGGGAAAAATGAAGTTCATGAATTCCATGTAGTTTCCTACCCCTCCCAATTTTAAGAAACACTGAAAAAGGACTCTAGCACCCTTTTAGGAGCACAGGGGCAATTTCACTAAGTTTCTCTATCTGTGCTGTTTCAGATCCAAGGAGGTCTCTTTCCTCAAAATCAAAAGGGACTTCCAGTCACTTCTTGATTTAAAAGGAGGCTTCTCCTGGCTACAAAACTGCTCAGGAGGGGAAAAATAGTGAAATTGATTCCTATGCCCCTAAAAGTCACAAGACTTCTTCAGTTTAAAAAAGAGAGGGGGGACACGAAGGGATGGGGGGAAGTGTGGCCCTCCTAAGTCTGGAAGGGCATGTCCACTTCCTGGGCCTCAAGGAGTTCCCTGTTCCTCCTTTATAAGTTATATCTGATACAAAAGCTTCTGCTGGCTGTTTGCCGTAATAAATGAAATGAATGAATGAACGACACAAATCTGTGAAATAAGCAATCAGTATGTTCAAGCTACTTGCCCAGGTAAGATCCTTCCATGTTTCAACAAAAATCTGGAGTCAAGAGTGAGCTGCACATGCAATCTTATTTATGTTCATTTGGGAGGAATGTTACTTATGTCCCATACCAAGATGCATGAAATTCCAGGACCCTTATTCTTACTATACACAGACCCAATATCAACAAATAACTATGACAAGATTTGCATGATTGTGATGAAGAATACATGACAAGACATTCTTTTAGCACATTGATTCCCAAACTCTAGTCCGCCAGGTGTTTTAGACTTCAGCTCCCAGAAGTCGCAAATGCCTTGGCCAATGATGAATGATTCTGCGAGCTGAAGTACAAAATGCCAGGAAAACCAGAGTCTGGGAAATACTAGCACAAATTCTACACACACGGTAGAAGGAGGTGGTTCATCAAGAAAAATACACCTTATCATAACTGTTTGTTAGGGAAATTGGTTTGTTAGGGAAACTGGTTTCAGTAATTCATGGAAGGTGACTTCAAGATGGGAAGGTACAGTATTTCATGGTAGATTTGTTTAACCATAGAGATAGTCCACTCATGGCCTGCAGATGGCCCTCAACCATGGTTTGTTTAGCCCCCACCTATTTTCCCTCTACAGCACTGGGCTGTAGAGAAAGAGTGTTAGAATAGTGATTCAAACTGGGGTTGCTCAAGAGAGGCAAAGAAACATTCTTCTGTACTAAGCAGAGAAGACCCATTCTTATCTACAATTACTAACTGGAGATAAATCCAATTTAAAGACATCTAAATTGTTAATAGCCTGCTCTTAAAATACCTTTATACTGATATTTAAAAAGCAGGATATGCAAATCAATCACATAAGCAGAAAGTATGGAAATCAGAATCCTATATGCTTAAAAATCTTCCCTTTTCCTCAGTACTGCATTCTGTGACTTATTTTGGGGAAGACTGGACTATGCATTGTATGTCCAAAACTTATCCCAGCAATGCTTCCTTCTGAGTTGGGTGTTGAATGTCTGATGGGAAAAATTTATAAATACTAAGATATATGCATATATGTATCCATTTTTGAGACCTGAAAGAAACAGAAATCTAGCTCACACACAGATGCTTTCCTTTTTCACCCTACTGTTGGTGCTTCTTTTCCTTTTTAAATTTTTACCTGTTTCTTAAAGAAATGGGATTACTCTAAGGCCATTTCCACACTAGGGATCTCCCTAAACTGCAAACCCCAGGACTCCATAGGATGTTGAAAATGGAATAATAGCACCGTAACAGTCTAGTGCAGAAGTGGCTTAAGTAATGTATGCAGTAGTGACACCCATTTCATGCATCTTCTCTTTAAGATAGGGATTGAATTCCAGAGACACTGGCCCGCAAGCTTTGTCCACGATTTCAGTTTTATAATACATATCCCAATCCACCAAATAATGAGCCGGTTCAAACATAATGCAAAACCAAACTGCAGGTTCCCTCCATTCCTGGCATACAGAATTATATCATTCCTCCTATAGTCTGAAGAAAAAAGAAAATCATCTGAACTGGGGAATTATGGGGAAGAAATTAAGGTTTTTGCATCTTTTTCTATGCATTAATTCCACAAAGAATCTAAGACCCTACTACAGGAAAGCTCACCAAAAGGAATATGTGCCATATAATTTTTCCACATTTATGGATTCATAATATCACTTCACATCAATCACAAAACAATCACAATCACTTAGTTAACTAAGAATGATTTCTTTCCTTCTTTACCTGAAGTAACTCTCGACAGCTATCACGTCCAACGTCTACAAGAATCCTCTTCACTTTCTTCCGAGCTTTCCTTATACTATCAAGATTTTGTACAGGTATCTGGAACATGTTGAATTTTGCCTAGAAAAAAAAGGCAACACAAAAATGTATAAAAAGGAAGTATAAGTACCATTTTGTTAAAAAAAAAAACAGCATTTGATTGTTTTAACCTACAATTTTGAATATTATTATGCATATTTTGGCATACTATATTAATTTTAGGGCCTAATGACACTACTTATGGCAAATTATGAGAACTATACGTAAAGTGGTATTACAATACTTATAAATTCAAATAGGAAGCTACACTGGTGACATTCATGGACAAGCTTTGCTATAAACTAGAAGCATCTGTGTCTTGGCTGAGTCTGTTATTCTGTTGGTGACTTTCAGTACCATCAGTATCACCATCTTCCTAGCCTACATTGCAGGGATGGGACCTGAAGACACTATTTTGCAATGCCCCTTCCAGGGTTGGGGGGGAGCCCAAAAAATAGTGCTGCATGATTGCCGTTCAACCCCTCAGCCAATAGCCTGTAGGAATCCCCAAGGACTCTGTTTTGTCCCCCATGCTATTCAATATATGTGTATTTGCCTGCAGGTTGCCTGTTATGGTAACGCCATGAATTTCTTACATAAGGAATATTCACAGGTGTTTTTGCCAGTTCCCTCCTCTGAAATTTAGCCTACAGCACCTGATATTCACTGGCAGTCTCCTATTCAAATACCAACCAGGGCCAACTCTGCTTTGCTTCCAAAATCAGGCAAGACCTGGTACCTTCAGGGTATTTAAATCCTCCCTATTCAACATATACAGGCAACCAATGGGAGAAACTCTCTGGAAGCCTGGGAGTCAGGGCCATCAGTGAGATGACACTCAACTCTACTTCTCCTTTCCACTGAACTCCAATGAATCTGTTCAGTTCTAAACCAGGCCTAGCATCACTAATGGATCAGATAAGGGTGAACAAATTGAAGCTTAATCCAAACAAAACAGAGATACTCCTAAGTCAGTCAGAAACTGATCAGAGAACAGAGATTTAGCCTGTGCTGGATGAGCTAATGCTCCCCTGAAGGCAGATGCTCAGTTTGAGCGTACTCCTCAATTCAGATTTGAGCCTGGAGTTTTAGCAGTGGCCAGTACTTTTGCACACAAAATATCAACTGCACCTATTCAATCTGGCCATGGTGATGAATGCCTTAGTTACATCCCACTTGGATTACTGTAATACATTTTATGCAGGGTTGCTTCTGAAGAGTGTTTGGAAACTTCAGCTGGTACAAAGATGTGCAGCCAGATTAACTTAAGACTGGTTTGAGGAACCATACAATTCCCTTGTAGCAACAGCTCCAGTGGCCACTTATCTGTTCCCAAACAAAATTCAAAGTGCTAGTTATGACTCATAAGGCCCTATATGCCTTAGGTCCAGAATATCTAACAAACTGTAACTCCACATAAGAGGCTGCCTGAGATTCTCAGGAAAGGGAATTTTCTGAGTCCCACCACTCTCACAGGTAAGTTGGGGGGGACACAAGCTGACTGTTCTAAAACTCCCTTCCTAGGTAGGCTAGAATAGCCCCCTCCTTGCTGTATGTTTTACTCTATTTTATTTGTTTTCATTTGTAAGCCACCTCGAGTCCTAGTTTTCTGGAAAAGGCAGGACATTGGTGGTGGTGGTGGTGGTGGTGGTGGTGGTGGTGATGCAGCTGCTGCAGCAGCACCATACTGGCTCCAAGATTTAACAACCTGAAAGATGCAAAACTCAATTTCTACATATAAATGCTAACACTCGAATTCTTTATAACAATTTTAAAAAGCAACAAAGGGAGGGCCTACTCAACCAAACAATGTTGCTCTGCTGGTGAAAGGAGTGAAACTGAAGAGAGAGTAGCTTGACTGACTGGGACATATATAGTGCATGGGAGGGGCAGAGTTCCCACCATGCTACCCAGCTCTAGAACTTTCTGAATGAGGTCTCTGTACAGATGCAAACCCCACAGAGACCATGAAAAAGAACAGGAGATTGTATGTAATTATGACTGTGATGTAGGATCTTGGCCCCTATCTTCTCTGCGGTTTGAAAATTTCAGGAAATTCTACATATCTCTGTTCTGGTTTGGATACTATCATACCTAGAAAAAATGAACTGAAATGAATGGGAAATAAGTTAGCTACTAAAATGTAATCCAACTGATTGCAATGGTTCTGTTCTATGCATGACTAAGCCGCCATCCAACCCATATCCTTTCTCACAGTCTCGGTCAAATCAGAAATCACAGCAAAATTCCTGTGGTTTGTTTTCTACTGGAAAAATAAATGGTGGGCGGAATGACTCTGTTATCTCCACTCAGTGTTATCATCACAGAAAAGGAAAAATGGACATCCAAGAGAGGGTACACTGATGTCAGAAAAGGATGATGTGAGGAGGATAAGTAGACTCCCACTACTGTGATGTCAACTGGCATACTGGCTTGTTACCAGGCCATACACTCCCATACCTTGACATGGTCTAATTGGCAAAATATGATTTAATTGGCAAGACATATTAATTGGCACTGCTATAAAATGTGCCCTGATGTGACTAAATTGCCAAGCTGGACAAGAGGAAGATGCTGACTGACTACATGCACTGCAAAGTAGATCAGAAGTCCCCTCTAGGCATAGCCTGGTCATAGTCAGGAAATTACCAGGTAACTCCAGAGATAATAGGCTTAAGCTGAGCTGTAACAACTCTGTTCTTGGACAGCAGCAACAGGGAAGTCCCCACCAAAGAGCTGATTGTTCCAACCCTTCCTCCCACTGACCTGTGATTTTATCCATTGTCTCCACACCTCTCCAACCATTACAGAACTATCATAACATCCATTATTTCTTTGTCATCTAATGCTAAGATTGTTAGCTCAGTCCAAAAACTTCACTGTCCAATCTGCGAAAGTCACTGTTTACTTGGCCAAAGACCCATTCACACCCTTGCCCTCCTGGCAGAAATTGGATATAAAACTCCCGGTTCTGAGCAGCTGCACACAGTACATCACTTGCTTGGTTGCCACACTGTCACTTCAATTCCCAATTGTGTACTGTCCTTAGACATGAGTCTAAGCCACACTGCTGCTTCTTCTCTGTTCCTCGGATTGATAAACAGTGCCCACTACACCCTCAATTTTCCTCCCTTTCCTTCAGTTAGCCTTGTGTGAGTGTATGACTGATTGAACCTCCCTCAATAAAAACGCATTTTAGTCTACTTTCGAGTCTTTGGCTGATTTCTCCCTGTGAAGACTCCACAAACATTGGTGGAAAGATCTCACTAGGTTGCCCCCCTCTCACAGGCCTCCTGATCTGAGCTAAAAATTCCCCACTTTGCATGAAGGTACTGGCATCACGGGTGGATCTGAGCCACCCCCACTTGGGGGTAACAGGCTTGATGGGGAAGGAAAGGTGATTTGGCACCAAGACCAATAGTCTTTCAACACCTGTTATGTTCAGCTAAGATTGTTAACTGTCATTAAGTTGACCCCATGAAAACAAGACATCCAAGTCACCCTACCATCAGGTCTTGCAGACTCAAGGCCACAACTTCCTTGGTTGAGTCTATCTGTAATGTGGTCTTTTTTTCCTACTACCTTACCAAGCATTGTTGTCTTTTCTACTGAGGCCCTTTTCGCATGGTGTTTTTTAAGCGAAAGGGCCTCTTGAGCATCGCGTAAATGTGAGGAGCAGTCCACACGACGCACTCACATTTACGCGACGCTGAAGAGCCTAACGCGGACCGCGCACACATTTTTTTATTTTCAACTTAAAGCCGAAAATGCTGCGTGGCCGCGCGTCGCTCCAAGCCCCCATGCGCACTTACCTGCCCTGCGGAGCCTCTGGAGCCAGGCCGGTCGCGCTTCCTGCCCCAGCGCAGCTACAGCTCCCAGGCTGCACTGCAGAAGGAAGGGGCGAGGCGGGGCATTCGCGCAACCGGTAAGCCAGCTGCGGTGACGAAGGAGCAGGGAAGTGAGCGCCTCACGTAAGAGGTTGCTCGCGTGAGCACTGCCCTCCACCTCCGCGAACAGGTAAGGTGCAGAAAGGGCCTCAGTCATGTTTTCTCATAGTATATCCAAAGTACAATGGTCTCAGTTTAGTCATCTTGCCTTCTATGGAGAATTTTATTTGCTCTAGGACTTATTTATGTGGGTTTTAGAAGTCCAGGGTGTCCACAGAACTCTGCTCCAGCACCACATTTCAAATGAGTTTTCTTCCTATCAGCTTTCTTCACTTTTCACAACCATACACAGAAGTTACAAACACTGTATCAATGCTGTATCTTTATACTTCAGAATCTTGACTAGTTCATATCTGCTCTTCAAAGTCCTAGCCTCCTTCTGAGTTCTTTACTGCAGTCTCCATTCTGATTAATGAACCAGGGTGTGAAAAATCTTGAACTACTGTATTTTAATGTCTTCCTCATCTGCTTTAAATTATGTAAATCATCTGTAGTCATCATTTTTGTTTTCTTATTCAACTGTAAATCTACTTTCACACTTCCTTTCCTTCAACAATCATTCCACATCTTTGCTATTTTTTGCTAGTGGTATGGTATCATCTGCATATTTGAAATTGTTGATGTCCTTCCTCCAATTTGCACACCCATTTCTCTCAGTCTAATCCTGTTTTATGTATGGTTAGCCTACAAGTTGAAAACTATTCTTTTTGTCTGTTGTTGCATGCCGATTTCTTCAATAGCAACCCAGTTTTTCGTAATGTGTACAATCAAAGGCTTCAATATCATCTATAAAGCACAAGCTGATTTTCTTCTGAAGTTCTTTGGTGCACTCCATTATCCAATGTAGGTTTGCAATATGATTCCTGGTGCCTTTATTGAACCCAACTTGGGACATCTGGAATTTCTCTCTGCATATATGATAAAAGTCTTTGTTGTAGAATTTTAATACTCTTCTGAGAAGACGACTGGGGGATGGGATAACTGAACAGACTGGAAGAGTGCATACCATCACAGGCAGGCTAGAAAGAATTTATCCAACATTGTACATGAAACACATATATCAATTCCACTGTCTGATTGGCTAAGTTAAAAACTTTCAAAGTATCTGAAGCAGGATGCAAATGATATACTACTATTTCCTTCTTTATGACACATATCCTTTGGCATTCCATAGCTATTGAGCAGTGTTTTCTAAGAGAACAACCAATGGAGCTTATAATTCTGCAATACCTGTTTTAAAAGCATAACTGCTCACCTAATACATTGTAGCTGGAGTTGACAAACATCACAGAGAGAAGCCCACTCGTGCTGCAGCCTACCACGTAAGTGCTGTTCCTCTTCTTCCTATGATCAAACTTTATTCCTATACTAGTTGTGTGCCTTCACATCATTTTGGACTCACGATGACCCTAAAGCAACCCCACCACAGGGGTTTTCTTGGCAGAGATTTGTTCAGTGGGAGGTTGCCTTTGCCCTCCTCAACAGCTGAGAGAATCTGATTTGCCCAAGACCACCCAGTGGATTTCTATGGTTGAGGGGAATTGAAACACTGTCCTCCAGTCACAGTCCAATGCTCAAACCATTACACTATGGTGGCTCTCTTCTTCCTACAATAGCTATGCTTTTTATAGTTAGGGAACAGAGAGAGATCACATGGAACACAACAGCTGCTGCTAGAACCTAGAGAGCCAAGCATTTTCTATCCTTCATTTTCTCCTGTGTTTACTTGGGAAGTATGCATATATGAGTGAGAAAGGGTATGCCGTGGGTTGGGAAGGAGGAAAAGGAGTGATTTTACTAACTCATGCAAGAGAGGGAAAAGCAAGAAGGAAAAAAAGAGCTGAAATGTAAAAACCCTAGATGAGATGGCTATCATCCCCCTTCTAACTGGCAGTTGCAGGTTTCACCACAGTGGTGAATCATGATGCATGTTAAGGTTTAAAATGAGCTCTCAGTAACTGTTCATCACCTTTATCTTTTGAAGCAGTGAGTTCAGCACAGTTGGGCAGGACGTTGTGATCTGCAGCTGTAGTGCATATCATAGGCATGAGACAAGACTTTGCTCCCTTCCAATTCAGGATCTTGTCTCTCCTGTAGCATCCAAGAACCATACATTTCAGCTTACTAAAATTTGTGGATTCCTGGACATGTAGAACAGGGACGGTCAGCCCCATCTGTGGGCTTCATGCACCCCCACAGCCAAAACAATTACTAACAAAATTGGTAGCACTGCTGAAGATTTAAAAACATGCATAACTCAAAACCTAGTAGTCACTCCACCCTCCAAAACTGATACAGCTTCCTATTGCATTTTGTCTTTTTGTTCCTCACCACCAACCTCATCATTAGAGAACTGCACCATTTATGAAATTCAGCAGCAACTGCAGTACCAAGTTTGACAGGAAAGGCAACACCAGCAAAATCAGTGGTGGCACGGACCCAGATTGTGCAGGGCACCTTCCAACCCTAGAAAGTTGCCAGCACCTGGCACATTCACTAAACAATCTAAAACACTGTGAATGCAGTAGTAGCATAAGTTATTTGCAATTTGTAGTATATTCTGCAACTTTTTCACCCAAAAGGAACATTCAGTGATGGGTGAGAGGCATCCTGCAAGGCTGTGTGGTGGTGAGCATGATGAGAGCCATTGTTCCTTCTCATCCCTATAAAGAAAAGTGTTCAAGTTAAACAGAGAGGGTGTTATGTAGAAATAAGTCTCGTCATCCCTATCCCCATGACCACCAAAAAGCTGTTTGAAGATTGAGGTGGGATGATTTGGCAGAGGCACCTGTTTAACAAAGAGAAGGCTCCCACAAGGACCATGCTCATCCAAAGGTATTCTGGATAAAGTTTCAAACCACCATGTTGAAGCTTTCATCATTTATGCATAGACATTCATTCAGTTCATGCATAAACTAGTGGGACAAACAGGCCAAATGCTGCATTTTAAGTACAGTTCTCATGCTACATTTTAAGAATGCAGTGAAATTCTTCATATTAACACAGATATTCAATGGGATGTAGTCCATAGTAAATGCCAATGAAACATGTTTAGGACTCCATCAGTAACTGTCACTGGCTGGCCTCGGATTAGTCTCACAATTCTTGGCCTCATTATCCATCTCTCAAAGAGGATGAGTGCCTTTCAAAGCCTTTATTTCTTTACAAAATTCAGCTTTTCTGGGAAAATGATAAAATATAGATAAATGTGTGTACACTGGTGGGGAGGAGAGGAATTTAATGAACTTACTGAAATCCAACTAATTAAAATGTATGTGCATCATTTGTGATTACCGTAGACTCCAGAATGCAGGAGACAGAGATGGCTCAAGATCAGAGTTTGGGTAAGTCAGCCCCTGTGAAATGATAAGGCATAACTGGACTACCAAGACTTGTGCATAGTTGAGCTCTCAAGAATTATCAGTCAAAATTGTATTAATAATTAATAAAAGATCACACACACACCCCAAAAATGATTAAAACACCATTTGTAATTGAGTCCTCTCAAGAATAACATTTACCCAATGAATACTTACTTGGGAGACAGCTACACTGAACAGAGATGCCATTTCTAAGTACACGTTGCACTTGTATGTGTCTTCATATTTGAAGCATGGTAATGATAATGAATTACAAGTGATCTTCCCTCTCCCCATTTGTGATTTCAGGCACTATGATAGATGGAGTGTTGATGGCCTAACTGGAGATTCCAAACCACAGCAAGATGGAGACTATCATTTTCTCAGTGACCTTGGAAACATATGTGCTCTTCAGTTGTTTCTCTGAGCCAAGGGTGGGCTTAATACCTGGAGTAGATTGGGGCAAGGGAACCTGCAGTAGCATTTTTACTTTGTGTGTTAGAGACAAATTGGGAGAAAAAATCCTACTACACTGAAAAGTCATCCTTGAATTAGTAGCATCCACACAGTATGATTTTTCTGTATTTTTGCTTGTTTGTATTGCAATTGGCATACACTATGGAGCTAGTTTCTCTCAGTACTTTAGAGTTTGGAATACCGATAGCTGAGAGCTGAGTGACAGAATAAAAAGGGATCCAAAAGGCTGTTTAGTGCAGAAATTCACCAGACAGCATTCCAGAATGGTAACCAACTCATAACTCCCCAAGGAAGGAACATCCATCATCCTCTAAGGTTCTCTTCCTAGTGATTTTGCATAATACAGGTGGAACAAAATCGCAGTATATATTAATACGCTGAAAAAAATGCTTAGTCTCTCTAAAATTTAAAGATCATTTTTGGTTCTGTAGCTGTGACAGCATTATAAATCAACACTGAGCAATCTGTAATCCTATTAGCACCAGAAAAAGAACGAATGGGACTGCAGGAAAAGTTTGAATGGTCTGAGTATCTTATATTAACAATCAACCCAAATATACATGTTTCTGTTTATAGATTTCCTTTCACTTTTAGTTAGGATGTGCAGATCTTCTCCAAGAATGAACAGGCAAATCCATCTTTTCCTAATCACTGCCTTGACTAGGAAGAAGCCTTTACTTTTTCCAAAGCATTGCTTCTGCATAAGCTCTACTCTTCTATTTTTGCTTTTTCTATCTAGTTTTCAGCATTCTTTTACAACCTCACTGAAATTTTCTTAATTCTTCAACACTTGGACTGATTTAAGAATAAAAGAACCATACTAGAGTTGACTGCAAAACTATCTGATCCAACATTCTGTTGATACAGTAGCCAACTAACTGCTCATGGAATGTCCACCAGCAGAACGCAAGTGAACTACAGCAGTCCCTCCACTTTCATGAGGGTTCAGGGCACAGAACTTCATGAAAGTGGGAAAAAACGCAGAACCTCCCCTCCACAATGTTCCTCCCATTTCCTTCCCAGGCTCCCCCCGCTATTCCCTTGCCTTTTGCCCTGAACTCAAGTCTTCCTTCTCAGTACCAGGGCCAGAGGCAAGGGATTGGGAGGGGGAGCTCCAGAGGGGAGAAGGAAGGCATGCACATGCATCTCCCCCATTCCCATACCTTTTCCCTGTGAATGCCCGCCTTCCTTCCCGATGTCTGGCAAAGCACAAGGGAACAAGAAGAGAAGCATGGGGGAGAGGCAAGTGCACGGCTTGCAAATAATCAAATTCATGAAGGTCAAACCTGTAAATGTGGAGGGAGGACTGTATACCTTCCGTCCTGTGCTCTCCAGCAACTGTTATACAGAGAGACATTCCCTCTGATAGGATGGGTGTGTATTACTTCCACTAACTAATGGCCACCAATGGCACCATTTTCTACTAATTTATCCAGCCCCTTAATTATCCATGCTAGCAAACATCACAATCTCCCACCATTCAGTTTCAGCCGATAATCTTAATCATAGATTCCAGGATTATGAAAGATACATAATCCTGGAATTTTATATATCTCCATTACACCTCCCCTTACCTGCCTTTTCTTAACCTACACTGCCCCCAACACTGCAGTCTGGGCTCACAGAAAACTTGCTCAAGTTCTTTGATCATTTTGGTCACCCTGTTCTGCATGTTTTCCATCTCTGAAACATCCTTTTTAAAGTGCAATGACTACAGCTTTACACAGTATTCCAGATGTGGTCACAGCATGGATTCATATAAAGTAACAGCAGTATGATATCAGCAGTGCTATGAACAGGTTGCTTACCTGTAGCTGTGGTTCTTCCAGTGGTCATCCATGAAATCACACAAATGGGTCATCTGCGCCTACACAGTGCGCTGCTCAGAACACTCTAGAGCTCTGGAACAAGCATTTTGGTGGGAACTCCACCCGATCACCTGGGGCTATATAAGCCACTTTCCCACCAAAGCCCTCAGTTCCATGGCCACCTAAGGCAGCAACCAAAGGACATGACAGGACAAGAAGAGGGGAAGTAGGGTAGTTGTCTGAGTGTACAGATGACCACTCGAAGAATCACAGTTACAGGTAAGGAACCTGTTCCTCATGGTCTCTGTAACTCACACAAATGGGAGACTAACAAGCTACTAACCATAGGAGGCAGGAGTGTCACACAACAGAAGAAAACAACACTGCTCACCCAAATACAGCATCATCTCTCGACCTATTGTCCAATCTATAATGAGAGATGAAAACTTGAAGGCTGTGCCCATGTAGCAGCTCTGCAGATCTCATGAAGCGGTACACCCCACGCAGAAAAGCTGCTGAAGAAGCCAAAGCCCTGGTAGCATGGCTTCTTAGTTTTTGAGGAAACTGCTTGTCAGGGAGTTCATAGGCCAATCGAATGGTGGATTCCACCCATCTGGACAGTCTGAGATGACACTGGCAATCCTTTTTTAACACAAGAGTGGCAAAGGAGTAACCAGAATGTGAATCAAAGCCAATGACCAAAGCCAAAATGCTAGACAAGCCGAAAGCTATTAATATAAGTTGAAGACTGGAAGCCTGTAAACTGCAGACAAGAGAACTCTGAGAAGGCTCCCAATGGCAGTGTTGCTGCAGCAGACAGGAAGGAACTGAGGGTTTTGGTGAGAAGGCGGCTTATACAGCCTCAGGGACAGGGTTCTTGCCAAAATGCTTGTTCCAAAGGTCTAGGAGGTTTCGAACAGCGCACTGCACAGGCGCAGATAGCCCATTTGTGTGAGCCACAGAAACTACAAAGAAGAATTAAGTTTCCTTTTGTAACTATGCCCATCTTGGAATCTGCCTTTTTTTTTTTTTTTACAGCAGCCACACACTGGGTTGAAATTTTTCTAGAAGTACCAACTGTGACCCCCAACTGCTGCCAGCTCACACCATGTTAGAATATATGTAAAAGTGGTATTTTATCCACTGGGTGATCTTGGGGGCACCACACTCCCAGCCCCTCAGAAAACCCCATCTTAGGTTTGCCTTGGAATCACTACAAGTCAAAAAGGACTTGAACGACAAATGGCTCACAACTCAAAAATAAATGGCCTTCTTTACACTTGTTTTCAATTTTCATTTCCCATTTTCCCATTGTCCCAGTTTATAGTATTTTTTGTTGTTGTTCTCATCACCATAAATCAATTATTGATTTCAAATCTGACACCTCATTATACATACTTAACTCCAGGTTTTGCATTAGGAGATTCTCTACACCTGAATTTGGGTAGACATACATACAATGCAGCTGCCATATATGCAGGGGTCCTGTTCCACGAACCCCCGTGTAAAACAAAAAACACAAAGATTCACATCCCACTGACACAATGTGGATACACCATGTCCATTTACTATAATGGATGCAATGCTTCACGTGACCTCACATTCATGCATGCAGAGATCATGCGAGAGGAGGGCCAGCTGTATTCTGCGTTTTTGATTGAGAGTATTGTTTCTGTGATCCTATACAGTAGGACCCCCGTATCCGTGGGGATTAGTTCTGTCCCCCCCACGGATACCAAAATCCATGGATAGGAGCAAACGCCCTGTCCCCCACCTGCCCCCAGCCAACCAAGGTGGTGAGGAGCCGCTGCAGGAGGCACCGTGGCAGGAATGCACTCCTCGCTCCTTTCCTGCCCGCCCCCACCACGATTGGGCCCCAGGTGGGGAGCGGGGAGCAGCAATGAGTGCAATCCTGCGCTCCTGGCTTCTCTCTCACCCAGCGTCACCACGATCAGGCACCGGGAGAGGGGCAGGAGGTGTCAATGAGCAGAATCCCGTGCTCCTGGCTTCTCTCCCACTCGCTGCCACTGCGATTGGCCAGGGGCGAGGGGCAGGAGGCAACAATGAGCATGATCCCATACTCCTGGCTTCTCTCTCACCTGCCACTACTGCAATCGGCCCGGGGCGAGGGGCAGAAGGCAGCAAGGAGCGCGATCCCACACTCCTCGCTTCTCTGCTGCCCGCAGCAGGGTGGATAACTGAATCAGCAGATAATGAATCTGCAGATACAGGGGTCCTACTGTATCTTCTAATGTATCTCCACGGCTGTTACTTTTAAAATAGTGTAGTGGAGGTGATCTGTTAGGAGACCTTTTTAATCATTTCATAAGGTCTTAAGAGTTTTTCCTTTGCTGATACATTCATTGAAATATTTATTCAATTTTGTAATATTATTTTGCTATTGTTTTCATGGAATCTGGCAATGAAAAATATACTATTTTTCCATTGTTTTGTAAAAAGGTACAAGGAAATTAAATTGTAACAACCTGCCTGACTCCTTAAAGACAATGCTAAGGTCTGTGGTGATTTAAGTTTGGGCACCACTTTCCCATTAGATCTAGGCTCTGCATAATACCAAAAACATGTTCTAATTTTAAAGAAAGAAACAGGTATAGAAAGCCATAGCCAAAGAATGGAACTAAATAGCATAGCTGAGAGTGGTGGTGGAACTTAAAAGCCAAGACAAACAGACTGAAAGAAGTATCTTCCATTATTGTCACTGCACAGGAGAGAACTCAAACGTAGTCAAAGCTTCAGTTCTTGCTTTGGTTATAACACTTACCACTAGTGAAATAAACTATTTTTTCAGCTGAATGGTATTTTGTCTTTCCAGTAGTAGGAACTACAAGCGCCAAAATAGCAACCGATATTCAAGCCATGCATTCAGATCATTCTTACATGCTCTTCCTCTCATTTGATGAACATGAATTGAAACCACAACTCTATTTAGAAGAGTTGGCTTTTTTCACACAAGTAAAAAACACCCTACTTATTGTTGTTCAGTTATGGCACTGATACGTACTAAGTCACTGGTTCTTAACCTGGGGTCCAGGGACCCCTGAGGTCCATAGAGCCCTCACAGGAGGTCTGCAAAGCCCTGCTGCTGGACATCAACAACTGCAACAGCAACAATGACTTGCCTAAGGTGTCTGAGCAGGGAGTAGTTGATGTTTATATTTAAATATTCAATTATTTAGTTATAGTTAAATATTTAAATCTTAAGTCTTTGGGGTCCCTGGCAACAAATCATATTTATACGGGGTCCTCGGTAAAGAAAAGGTTAAAAACCACTGTACTAAGCCAAACCACCACTCTATCTAACCCAGTTCTCTCTGTTCCTAGTGAACACATATCTTTTCCACCTGTGTTATCTCAAGATCTTTTAAAATCAAGAGCTAGGAACTTATTTCAGCCTGAGGGCCAAATTCAATTTCATAGAAATGTGGGGAGAAGATTCAGGGGAAGGCAAAGGCAAAAGGCTGGAACCAAAAAAAGCTCCAGCGTATTTCATCTTAAAGCTCTTACTTAACAAAGCCTTGAGAGAAGCCTTTTGGCTGTTTTGAATGAAAAAAAAATATAAAAGCTGGGAAAACACCAGACAGTGGTATCATAACAAAGAGAACATGGCCTTGAGAAACTCAGGTAGGTCAGATTTCACCACTAAACATGCAATTTCCCACCAATCTGAAATAGTACTGCCAAGGATTAAGCTGAAGCCCTTCCACACACACAAAGCATGCTCTCTAATACTGAGGCAACATCCTTCTCCATGCCTCAGAGGTAGCATGGCATGCTTTGCACCAATAATACTCCATGTTCAGTCTACGGTATATCAAGTTAAAGATCGTCACATAACAGACTTGGGAAAATCTCTGAGCAGCAGGCGCAGGCAACGGCATGCTAGTTAGCCAGCATTTTAGAAAACTACTAGGGTTGCTCTAACTATAATGGATCAAGAGAACTACACCAGATAGAGCTCCAACAACTTTTGCACATACATCTAATCAACCCTAGTTTATCATCTTGAACTGACCTAATCTAGTCAGCAAGGAATGGTCCTGCTTAGTACTTGGATGGGAAACCACTAGGGAATACCAGGAAACTCCAGATAAGGCTAGGAAAAAAATTCTGACTGAAGCCCTGCAGAGCTAATGATACCAAATAAAGTAGACAATGCTTAGCAGGTGGACCCAAGTCCTAAGTATAAGGCAGCTTCCTACATTCCTAGTGAATCAGTACCAATGCACTCATTTTTTATGTAGTGAGGCAGCACTATCTCCATGTGTTTCTCGTATTTTTAAATGCAGAAAGATCCAGCTTATTTATCGTATTATTATTTTAACTATCATCATCATCATTAATTTGGGTGACATTATAGATGGAAATTTCAAGCCTCTAAGAGAAGCCATAGACTGTGTCATTTGGAATCTTCTACAAAACTTTAAAATTTTTTACGAATGACCAGTGACTACCATATCAGAAAATTACTGCATTTTCAGAAAGAGTCCACCAGATTTTACTAAAACATTGTTAACAGACACATACCCTACGAAATTAAAAAATCTAATACAACGTTCAAAAGCTACACAGCATAGCGCATCCGATAGTCTCACTAATTACTAGTCAGGGCCTGGGTCTAAGGTGAGCTAAAAACACTACCAGCCCCAAATGATCTTAACAGGTGAGAGATTGGAATGACTTACTTCTCTTTGTCCTCTGTTTTTCACTTTCTCACCGTTGGTACTTCTTTTTTGCTCTTTCTTGATCATCTTGAGTCATCATGATGGTCAAGTCTCTCTATCTATGCCAATGACAATTATTTGCCTTAGAATTTGCCTCAGAAGAGAGTTCACTCACAGTGTCATAATCTCTAGCTGCCATATGCTCAACTGTGGAAAACTTTTGATTCTGAAAGTGTTACTCTGGATTACATTAAACTGGGCAGAGAAATGGCTTTGCCATTTATTGACGAGTATGTAGATCGCCGGGCTGAAAGACACAGATAAAACTTGCTACATGAGAATTAGACTGGCTTCTATTAGTGACCATTAACTGCTGGGCCCTGAATTTCCCTTCTGGAACAACTACCTAAGCATAACGTAAATTTAATTGCCTAATCCCTCAACGTTTGAATCTCGAGGCCACAAAAGCATCACAACAGATAAGTAGTTCAAAGAACGCAGACAGTTTAGGCTAAGATCACTCCCCTCATGGTTGTCCGAAATTCCCAATTCCGGTATCGTTTTCCAAGCTAAAGAATTCTCCATTTTCCCCAAAATTACTCTCGCGGCTGCTAGAGATCCGAAACGTAAACGGCTGCGCCCTTCCAAGCGTCCAAAAGAGTTTCCAGAATTCCTGAACTCGTTTGAGCGGCCGCCGAAAAGCGGCCGAGGCGGCGCTGCGATTCCGGGCAGATCCGAGCGCCCCCCTCGGACGCGTCCCGGGCTCCCGCGGGGACGCTGCGGGGCAGACCGCGCTCCCGCGGGCGCCCGTGGCAACGAGACCGCGGAAGCCCCGTTATTCTCTCGCCGGCTCGGCTCGCTCAGCTCCCGCCGAGGCGGCGGCGACAAAGGGGAAGGGCAGGGAAAAGGTGGGAGGACGCCCCGCGAGGCTGAACGGGCTCCGGGGCTTCGCTCCGAAGAAAGCGCGCGGAAAGAAACGGCGAGGAGCGCTCCCTCTCCAGCCGCGAACGGTACCGCCCGCACTCCGCGCCTTGGTTTGAGGAGCCGCGCTGGGGCGGACAGACCGACACGGTTCGCCGGCAGAAGGAGAAAGGATTTAACCAGTGGAAGCCGCCCCTCGACTTGCACCTACCTGCCCGGGCTGCAGGGGACGCCCGCCGCCCGCCCGCTGGCTCTCCGCCGGCGCCTCCCTGAGGTACGTGGGCGCGTTGCAGCCGCCGCCGCCGCCGCCGCCTTTTCTCCCGTCTGCCGCTGCTCGGTCGGCCGAGGGTCGGTCACTCAGCGGCCGCCCCGCCCCGCGCGGCTCCTCCTCCTCCTCCTCCTCTCGACCCGCAGCGCGAGGGCTCAGCACCCGGGCGACGGGAGCACCGCCGGCCGCAGGAGCATCCTTGCCAGGCGCCACCCCGCCCTGCAGCGCCAAGCCCGGCTCTCGCGCTCACGCCACCATCAAAGTCCCGCTTCCATCCCTCCGCGCCACCTCCGGCCGCTGCTCCTCCCTCCTTCCAGAGCCAGAAAGAGAAAATGGCGCTCGATTTGTCTCAGGAAGTGACGTTCCGCCTAATTTGCATATCAGTCAGTGGACCAATAAGGAGAGGCTCGGTCCAAGACTCCCATTGGCTCCCTCCATCAGCTTTAACTCACTAGGAAGGATGATGTTAAAAGTGTAGCTTCTTGGGAACGCTTTAGGAATGTTTTTGGAGTTTCCCCCTACCCTCAATGACTCACCTGTTACCTTTACTTTCTCTCCCCTGTTGGGTTGGCACCTCTTGAACAAGCAAAAAGTGGAAACTCCCGCCCGATTTTGTGTTGTGACGTCATCAGAGGGGTGGGTGGGGCTTGGTGACATCATCCCATGTGATGCTGTCACGTGGTCATGTAGCAGCTCTCTGCCTCATTTGCATAGAATGTTGTGGAAGCCTCATTTGTATCAGCATTCTTCTGAAATCCTCCTTCACATCCAACAGCCAATAAAACTCAGCCATGTCAAGAAGTTGTCTTTACCATTGGAGGAAGAAGCCACCAGACCATTTAAGAAATACTGTAGTGTTTCACAAGTGTTCTACACTTTAGAATAGCTCACATACCTTGAACCAAAACTGGAAGGTTCTTCTCTGTGTAGATCATTATTTCCGTCTGGAAGGATCAACTCAAGGTGGTCTTCAGTTTTCTTTAGAGTGAAGAAGAAGGTTAAACTGGTTGGTTCATCCTTAAAATAGCAATCCTATCAAAAGAAGTTTTCTGCAAGCCCTTCGAAATCACTTTAAAATGTTGGTAAGGGTTCCTCCATATGATCCATGAGATGCGAAATAGAAATGTTATAGTTAGAGGACAATACTATCTAAGTTGGAAACTCTTTGTTTGTTTTAGGTCTTCCCAAAGAACAATTAACAAATATTTTGATTTAAAAATAATAAAATAGATAAATAATGAAAATAAACCCAATTTGGATATAAACCCAATTTGGATATAAACTCAAGTGTCCTTTCTGATGTCTCAGATGTCTTTTGCCGTTTGGTCGGCGAGTAGAATGTATAATGTAAATTTCATTGTTGTTGTTACGTTCCTTCAAGTTGATTCAGACTTAGGGTGACTCTCTTCTAGGGTTTTCTTGGCAAGACTAACTCAGAGGAGGTTTACTATTACATGACTCAAGGGCTGGGACCATGTAACTTGCCCAAGGTCACCCAGTTGGCATCCATACCTGATTGGGGATTTGAACTCTGGTTTCCTAGATTCCTAGTCCAACACTCAAATTACGTCACATTGGCTTCCACAATTCTTGCAGTCTGAATGTACGATTTAAAAAAATAAAAATACATAATATAAATATCATGATCCACTTTCACAGTGGCAAGAAATAGCATAGCACCTGGCTTCAGAATAAGAAGAACTCAAATGACTTGACTTTATGGGCAAATGCTATGTGCAAAAACTCACTTTGAGTTTTGCAACGTTTAGTTCAAAAATTCAGCCATGGGTTATAAGCCGCAGTCTGCTTTTCCATTTGTAAAACATTAAATTGTCAAGCAACAAAGGATAATACATCAACATGATTCCATGACACATGTGGACTTTTACTTTGTGTGACAATGATGAGGAGACTGAATGCAGGCTGAGACATTGTTAGGGTCCCAAAGGCACCACAGTTTGGCCACAATCATAACTTGGAAAGAGAACCCTGAAAACAGGGTTCTTTTTAGAATCCCATTAAAACTGATGACTAGATACTTTAGACAGTTGTTTACCAATACTCTAGACACTCAACTTGTCAATAAGAACACAAGAGCCACAGTGGAACAGACCAAATGCTCATATAGTTCAATGACCAACCATTTGCCCATGTGAAACCCATCAGGAGGACATGGCTACAACTTCTCTTGGATTCAGAAAAGCAACTCATGCAGAGAGTACAGTGTGCCTATGTGGCTTCACAACTTTAATCAGTGCTCCAGGAACATATGCAACCTGGCACTGGACTCAGTGAGCCCCTTGTGGGCATAGCATTTTCTCTCTATGCACGTAAGGCCTTTTCCGCACCTTACCATTTTCCATTGCCCCGTTGCGATCCAGGCAGTACCACTGCCAGGACGGGAGCGCAGCCTGAACGCTCCCCTCTGCACCTGGCTGGCTGCCTGTGGAAGGGTAGCACAAGGGATTTGTGTCTTCCTTCCACAGTGCAGCTGGCCACTTCCTGTGATACACTGGGGAAGGAAGTGCCTAGATTGCGCTTCCTCCCTTTTCTGCATGGCCGCCAGCGACAGGAGCGTCACACAATGAGGGGCCAGTAATGGCATATCCCACGATTGTGATGGCTAGGGGTACATGAGCAGCGGGACTGTGATGTCACACAAAAGCACAACTTGCGGACAGGCACCAATGCGTCCCCATCCCGGGACAGCGACATTGTGCAAAAATGGCTTAAGGCAAACAGATTTCTCTGGTCAAATGTGGCAACAAAGTGGTTTACTAGGAATATGGTAGGAACTTTCCTGTATCCCAGAATACAAGAGATAATTACTAGAGAAAAGCAGAGAGTAATTCTAGCAAAGTGTCATGAAGTACAATATTAGAAGATATTTATACCCGGGATTATACTTTTTACTGAAAGTCCTCAATATGAGGGATCCCCAAAGTGAGTAAACTACAACTACAATCCGACAGAACCAATGTGGTGTAGTTGTTTGAGCATCGACTACAACCCTGGAGACCAGAGTTTGATTCCCTGCTTGGCCATGGAAACGCATAGGGTGACCTTGGATGTGTCACACACACCCAACCCTTCCCCTCCAAAAACAAACCTTAATAGGTTCATCTTAGAGTTAACATAAATCAAAAATTATTTCAAGGCACACAACAACACCGCAATCTAAACTCTAAGGGGAGCAGTAAGGTTCAAAAGGCACACAAGGGAATCAATGACTCAGAAGTGGGACACAGGTTTTATCAGTGCAACACCAATAATTAGACTTTGGAGAAGTTAAAATAAAAGTCAAGGAGGTTCCCAACCAGCTGATTGGCTTTCATGTAGTTTACTACACATAGGAATAACAATATATTATAGGATAAATAATGTAAGTTTTTTAAAACCAGAGGTATAATTACAGTCATCAAGGTCATGTCTGAACCTGTTGACTTGTCTCAAGAGAAGGGGACACACAATTGACTAACTGAAAAGTAAACTTGCAAGTTCATTGTCTGGATGGTTACCTGACAATTAGTCAGGAATCTGTGTGATTCATAGAAAAAGGGAACAATTTCTTTTAATCTAATCCAGAGGTGAGGAACCACTTTCTACATGAAAGCCAAATTCAGTTCCTGATAAATTCTTAGAGGAGATGTTTCTATGGTGGACTGGGCAGCAGGGTGGGACTAAAAAGACCAGCATATTTTAGCGTATATTAATGCTCTTATTGCCAAGAACTTTTAGGAAGAGGGCAGAACTGTACAAAAACTGGGAAATCACCAAATGGGGAAAGGGGGAGACTATCTGGGAAGCCGTGGAGAGCTGGAGACAGCTCCCTGAGATTACGCACCTCTGTTCTATTTATTGGAGAAAATATGGACAGACCTGCAGTTCCTGCCTCTGCAGCTACCTAGAACTTTAAATGCTTCTTCCAGAACCAGTATGGATTCTTGAGCCAAAGTGGCCACATAATGGTAAAATCATATATATATAAAACACAAAACAGATATTCAGAGTCTTCATCATATACGCCAACTAGACTAGTCTGGCTGGGACAGTCCTGATTAAACCTCTATTATTCCACTTTTTCAGCTGCTTTTAAATTTTCCAGTGTCTCTCTCCTTTCCCCATTTCCCCACTTTGCCCTCAGAGTACTTCAGTTGCTGAAGCTAAGCTCAAAGTGTGGAACCAGCTTGCACCCAATTAATTCAACAGAGGGAGAGAAGAGGAAGAGCAGGAGAAGGAGGAAAAAGAACAATCTTTCTTTTCCCTGTAGACTCAGGGAAAAGCAAACTGCTACAGCCTCTCCTAGCTCACGTGTTCTTCTTCATTAATAACTTTTTTGCTAAAAGTCACCTTGATCTCATTCTGATATTGCTTGGCCACACATCTCAATTTTCATCTGTGAAATGTTGGATGGTAAACCTTAAATATGATGCATAGTAGCCTACGCCCAAATTTAATGTCAGTGGGGCAAAGTCATGCTTAAGATAAACATAATTGGCCTGCACCATCTAGTTTGGTGGTTAGTTCAGACAATATGGGCCAAATATGCTTCATCTACCTCAAAGCAACAGTGGCATATAGCAAGAATCCTACTGTAGAGATACAGTACTTGCCCTGAGAGATCTCATTTCGTATCTAAAATGCTCTAAGTCTTTTCTTCCCATGCCTCTTCCTAGAGTTGGAGGATATAAAGATGGTAGTATATGCACTGGTAACCTCAAGGCTAGATTTCTGCAACACACTATACATTGAGATGCCTCTGTACCAGGTTTGGAAACATCACTTAGTTTGAAACATGGTATGTAGTTACTGGTGCATCGTAGAAGTGATCATACTACACCAATATTAAAATCCATCCACTGCCTGCCAATTAGTTTCTGAGCAAGGTACAAAATGTTGGTTATCGCCTTTAAAGCCCTACGTGGGTTTACCCTTTAAAGCCCTACGCGGTTACCTACAGGGTCATCTCCTCTCATATAATTCGTTCCGTACACTCAGGTTCTCTGGGGGACATTTACTCTAGTCAGCTAGGACTAGGTTGGCAAATGTCACCCAAAAGACTTTTTCTTCAGTCACCCCTAGACTGTGGAACGACCTGCTAGAAGAGATTCGACAGCTGAATACACTGTTTGAATTTAGAACAGCATTAAAGATCAGTCTCTTCCAGCAGACCTATCCAGATGATTTTCAAATTATGAATTTTAAGTAATTAATTTTAGAGTATGGACTGATTGTTTTAATATGTATTGGTCTTATATGTTCTTTTAAACTGATACTTTGTGTTTTTAAACAATTTATGTGTTCTTAACTGATATTGTATGTTATATTTTATCTATTGTTGTTCCTCACATTGATCCATAGGGAAAGGCAAGAAATAAATGTTGTTGTTCTCTTCATATGGGACATACATTATCCTAGTACCACTGTGGTGTGGATTAAAAATGCGGTGACATTTGCCCCAGTTGAAAATACATTTGATGAGCATGTCATGGGACACCTGGGGAATGACTGGGCAAAGTATGGAATAAAAGGGCTGAGTCATGATAGTGAAATCATGACAAGGGGTTGCGTCAGCCAAAGGCCCTGAGTGATGACATGGAAGCAGGTGTGTATAAAAGAGGAGATGGAATGCTTACTCTCTCTCTGACTCTCTCCATCCCGTCACTCTGCTCCTGAATCTCTGATGCTGAATCTCTGATGCTGAATCTCTGCCTGTGGATCTGTGGATCCTGTGTACAGATGTATATACTGCAACTTTGAAGATTAAAGCCTTCAGGTATTTTGGATGACAAACTCTGTGTCGGTGAGTTTACTAACCAGTGGGCAGAGGGGTCAGAGCTGCTGCTGTAGCTGTACTCTGCTGACGCGCTTGTTGCTGTTTTGAAAGCTCTGCTATGTTATGCTTGCCTCTGGGATGCTTTTTGTCCAGAGTGCAGCGGTTCCAGGGAGGATTTTGTGCTGGTGGTGTAAATCAATCTCCCGTCATGTGTCACTTCCTACAGCACTTCAAGCCTTCAATAATCACTGCCAGGTCACAGAAGTGCCACCTGTGACCTTGCTGTTGCAATGTTAATTATTTCATGTCCATATAGCTCTCCTTTTTTGGCAAAACATTTGTTCCCATCATGCAGACACCACCAATACAAACATGTCTGCAATGCAGGAAAAGGAATCATACCTTTCAGACCTCAAACCTTTCTCTGGGAAGCCTGTCTACAATGGGTACTAAAAAAAAAGAACTCCCAGCCACTGTTCTATGGAGTGCGGGAACTACCAGCAACCCACTTGCATATTGTGAGAGAGAAATTTCATGATCCCATCTCAGTATTTCTTTTGCCCATATAATTTAAGGACTGCCTATCGTATCCAAATGGGATAAAATTTGCTAACCCTAGAACCCCTAGATTTTGAGAATGTACATCCATAGTCTACATGGAGTTAATCACACTAAGGGCATCCCAACAACGTAAATAGTACTCGTTGCCTCAACATATTTATCATTATTGGCATTGTGGTGGAGGTGGGGGTAGTGTGCCTTCAAGTCATTTCCAATTTATGGCGATAAGGTGTACCTATCATGGGGATTTTTGGAAAGATTTGTTCAGAGGGGTTTGCCTTTGCCTTGCTCTGAGGCTAAAAGATTATGACTTGCCAAAGGTTACCCAGTGGGTTCCCAAGGCTGAGCAGTGATTCAAACCCTGGTCTCAAGTTGTAATCCAATGCTCAAGCCACTATACCACACAGGCTCTCCATTACTCCATTACTCTCCATATTTTTAAAAAATTTTGGGAATAGATATGATTGGGCTATGTTCGCTTTTGTCCAATCAAACTTCCACACCTACCACAGGGCTTTCTCTCCATTCCCCTACACATGGCCAACAGTTATTTTGGAGCAAGGGTAGACAACTGCATGCTGATGTTCGCTCCCTTGCTCCTGTCAGGCTGCACTTGCCCCAAAGTTTGTTTGTGTATTTATAACAGGTTAAAAAAATACCAATGGCACTACCTTTCCATGGTGATGGGATTGCACGCTCCTGTGAGGCAAGAGGCTATGCTGACAGCAGCAGTGCTGCTGGTAGAGTCTCCCATGTCAGACAGGCTTTTGCTGAGGAGCCAGACTAAGTGTGCCAAACAGCTACTGGGCAGCGGCTGTAGTGAGGAGTGACACTAGCAGTGGATCTTCCAGAGAGAAAGCAGTGGAACCATAGCTAATGTTTGTTAGTACTGTGCAGGAGGCGGCACAGTAAACCCCTTTTGAATGTCTTTTACCATTAAAACAAGAGATAGTGCCAGAAGATGAGACTCCTAAATTGGATGTATTCAATGAGCTACTGGGATAAGGCAGAGGACAACTACAAGTAGCACTACCGTTAATGACACAACTGGACTCAAGCTGAAAGGACGTTTAGCTGTTGATGGGCTCAGAGATGAAAGGAAAGTCCAAAACTGTCCAATGCATATTATAGGAACATGGAAAGTGAGAAGCATGAATCAAGGGAAGCTGAACATAGTAAAACATGAACTGGAACGTATAAACATTGTAATACTTGGGGTAAGTGAGCTAAAGTGGACGGGAATGGGACATTTTGAGTCAGATAATTACACGGTGGTTTACTCAGGAAATGAAAATTTAAGAAGAAATGGGTTGACATTTATAGTGAAGAGAGATATAGCAAAAGCAGTCAAAGGATACAAATCAAAATCTGACTAAATCATGCCAATAAGATTCCAGGAAAAAAACATCAATATAGCCATAGTCCAAGTTCATGTTCCTATTACAGAGACAGAAGAAGAAGAAACTGAAAGATTCTATGTGGGAGTCCATGAGGAAATTGATCATACACCAAAACATGGTTTCTTGTTAATCATAGGTAACTGGAATGCAAAAGTGGAAGACAGAGCAGAATCAAAGATTGTAGGAAAATTTGGCCTAGAATAAAGAAATGAAGCAAGAGATCAACTGACTGAATTTTGCAAGCCCAACAGTTTGTTCATTGCAAATACATTCTTCAAGTAACTCAAGAAGTGACTGTATACATGGCCATCACCTGATGGCCAATACAGAAATCAAATAGACTACATAATTGAAAGCAGAAAATGAAGAAACTCCATTCTGTTTGCAAAAACAAGACCAGGAGCAGATTATGGCATAGACCATGAACTACTAACAGCAAAAATTAAGAGTAAAGCTAAAGAAGAATACTAAACCAACCATCATGCCGAAATACAACCTGAAGAACACTGCCATAGAATTTAAAGATAATGTGAAAAATAGATTTGCATTACTAAGCCTAGATTACTGGGAGTCAAAAGCACTCTAGTGTGAACTCAGTGACATTGTCAGGGAGGAATGCAAAAAGTCTGTTGTCAAAAAGAAAACAAAGCCTCAATGAATGACAGATGAAATTCGTCTAGCAGTTAAGTAAAAGGTGACAGAAATAGAGTCAGAATCCTGAATACAGCTGTTCAACAACTTCCACACAGGAGCAAGGAAAACTGCAATAATAATCAATGCAGAGAAATAGAAGACAACAACAACAACAACAAAGGAAGAACAAGAGACCTCTTCTCCAAGATCCAAGAAATCAAAGGGAAATTTAAACCAAGAGTGGGGATACGTTGCGACAAGCAGGGAAACAGATTTCATAACCAAGTAATAATAAAAAGACGATCGAAACAATACACAGAAGAACTATATAAAAGAGGTGAAAGGTTGACAGATTAATTCAAGGAAGAACCATATGAGGACAAACCGCCAATTTTAGGAAGTGAATTGAAAGCTACACTCAGAGCACGTGGGATAAATAAATCACTAGAACAAATGGCATATCAATAGAGCTGCTTCAGTCTACAGAGACAAAATCTACTCTAGTTCTAACTAAAATTTGTCAACAAATATGGAAAACAAAAGTTTCCACAGATTGGAACCACTCCATATATATTCCAGTCCCAAAGAAAGGGGACACTAGGGATTGCAGTAACCACGGGACCATTGCATTAATTTCCCATGAAAGCAAAGTCATGGTCAAAATTCTACAACAAAAACTTCTACTATATACGGAATAAGAAATGGCAGATGTCCAAGCTGGGAACTAGAAAAGAAGAGGCACTGGGGATCATTGCAAGCATATGTTGGATAATGGAGTGCACCAAAGAATGTCAAAAGAAAATCAGCCCGTGCCTTGTAAATTAGCACAGGCTTTAGCTGTGTAGATCATGCTAAACTATGGATTGCTCTTAAAGAAATGAGTGTGCCAGAACATTTTATTGTCCTGATGTGTAACCTGTACATAGGATAACATGCTACTGTTAGGGCAAAATATGGAGAAACAGAATGGCTTCCCATTAGCAAGACGGTCAGGTAAACCTGCATTTTTGTCACCCTATCTGTTTAACTTGTATGCTGAACATATTGTACACAAAGCAGAATTAGAATCAGAGGAAGGAGGCATGAAAACTGGAGAAAGAAAGAGCAATCATTTAAGATGTGTGGATCATCCCATACTACCAGCAGAAAACAGCAAAAACTTGGAACAATTACTGAGGAAAGTCAAAGCAGAAAGTGCAAGTCAGGTTTACAGCTGAACATCAAGAAAACAAACATCACCACCACAGATGATTTACCTAATGCTAAAGAAGATGATGAAGACATAAAAATAGTTCAAGATTTTCCATACTTTGTCTCAGTCATTAATCAAAATGAAGACTGCAGTCAAGAAATGAGAAGAAAACTAGGACTTGAAAGGGTAGCCATGAAGGAACTAGATAAGATCTGGAAGTGTAAAGATATATCATTAATATTCAAGTTAGGATTGCCCATGTGATTGTATTTCCAGTTTCTATATATGGTTGTGAAAGCTGGACGGTGAAGAAAGCTACTAAGAAGAAAACCAACTCATTCAGAATGTGGTGCTGGAGAAGAGTTCTATGGATATCCTGGACTGCTAAAAAAGACAAGTGAATAGGTCCTAGAGTAAACCAAGCCTGAGTTCTCCCTAGAAGCTAAGATGATTAAACTGAGGCTGTTGTACTTTGGCCATATCATGAAAAACATTACTCACTAGAAAAGACAATAATTCTTGGTAAGGGCGAAGGCACTAGGAAAAGAGGAAGATCACACTACAGGTAGACTCAAGGAAGCCACAGCCCTGAATCTGCAAGACCTGAGTGCGGCTGTTGATGAAAGGATGAATTGCAGGTCTCTCATTTATAGGGTCAACTTAATGACAACAACAGTTTTAGCTGAACATGCCAGGTGGGGAAAGTCTATTGGTCTTGGGGACCAGATCACCTCTCCTTCTCAACCAAGCTGGCATGCCAGGTGACATCACATTAGAAGGCATATGAGAAAACATGACTTACTAGAAAAGGTAATAATGTTTGCTAAGATAGGAGTAGGAAAAGAGGAAGACCATATTACAGATGGATAGACTCAGTCAAGGAAGACACGCTTCTGAATCTGCAAGACCTAACCAGGATGGTTGATGATGAGGTGACTTGGAAGTATCTCATTCATAGGGTCAACATAAGTTGAAGTTGACTTGACAGTGGTTAACAACAGCAACAAAGGTCAAAACCAGTACCTTGAGTTGAGGTTGGAAGCTAATTGGCAGCAAGTCTGGTTCTTGTAAGATGGGTGTTATACAGTCTCTAAAATGCACACCCATCACAAGTCTGTTAGCCACATTTTGTAGCAGCTGTAGCTTCCAGGCACATTTCAAGGGCAGCTCCATAAGGAATGCATTACGATAACTCTAACTGGATGTATGTTGGCCCTGACAGGCAAAAAACAAGACAAGGAGTGACTTCTGGTTGGTGTTTTTTTTTTCTTTTGACATTTGTATCTGTTTTTCACAGTTTGGAGGGATGGGAAAGGCATGGCGTTTCTTAATTTTCACCACTCCTAAACATTTTCAAGAATATATTTTTGGCTAGTTGGGGAGTGATTTTGCACCCGCAGTTTTTTGCTGCATGTATGGTCAAAATGGCAAAAGCTATTAATGAGGAAGAGCACACAAGCTAGGAAGGGGTGCAACAGTTTCCTTATACCAAAGTGTGCAGGGAAGGACAAGATTGCTTGCTTGCTCTTGCTGAGTTAATTGAGCGCAAACTACTTTCGCCTTTGAAGTCAGTTTGCAGTAGCTGAAGGAAGTTGAGGACAAAGGTGAACAGTGGGAAAAGGGAGAGAAACTGGGACATTTTAAAAGCCGGTGAAAGAGTGGGATGACAGAGGAATAATCACCATGTTCCCTGGCAAGTTGGAACAGTTGGGGGTTTCACAGTCCAGGATCCAGCCTTCCATGGATGGAAACCCTTGCCTCCCAGAAACATGCTTTACCTCCAACAACAATACTTCATGTTTTAAGCAAGTGCACACACATGTACACACACATTCACACACACATGTACTCTATAGCTCATTCCAACATTTTCAGGGGAAGTGGAGGGACTGAAATAAAGTGGCAGAGGAATCTGCTTCATCCAGCCTGATTACATATGCCTAAAACTGGATTGCCCAGTATAATTTAACTGCTATTTAGCACCAGTCTTATGTAAGACACTCCAGTTAGAAAGGGCTCATAATGTACATTAGATAGGAGCAGGATAATCATGAAAAACTGACAAATTTATATTATACTGATTTACGTCCAGTGCACAATGATAGTAAATGTTTCTTGGAAATGTTAAAACTAGAGGCTTTTTTTTTTTTTGTCTTAGCAAGTTGCTTATTTGTTCTCACTTGACATTAAAAACCATAGGGCATTGTATGCTTGGTCCTAATTTTTAAAAAATAATTATCATCTTGTGGTGCATAGTTATGAAAAAAAACACTTACCATCTTAAAAGGTTTGTCATATACGTCCATCCTGTCCCAAAGCTGATGTGATTTATCATATTCAACAGGGGCTTCCTGCATAATTCACTTCTCATCTGAAAGTCATAGGAAAGCCATACCTTCTTCTTTCCATGTTTTAAGGTTGGTTTAAAAAAATATCTCTTTGACTGTTTTGTCCCACTCAAAGACAGCATTATTTTCCCATTTCCACTGAAGAAAGCAAAAATGTTCTGTTGCCTCTTACATTTGTTGACTACTCCTTTGGTTCCTTTTTGGAGTACACTGGCAAAATAAAAAATAAAGCTCCTTCTTTCTATAGTAAGATACACAATCCTGGTGCCTGTAACTTTTTTTTCACAGTCGATGTTTATTAATCTGTTTTCATCCATAGTCATGAAAGTCCACTCTTCATTTCTGGACAATCTTCTAGGAATTCAATTAATTTCTTTCTTTTCTCCAGTAAACCTAAAGTAAGTTTACAAGCTTTCAATTCACATTACTTTTTGGTCTTGAGATCCGTACTGTTCAGTCTTGAACTGATCTCAAACTCAAGCAGAACTAAGTAGTAAATGGATAATTCTTATTATCCTGCTGTTGGGACTACTAACAGAGATCTATGTAACAAATAGTACAAACCTGGGTATGAAGTCTGACTTACAACCTACACTTAATTATCAAGCTGATTAAGTGGATGCAGGTAAGTTATTAGTTCGCAACCCAACCTACCTTGTGGGGTGGTTGTGAGGATAAGACTTCACCGCTCAGTTTCTTGCACATGGAAAGCGAGAAATATTTATATATGCATATATTTTAGATATCTTCCAACTTCTGTCTGAGGTATTTTTAGATATCTTCGTTCTACACACAATCGTAGCATTTTGCTCCATCAGTTGTTTTCTTTCTTCTGTTTCTTTCTGTGCTGATACTTTTTTGCTGTTGCTGTTGTTGTTGATCAACATTTTTTTTTCCCCCAAATAATCTCATACAGCAACTCAATCCTATGACTCCCAAATGCTAAGAAAAGGTTTTGGGTGAATGATCAGTCCGGTTTCAAGAGAAAAGCAGCATGTAAATTGTAAAAGAGGACACAAGGAAGGCTGTTATCTATAAATTATATGGCCAGCTTAATGGCTGAGTTCAACCTCCAGTTCATCTTTACCTGTATGCTGCTAAAGGTTTGGAACTCTGCCACCAGGTAACAGTTCCAAACCCTAAATGGCAGTTAACAGCCAGTGCCCACACAGTTCTTAAACCTAGTGGCTAGATCATGCCCTTGTACATCACAGCAGTTTATTTAGAAATGAGAATTCCTGCATCAACTTGGATATCCTACAAATATCCCAACTGTAAAGTCAGTTTTTTATAACTGAGCCATCTTGACTATAGGATAACCGTGTAGTGAATGGCATAAAAAGGATAATGACATACCTAATAATATGCTACTCTTGTTTATGGGATCACTTATATACTTCTTATAAGGAGACAACATCCATTAACTTTGGAGAAGCTGCTTGTTAAGACATGTTGATTCATGTAAAATCAAGGAACAGGTAGATATGATGCAGCTCTTTTAATACTTATAGAATCATAGAATCATAGAAATGTAGAGTTGGAAGAGACCGCACGGGCCATCCAGTCCAACCCCCTGCCATGCAGGAACACCCTCAAAGCACTCCCGACAGATGGCCATCCAGCCTCTGCTTAAAAACCTCCAAGGAAGGAGACTCCAATACACTCTGAGGCAGCATATTCCACTGCCGGACAGCCCTGACGGTCAGGAAGTTCTTCCTGAGGTTCAGGTAGAATCTCCTTTCCTGCAGCTTGAATCCATTGCTCCTTGTTCTGGTCTCTGGAGCAGCAGAAAACAAGCCCTCTCCTTCCTCTACATGGCATCCCTTCAAATATTTAAACATGGCTATCATGTCCCCTCTTAACCTTCTCTTTTGCAGACTAAACATACCCAGCTCTCTAAGTCTATCCTCATAGGGCTTGGCTTCCAGGCCTCTCACCATTTTGGTCGCCCTCCTCTGGACCTGCTCCAGCTTGACCATGTCCTTCTTGAATTGGGGTGCCCAGAACTGGACACAGTATTCAAGATGAGGTCTAACCAAAGCAGAGTAGAGTGGTACCAGTACCTCCCTCGATCTAAACACCATACTCCTATTGATGCAGCCGAGAATTGCGTTGGCTTTCTTGGCTGCCGCATCACACTGCTGACTCATGTTCAGCTTGTGGTCTATTAAAACTCCTAGATCCCTTTCACACATACTGCTATCCAGCCACGTGTCCCCCATCCTATATTTCTGTATTCCCTTTTTTCTACCTAAGTGTAGGACCTTACACTTCTCTCTGTTGAATTTCATTTTGTTAGCTTTGGCCCAGCTCTCCAATCTATCCAGGTCATTTTGAATTTTGATCCTGTCCTCTGGCATATTAGCAACCCCTCCCAATTTGGTGTCATCGGCAAATTTGATGAGCATGCCCTCTATTCCTTCATCCAAGTCGTTGATGAAGATATTGAACAGCGCTGGGCCCAGGACAGAACCCTGTGGCACCCCACTAGTCACTTCTCTCCAGGATGAAAAGCAGCCATTCGTGATCACCCTTTGGGTTCGGTCGGTCAACCAATTACAAATCCAACTAACAGTAGCCCGGTCCAGCCCGCATTTTACTAGCTTCTTTGCAAGAATGTCATGGAGAACTTTGTCAAAGGCCTTACTGAAATCGAGAAATGCTACATCCACAGCATTCCCTTCATCTATGAAGCTAGTAACTCTATCATAAAAAGAGATAAGATTAGTCTGGCATGACTTATTTTTGAGAAATCCATGTTGACTTCTCGTGATTACCGCGTTGCTTTCTAAGTGATTAGAAACTGACTGCTTAATGATCTGCTCCAGGATCTTTCCGGATACTGATGTCAGGCTGACTGGGCGATAATTATTTGGGTCCTCTTTTTTTCCCTTCTTGAAGATGGGGACAACATTTGCCCTCTTCCAGTCTGCTGGAACTTCTCCCGTCCTCCAAGATTTCTCAAAGATTATAGCAAGCGGTTCCGAAATGACCTCTGCCAGTTCTTTTAATATCCTAGGATGCAATTCATCTGGCCCTGGAGACTTGAATTCATCCAGTGTGGCCAGGTATTCCTGTACCACCTCTCTACCTATTATGTGCCTCATTTCCCCTGCTTCGTCACCTGCTCCCCAACCGCCAGGTTGAGTGCTTGTATCCTTCTGGGAAAAAGCTGAGGCAAGGAAGGTGTTAAGTAGTTCTGCCTTTTCTCTTCCCCCTGTTAATAATTCACCATCTTCTCTGCACAGCGACCCTATCGTCTCCTTCTTTTTCCTTTTGCTACGGACATATTTAAAAAAGCCCTTTTTATTGTTTTTGATGTCTCTGGCCAGCCTAAGTTCGTTCTGTGCTTTAGCCTTTCTGACCTCCTCCCTACATCTCCTAGCTACTTGCTTAAATTCTTCTTTGGTGGTTTCCGTCTTCCATTTCCTGTACATGTTTCTCTTAACACTTAGCTCAACTGAGAGTTCTTTAGTCAACCATTCTGGTTTCTTCAGATGCCTTCCATTTTTCCTCCTTATTGGCACAGTTTTAGACTGTGCCTTCAGTATCTCCCTTTTAAGGAACTCCCATGCCTCCTGAACTCCTTTCCCTTTCACTATTCTTGACCACGGAATTCCAGCCAGCAGCTCCTTAAGTTTACAGAAGTCCACTTTTTTAAAATCTAAGATGAGTGTCTGGCTACACTTTGCCTCATGAAAGACCTCACGAAAGATTATCTTGCACAGGGGGGCTGTAAACATGGACAAACAGCATCTAAAATTTTGCCTTTTTAAAAACTGGAGCTGCTCAGGCATTATAACAGGAGTTTGTAGGACAATGTAGTGGGATTATTTTGCTGTGCTTCTCCTCCCCCTTAACTGGCTATGCACTCATGTAGAGTACACATGCAAGTGGGGCTTCAGGGCTTACCAGCATCCCCCTTGCATAGAGGTGGGTGCTCTGGGCAGGTGAATACATATGCAGGACCCTTCACATGGTGGTTGAATGTGTGGTTAAGAGGGAGGAAAGCTAACATGGCGGCCAAGGCAGGGAATCCATTGCTACGTGGCAGCACATCCACTCAGCTTTATGGCTATTCTTTCTACAGCTACTGTGAAGTATACCAGGTGCTGGACCTTATTCCCAACAAAGAATCATACAATTCCAAGCAGCCACAGGAGGAACAACTATAAAAGTGAGAGTGCACAAGCTATTCCCCAGCAGCAGAGCTGCTGCTGACCCTGGAATAGCATGTGTTATCAGCAGCAGAGCTTGGGAAAATTATCTGTGGGGAAAAAAACTCCCACAGTCCAAAAAAGTAATTGCTGTAAGCTCTAGTTGATGGCAAGGAACAAGTCCTTTAAGCACAACTCCACTGTCCACATCAAGCTATGAGGGGTGCTTGCATGCACACCACCACAACCAGTAGGCAATAGTCCCCACTGAACTTCTCAGTAAATATGAATCAGCCTGAATTACACGAAGACATTTGACGTAAAGTATTTTGTACATGCAATCCAACAAAAATCTCTAGTTTTCTCCTTGCAGAAGAAAAATGGAGCTCAATATTAAAACATGTCCTGCTTGCTGCTTACTTACATATAAACAGCAAACTTGCATCTAAGTATCTAGATTTTCTTGCATTCATAGAACAATAAGGGATGAGAAAGGCATCGCAACTGGACTTTCAGCTATAGGAAGAGAACCTCTTGCTGGCTGGAAAACTGCATTATATTTAACAACATGACCTCTCTGTAACTTATTCATATTTCTGCACTAGTAATGTGTACATTATAATGAGTTTTGCCCCAAATGCCCTCTAAGGGACCTGTGGAGAATTTCATCATGTTTTAGGGCAGGAGAGTCCTTTTTTCTAACTGGATGCAACCTCAAAATTGACTTCCAGGTTAAAAAAGTCTTCCCTATGCCTAAAGCCTCCCAGAGCATGCCAAAAACCTGGCAAAATGTTCCACCCAGCCCTTAGAGAACATTTTGAATTTTTTTGTGGTGCAGCCCTCTGAGGTCTCCTGGCGGGGTGGTGAATGTGGTCCCCTAATACCCAACAGTTGCCCATCTCTGTCCAATGGCTTTTATATCATTTGTTTCAGCCCACTCCAATGCTATTGCCTAATTTCATTGGGGAAATCACTAAAAGCTATTGAACCAAGTGGAAATGCTTGTTCTAATGGTAGTTTTCCAATGAATTTTGGTTACACTCGCGAGAGATTGCTTGAAGGGGCTATGCGTTACCCACCTCATTCAAACAAATACCAGTATATAGCCTTCATGATGGTGTTAGACATTCAATACATTCATTCCATTCTCTCCCTCTTTCATCTTAAAAGCAACCAAGCAGATTTCTAGTTTTGCTTTTCGAGGAGCAAATAGGAGTTTGAGAGGTTAAGTTAGTGGGAGGAATGGTAGGGAATGGAGGTTTTGTAGAGGTTTGCCTACAGCGTAGAAGTATTGTTTTTTTTCTTGTTGTGTGCCTTTGTTTTCAACTTGTGGTGATATTAAAGCAGTCTGTCATGAGGTTTTCTTGCCAAGATTTGTTCAGAGGTTTGCCATTACTTTCCTCTTGCTGAGAGGTGACTTCTCAAGGTGGGTTTCCACGGCTGAATGAGGAACTGAACTCTGGCCTCCCAAAGTCCTAGCCCAACGCTCAAACCACCCTTACCAGTTGGAAATGGATGCATGTAGTTTAGTTTCTACCAACTCCCTGGATGTTTTCACTTTGAATAGCAATCACACCACCATAAAGTTTTTAGAAAAAAATGAATAGTAAAGAAATTTCTTTACAGACAAGAATGTACTTCTTCTCTGCTGAGACTGATCATAATATGGTTCATTCCCTGAGAAGGGAGTTTTATCAGTGTTTTACACATCACTATTGACTATTTCCTGCTGGCTACAGCTTGCTATATGCAGAGGCAGACGTCCAAGTATCAGATTTTCCTCTGAAGTGGTTGGTGAAGCCAACATTCGATGATTTCACAGTATCAGCTTCGCACAGCAAAGTTCTTCATTTGCATATGCATTTAACAACAGCTTTTGTTTTTCACAAGGGCGTGCCAGTATTCAATGTTTTGTCCTGTCAGGACAGTGAAGAGTCAGATATCCTTGTCAGAATTCAGATAAACAACATATTCCTCATGCAGAATCAACAAGGAAATTTTATCCTGAGTTGACTTCACCATATTAACAAATAATGTGAAAATATGACAAGTTGTATGAAAGAAAGGCATTAATGATTAGCAATTATTCCCCTCAGGTCTACCAACAGGGCTTTATAGGGATTACTTTGTTGACAAGTATGCTATTTTTATAAGAAATCAATTTCACAGGTTTCAACAAGTTTAATGCAATTAAAACAGCTAAACAGTGTTCTTACAAGACAGTATTCATAGGATGTTTTATGTGACAGATGTATAGGAGAGGAATATAGGTATATCTGATAAAGTAACCATATTAATTACCTCATTTAACCCAACAGGATATATATGTTCTTTCAAACATGAAGCCTCACAATAATGATTACTTCAAACCCAGTTTTGTTTAATCAGAAATCTGAGAAAAGGAGTGGTTCACTTGAGAACAGAAGTTTCAAGCAAAGTTATACAGAGCCAGCCGAAATATGTCATTGGAACAAATCCATTTGTCATTAATGTTCTTGAGGACAAACAACTGATGAAATCCCATCACTGGATCATCATCCACCTATATGAAAAGAAATTTAAGTTTCATCTTCATGTTAACATACCTGTCACCTAAATAAAATCTCTATAGTTTAAACATGACAGCCAAATCTCAACCAAATCTATGCACTTATAACCTTCACTGATTTCAACAGAGTGATACACCAGTGGGATTTTACAATATGCAACTCTGGCAAGATGTATCTCATATTGTATTTTAGACAGATTTTAAATGGCCTTTATAATATGTAAATGCATTTCCTTAATCTGCTGTCTCCCAGATATGTTGGGACTAAAAATCCTACAATTCCCAATCAGCACAGCCCTAGCTCATAGAATCATACAGTTCGAAGAGACCACAGAGGTCATCCAGTCCAACCCCCTGCCATGCAGGAACCCACATCAAAGCACTCCCAACAGATGGCCATCCAGCCTGTTTAAAAATCTCCAAAGAAGGAGACTCCACCACACTCCAAGGCAGCATATTCCACTGCTGGACAGCTCTAACCATCAGGAAGTTCTTCCTGAGGTTTAAGTGGAATCTCTTTTCCTGCAGCTTGAATCCCTTGCTCCTTGTCCTAGCCTCTGCAGCAGCAGAAAACAAGCCCACTCCCTCCTCGACATGACATCCCTTCAAATAATTAAACATGGCTATCATGTCTCCTCTTAACCTTCTCTTCTGCAGACTAAACATACCCAGCTTTCTAAGATGCTCCTCATAGGGCATGGCTTCGTCATTGGCTGAGGAAGATGGTAGATGTAGGCAGGAGGCTGCCAAATCTGAATGGTGTCACACTGGGGATGGATGAATCTAACACACACTTTCCTACACCTGACTTCTACTTTTTTTTACTGCTTGGTTCATTTTTTAAAATTACTCACCTGATTTTGTCTGTGTGCTTGGCTGTGTGCCAAGTTACATGTTGTGGTAGTTGTAGATGTAAAGGCTTTGTAGATACGATAACTAAAATGTAACTGATTTCCAAACTCACCTTCAGCTGACCCACTACCATACTAAGAATACAATTGTCAGGAGTTGGCTGATGATCTTGCGATGTTATGTTGTGCTGAATTTTTTGGAAAGGGAGTCTCTATTTCCAAGAAAGAAAAATAATATTAAGACTTTCAGTAATCATCATACAAACATATGATACAATTCAGTCTTTGTGTTCCTTTTGCTTTCCCAATCAAAGCTTAATTATTTAAAACCATCACAAGGAAGACTAGTTAAATAAATCAGTTTAACTACTACTTTTAAGTAATACTGTACCATCAATTTTTCCATAATTGATGTTTTTCCCTGGAACTGCTGCCCTTCCCATGACAAACAAGAAGCATCTGTCTGCAAAAAAGTTATACATGTCAGCAATGCATACATTAAATGTTTAGATGAAAGCAAAATGCGTTAATGAATAATCCTAGTCCAATCTCCAGCAAGACACTCTAACCAATCAAACCTTTCCTCAGACATCTGTCTTGCTACAACCAGTTACACTTCGGAACCTTTGCAAAGCCACAGACACTATTTTGTGGGTACTTAACTCAAACTGCAAGCACTGCAAATGCCTCTCTCCACCCCTTATAGCAGATAAAAATACACACCATTTACAGTTGAATGTCCAGGTCAGCTATACTCTAAGAATGTGACGGTTAGTTGTTAAAAACAATGAAAAGAAGCAACTAGAATCTGAACTATAGCAAGTAAAAAACCAGCAGATTCAATTTCAAAATCTGCAAGATTAAAGCATGGGAATGTTACTTTTCCTTCCCTAATTAGCATGAGGATATTGGTAGTTCAAACAAAACAAAACAAAAGCTCCTGGTTAAAATAGTGTATTGGGATGGGTGCCTCTTCACTATCCTCTTATGTGAGAACATGGAGAGGTCTACCATCACAGAGAATCCCACTGCACCCAGGGGGACAGTATATTATAGCTGGTGACTTTCTTGCTGGCAAAAACAGGTGGCAGCCTCCAAAACTGAGCCACTTTGTTCACATCCAGACAAGCCAAATCTAGATCCATCAACTCTACAAACATGACCAATAACTCATCCTCACATGAGGATGGGCAAACTGTAGCCTTCTTGATGGTGCTGGACTGCCACATCTATCCATCCTAGCCAACACAAATGTTGCAGAATGCTGGGAGTTCCAGTTCAACAACTTCTAGAGGGCTGCAGTTTCCCAACCCCTGCATTATTACAACAACAAGAAAATAGTGAAGATACATACATAAAAGGCTCCCAGTTGTCCCCTATTGGTATCAAACTGTTGATAATACAGTTGTATAAAACTGGTTCCAATTTGTTCCCAGATAGGCCTTTCTGCCATTTTACACACCTGTAAAGACAGAACATTTTCAGACATGTTTAATTAATAAAACTGAGTCATGTAAATGGAAAACATAGACAATCAGAATTCCACCCACAATGCAAACAAGCTTGGCACAATAAATGTATGAAAGTACTGTAACATATATGAATTACTGTCACACTAAACTTAAGTATGAGAAAATTCAGGGCTATACAAGGACAAGTAAGAATCAGGTCACATAAAGCACTCAGATTTAAAAGTGACAAATGCTCCAACTCTTTCTTCCTTTCTTATTTATTTATAGTATTTCTATATCATCTCCCAGACCACAAGAGTTTCCTAGACAATGAACAAATAAAAAACAATTAAAATAACACAAATATTAAAAACATTTTTTAAAACACATCAAAGTACTAAAAGCTCCTAAAAAGTCTAAAAACATTCCTAGCATCCATTTTTGAAACAGTTAAAACAGCAATTTCAAACGCTGAATGCCATACAGAACTGTACTGTTTTGGCTGCCTGCTGAAAGTTTAAAGGAGATGCGGCCAGCCTAACTTCCTTGGGAAGGGTAGGGAGATTGACAGTTGAGGCATTGCTGCATGTACCCACCAGTCTAACCCACATGCAACAAGGTCTTCCCTGAAGATCTCAAATTTTTGACAGGCTCGTATGGGAGGAGGTAGCCTCTCACATATCTTAGCCCCAAGTCACTTAGGGCTTTGTAAGTCACTATCTGCAGCCTGCATTGAGCTCAAAAGCAAACTGGAAGCCAGTGTAGTTCTTGCAGGGCCAGTGTTATAGGATCTCTAAAATGCACACCTGATAGTAGTCTGGATGCTGCATTTTGCACTAGCTGCAGCTTCTGAACAGTTTTTAAAGGCAGCCTCAGGAAGAGCACATAACAGTAGTCTAAGGCATGAACCACTGTGGCCAGATCTGTCTTCCTCAAGACAGGGTGCAGCCGGCACATCAGCTGAAGCCAGGCAACGGCACTCCTGGCACTGCAGCAAGCTGCCTTTTCAGGAGCAGGCTGGGTCCAAGAGTACCCCAACTTATGAACCTGATCGTAAAGGAGAGATAGAGCTGGCTGTCATCAGAGGTCCAGATGACCTCTCCCAGCAACTTCATGTAGATTTTAAAAAGCATTTATGTATCCACACAGGCTAATGGCCAAAATCCTGAACAGTCCCTCGGCACCACCCGCTGAGAACATTCAGCTAAGACCGGAACCACTGCAAAGCAATGCCCCCAAGTCCCACATCAGCCAGATGACCCACAAAGATACCATAGTCAATGGTATCAAATGCTGCTGAGAGATCCTGGAGGACCCATGAGGACACACTCCCCTGTTCAACTCTTGGCGTAGATCATCCACCAAGATTATCAAGGCTGTTTCTGTTCCATAACCAGGTCTGAACCTAGATTGCAATGCATCCAGGTAATCTGTTTCATCCAAGAAAGCCTGCAACCACTCACTCTAGGACCTTACTTAGAAACAGGAGATTAGAGACTGGTTGATTGTTATCTAGGGAGGTGGAGTCCAATGAAGGTTTTTTTTTTTTCAACAAATGTCTTACAATTGCTTCTTTTAGAGAGGCTGGAACATAGCCTTCTTTCAAAGAAGCATTTATAGCCTCTTCCACCCAATTGTCCAGTCCTCATCTGGTAGCTTTAATTAGCCAGGATGGACATGAGTCTAACAGATAAGTGGTTGGCCTCATCTCTCCAAGCAACTTGTCAACATCATCATGTTGAATAACCTGAAACCCATCCATCAAAACTGTACTAGTACATACCTCATTTACCTCTGCAGAGTCTACCTTCAATGTCCAAGTCAGAACAAATCTGAGCAATTTTCTCCGCAGTTTAGCAAATTTGTCACTGCCTTTTTCTGAGGGCTCCTTATAAGCAGTCTGAGGTCTAGGATGTAACAGCTCTTCAACTAACCAGAATAGCTGTGCTGGACAAGACTGAGCTGATATAGTAGAGGAAGCAAAAAATAATTTCTTTGCTGCCCTCATTGCTGCAAAATGGTCTTTAACCCATGCTCGACTGGATTCATCCAGTCTTTCTCCATTGCTCTAGTTATCTATCCATGTATTCCATTTCTCTGAGCTCCTCAGAAAACCAAGGAGCCCAGGGTCTTCTGCCTACTCCACAGATCATTTTAGATCCATTTGTCTCCAGGGGTGGACCACTTTAACAGGTCAACTGCCACTGCAGAGGTTAGGAGTCCCAGCACATCTAAACCCTATCAGGTAGTGATATCATCCATGGCAATGGGGTTCTTTCAGACCCCCCTATCACCAAATCACCATCATCATGACCACCAAAACCAGATCAAGAGCGTGACCTGTACATCAGTAGGCTGGATATTAACTGAGACAGGTCCACAGTTGCCATGGAAGCCATGAAATCCTGAGTTGGCTCTGATGAAAGTGCCTCAGTATGGATGTTAAAATCCCCCAACACAATGTTTGGAGGAAATTAACACCACTTCCAAGATCATCTCCAGCAGCTCTGGCAGCCAGACATTTGAACAGTGTGGTGGATGGTACACCAACACGATCCTCATCCTGTTTCACTGCCCTATTTCCAGGTGTATACATTCAAACCTTGGAGACTGTCAGACTGAGTACCTCAATAAGAGATGGACTCGCAATAGATCACTGCAATTCCCCCTCCTCACCCATCAGAACTTGCCTGCTGCTGCACTAAGAAACCTAGTGGGCATAATTGGGTCAAGTTGACATCCCTCTCTTCAGTTAACCAGGTTTCAGTTATACATGCAAGGTCAGCTTGTTTGTCCAGGATCAAGTCCTGGATCATGTAGCACTTCCCAGTCATTGACCTGATATTAAGCAATACTCTTGGGGTTCTACTAGAATAGCCAGGATTCTGCTAGACAGGGTTCTACTGGAGTAGCCTGGAACCTCCTGGTTGGATAGTGAATCAGAAAAGAGGAATAGACACTTGTGTATTTTTCTTTTGCTTATCGTTTAGGCAGATAAAGCAATGAAGAGCAGAATTAGGGAAATTTACTTTTTTGACTACCAGAAAATGGAGAGTAAGCCTGAGACCATGCTAGCTGAGTGATTTGTAGTTAGCCCAAAGCAGTAACTTTTCTCAGCTCAGATGGATGCCTGTGGACAGAATCCAGGACACGGATGGCTTATGGATGGCTCACCAATAACCAAAGCTGTTCTTCACTCTCCACAAAATTATCCACTGACTCACATCTTTCTTTTTTAGTACATCTGCCTTTGCCTTCACTTGTTTCACTTCCACAACAATCCTGGTAGGTAATAAGGAAAGGTGGAGATTTCTCTGTAGTAATTTACTTGGTTTCCTATAGAGAATAAGGATGCAAACCTATTCACACTTATTGGATAGTATGGCCCACTGATCTCAGTGGAATCTGTCTAAGTAGTAACCCTGCACAGATGGCATTCTCAACTCCTCTCCAAAAGAAGAAGATCCAGCCAAAGAGCTTTTATAAAGTGCCCCCACTTTTCTGTAAAACAAGGGTGAGAACTGCATGGCCATGCAGATCTCATTGGACTACAGCTTCTGCACAGCTAAACAATTCCCACAATTACCATTAAATGACTAATTTAAATATGCTAATACATTAGCACAGTATCAATAATCTACTAATTATATTATTAATCTTAGCATTAAGGTATTTGCTTATATTTAAAATAGTGTTTATATTTATAAACATAAATCCCAATGAATTCAATGGGACTTGGTTCTGCAACAAATGCATAGCTCTGTAAAGCTGCAGTCCTGTCTGCGCCTCTTTGGAACTAAAGCTCACTGGACACAGCAGGAACCAGGAGTGTAGCTAAGGAGGCAAAATGGAGGCACTGTCCCCAGTAATAATTCTGTCCCTCCCTCTTACCATGCAATGTTCCTTGGTGCCCAAATCTCTAGCCTTGGGGAGAATGAGGCACTGAAAACAGCTCACACCTTCAGCTCTTCTATTTGCTGTTTTCACTCCCTTGGTACCTTTGCCTGCTCCTTTTCTAGAGGCCTACACTGTTTTGTCTAAATGCTCAACTGAAGTTTTAAGTTACCACTCTGCTAGAAATTTGGAGACTTAAGGAAAAATTCATGGGGGGGGACAGATTCTTATGCGGGTAATGTCCTCATTTTGCCCCCTCTGAAGCTATAGGTCTGATAGAGACACAGTGGCAGACTGTCAGGGCAACAACGGACTCCCTCCACGGTCCCTCCTGGATTTGTGAGTAAACAAGGGCCATTTCTGCACTAGGCTGTTACAGCGCGATTATTCCACTTTCAATATCCTATGGAATCCTGGGGTTTGCAATTTAGGGAGGGGCATTTCGGATTCTCAGCCAGAGAGCTCTTTGGACTCGGTAAATTACAAACCTCAGAATGCCACAGGAGGTTGAGAACGGAATAATAGCACTGTAACAGTGCAGTGTGGAAATGGCCAAGGAGAAAACCCTTTTTTCCCGCCCACTGACCCCTAGTGCTGTCTCGTCGGCCTCTCTCCCCCTCACTCGTCCCACCCTGAAAATCCACTTTCGGGAAATCCACGTGTACGCCCCCATACCTCGCTAAAGTCCTTTTCGGGGGGGGGGATATTCTAGCGCAAGCGGAGGAACACCGAGGCGAAAAGAGTTGGGAGCGGAGCTCTCCAGGCAAAGAGACCCGCGTGCGCCCTAGAAACCGGGTCGGAACAAGACGCGCGCCCGATCTTCCAGGACTCAACAAAACAAGACTTGGAACCTTCTCAGTTTCCTTGTAAGCCGATCCCAATCGCCCCACACGGGCCCCGGGGCCGTGGCCGGCTGCTCTGCTCCCCGGGCAGTTTCCTCCCCCGACCACCAGCCTCACCCCCAGGCCCGTTCGCGCGTTTTGGGGAGTTGCTTGAGCGCCTCCCTCCACTCAGCCCGACCTTAACCTGCCTCTGTTTCCACCCTGATCCTTCTTAGCAGCTCCTTCCCGGAAAATATATATATATATATATATATATATATATATATATATATATATATATATATATATATATATATATAAGGACGGTGCGATGGCGAGGCGGGGGTTTTCCGAGTGAGAATGCAAAGACTCAGAGGCTGGATGCACCAACCCAGCGGGTAGGGGCATCTGTGAACGCGGCGCCTTGAGAGGACACGTGAAGCTAGGGGGAGGAGGAAGGCTGCTTCTCCTCCTCCGTCCGTGTTCCTGGCGCGGAGAACGAGCACATGCGGAGTCACCACCCACCTTTAGGAAGAAGGGCCTGGCGAAAACAACGGCCGTAGCTGGAAATTTGGCGCCAGGGGCTCCACACAAACTTTTCCACGCCCCCGCCCGCCCTGTCCAGTCAGCACGTGGGCCGGTGCGCTTCGGCCTCCCCGAGCCTGCCGGCGGCGTCCCCGAAGCGGCGCGGTAAGCCTCGAAACGTCACCTCTCCTGCGGCCAATGGTAGCCCCCAGCACCACCGACCCGAAAAGGATTTCCGTTTGGCAGCTTTAGTAAAGCCCGGCTTAGGTCCCAGGCAGAGTTCCAGACTGTTCATCGCAGAGCCAGATCAGGCAAATCGGAGTCCTGATTATATACACGGGCAGAGCACTTGCAGATATTACAAAAAGGAAAACTGGGTATAAATAGCGGGAATTAAACTTTCTAGCTTCGGGGCTTGGAGTATATCTGGCATACAAATGGGGTGAAAGGGAGTACAGGTACACCTCAGTTGACAAAACTTCTGACAAAGCAGCTCCTTTTTACAAAGTCTTTTTACACTGGCCCCGACCCCCCCCCCCATCTTCCAGCTAAGTGGAAGATTTTTAGCAGCATCGGTAAGAATGCTGAAAGAGGGCTAGAGAAATACAGACTTTACGTGGTAGAATTCAAAAAGATCTTGTAGCCACCTTTGAGACTGAGAGAAAAAAATGGTACCATCAGCTTTCCCAGACTAAGTCAGATGCATGATAAATTAGACTTAGGCTACAAAACTTACACTACCAACTTTCAGGCCATTCCCACACTACATTGTTATTCCACTGTCAACATCCTGTGGAGTTCTGGGGTTTGTCCTTTGCTGAGAATCCTAAACCCCCTTCACTAAACTGCAAACATCCAGAGGATGTTGAAAGCAGAACAGCACTGTAACAGTGTAGTGCAGAAATGGTCTCTGTCTCAAAGGTGCTGCAAGATCCCTTTGCATGCAAACTTTAGGAGTTGCAGTAGCATGTCTGTAGTAAACAATGCAATGCAATAAAACTAGCTTGTAAAGAATGGCATTCTATTGTAGCCAATCTTACTGCGGCTGTGTGTGCCTCACTAGAACAGCCAAAGTAAATAGCAGCTCCGTCCAGAATCCCTTAGTGAGCATTTGTGAACAGAAAGAGAGGGAGAAAGGGGGAGTACCTAAGGCTGTATCCTTAGGTATCTCCAACATGTTAAAACAGCATAGAGCTGTAACTTTGGCCTTCAACATGGAAATAAAACATTCCCAGATACATTTTGGAAGAAAGTTCAGAATGTCTTTGTTTACTTTGCAAGACTTACCTGATCTGGTTGTTTCATTTCACACATGCACACTACTAGTTTTGTATATAAAGTTTGCAAAAACATGTTGAACTGCTCTTCTTTCTTTGTGTTTCAGGAACCTATCCCTATTCTTTCCATTTTATTTCTGCCTCTGGTATCAAATTTTCCCTTAAAGTAATACCCAGGAGCACATTCACTTCATTAAATGAGGCATACCTGCATGTTTTTAAATCTGTTTTATGAGTATGCACATCTCTGGTATTAAATGGTAAGCCATTGACTGGGTCGTTACTTTGCTAGTATAACCATTTCTAGAGTAGCAAGTCTTGTTGCTGCTAAAACAAAAGTTGTTGTGTGCTTTCAAGTCACAAGGTTTTCTTGGCAAGATTTTTCAAAGGGGATTTGCCTTTGCCTCCCTCTGAGGCTGAGAGAGGGTGGTTTGCGCAAGGCCACTCAATGGGTTTCCATGGCTGAATAAGGATTCAAATGTTGGTCTCCAGAGTCACAGCACAATGCTTAAATCACTGCACAAGGCTGGCTCTCTAAAAAACAAAAAGTCTTAGTGTACCATAAAAACAAAACATTTTATTTGATATATGCTATCATGGGCAACACCTCACTTAAGGTACCAAAGGTACCAAAAACTTTTTGTCATTTTTACCAGTACACATATATTAAACTTAGAATGGCATTGGTGTTGGGGCATGCCATCCTATGCCATTCCTGAAAATATTAAACAAATTGCTATTCATTCTGCTTTTTGGCATACGACTGATGGAAATTTGACTGTGCCAGCAAGGCCCAAAAAACCTTCCCCATACAATACAAGTGAAATAATCTAACTCAAACCAATGTACATCAGACTTAGCAGGAATGTGTTACCATATTGTCCCATTACTTGCCAACAGTACAGTGGCTGCAAAATTTATTTGTACCCTTTAAAGGGCAAAACATGATCCTTCAGATTTGTTGGATTGCAGCTTCCAGCAATCTTCACCACTGATTGTGCTGGTTAGGGCTCATGACAGTTGTAACTGAACAGTATCCAGGGAAGCACACTTAACTCATTCTTGTGGGGATCAATTTCTTGGGGCAGATATTGCAATGTTATTTAAAATGTCTATTAAGCTAGATATTTCCTACCACTGTAAAATATCCCTCTAGAAGTCAGTCACTCCCAGGCAAGAATCTTGTTTTTAGCTCTTGAGGGCCAAATTAATTTGAATAATGTGCTAACATGCCAATATATATTCTTTTGCAATAAAAGTATTATGATTTCCTTGTATGACCTGCCTTCTTTATGCATTCTTGGAGCAGTCATACTGCAGTGGTTCCTCCAAAGTTGCTGGTACCATATGACTAGTTGGGTAACTTCATGCCCTCCAGATGTTTTGCCCTATAATTTCCATAAACTCTAACCAACATGGCTAATATTTAAGGATTACAAAAGCTTAAGTCCCAAATCTCTAAGAGATCCTAGTTGTCTCTCCTTTGTCTGCAAGAAGTACACTGAAAAGTATCAGCATTTGTTAATACCATTTCAATCTGATCAATTCCTACTTAACCCATTCCATGTCTCTTGCAATCATAAATGCACAGAAAACACAAACTCATAGCATGTATTAAGTCACAAGAACTTTCTGATAAATTTGTCTTGATAATCAATCACACTTACCTATCCCCAACAAAAGCTGTTTCTTTGCAAGGCAGCTCTAGCCAGACCACCCAATATTCTTCATTCAATACTTTATCACTAGTTAACTTTGTAGTAAAGAAATAAAGTCTTTTCCAGATCTTAAAAATTCTGTTCATGGAACTTGGTTCTCCCAGTCTCAGTTTGAATCTATGGTAGACAGCAATGCACTGATCTGCAAAGCACTCAGATTTCCCACTGATGGTGTCAGAGGTAGCTACTCTCCTACTTTAAAGGTGTCCCTCTTTTCCCAGTACTAGGAGCCTTCTGTACAATTACATGCTGTCCTGCTAATGTATTGCAACACAGAGAATAACAAACTTAAGGGTATGTGCTTTGGCTTTCCTGTTGTTATGTGCCTTCAAATCCCTGCTGATGTATGGCAACTCTATCTTAGGGTTTTCTTGGCAAGATTTATTCTGTGCAGGTCTGCCATTGCCTTCTTAGGCTGAGCTGGGATTCAAACCCTGGACTCACATACTCCCAGTTCAACATTCATCCCACTACAGCACACTGGCTCTGTGATTTGGCTTGAGTATCTCTAAATTCTGAAAGATACAGGCTCAGTATATATTTCTCTGAAAGCTAGTCACACATTATTCCCAAATTATTATGTATATCACCATCTCTCTAATCTAACTACTACATTCTTAAAACTGATGAAACAGAAGAAAAAATAATTACTGCATTCTTAATTTAATAATTTAATAACTGAAAGAGAAAAACTCACAATAAACTCAGATAACAAGTTGCAGGCTTCTTTTCCCCTAGTTTATAAAGCCGTGGTTGACCATGACATTCCAGGATAAACTTTTGTTTAACTTAACAAGGAATTATCTTCTGACCATGCCCTGATGTAGGTTTAGAGCAAAGCCCTCCAAATGTTCTTGGACTGAAACTGTTAGCATTCCTCAAACCAGCTATGTTGGCAAGGAATAATGAAAATTACAGTCCCATAACATCTGGAGAGCCACAAGTTGCAAAGACCTAGTTTTCAGGTGAACTGTACTTTTATTGGCCATTATTTGCCTTATTTGGACATGACTGCAAAGCATGGTTATGCAAACAAGAAAAAAGAGAAAGGAATCAATTGAAAAAAAACAGACAGAAATAAGGAGGAGGCTATGATTCCACAGGGTATTCCCAGGCCTCCAAATCTTAACCTGAACCATGACAATGACTGAACTAAGCCACTGTTGTGCATCCTTACTTAAGCTCAGTGGTTCTGCTATCTACTTCCAGTTCACTGTCTGTTTCATCTGAATCATGTTCAAGCTGATTTTTCTGTGAGGCTGCGACTTCGTGGTCCCAATAAGCTTCATTATATTTGTCCATTAGATATTTCTGAGGTGTAATATCATCATCGAATGGTTTTTTGGTTTTTTTCCATCTCATTTTCTTTTGCTTTTGTATCTCAGCCAGCTGTCGCTGCTGCTGCTCTGACAGTCCAATCTCTTCTACTTCTTTGTCCTTTTTCATTTTTTTATACTCAAGTATTTGCTTATTTAACGCTTCATGATCAATTCCAAACAGATTACTCTGGACAGAAGAATGTGAGGAATCCAAATATGTATCAGGCATAGTGGATCTTTGTTCACTGCAAGAAAGGGAGAAAATAAACAAGGTGCGTCACTGCAACCTATCTGACGCCTGTTATCACCACCTGATTTTTGCCAATTCCAGTCTCCAAGGGCAGCCCATGCTTTCTTCCAGAGGTCTTCCAAAGAATACAGAGGACTGCAGTGGAAAAGAAAAACGGGAAAGTCCCACTGCACGAGCAGCCTGTGACCTATTCTGGATCTAAGTCAGGGGTGAGCAAAATGCAGTCCACAGGACGTACGTAGCCCCTAGTGCCATTGTATAGTCTGCAGCACTCTCAAGTCAAAAATCCCCCCCAAATATTGCTTAAGGGATCTGTGGGCCATATTTGCTGCTAGGCCATTTTAGATTCTAATCCAAGGCAGTCTGAAAACGCATTAAATTTCTATGTTAATTTTTCCAAGAAAGAGCATTTTTAATTCACTATATGTTGCCTTTGTGGACAGTATTCAATACTGGAATTCTACCAGTGGAACAATGGAATTGGAGATGGGAATGATCTCTACTCTTCATTCTAGTCCCCAGCCATTCCACAAACCTGATTTCATGAGCTACAAACCCCTCCACAGCCATTCTGGGGGCTGTCATTAGACTGGGTGAGGCAGTTGCCTCAGGCAACAAGACACCAGGAGTACCAAATTCACCCTCCTGAACCATGATATTCACCCTCCTGCTACTCACTCTTTCTCCTCTTCGGAGAACTTCTGGCAGTGTCCCACTCCCTTCTGCTGCTCCAGAAAAGAGGACCACACAGCAATGGTGCCTGTGTCCCCTCTCTTCCCAGAAGGAAAGGCAGTGGAGCCCCAAGCATGAGGACGATATAACCAGACGTCCTCACACCTCTGCTGCACCAGAGGCCAGCTCTAGTTCTACAGTGAGCTCGCCATTTCCTGAAATATCCAGGTCTCTGGCAGGGCTCCTCCTCTGGCTGGGGATGCTGGGGGAAGGGAACACTGCAGCTGCCTGGTCCTCCTCCGCTAGAGGAAGAAGTTCTGTTGCACTACCACTGCAGTGCCAGTATGATGCTGGATTCTGGTCACCTACCTGAACTCATTCAGAACCAATTCAACGTTTCCTTCTTCTGGCCCCATATCAGCAGTTGCCAACAGCCTCTCAATCTGTAATAAAGTACATTTAAAATATCTTTAAAAGGTCCAAAAATAAGTATATCAAAATAAAAATCCATTCTGAATGTAGATCACTTTTATATCCTAACTATTGTGTGTGTCCTGCTTTTCAGTGAGAACTCTCCCCTGCAATGGTAGAAAGCTGTTCCGTATGTTTTGTGTGAAACCTCTCTTGCAATGGTAGAACACTGTTCCATGTATTTTCCATATTAAGTATCAGTTCCATATATTTTAAAAATAGTTATTATATCTATGTATATGCCTTCAAGTCACCTGTTGACTTAACAGTGATCCTATGAATTTCACAGGGTTTTCTAAGGTAAGGAATATTCAGAGATGGTTTTGCTAGTTCTTTCCTCTATTATCTAGCAGCAGATAATTTTGGAGGGTCCTCCAATGCCATACTCTTGTCATATAACGAATATTTGTTGTTACTACAAACAGGATGAAAATATTTAAGCTACTTTGGGAAAGCAGAACAAGACCACTGAAAAATATAAATATGTTGCAATGCTATAGCTATTTATAGGATTATACTGTAAAAAACTTTTTAAAAAATTGCCTTTACCACTGTGCTTTTGTATGCCTACCCATTTCCATGTCCTCTGGCCCACAAATGAGCTAAATGTATTCATATTTTCTCGTAGAACTGTAATTCTTCAGTTCCTAAGGGGCCATCTGCACACTTAGTGAACCACATTTGTGTTTCAGGATCATCTGATCTGTTGCAGATGTAAACTTCTAATTCATTTTATTTTTTTAAAAAAATGATTACATTTTGACCAGGATCAAATCCCATTTCAAAGCATGAGCAAAACAGACATCGATATACACAGAGGCAATATTTCCTCTATCTTGCCCCCAAAGATTCCTTAGACTTGGAGAATATTGTGAATGGTGGTTGGGACTGATGGTGAAAGGACAGAACTGAATGCACGAGCAGAATACCATCAACAATACTCTCAATCTTGCCCTGTGTATTTCTTACAAGGCCTAACAAGGGCATAGTGTAGCTATACGGCTTCTATTAACAGCTAGTGAATACATCCTGAATGGTGTTTGTAGGTGGAAGTGGGACAGGAGAGAAAGTGCAGCTGGATCCCCTCTCCATGGTACAATTAACGTGTTAGCCATATCAAATAGATAACATTTATGTACTTCCTTCCTCACCTCTCTTACAACAGCATCTTCCTTATCTCTAACAAACACAATTGTAGGAACAGTTGTCAGAACTTGATGTGTGATCAGAAGATGCCTATAAAAAAATCATCATCGTCACCACCATCACATTTAAAATCAGCTACCATGTTAAACATTATTGAAAATGTTACCATCTACAAAGGAAAATAGACCATGTTTCAAAAAAAGAAGCAGATCACTACAACATCTATGTAGCCTGTGGGACATGTATTTAGAATTCTTTAAGTATGACACAGACATGTTCTATTTATAACCTCTAACCAGCTCCATTCCTCAGCCAAATCAGCCACCTGAACTTTTAAAAGGAGTTTCCACAGATGAAGAGAGCAGCACAAGAAACAAGTCACTCTTGTTTATTTCAGCAGTTTGTCCTTGTAAATCATACCCAAGCAAGTTGGCAATGAAGAAAAGAAGAAATGTATTGTGTGTGTTTATTTGAATGACAAACACATGCCTTTGTATGAGTAAATCTGGAGAAAGTTTACTGCAGATGCATGGATACACATGCATACATGTGTATGTGTCTATAGGTGCTGCCCAAAAATAAAGCTGAAGAAAGACAAGCAGTATGTATGTGTGTTTGCATGTGTTCAGAAGTAAATGTTAGCTTGATTATACAACAGAACAGAACCAGACAAACAATATTTGGTAAATTTTCTAGTCAAGCATGAGTCAAGCATTTCTAAACAACTATAGAAGGAGATACTTTATTATGAACAAATTTCATAGCCATTCGCTGTTAACTGCCACCAAGTCAGCTTCAGCTTATGAATGACATCCAAGACATCCTGTTATCAACAGCCCTGCTCAAGTCCTGGAAACCCAGGGCTGTAGTTTCCTTGATCGAATCTGTGCAGCTGTTATGCGGCCTTTCCTATTAATTACCTTTGGCTTACCAAGCATTATTGTCTTTTCTAATAGGCCATGTTGTTTCACGATATGGCCAAAGTACAATAGCCTCAGTTTGGACATTTTGGCTTCTGGGTAGAGTTCCGGCTTGATTTGATCTGGAACCCATTTACTGGTCATTTTGGCATGGTATCCACAGAGCAATCCTCCAGCACCCCATTTCAAGTGATTCATAGCGATACTATTTACTAGAACAAATCAGTTTACCATTATTGTGAAACAATTACACTTTATTTTTTAAAATATTGTAACTAGTATTTGTAACATTATATTAAGGCTGTTTTTTAAAACTGAATGAGAACAATTCCCTGAACAGATCTTCTCTGGCTTTTATTCAGCAACATCAGAGTCAGCCTACAGCCACATTAACTTTTTCTAAAAAAATCTACAGAAAAAACAGTCATTGCAACTATGGAAAACAATACTGTTTTCAAACAGGTACACTAGCAGGCCACCAGGATCATTCTCCAAGCACTATCAGTATTTATTTTAACTTGACACCTTTGTTATTGAATACCGCTTGTGTTTCTGTCTAGCGGTATGTGCAGTTACAGCAAACAATAAGTAGGATTTTTACCATGCCTGCTACATTTGTCCCTGACTTGGAGCCCAACAGTAATTTTTAATTGTTGTAAGCCACTTTGAGTCCCAACCTGGAAAAAAAAAAGCATAACAACAACAGTAACAGTTTCCACAATTGCTTAGAAACAGAAAGGCGCTTATAAGGATTAGGTGTCTGAACTACAGCTCCCAGAATCCTACAGCCACCACCTTTGTGATCATACTCACTATGGGTTTATGGAGCTGTCGTCCAAAAATGTATTTCTTCCCAAGCTCTATAAAGCTATACCACTGTGAAATTTTTGAAAAGTTAAGACAGAAACTATATGGTGGCATTTTGAGCTTCAGAGAATACTTGATCATAGGAAAATAATAAAAGAATTGGCTGGTACAGTAGGCAAATGTATCTCCCAAGCTCCAACCCTTTTAATATTGCCCATATGGCCCACAGATGATATTTGCCGACATCTTGATGCAGAATGAAAGTACCTTATACGTGGAGCACTCTTCTGCAGAACCTTCTCCATATGGTCATCCTGTTCTGTGTTGCCACTAGTCTTCCAATATATCCGACATGTTGAAAAATCAGATGTGAGGGATGCCTAAAGAATTCAAAAAAATTACCAGCTATAAAATGCACATTCTACAGGACAAAGAAACAGAAGAGCTTTGAAGGAGGAAATGAAATAATCTTATTATAAACAAGAACAAAAAGAAGATGATGATTATTACCTAGAGAGGTCAATTCTATTACAAATGTTACTATAGGCTCACCCTGATGTTGCTGGACAAAAAAGGGATAGCATATTTATGTGTGTGTGTGTGCGTGCATGTGTGTGTACATAAAAGCAATAACAACTGGTGGGTAGGGCTGGAATCATACGGCCTTTTCACTCCTACAGTCAGAGCACTATGATTCCATTTTAACTGCCCTGACTGCACTATATGGAACCTGGGGGGTTGTTGTTTGGGGAGGCACTAGAGCTACCTGGCTGAGAATTCTAAATGCCTATCCCTTAATTGCAAATCCTAGGATTCCATCAGATGTTGCCATGGCAATTTGAGTGGAAGACAGCACTGTAATTGTGCAGTGTGAAAGAGCCCACAGTTCCAATAGACACAGGATGTTAATACAGAGCTATAGTAAGGGGGCTTAGATCGAAAGATAATACTGGTACAAAACAAGATAAAAAGAGATCAATTCTCCACGATCTCAAGCACAATTGCCACTGTGATTTTTAAAAGGGATACCACATAACAGGTTCTGCTGGGGTAGCAATGTTAGTTTCTTGCAAGAAAAAGAACATAGGTCTTGTGGCACCCTAAAGATTATTTGATTTTATTTACATCTCATCCTTTTCCCAGCTCAAGGATTCAAGGTGGCTTAAAAAATTAAAACAGGTACAGTTAAGAGTTCACATCATACCAATGTTAAAATACAACTATCAATAAATTTAATTTAAAAAAACCCTGCTGTATACTATAGCTCACTGATGAAATGTGTCTGATGAAGGGGGCTGCAGTCCACGAAGCTTATGCTACCATAACCTGTAACATATAATTGGTTATTTATTTAATTAATTAATTTGTATGCCGCCTTTCTCCCTAAATGAGAGCCAAGACAGCTTCCAACAATATATTAAACAATAAATTAAGCCTTTAACATGCCACGCAACTCTTGCCTTGGTGCCACTGAAATCAGTAAGTGGAAATTCGTCATTTAACTATTTGTTCAAATGATCCTGATTTAGCACAACCTAAGCACACTGATGATATTTGAGGATATTTAAAAATATAAGGTAGTTTTTAAACCATAAAAATTGCATTCTAAATCCATTACAGATATCTGAACTTAACTATTATTATCCTGCAAAAGGAAATTGTCCAGATGTTGAGATTTTAAAATGAAAAAAAAAAAAAAAGAGTATATGTAGATAAGAACAACTTTTCCTCCATTTCCACTGAGGGTAAAAGACTTTATTGGATCAATACTTTACATACTTGCCTTAGACAGTTCCACACTGAGGTCATAAACTTCTTGGCCAGCATCACAAGTACTCAGCACATCTCTCACAGCTTTAAATAATAGGCCGTTCAGCACCTTTTTTCGTATGCTGTCTTCCTTCTTAACCTTTGGTGGAGTAAGTTTTAATACACTTGCCAAACTGGATGGCTTCTGTATCTTTAAAACAAAGAGACCACAGAAGAAGAAAAAATGGTATCTCAGGCATGACCAACTTCACAAGAAGGAGAAAGCTTCTGTTTTGAAATCCAGTTTGACTCTCACCTTTTCATTTACTATCCCTCCTCTCATAAGTTTTTAACAGCACTCCAACCAATACAAAATAATTAAGATAACGCAACTCTTAGCATAGAGATAAGTGGAAGGAAAAGTTTCAGTATTAGGAAATGCTCAGAAAAGCTCACCAACTTGCCAATGGCAAGTGTTTTTACCCTAGGATCTCCCATGAACTGTAGAGAATAAAGGAAAATGAGGAGACTTCCAGCTTTGTCTTCTACAAAAGCCGAACAGGAAATTAAACATGAATTGTTCTCACCACTACTGCCGCACACAAGTTATTCAGCATAACCAGCTTGAGCTTTATCTCTTGAGGAGCTTCAGTGCAAATATAAACTGTGGCTCAAGTTATTCTTGCTTCATTAGGAAAGGAAAAGAGGGAAGGAAGATTCACACACTGTGCCTTGCCTTCTCCAAAGACTTGCAAAGGGTGAGACAAGATCGTGTTCCTCTCCCTAAGGCATGCCAGGGTGGAGAAGACTAGGTCTTGATTCCTGTTGAGGGAGACACTTTTGCAAAAAGTTGAACCAGTACAAATCTCTCACGCTGCTTCTGCATTCTGCAAAAATTCTCTCATAAAAGAAACAAAATCAAACCCATTTTCTGTATCCTTTACAAAGCAAAGAGGACTTGCGAAAACAAAAAGGTAAACTAACCCAAGCCAAAATGTGTGGAACCCAAATATAAAATATTCTTTAAAAACTGGCAACCACAGTATCCAAGGGCAAAAAAATGGTTCCTTAAAAGCAGTCATCACATGGTTACTTAAAGTCACTTCACAGGCTGCAAGAGCCTCACAGGTAACCAACTGAACATTCTTGCCCTGACACAAAAAGGACTTTAAAAAAAATATACCAAGAGCAAGGAGGGAAGGAGCCCCTACAAATATCCCTCTTTAATTCACAATATCCTCACACAGGAACTATGTAAGCAAAAATCTGAAGAGCCAAGTTTTTCACAGCCCCAAGGTACACAAAGATACGTATTTATGAACAGATTTTGCCTCTCCACAGGAAGAAAAAAAAATTCAACTATGTTGATCTCTGATACAACACACATCAAAAATTCCCTCAATAGAACAGGAGTCAGAGGAGGTTTGGACAAACACAGTTAAAAGAACTGCATGATCTGAATACAAGTATGAACCTTGCAGCATGCTTATTTAAGGTGCTTATATTGCAATGCTTTTCAAACAATTTTAACAGATGCTTAATATGTTCAATTTTTCCCTCTGAACAAAGGTTTTACAGTCTGAAACAGACTGGGACATTAAATATTTTAATTCAATAAATTTTCTGCATACCTTTTCAAATTCACTGTGTATCAACAGTACTATCTCCATTTTTGTGGTGTCATCCCCATTCTACCTCACTTCACTAATGAAAATGTGAAAGGATTATATACAGAATAAACTATTCACTTTTAAAATGCTTTTACTGTGTGTCAAAGGACATCATGTATTAAAAACCAGGTTATACTGTTTTAGCCAATTCAGAACACAGAGACTAATATTTTTTTTAAAATATTTTAAAATCTCACAAGCATCACAGGAACAATTCGTAGCAATTGTGATAGAGCCTTCTCGGTGGCTGCCCCTAGGCTCTGGAACCTCTTTCCTAGAGAAGCTAGAACTGCCCCTTCTATCAGTTGGCAAAGACTTTTTTTTAAAAAAAAAAATTCTAATAAGCTTTTGAGAACTGAAGATTTCTAATGGAAAAGCTTTTAAGAGTGTGTTGTACCATATAAACTGTACTGGCTTTTTTAAAAAGTGCTTTTTAACATCTTAATTACATATTTAGAATTATTTGTAGCACTAATAGTTTAATCCTCTTTTAATATTGATCTTTTGTATTTTGTAACTGTGTTGCATTTATTTTAATTTGTAAGCCTTCTTGAGTGGCAATTTGGATGACTATGATGATGATCCTCCTGTTTAGGGTTGTTTTTTTTAATAACCTTAGAAAATACATTGGTGCAATATAGCTACAAAAAGGAACTTTACGCACACTTCAGAGACCAGCAACAACTCGCTGACAGAATAAGAGGAATGTTTCAAATTCAAAGGTCTTACCAGGTGAGAGCTCAGTGCAGGACTTTCATACCAAAATTTCTTCCTTTGTAAAAGAGAAATATATGTTTAAATTATTCATTTATGAGTTGAAAAAATACACCAACAGCATCTTATATGTGTATGCCTTTGCTCTATAAAATCCATACTGAACATTATTTTAGAACATATGGCAACGTAGCCTTTGCTTAAATATGTCCGGTGAAAGAGAACTGTGAAAGCAAACTCATCCCCTCCTGAGACAGCTTGTACTGCCAAACACCTATTAGGAAGATTTACCTAATATTCAGTCTAAATCTGAATAATTATATTCAGAACTGCATTTATCTGTAGTTAACTATCAATATACGCGAGTTGTTTTCTTGCAAAATGAAACTCATAAGTTACTATTTATTCTCACCTGCACATATAATATTCATTTACCCTAAACCTACAATACTTTTGCACTAAATTCTCATACATTCAGGATACCTGTATCCATTTGAGAAAACTCCCGACATTTTAGTTAAGTGCAATATGATTCTCAAACAATTTATTTTGTCTTTGTTAAAAGTGTGATATTAGAGAAAAGTGATTTAGCTAAAATGCAAATTGTTCATGGTTTTTGTCTTCATTCTGAGTAACAGGGTTCAGTCCCACCCAAGTGATGATGAGTAACACGCACGAGTTAGCTGACTGCAGATTTTTCAAACAACGGTAATTTGCAGTATAACCAACATAAACAGATGCAGTATGCAATGGAATATTTACCTGGAAATAAGGGCCACTGAACTCATTGGATCCTACTCCAATGTAAACATGCAAAGGCTTGAAAAATGTAAGAGTGCAACCTTACAAAGGCTTGAAATGTAAGACTGCAAGCTGATTATGTAGCATGCTTCGGATAATTCAGTGGGGCTATACAGGATTATGTTGTAAAGTGCTCTCCTTCATGAAATCGTCTGCTGGGGGGGATGGAGCTAAGCAGGGTTGTTCCTCTGTCTCAGCAGCAGCAGTGTAATAGTAAACCTTTTGAAGTGCAAATCACTCATTACAACTGCTTGTATAGCCACAGCCCTAAGAAGTGTCCCAAAATGTAGACAGCAGTGTTCATCTGTATCACCATTTGAGTTCTAACAGTTTTTAATCACTGGGAGCAGGTCTTTTGTAAAGCTAATAGATATTAATTGCCAATTTATCATCATGCTAACCTAAAATACTTTGCATATTACAACAAGGATTGCTCAGGGCAAAACACTGTTGCTGAGGCAATCAGCCCCTCTCAGTCCCCTTGGATACTGCACCTACAGTTGTGGACAACAGAAAAGTCTAAGAAAGTTGTGAGAGGATATCAATTTCTGCTAACCAAAAGATCCCAAGGACCTGGGAAGCCCTAGTTTTACTGCGACACTGTCCAGCAAGAAAAAGAAATCTGCCACTCAGGTCCGCAAGCTTTCTCCCGAGGGGCCTGACCAGGTTTACACCTTCTACATCACTGGCTCCTGTGAGTGCTGAGCGAACAACCGCTGAGCTTTCTATGGCCGTTTCTGCACTAGCCTGTTATAGCACTATGATTGCACTTTCAACCTCCTATGGAATCCTGGGGTTTGCAGTTGAGGGAGGGGCCTTCAGCACTCTCAGCCAGAGAGCTCTTTGGCCTCAGGAAACTCCAAACCCCAGAATTCCACAGGAGGTTGAAAGCGGAATAACACCGTTGTAACAGGCTAGTGCCTAAAAAAAGACCTTTATCATACGTGGAAGTTAAGAAAAGCCTTGCAAATCAGCGGCTCTCCACAAGACTCTTGCCACTGACCCAAGCTCCAAAGCGAAGGCAAAGAACTTCTGTTTCGAGTTCCAGTTACCACTCGCGAGGTGCACGCCGCTCTCCGGCCGCGGGTTCAAGGCTGGGGCCGTTTCCGCACGGGAGTGTTCTAGCGCTGTGATTCCACTTTCAACATCCTATGGAATCCTGGGGTCTGCAGTTTCGGGAGGGGCCGGCCGGCCCCTCCCGAAACTGCAGACCCCAGGATTCCATAGGATGTTGAAAGTGGAATCACAGCGCTAGAACACTCCCGTACGGTCCCTGCATCGGAGGAAGAAGCGAGAGTATACCTGCTTACTTTTTCTTAGAGAGGAACTTCCTGAGCAGGTTCTTGGAGCCGCAAAGGACACTGGAGCCGTGCAAAGCCCGGCAGCTGGGGCACCGGGGCAGAGGCGGGCCGCCGCCGCCGCCGAAAGCGGGCCGCCGCCGCGGCTCCTCCTGCCGCCGCCGCCACCACCAACCTGCAGCCCGTCCTGTCCCGCGAGGCCCAGCTGCTCCATCCGCGGCGGCGGCGGCGGCGGCGGCGGCAGCCTTTCGCAGACTCCCCATCGAGCAACGGGGGATCCCCGCTCCCCGAGCGCCGGAGCACTTGCTGGGAAGCCGCGGCGCTCTTCCTCTTCCTGGCAGGAAGGCGCGCCCACAGCGCCCCTAGTGGCCATCCGGCATTTTTTTTCCCCCTATTAATTTTGGTCTCCCTCCTGGCTCTCGGAAAGCCGCCAGCCGGGTTTTTTTTTTTTAAATGAGAATAGATAGATTCGGCCTTGTGCTAAGAAAAGGTCCCCAGGCGACCAACAACGGCGAATGATAACCTAGGCCGTTTCCGCACTCGCCTGTTATAGCGCTCTGATTCCACCTTCAACATCCTATGGAATCCTGGGGTTTGCAGTTTAGGGAGGGGCTTCCGAGGATTCCATAGGGTGTTGAAAGTGGAATAACAGCACTATAACAGGCTAGTGCGGAAAATCCACATACTCAATTAAAACATTTTCTGAGAATGAAGAGGCGCAAGAGCGGATGATAGTGGATAATTGTACAGCTTCACTTCGTCTCTCTCTCTCTCTCTCTCTCTCTCTTTATGCCCCGATTTTTTCCCCCAAGGTTGGGACTCAAAGTTGCTTAGAGGTTGCTTGTTTATTCCGCTGGATTCGATTCAGCGGACTCTCAAGTAAATAGGATAAACGCCAAATCCTGAACCAACACCCGAAGCCCGTGGCTTTTACTTTAGAGGAACTATGATGTACGCACAGGAGTCTCACTAAGTTTCCTTTCCTTATCTGACTGTAGCGCTTTCCTTTGCCTTTCAATACTGAAGGGAGGTTAGAAAGGGTAGAAGAAAGAATCACATGCTAACTGGTACCTTGATATACTGTGAATGGAAAGGTAGAGGAAAGGAGATAAGAGGCAGTGTCCGTTTCCGCACTGGCCTGTTATACTGCTATTATTCCACTTTCAACATCCTGTGGAATCCTGGGGTTTGCAGTGTAGGGAGGTGCCTTTAGAATTCGCAGGCCATTTAGGTACTAGACTCTTGTAGTGTGATTATTTCACTTTCAACATCCTAGGGAATCCTGGGGTTGCAGGTTAGGGAGGGGCCAGCCCAGGATTCCATAGGATGTTGGAAGTGGAATAATCGCACTATGAGAGTCTAGTGTGGAAATGGCCTCAGCCAGAGAGCTCTTTGGCCTCAGTAAACTACAAACCTCAGAATTCCACAAGATGTTGAAAGTGGAACGATAGCCCTACAACAGTGTAGGGTGGAAAGGCCCACAGGAAGGCAATGGTAACGCCGGTCTGCACAAATCTTGCCAAGAAAACCCCATGATAGGTTTGCCTTAGGATCATTGTAAGTGGGACTTGAAGGCACATAACAGGAAATGGAGCATTATCTCTGCCTGTTGAAATTCTGCCTGCCATCTACCTCTTAAAGCTACAGCTAGGCCACAAAAAGTTTATGGCATAGTAAACTTGCTAGTTTTTGATGTGGTAATATATTCTTAAGACTAAATAGGATGAACAGATATCACCATTTATAGCCACCTCAATAATATATTTTTGCAGAAGGGGAAAAGGCGGTCCCTTTTATCCAACCTATTTACATTTCCCAAGTTCATCAAGTGTCCATTTCAGCTTTCAAAGGGAGATAAAATATTATGTTCTGCATCTTGTCTTTCTCTTTTAAACTATGCAATTACAGGTGTATTTCAATTATTGAAGCAGATGCATTTCTTGGCAATACAACTTTAACAGAAAATTTGGTATCAGAGGCAGAAATAACACGAAAAGGATATGTTCCTATACCATAATTTTAAATGAAAACTAATAATATGTACATCTGAAATGAAACCACCAGGTCAGGTAACCCTCATATAAGGGTTATGCCTGGAGCTAATTAGCAACCTTCCTGTTACAAGAACAATGGACACAACACCTTCTCCAGGTCTCAGAACGACAGGCATGGTTTCCTGAATGCAAAAATGGTGAGGCTTATGCTATGCAACGGGTTCAACTTACAGACTTAAAAGTTTATACTTCCACTTTTCTTACAATTTCCATTTTGGTGACCAAACTTACAGCTCTATGAGTTTTTAAAAAATACATGCGGCGGGAGGACCTGGGTGGATAGGCTGTTCCCCCCTTTTCTCTCTGTTGTGCTGTCCACATATACTCAGTGAAGGATTTCAGAGGTGTTGTTCACTTTGTTTGTTGTAGACAAACACACACAGCTACAGTAGGTTGAGTTAAAGAACAATTCCAGTTTTCCAGTTCAAATGTCATATGTTGCATTGTTTACTGCAGTCATGTTGCTGCAACTGGACACGGTGCCAATGCTATTAAAATAAATTCAGCTAGCTAGACCAAGGCTTTCCAAATGGTGTGTCATGACACATTAGTGAATCGCCTTAAGTGTGTAGGTGTGTCACCTCCCCGGGCTGAGAAAGACCTCCCACCCGAGCCTCTCCTGCTGCCGCCGCTGCAGTGAGCTGCCTTTCCTGCTCTTGCTGCTGCCCTCCTTGGTGAAGGAGTTTTTCCTTGGGGTCTTTCCTTGGCAAGGGTGATGGCAGCCAGCGAAGATCAAGAAGAGAGGCTGCTTTTCCTCATGCTGCCACCACCCTCACTAGGGTCTTTTGTTGGCAAGGGCAAAGGCAGCAAGCCAGGATTGGGTGTGTGTGTGGGTGTGTGTGTGTGTGTGTGCGTGCATGCGCATGCACCTTTCACACTGTTTAATCTCTGGTTTGCCAGTAAAACTGAATTACTGTGTTGCAAAATGATGCATGTCCAAAAAGTGTGTCACCAACATGGAAAGTTTGGAAAGCTCTGAGTTAGACAGAGGGAAGGGGAGACGGGCAGGTGTAAAAAGCCCTCGAGACTGTAAACCAAGGTATGTTTATACTGTGTAACACTTTGAGACAATATTAACTGCTTTGGTTCTGTACTGTGAAATCCTAGGACTTTTGTGAATAATCTAGAATTCTCTTTCAGAAAGTGCTAATGCTTCAGCAAGCTACAAATTTTACGATTTCATAGAGAGAGAGGCATGGCAATTAAAATGGATTCAAAGTCCTGTATTTGTATAGTGGGAGTCTCAAGACTTGCCTCAGGTACAGTAGCAAATGATGCCAAATCTGAGTGCACTATACCAGGGCTGGTCAAAGTATTTTGCCATCTGGGGCAAAATCCTCAACATAACCCACCACAGGCACTTCTCTCCTCTAGTTTGTTGTTGTGTGCCTTCAAGTTGTTTTCAACTTATGGCAACCCTATCATGGGGTTTTCTGGGGCTGTGTGATGCACCCAAAGTCACCCAGTGGGTTTCCATGGCTGAATGGGGAAGTGAATCCTGATCTCCAGGGTCAAAGTCTAATGCTCAAACCACTACAGCACACTGGTTCTCCACTCCTCTAGTAGTCAAGTACAATAATAAACTGAATAATTAACAACTTGCTGCCCTTTCAATACACTTCAAATTGCTGCCTGAAGTGAGTGCCATGACTCTTCTTTACAGTACAATACTAGCAGATTTCTAAATCATTAATTACTGTTTCTTGCTCTTATATGGATATGCCAGAAATATATTTCAAACTCTGCTTTAAAAGAGAAATAGAATTACTGTGGGCCTATTTTTGCTGCTCATATTTTTGAATTCAGAATCACTGTCTAAGATTCTTTTTCTCTGTTAAACATGAAGCACCATTAATGTAAGCATTCCTAATGAAATCTTGGTATTGTTAGTTTTTTATTTTAGGTAAGCACAATTTTTGTTAATGGAATTACAAAAAGGTTGAACATTTGGCTGTGGATGGACTCTGTGGAAGCTGATCCAAGATACCATTACTTGCTTCCCATGTAGCATGCACCTTCTGTTTATACAGTCAGCCCTCCACATTTGCAAGTTTCACTTTTGTAGATTTGATTATTCACGGATTATTTGCTGTCACCTCTGCTGCCTCCCTATGCCATTTTTAATACGGACTGCAAGCCTTATGAGACTGAGAAACTGTGAATGAAGCTTGTAAGTCCCTATTGAAAATGGTGTAGGGCAGCAGTAGAGGCGGCAATAAGCCCCACCAGCCAGCCACTTCTGCCTGGTGAAGGAACCCTGATCCCTGAAAGGAATCCATGGTGGGTTGAATATGGTGATCATACTCTTTTTTCTGTTTAATATGGTTTGGGTTATTCACAGTTTTTTCACTTTCACGGGGGTCCTGTGCCCCTAACCCTAGTGAATGTGGAAGGATTACTACAACTGCAAAAGAATGTATCATGTTTCACAGACAGTAGCCACACAAATATAGAGATTGGACGCTTTTTAAAATTACAACGTCTAGACTACCGTATGCTGGCTAAGGGAGTCTGGAAGCTGTAATCCAAAAAAAAAAAAGTTAATTTTAAAAGTTCAAAACATATGTATGGACACTCCAAGGGATAATACTTGAAGTGCTTGGCAGCACATTTTTTGGTACTCTGGTTGTCAGGGATTCAGAGCAGGGAACCCTGAGAAAATGTTCAGCCCACTGCAAGACACTGCTTCATGCTCCAGGTGTATGTGATTGCTGGACATTGCATCAGAAAATGGAGTGGGGTGCAAAAGGTACAGGGTGGTGTGCAAACCCTCTACCTGATTGGTTGTAGATATGTACATAAGGAAGCAATCCCCAGTCTGTAATTGTCTGTTGACCAAAACCAGTGTCTGGCGCAAGCTTTTGTCTGTCTGTTCTATGTTTTGTATATAACGGAACTTTGATGCAAGATAAAGTGCCTCCTGTTTGGAAGAAACTCCTCTGTGTGCGAGTATCCTTACCAGGGAACAAGGCCGCTGCTGCTGGCTCGCTGAACTCTGGCTTTTCCGCTGCGTTTCCGTGGGGCTGAAACTCCTATCATCCCCCAACACTAGAGCTCTTATGCACAAGGTTTTAAAGTGACAAATGACAATAAATATATCAACTTCTACATTCCAAATTGACTTCCTATTGCATTTAACAAACGTCTAAAGAATAATCTGAAGAATACAATAAAAGGAACAAACAAAAAAGCCTATTTGTTATATTTTTTACATATTTAAGAAGTGTGATTCAAGAAATTATATTACCCAATGAAAAGAAAAATTAGTACATTATTTTCTTATGAAGCAGATACAGGTAACAGTACTCCTCTAGCAACACAGGTAGGACATGCTACCCCTGTACTTCATTAGGAACTGGAATATCATTTACAGCAGCTAGGATACTTTCAACCATGTTTTTCATCATCAAGAAGCGGGTTTTTGAAGCTGCACTTCCAATGTGAGGTGTTATAATCACATTCTTTAAACATAGCAAAGGATGGTCTCTGGAGGGGAAGACAAGGACATCAGAGATTTTCACAAAATCTTAGTGAAGCATATTACACTATTTCAGTTCTGAAAATAGGGGGGAAAACAATTTAAAGCCAATTGATAGTCAACCATGAAATAACAAGACATCAGTAAATTAAGGGATAGTCTTATAACTTCCACTCCAAGTAAATTCTACAGCATAATCCTACCAGCCGTCCTGTTCCCTATGTGATACATCACTAGTGGTGTGGAAGAGCTGAAATAAAATACAGGCTTTGATAGTCTAGCAAATTTTCAGCATAGTCCTATGCACAACCATCTTTGCAAGTATCTTTACTAATCCTGTTCAGTTCATCAGTTTTACAGGAAAGAGCTCTCCTTATGTTTAATGGACTTAGTCCCAGGTAAGCCAAATACACTGGATTCCACTTGCAACCTGCAAACAGGGTTACACCTTTAGATTTAACAATTTCCTCCTAATGGTTTCTGTCCTCATCTAAAGCTCTTCTTTTAGAAAAAGTTCAACAATGAAATCTATGATAAATATTGTGCTACTTTGTTCACAAACATCCCTCTCTGGAAAGTAAATAATTGTACTTCCTCCAATTCTAAAACAATAACAACAGTGTCAAATAATAATGTTTGACATCACATTGTAAAGGTCCACAATATCAGACATGATTTTTAACTTTTTCTTATTAGTTATTTAGCTGTACTTTGTTTTAATTCATATTGTAAGCCACTCTGGATCCTCTGCTGGGAGAAAGGCAGGACATAAATTGAATAAATAAATAAAATGAATAACATTATTCATATGTGTGTGTGTATATGTGTGTGTGCGTGCGTGTGTGTGTGTGTGTGTGTGTGTGTGCTTTAAATAGAAAGATTTTTTCTTGCCCAGAGTTCTTTTTACACTCAGCATTTATGAATCCCACTGTGATTCTGTAGTTGCTTAAGGAGCTGAAGATCAGAGATACGTGTTCAAAGAAGAACTTGAGGGATCTTGAAATACTAAATTCAGAGTTTACTAAAAAAATAAAGTACATAAGTACTGTCTGTACATCATAGATTTTAACACTTAACTTGCTTATTTAGATCAATTGATGTTTCACAGTGTCACATTAACATACTGCATTACACAGCTTACTCAATTTAGCCAAAAGTAATCCCAGAACAACAAACCACATTTGTGTCATTTTGGAATAAATGGCAAGCTATCTAACCTTAAAATAACTCTGAGCTGAGATGAATTAGATGTACTAGAAGTGAATCAGAACATATTTTAGGATAGATTATGCCAAAGACATGATAGCAGAGCCAAAACATTCATAGACCAAAACAGATTGTAATGCTACTTAAACATTTAACACTGAACAATTTTTACCTTGGTAATGGCTCAGGATATGTCACATCCAAGGCTGCAGCCTTAATAACTCCCTTCTGGAGTGCATTAACTAGGGCATCTTGATCAACCACTTGGCCTATATTAAAAACAGAATAATTTTCCTGAACAATATGGATTCCTCAACTGCAAAATAAAAAATAAAAACTTTACAATTCTGCTAACAAATTCTCACCAAACCACAACTGATGTCCAATATCTCAGGGGTGGGGAATATGTGGCTGCCCAGATGTCATCCTTGCTCACCACTATGCAGCCAAGGGTTGCTGGAGTGTGCAGGCCAACAACATCTGGATAACCATGTATTCCCTGCTCTTGCCATATTTGGCCCATCTAGGTTCACCATGTCTAAAGTGACCTCCCTATTTAAGTGCAGCTACCACACCACAGAAGGTTCTCAAGCTTCATGAAGTGCCAGAGCTTTTCTACCAAAAGAAGCAGATTGTGTATCCATGCTGATCTGAAAAGTGACAGCTGATGATTACTTACAGTCTTCAATGGAATCAGCATGTTCCCACAGATCTTATCAGAAATGCTTCAAAGCACATGCTAATATTGCTCATATTTGCAAGTGAATTTCAAATGAATGATCATTACATGCTTATACACATGCAAGCATACACACACAAACAATGGTTAAGTATACCCATACTTTCTTTCTGCAGCATCCATATAGTGACTTCCTTACTAAAGCCTATCCATGAAACTGGCAGAACAATTCTACATTGTAATTAAACCAGGCCGCTATGCTGACAGAATTGCCACCATATCCAACACATATTCTGCTCAAGAAAAGTAAGTGGTAAAAGGAAGATAGTAGAATTTTTTTTAATGACCATTCACATTCCCTGTGATCTTGGCAACAGAGCCTCTGTCCACCAATCCCAGGACCATCCAGAAACAGAAGGTGCTAAACCATGGCAGCCAATCAGCAGGCATAGTCATGACAAAGGCATCCCACTCATGATAACATGCATGGCAATATCACAGAATACCTAACACATCAGTCCCAGTGGTACAGGCAACATGCACATAGCACCTGAGAGAAGCCAGGAAGGCCTGCAGAAAGAACTGAAAGATCCAGGACCCCAACACTCTGTACACAAGCTTTTTCCCCTAGAAACCTATGAGAACAATCCCTACCCATTTCACCCCCAGCCGTCAGCCTGATAGACCAGCCCAGATAAGCAAGGTCAGTCCTACTGATCAACATCCTAGCTTCAATTTCCTCAGTTATCCCTCGACACTAGAGTACCTCAGTGGTGTACCTGATGGGCTGGACCAAGAAATTTTGCTGTCTGGGAAAAGGTAATAAAATACTGCTCTCCTCCAAGTCAAGCTGAATGACAGCTATATCCAACCCAAGTTATTTTGACACTTAAGGCAGAAATTTCCACAAATCTCACCATTTCCTCTCTCTCTTAGTAGAAATAAAATAATAAAATAAAATAAAATAAAATAAAATAATAAAAAATTAAACAGCTAACAATTAGTTGGTCTTTCATGACTAGTGATAAATCAGTTCTGTGTATTGGTGGCATTCTCCCAGAATACATATCTTCATTCCACTGTTGTTGTGGGGCTTCCAAAGAATTTGTAGACTAGGGATGAGAACTGTGCAGCCTTCCAGATGTTGGCAAACTGTAATTCCCAGTATTCTCATCACTGGCTTTGCTAGCTAGGGTTGCTGAGAGCTGCAGTTCAGCAATATTTGGAGGGCCATACAATTCTCAACCCTGTTACAGCTCTTCAGCTGGCAGATCTTTAATACAGTACCCTAAGTATGTTCAGAATCAAACGTGTTAGGTTTTGACCATCCTTCCAAGCCAGATTTTAGTGGTCAGTTCATAGTTGCTATAGGTTCATCACAATGAATGAAAATGTGGTTATAAGGACTGCCAAAGCAGTTTTGTACTCTACCTCTACAGATGTTGATTAGAGTGGCAGTGGGTTTCATGAGCTTTAGCTCCTTTTCCCCAATCAGCTTGCATGTTTGAGGTGTTAAACTGACAACCAGCATCACAAAATCAGATTGTTGGAGTAAGTCTTCCATTTTGTGGCAATAAAGAGCACCAACAGCCTGTTCATCTGCCTCTTTTCTGTAAGAAGCAAACATTTAGCTCTAGTTAAAGTTTCAACATAAACAATGCTTTGGCTACAGTTTAATATCCATGAGAAACCACTGGGTGAGATTCAGGATTTCAACAGCACATAGGCTGAAAGGACAGAGAGAACTAAGTACTATCTGCATATCAGTTGTTGTTGTTGCTATTGTGTGCCTTCAAGTCATTTCTGACTTATGATGACCCTATCATGGCGTTTTCTGGGGCTGAGAATGTGTAATGCATCCTAGGTCACTCAGTGGGTTTACATGGCTGAGCAGGCAACTGAACCCTATTCTCCAGGGTTACAGTCTAACATTCAAATGACTATACCATGCTGGCTCCCTATATCAGTTATACCAAACTTCATATGCCATTGCTTGTTACAGTATGAAGGTGGGGATAGCCTGTGGTATTTCTCATTGCTTTTCTAATTTCTGAATATCCTTGTGATTAATGAGAGAATGGCATAACACTTGAAAAATGCCTAAAAATTCCTTTTACAGGTACCTGGAAAGCAACATGTTTGTTTAAGTTATGTTACTTTCGAAATTTGGCTTTACTGCACTCTCGTTAGACACACAAAAATTGTGCAGGTAAAGGCATGATTTGAGACTTTCACTCTCTGATTTATGCTTTTATGGTGTATTCATAGATAAACCCAAATATTACTTAAACAACCTGAGTCTTCAGCAATTCCTAATATAGCAGTTAGCAATAGCAGTTACATTTCTATACCGCTTATCAGTGCTAAGCCCTCCCTAAGCAGTTTACAATGTGTAAGCTAAATTGCCCCCAGCAAGCTGGGTACTCATTTTAGTGACCTATGGAAGGACGGAAGGCTGAGTCAACCTGGAGCTCTGCAAGATCGAACTCACAACGTTGTGGCTGCAGTACCGGCATTTAACCACTGCACCACCAGGGCTCTGGTAACAGCCCATGTTTGTGGAAGTGGGGATCAAATAGCAGTAACTCTGCAACTTTTGAAGTTCACATTCCTGACAGACCAAGAAAAAGCAGTTATAGTTAACTTGCAAGAGATCTATGTGTGCAAGAGAAGTGAAGCAATTAATGCTGAAGTTAGCAGGAAAGTAAAATCAGTTTAGAAACATACACAGTGAGATCGATTTCAGTGTAATATCAAGCTGACCAAAGAAGAGATTTACCTCCGGTTCCTGTTATGATAAAGGATTTTCATTTCAAATGCTTTGGCTCTCTGGGCCACCTTATAACCTATGGTGCCCATTCCAATGATCCCCAGAGTTGCACCGGTTACTTCTTCACCCAGCCAGTCAGACTTAAAATATTTTGTATCAGGAGAAACTGCAATCTGATGACCTAGAAATTGAAATAAACAAAGGTATGGTCAATGCATTTCCGCATTTGTATCACTTAACTGATATGAAGTTGAAATGCTCAGTAGTGCGATCCTACACTGGAGGAAAAGGAGTTTATACCATCTTAAATTGGGACTGTGATTTTCTGGGACGGATCATCCCCACCATTCGAAGGTAAATTTTTTCAAATTGGGTTGTATTGACTTGCTTTGCTTCATTCAGTGCCTGAATTAATCTCCTATCCTGCCATGAGAGACCATCAAAGGAAATCCATACTCTTTTCACATGAAGGGGCCTTTGAACTTCACATAAAAGCTAGAGACAGGTCTGAAATTTCAAGGAGTTCCCTGTAGGACAACTCTTAGATATAATTTACCTGCGCTCTTAAGTGATACCATGATTCTACTGAATGTGGAACTTTGATCTAAAGCATGTGCTGAAACTATCAAAAACTGTTGGGGGGTGAGACACAACTCTTTTCCCAGCTCTGCATGCCAAAATTGGTTGGAAAACTGTTTTTAAAGAGTCGTCATCAATGGATGCACTTCAGACTGGAGGAAAGTCTCAGGTGGAGTGCTGGAGGGTTCTGTCTTGGGGCTGACACTCTGCAATATTCTTGTCAATGGCCTAGATGATGAGTTAATGAGAATCCTTATCAGTTTTGAGGATGACACAAAGACTGGTAGAGGTAGTTAACAAGTTGGAAGATAGGAACAGAATTCAAACAGATCTTGATAAACTAGAAAATTGGACTGAAAGGAATAGATGAAATTCAACTGAAACAAATGCAAAATTCTACATTTAGGCCACAAAAATCAAATCCACGTTCATAGTATGAAGGATACCTGACTTAGCAGCAGTACTTGTGAAAAGGACCTGAGGGTATTGATCGTAAGTTGAACATGATCCAGCAGTCTGATGATGCAACAAAGAAGGCTGACTTAGCCTACATTAATGGAAGCACGGCTTCCAAGCTGAGAGAAGTAATAGTTCCACTATATTCTGTGCTAGTCAGTCCTCATCTGGAGTTCAGTTCTGGATGCCTCATTTGAAAAGGAATATAGTTGGATCAGGTTCAGAGAAGAGCAGCAAGGAAGACAAGAAGCATATGAAGAAAGGTTGAAGGAGTTGGGCATGTTCAGCTTGGTGAAGAGGAGATTGAGTGATGGCACTCTGAACAGTTGCCATGGAGAAGAGAGTGCAGGTTTATTCACTGATGTACCAAAGGGTAGGACCCAGCCTAGTAGTTTTATGTTATTGGAGGGTAGGGTTTGGTTGAACATTAGAAAGAACTTCTTGATGGTAAGAGAAGTTTGACAATGGAACCAATTACTCAGAGAAGTGTTGGAGCCTCTTTCTCTGGACTCCAGAGGTTGGACAGTACCTGATGCAGATGCTCTAGCTTAATTTCTCAGACTGAGCAGCAGGTTGGACTTGATGACCTATGGGACCACTTCCAACAATATGATTCTATGAAAATGTGACATTATGTAACCAATTTTGGACTGGATATCAAGCTTGCAGAAAGCTTTACCACAAAAAAATCACTGTACCAATTGCTTTCTCTAAATTCCTATGGTTCAACATTTACCTCTGAATCCAGTTTAAGGTAATGGTCATTATCTGTACTGCAAATCAGCAACAGAGAAGTGTGGCAATTTTGGATTGTCATTTCTATGATCTTTCAGAAGTCCAGTTAGCACTTGTGTAAGTTTCTTTCCATTGCCAAGCCAAAACATAGTTTTAAGTAAAAGTTTTGGAGTCTGATCTACTTTCTCCAAAATATACATGTACATGGTTTCAACTATTTTAACCTTTTAAGATTCTTTAACTTGTTAAATTGTTTAATATGTGTTAATCTGCTTAAATTATTGTCTTGTTTTAAAATTGGAATTGTTTAAATTGTTTTTACATGCCACCCTGAGATCTCATGATATAGGGCATGATACAAATTTTTAAAAGATTCTCTCCTCTCACAAGCACCTGCGCATCAGCTGTAGTTGTCTTTGGAGCATTGCTCTGAATTTTGCTACTAGGAAATTTCAACTGTTGGGATGGAGACATTTCAGTGGCAAGACCACACCTGTGGAATGCCCTTCAACTAAATATGTTAGACTGGTTCTATATCTTTTCAATGAGAAGTAAAGATGCTTTTATTTATTATACTTTCTTTTAAAGTATATTGAAATTTTAACAAACTGCCTTGGGGGGTTCTTGTTAAGTTCATAAAGTGGTATAAAATGGTTTTATAAATAACAATAAATGCAACTATGTGGTTCTTCCAATAACATAAGGTCATGTGAACTTTGAAATAGTACCCATGTCAGTGTATCTTCAGTGCGCAATTACAGCTATGATTATTCATTATCTACTTTTGGTGCATCAGAATCTGCATGTAAAAGAGGTTTGGTCATGTTTTCACTACTGAAACCAGCTGTTGTTCAACCCACATTGGCATTCTACTTTACAATCTAGATATTTTCAGGTACAGATCTCTATATATGACCACTGTTAATGACAGACTTGTGTAATTAAGCACTGTAGCATATGTACAGTCCAAAGATAATAATGAAGTTCCAACAGCTTTTAAAGACTGAGAGTACATTCTAGGCTAGATCTTGTGAGAGATGTTTTAAACTGCTTGGCTGATTTAATAAATTCTGTTTTCTATGTGATCTAGCAAATTCATATGTAAGATAACTATTAAAACAGTAATTAGGAGACTGTGTTATACCTTCCACAATTCTCCTAGCAGAAGCTAGCATCAAAGCTATTCCCAGGTCTGCTGTAGCATTGGTAACTGCAAATGGAGTGTTAGCTACTTTCACACCAAAGCTGAAAATCAGCTTTAGGTCCAGGTGATCCACTCCGACACCAGCACTTGCAATCACCTTTAAGTTAGGCAAGGCCTGTAGAAGCTCCCTGTTAACCACTGGCTTTTGGATCCACATAAATACTGCTTTGATTTTCTGACTAAGAGCTTCCTTGTTTTCAAGAAATTCCTTCATGGTGATGAGTTTCAGGTGCTTCTCCAGAAACTCCACATGGTCTTCGTATATTCCATCTGGGCCTCCTATAACATTTATTAGTGTATATGGATGCTCCTGTTCTTCCATGCTCTGTTAAAAAATATAAACCATTAAAAAAAAAACCTTAATGTGATGATAGTAACACTATGCTTCAAATTATATTATGTCTCATTCATTGTCATTAACTGGTTTAACCTTGATATAAGGAAGATCTAAGTATGACTTCTACTTAACATGCTTAAGAGTAAGAACTGGAGGCTCCAACTGTATCCATGCTTACCTGAGAGTAAGTCCAGTTGAACTCAGTAAGACTTCAGAGAAAAACAATCAAAATGAAAAGGTCTACTAATGCTCATAGCTTCTTCTACCCCCAGAAACTCTATGCTATGAGGTCAGCCCTACTGTTAGGTAAAGCAAGGCACTCATCTCACACAGCAGGTATTGGGATGTGGCAGCAAGACCAGATGAGACCAGTGTCCAGCATGGCTTGCCTTGTGCCCTATAAGCTAGCCCCTTGCCTTCAAGCATGATGGAGGACACTCTCCCATCATCAGGGTTAAAGAAATATTCAACTACCCTGAGTCACCATCTTCTTCATCTCAGATAATGACATGTATTGAGGTAGCCCTACTTCATCACCACTGATCAGTTAATTGTCCAATTAACAGTATGTAAGCCACTCTGGAAGCCTTTTTGGCTGAAGAGTTGGATACAAATGCTTTAAATAAATTAATTAATGAAATATTTAGACTAAGGAAGTACAGTTTCCACAAGTTGGGAGATTCTGGGAGTTATACTGCAAAAAAGTAACATTTCCAAGCTGAACCACTTGTGTATTGACACAAACAGATTGCAAATAGTAACAAGAAAAGCTGATTAAATATACTCCTAATCCTTTCAAGAAAAACATGTTCCAAACTTTGACCAAATGGTTAACATAAAGTGCAGTTTAACCCAAGGCAGCTGTCACCTCACTCTCTTTGAATTTTTCTTAAGAATAATTGGACCCATACTGTATTCCTTGTCATGGTCATAGTTAACTAAAACAATGATTCCAAAATTTGGTTTGGTCTGCATAAATAAGTTGATCAGACGAACTCTGGCCTTTGTGTTATTGCAGCCTTCTTCAAGTGAAATTTTATCAAAGTATTTTGTATAGAGGTAGGGGACTAAATACCTTAAGGGCATCAGATCCTGTCTGATCATGAAAGCTAAGCACCATTAGCTCTGGTTAGTACTTGGATGAGACCCTGCCACTGAATATCATGTGCTGTAAGAAGGAAGGAACTGGCAGAACCACTTCTGAATATTCCTTGCCTAAGAAAACCCTATGAAATTCATGGGGCCATCCTAAATTGACAGGTGATTGAAGGCTTACACACACACACACACACATACACACACACACACACACACAGAGGAAGAAGAAAGGCAAGGGTGCAAATTATTAATTACAATCCCAAACTTTTTAAGTCACTTGATGAGAGTGGAACTCAGGGGAACTTATTTCTAAGATGCATAGGACTGGGTAACACATCTACAGTGCGGTTTGATTTTGCATGAAGAGTGGGATAGAATATTTACTTTCTTTCTCATCAAATCCATTGTCTCCTAATTGTTGCTGTTAGGTACTGCCTGCTTTTTCATTATGTTACCCTGAAAATTAGGGGTATCTCGAGGACACCCAAACAGGCTTCAAACTAGGGGAATTAACAGAGCAACTCAAGGCTTGTGAGAGGTCAGGGCGAGGGATCTTTAACCCTATGTCTATGGGATCAGAACCATGCAGGAGTCAGAGAAATAGTCTAAAGTAATTTTATTAAAAAAAAATAACAACGAAGGTCAACACACGCTAGCAAATAATAAAACAATCACACAAGGGATACAGAAATAAAGTTGGAAAACAAGAGGCAATTGGGAGAGAGGGCATACGGACCTTAGTCTAGGCTTCCTGGAGAGTAAGAAGATCAGCGAAGGCTCGGCGTAAAGCACCAAGGGGAGGCTGGATCCTGGGGCTGGAAGGCTGGCCGCAGCGGAGTTCAAGGAGGATCAGAGACACGAGTCGCGTTTAGCTCTCAGCAGCATCTGAGAGGCTTGAGTGGGACACCTCGATAGCAATGAAACGGGCCCTTGTCCGGTCTGGGAGGCACTCCGAAGAGGCTCAAAAAGTGGAGATTTTTATAACCAATTTCTGTCCTCAGGCCAGGTATTGGCTAACAAAGTGATGTTAATGGGCGATGATTGCGGAATGTAATGTTAGGCAAATATCACGACCCCTCCTCGGTATTGTTTCTCCTGGGAACATCCAGGGGATTGATAGGCTTAAAATTCCGAATTGATAGATGTTGTTTGTTTGGCTATGCACAGGGCTTGGGGTGTGACAGTGTTCAGGAGTGAGGCTACTGTCTGCCTAGAGACACGTGACTTGGAACAATAGGTCAGTCTTTTAGCCTAAAGGACGTTGTCTACGTTCCCATTCAGCAGAGGGAGACGGTATAGTGTTAAGGATTTCCTATTCAATGTCAAGGCTGTTTTAACTGTGACTGACCTTTGCTAACCAATATCCAATATGGGGGAAGTCATGCCAATTCAGGGGCCCTCTCTTAGGGTTACTTTGGGGTGTAACAATTAAATTGAGAACTATTTTGCCTCTGAATCTTCATTATATTAAAATGTTATTGTGCTAAGATCAGCACATCCATGGGCTGTATACATGTACAGACATCACATTTAGTACGAACTTCCTAGCTGTGTTTTTTGTTTAAACTGTTTTGCTTTGGTTTTTAATACTCTCTTTCCTAAAGTGCCTACTTTTGGTAGGATCAAAAGGTGACAGAAACTGGGTTTATAAATAACTGAAACTTTCCTTACATACAAGAAGTTTGTTTCAAAGTTTGAAAATAGGTGACTTAATAATTTGTATTCATACTGAAGCTTGACAGAAGCAACAAATTAGTTAATGATAAAAAGAGGGAGGATGGTTAGACAGAGAAAAGTTTCAAGCCATAAAGGTTTGGGAAGACCAGATGAAGGAATCCAGAAAGGAGTTTTAGAGATTCCAGGTCCATTCAGAAGCATTTATATTTGGTTATTATAATTAAGATAGATATGAGGAAAACTATAACTTGCAATAAATACTCTCAGAGTAGGGAGGATTTTGTAACTTCATCCTGGCTATATGCAAGAACAGACCTTTGGACCCTGCTGCAAATATCCCCTTATAGTAAGTTTTTCCCTGGCCTGCTATTAAACTTTAATTTGTCCTCTTGCTTTCAGGAACCAACATGAATTGGATGGAACAGTACCTCTCCCCTAATTAAACATAAAACATAAGTATTACAACTCCCTGTAGCCTATTCAATTCCATTCCACTTCACCTTCCTGGACCTCGCAACAGGGGGAGGGCGTTCAAAATCACCCGAGACTAGACTAGGATGGGTTGAACCGCCAATAATCGGGCAAAACTGGACTGAGTGAATTATCAACCAGAAGTGTACTAAACGATCAAACACCAAGAACTAATATTAAGACAACTGTTGTTGCCAAGCTCTCCTGGGAATGATAAGAGCAGTTTGCAATCGATCCTATGCACACTCAACTGGGAGTAAGCTGCACTGAATACAGGGAGGGCACTTCTAAGTCTTTACATTTAAGAGTGTTTGATGGAAAAAGTAATTTAATGGAAGTAATTTGATGGAAAAAGTAATTTTCCCTCCCCCAACAACTTCCCTGTCTCCGTTGACACCCACCCCTTAAAAGCAGTTCTAGCGTTTCTGCCCACTCCTGTTTTAGCTCTGCAGGAACTGGTCTTTCTGTCACAATATATCGAAGTTATAAGAAGGAACAACTGGCCCCCTCCTTCGAAAAATACAGCAAACCCCAGGGGGTCCCTCCGCATCTCATCCCCTCCCGATTTGCATAATTCATCGTATTGGTTGGAGTCAGTTTCCTGGCCCTAAAAATGGTAATCGGATCTGCAGCTAAAAACATAATTTCTGGAGAGAGAAATCCGACTGGGCTGAGAAGCAGAGGTCTGCGTAAAAGCGCTTAGCCTCTGGGCTGTTAGTTTTGAGACAGCGTTAATCTCAGCAATTCCTTCGCGGTTAAGCCGCCAAAGACAGTGCGAAAAAGCAAGGAAAACAAACATTAAATTGTTTTTGGAGAATGTACGAGTTGCAGTCGTCCAAGACAGGCATGCTGTTTACCTTTTTCAGCTCGCTGCTGCAGAAGAGAATAAGTTTGCCTGCCTGGTTTCTCACTTCTCTGCACACGCTGGCGCTCAGGCGCATGCAAAAGAGTGTTTGGGACAGGCCCCGAAGGGCTTTTTAAGCCCTCGGTTTTTCAGGCCCCGGAAGGAGTTGACAGAGAGGACTTCGTTCCTGCCCTGAGAAAGTGTCACTTTCAAGTAGGAGGATCTGACGGAGCAAATCTTGCATGCTTATATTGCAGATAAATAGTAGTTAGAAGCTATCACAGAATTCCTTTCTCAGGTGATTTCAGCAAAGGAACAGCTTTGGGTAGTCAGCAGCTGTATGAAACGTGGTTGATCTTAAATTAAAAGGCAATGAAAATATGAAATATATTACAGCTCTTCTTTATCTAGGAATTGTATCATTTCAATTTGTATCTCATCTTTCCTCCAAGAAGCTCAGGGCAGTTTCTAGCCTCTTAATAACCCTCTGAAGTAGATTAGGCAGTGAAAGATGTTACTGGTCCAAGGTCAACCTTAAGGCTGATAGCTGAGTGAAGGATTTGAACCCAGACCTCCATGTGAAAACTGAAATGTGTGTCCAAGGTCAAACAGTGCAGTGGCAATGACATGCTTGAAGGGAGGGAAAGGTGAGAGATGAAAAAATAACACCAAACTTTTTTCTGCTACAGTTTTCCAATCACAATCAGATCACTAGAGTTCCCCACTTTGTCCCCACTGATGCGGTTAACAACTGTAGGCTGATCTGTCCACAAATTAAAGAAGAACCTTGCTAAGGTATCCATCCCATCTAGAAGAGAGTGGTTGGAGAAACCTATAGAGGTGATAGAAATAGATAAACTAACCTATTTGTTAGAAAACAAACCAGGGCCATTTCTGCATGGGGTGAGGGAATCGCCCTGTGCTGGTACTTACCGGACTTCTTGGCTCCACGCTTGGGTCCAGGCTCGTCCGGAGTAGTGCATGGCTGCCTCTCCGCACTGCTCCGGGGACAAAAATGGCAGCTTCCAGTTGGTCAAGGCTCTCCACCAACCACTGAAGCTCGCCAGCCTGAAGCCCACCCCCGGCAGATCGCAGGCTCGCACTGGTGCGAGCCTGCACATCTGCACCGGAGCGCGGGCACGGAGTGGCGTGCTCTGTGCTTTTGAAAGACCTGTTTCAAGCAGTCTTTCAAAAGCACGCTGGACACCACTTCGGGTCGTTCCGGAGCGGGCTGAGGTGCGGAACTACACTAAGTAGGTCTGACCCAGTCTGCTCCCAGGTGCAGACGTCCTCCCTGGAGGACACTCTGCACCGTTTCTTTAAGCCTGTGCGGAAATGGCCCAGATCATAAATTTCTCCAAACATGGCAGCCATTTACAAATTATTTGCAGAGGGTACTGTAAAATAATGTGTAGGTACTAAGTGTGTACAATTATGTAAAAAGTACTTTAAAAAAAATTAGGAAAAGTTCATTACTGGAGATAAGGAACAGGAAAGGAAAAGTGTGAAAATAGAATATACTGTGGAAATGGAACTTACTTATGCATGGTATTATTATAATAGGTAGTTCTGATTAGAATATGATTTAACTAATTGAGGGTTAATACGTAATTGGTATGAAGGGATAGAGGGATGATAATGAATAAACAATGAAGAATTAACGAGTAACGAACCCTAGAGTGTTTCAAGATTAAATTGATATGAAAACTAAATGGAAATCTTATGGGTATATATAAGATTTGAAATTGGCCCAATCTGTGGCACAGACAGCATGGGAAGTCAAATCTATTGTGGTAGTTGTGATTGTCTTTGTCATTTTGTCTTGCTTTTCTATATCCTCCTGTCCTTCCCCTCCCTCCCCCCCCCCCCGTGGAACATGTCACATGTGTCATTGTCATGTAGATAGCAAATATTTGTTTCTATTATTTTCTCCAATGGACATACTATTGTTTCATACTCTAATATGATATATTTCTGAATGTGTTTGAACTGCAATTTTAATTTGTGTTACTGTTTGCTAATTTATATTACAATTCAAATAAAACTAACAAAAATAATACTGGAAAAAAAGAAGAAGAACCTTGTTAAATGGAACAATGGGCATCTAAGCCATCATCTTTTCTCTTACAGTGGCAGAGACCATGCAAGATATTTTGCTACCTGAGCCAGAGCAGCAAATGTTACCTCTCAACCACCCAGCAGTTATTACCTGGAGGAGGCTGCTTTAGCCAAAGGGAAGGAAGAAGAATGCCAAGATAACAGGCTTCAGAGGGAGCCAGAGAAGGCTGGCAATCCTGTCTTGGCAAGGACAGAAACAGAATCCAGCCTCTCACCAAGCAGCAGCTGCAGATCAGGAAGATAATACAGGGGTACTTCACCTCATAGAGTGTCATAAACTAAAATACCAGAAGCAAAGGGTCATGAAACACCCTGCTCCATTTTGGAAAGAAAATGCTGAGCTAATGAGGCCAGCTGGGCTTGTTTAATGCTGGTTATAAATTAGCTCAACCCAGCCTGTTTGATTGCTGCAGACAAACAGCTCCAACACTTCCTTGTGTGACATCTTTGGCTTTGTGGATTGCTGATCTTCAGGATGTACTTTTCAACTAATTTTTCTGGCAACTGCATGGACCACACTTCTGTTTCCAATGGTAGCCCAGTGTAAGCCCTGGGACTGGCTTAGGTTTCCCTTGCCAGTTTCTGCTGAGTGTAGGAACATTCTTCTTTAAGTTTGCTAACCTTAAACAGGACAGCAGTGGCGGTTAGTGGATTCTGTGATAATAGGGTGGTGAATGTGATCTGAATTTTATTCTGAACTTTAAATAAGCTATCCAAGGTCTGAACTCTTTTAAGGGGATAGATCGGGTTCAGTACATTGGATAGTTCCTTCAAAGTTCAGACTAAAACCTAGAGTGGATTTACTGGCCAACCAACATGGAACTAACCAGCTGCCATTCCCATCCAGCAAAGTCAGGGTGCACAGTTTACAAACCAGAAATTACAAGCAGGAAGTCCCATATGCATTTCTCCCCAATACGGTTGATAAAAATACAGTAGTAAAAATACAGTAATAAAAAAATTAAATCTACTTTCTGAGGCAGTTGCTTCAACTTGCCTAATGGCTCTAGGAAGTCTATCACCAATATGTGATGAAGGTTACACCCAGTGGTAGAGCTTGGAGTGTGGGGAGCGGGGTTGGTAGGGGGTGGAACTACGGTGCAAGGGGCATGGCCACTGTGCATGGAGGCCAGGGCACACAGGAGTGTGGCTATGGGCTGGGACACCCCAAAAACGTTGCAGCCTGGGGCAAACTGTCTCCCCGCCCCCAGCCCTACACGACTGGTAACACTCCCTCCTGTTTTTGCAGAAATAAGTACATGTAAGCTCGTGATGACAAATTAGTGTAGGATCTACTAGCTTGATCTTGTGATTTGATCTTGTGACTTTTAATTGCCTGACAATAGCAACAAATAAAATAAAACTGCTTCCCTGGGCAGTTACTAAAAAGAACTTGGGGAAAAATAAAGTGTGATTTTAAAAAAATGCAAAAAAAAACAACCCTATGGACTTGCTTCTGGTACTAATTCCTGAACTAAGCATATTTTCAGAGGTACCCTGTTCTTTAACTCCTAGTGTATATCTGCCTGTCTGTGTGTGTAGATGTCTGTGGTTTGGCTTCTGGTCTACTGGCCAATAGCAGATGCAGCCCTTAGGGTTAAAATGTGTGTTTGCTCCCACAGTGAAAGCAGGTAACTTTGAAATGGCAGGCAGGTATATTCTCAGGATATTCTTTATACTTGGAATACTTGTTAGATTGATGGCACTTGAGTATTAAGCCTCTGTTCGGTCTCTAATTATTATGAAGCCACTTATTTGTAGACTTTGAAACAAATTTATTACATAAGAAATAATTCAACAGTAAGCAGTTTCACAATTCTTATTATTACAAACAACTAGTGAGCATTGTTTGAAATTTAAGAGTGCAGACTTGTATCAAAGAACGTACCTGGTATGTTAAGAAATTATATGCAACCAGCAATGGTTCATTTTGTATCTTCAGAAGTATGAGTACTGTAAGTACAAGCGTACCTCAGCTAAGGAAGAAAAGATGTTCCTGAACATTGCTTATTTATCAGAACAACCAGATATCTGAAGCAGAAATAACATGGAAAGAAGAGAGGTTGAACATGTTTCAGCATATTTTTTTTCTGTTAAAACTAAGAATATGCATCTGTGAAATGAAACAGCCAGGTCAGGTAAGTGATGCACATATGAACAAAAACATTTTGAATCTTCTAAAGTTCACTTAAAAGCTTCTTCCGAAATGCATCCAGTGTGACTTTTTTCTTTTTTTTGCTTTCACTTTTGTTATGATTTCTGTATTGGTGGACAAACTTACAGACTTGTGCATTTTTAATATGCTGGGGGAGCTGGTGAGGCAGGCTTCTCTGCTCTCCCCTTTTCTCTCTGTTTTGTTGTTCAGAAATGATCAATGAGGGATTTTGGAATTCAGTAGGCAGGCACAGACAGCTGCAGTAGGACTGGCTGAGAAGAATCCTGTACTTTCCCAAGAAGCTTTATTGCACTGTTTACTGGAGACATACTGCAGCAACCGAGTACCAAACATCTGCATTTCTCCAGCCCTTTTTCACCTTTTCCCAGTGCTGATGCAATTAAAAAACTTCCAGCTACGCAGAGGAAAAGGGGGGAAAGGGGGGCTGGTCAGGCATAAAAAGACTTTGTAAAGGAGCTTTGTTTTCAGAGGTTAATTAAAGTAGGCCTAAACCTGTGAGATCCAGACTGAAACTTTTATGAGAATCAATATCCTTATTATACTAGAGAAAATTACAGGATAATTCTGTATTATGTGGTGACTTCCAGCATGCTTAGTCAGGGAACACTTCACTGGGCATTGGGAGACCATTAAGAGCAGCCAGTATATTTGCTACTGCTTCTTCTGTTATCATAAAGGCAGTTTTTGATGTTTTGGCACCAAGGTGAGGAGTTATAACATTCTTTAATCTTAACAGTGGGTGATCTCTGAAACAAAGAGAATACAAAAAGATAAAATTAGGTAGCGAACGTCATCCAAATATATTAAGGGAAAAAATACCTATAGCCATTTGAAGGATTCTAGCCAAAGTATGAGAGCAATTAGTTACAAATAGTGTTGCTACCTCTAAGTTACTTTCTGGTTTTGGCAATGAGGGTGGAATAAAGTCACATTCCAAAAGTTATACATTGCCCTGCAGAAGTATTTATTCCCTTTTGACTTTCTAGATTTTGTTGTCTTACAATCTGAAACTGACATGTATGTAATTGGCATTGTTACCACCTGCTATATGCAAGATACAGAACACTGTGAAGGTTCATAAATGTTGTATAAACAAAAAGAAACAGACAAAAACAGACTGCACAGTGTTGAGTAGCTTGTATATCTAAGTGGTAACAGTGCCAATTAAATCTATTTTAATGTCAGTTTGTAACAGAGTGAAAGAGGGTGGAATACTTCTGTAAGGTACTGTATAATAAATTAGAATGCCTTGACTTTACCGGTGTAATAAGCAATGCTTCCTAGGAAAAGTTTCTTTTCACAGGCATTTTTAGAGATAATTTGGCAGCAGTTTTTCACACTTTATGTCATTCCCTTGTCTGTCTTAAGGTCTGGGGGTTTTTTTCCCTCCATATAATGAAAATGCAAGAAGTTCCTTTTAGAACTGTGCAATGAATAAGGACAATTAGTTACTTTTTAAACAGCAAACATTCCAAGATCCAGTTTTATTTTTTTTTTTTATTTTATTATGTGTCTTGACAATATTTATTATTTGCTGTGTCAGCTTTATACTACCCATACTAAGAATTTTTAAAAAGAAGAAATCAGCGACAAAGTGAAGGGGAAGAGGTTCTTAACTGGAATTGTGGTCACTCAAAGGCTGATTCTGGCCACAGTATCACCATACAATTATGATCGCAGAATAGGTGCAATAAATACAAACATATTGGAGAGTCCCAGATAACTCAAACTCCAGCCTGCTATCTCCCGGTGCATTTCCACTAAACTTCTCTTCATAGTACATGCCAAGAACTTCTGTGTCCCTTGTTTATGTAGTCATCTCCTTGCAAAATGTTTTCTCCATTCACACAGATATCAATACACGCATATGTGAAGAATTTTAACAACTGTCTGTTCTGGTCCTTGGCATGTGGAGGGAGCAGCCAAAACATTAGCTCTTAATGTGTGTCTCAGTCCACTGAATTTGCTTATAATGGATGTGAGAAAATGCTAATCAGTGTAACAGAACAGGAGAGATATCAAACTGAACTTCCACAGCTTTTCTGCAGACTTTAAAATGTATTGGTGTGCATTTCCACATAAATGAACAACTGTTTACCTGGGCGGTGGTTCAGGATAAGTAACATCCATGGCTGCACCCTTAATGCCACCAGTCTGAAGGGCTTCCACAAGCATATCTTGGTCTATAACTGGACCTATACGAAAATGGTAAGAGTACGTCCTGGTGGATTTATAGATAATATATGATAAGTATGTACATTTTACCAGAGCCTAAGTTTCTTTTTGACTACAACTCCCAGAATTCCCCAGGTTTGCATGCCCATTGGCTGTGCTGACTGGAGGATTCTGGGAAATGTAGTCTATAAAAATAGCTTTTCCAAGTTCTGTATTCAACATGTTTGTTACTCTCCACCTCCAACTATTTGTTCCAACACACAATGGATGTAATACTACATTTCTTTGCCACCCAACAGATGAACCTTTCTGAGCAGTTTATAAAACAAATCTTATGAAATATAAGAACAGAACACAAAAGCTTTAAAATTTAAAAAAGGGGAGGAAATTCAAGTAAAACAAACTGTATTGTTCATTAATTAAAAGTATTTATTAATCACTTTCCTGCCTGTCAGCCCTCCCAACAGGGCAAGTGTTACCTCACTGGCATACCCTATCCTGGGGACTATACATTTGATATCAAATATGCCCGCCATGCCAGAGAGGTGGGTACGTAGACAAAGAGGTCGAACGATTGAAAATAGGTCAGGCCAGGAAAATCCCCAGTCACGTTCCCCTAGGAGACCTCAGGCTAAACACATCTGCATGGACAAAGGATCCTCAGCCAAGGAATAGCCAATTTGAGTGGATTATTGAGTTTTTCCCAGGTTGAGCAACTCTGATGTTAGTAAACCCTACACTGGAAAGTCCATCTGCATAAACTAATCATGCAAACTACCAAGTTGCTATTGTGCAGCATTTCTCCTTTTATTTTGGCCATTGTTCTTTCCAGGAGAGGGCCTGCCCTCAAGGTATGTTTTGCCCGATAAGTAGTCCCAGTTTTTGAGGGTCTCTTCGGAGAACCCCCCCCCCACGCCAGCAGACCAGCACTCTGTTAGTTGAGTGACCCCCTCAGCCTCTTCTCTTTGCTGAGCTCCATTCTTCTCGCTGCTTCCCGGACTGAAGTCTTCAGGATAGGTGCAGTATCACCACCTTTACACCCTCGCCACTGAATCCCCTATCAATTTTCACCTCTTTCCTTTCTCAATAGGCCTTGTATGCATGATTGAGTAATTGTGTTGGTGCGTGAGAACACATTTATTAATGAGATCCAGTTATTGGTATATTTATCTGACTTTTTGCTTGGTTTGACCCCGTAAAAATTGGGTAAAAGATCCTCCTGGGTTACCCTGCCCCTTGTTTGGCTACAGCCAGTGCTCCGCTAATTTCTCCAATCTTTGCATTTTTGGAGCAAATCACGGTGTCCCCCAAGGGACCCCCAGAAGTCAGGGTAACACAAGGATTTAAAAAGCACTAACAGTTATAAACCATAGCTGACTATATTGCATTGGTCAACAAGACTTTTTTCTTTGAAAGTTGAGGACTTTAGTTCAAAGAAATGGTTTAAAACATTGACCTACCTCAAAATATATTTGTAACCTACCTCTAGATATATTTATGAGACTAGCTGTGGGTTTCATCAGCTTCAGTTCTTTCTTCCCAATCAGTTTGTATGTCTGAGATGTTAGACTGACAACCACCATGACAAAATCAGACTCCTGGAGCAAGTCTTCTATCTTAGGACAATAGCAGGCACCAACAAGTAGTTCTTCATCTTTTTTCCTGATAGAAATACAACAGTGGTGCCACATTCAATAGATCTTGGAACTATGCTGGAGACAGCCACACATTCCTTCTATAACTAAGTGGGGAACAGTAGCCTTCCAGATGATTTTGGATTGCAGTTCCCATAATTCTTCATCACCGGCTATGCTGCCTATGGCTAACAGCAAATGTAGACCCAAATAATTTAAAGGGCCAGTTAGCTACCCCTCTTCATAAAAGATAGTGTTATGTGTATGTTTCCTGCCGAAGCTCTAAGATCCTGAAACCTAGACACCAGAAATGTAGCAGGAACATTAAAGAAAGCCTAGCAAATACATCTCAGCATTATTATATGTTTAAAACACATACGTTTTAATCAATCTAAATGTGTCAGTACCTGCAATATCATCTTCATTTACCAGGTGACAAATGAGTTCACTAAAACAGATCCATAGTCTATTGTAGTGTTACTTAAATTATTTTATGTCAGAAATTGGCACTTTTTTCCTCCAATATGCCAGGGACCAGTACTATATTTGTACCCATTGGCTACAACCCTTTCTTCCCTTCCAGAGAACTCTCCAGAGACTGGCAGCTGATAGTTTATGAGAAGCACTGACTATGGTATCATTCAGTCAGTAGATAGCAGACTTCCCTAACTATGACATAGCAATTAGTCAAGATAATGATCCCTATTACAAAGATTCTACAAGAAGTAAACTGGAAGCCATTAGGAGCGAGAGCTAGAGGCAGAAAGTGGCCAAAGGCAGAAAGTAGCTCTGGAAGGGTAAAAAGAACTCCACCTTCTTGTATAGTCCAGCCTTACATTGTAGTTTTATCCAATCCTTACAACTGCCTCAAGATCAGCATCTTCCTCATGCAAAAAGTTAAGAAGTTTTAGTCAGATTATCTTCATTATCTTCAGATTATCTTTAGTCATTAGCTTCATTGTTCAAATAGTAGGACAGACAATGACTTTTTGTGAAAAGCTATTATTTTCAGTCTTTACAAATGATAATGAATATTTTAAAAAATAAAGAGCTTATAAATATGCTGTTGATAGCAGTGAGAGGAGAAATTACGTGTTGTTGGCACACTACAAAAGATTTATGTATGAACAAATGGTGATATAGAGTTTGGCATGTAGCTTTAATGGAAAAATTAACAGCCATTGCTAAATTAATAAGAGAAAACAGGATAGATGATACATTTTGGGATAGGTTGGTACCTATTCATTCAGTATGTAAATGCAAATACAGAAGAAACAGGACAAATTCCTTATTTTTGGCAAGATATCTTTTCAAATAAATGTACTTGCAATGAGAATGGAATCCAGAGAACAACTAAGATTTGAAAAAGAAAAGGATTGGTAAGCCATAATGACCTATACACTGGATATAGAAAGGTAACATCCCAGTATTTCAGTTGCTCTGTTGTTCTGCTGTTTTTTTCCTTGTCTAGTATCTTTTTGTATTATTGTAATCTATAGTTTATTGTTGTCCTTGTTTGTTGAATTAGTATAAAATTAAATAATTAAAAAGCAAACAAATACCAGCTTCTTTCATTTACTGCCATGCAAACAAACAGAAAGGAGAACCTCCAGGGATATGCCACAATGGTGGCAAAAGTGAACTATCCAAGATCAACAGTTTGGTGAAGAACACCAAACAAGAAGACAGGAACATGCTTACAGATTCCATAGTCCTTGACTTAATTTAGTCTGGACAGAGACAGTATGTCCAGTTTTGTCAGCTCCATAATATTACTTGAAGTCTTTTGTTTATCATCATGTAAACATTATTCCAAACATATATGAAGACACGTTTTTACCTTCTATTCCTGTTGTGATAAAGTATTTTCATCTCAAAAGCTTTGGCTCTTTGAGCAATTTTGTAGCCAATGTTGCCATTCCAATGATACCCAGAGTAGCCCCTGTGCAGAGTAGACATCATCTCCCAGCCAGTTATTAGAGAAGTACTTAGTATCAGGGGAAACAGCAATCTGACAACCTAAGCAATAAAGAAATAAGAAATTGGGAAAGGGATAGTTCACAAACAAAAATAGAACTCTGGAAAAACATCAGACCAGTTGTACTACACATTTTGGTAAAGACTATATACAGCTGTGACTTCAAACAGATCAGTGCAGAATTCTGGAGAACCATGGCTTACCATGAACAAGCTGCATGCTGGTGTATACAGTCCATTTAATCTCATTTAGTTGCTCCTGCCAGCAGAAGTAGTAAAACTACCCAGGAATCGAAAACTTTATACTGTTATACAAACTGAGACTCCCATCTTGTTGCAACTCTTCTACAATCCAGAATCACAAACCAAAGTTTGGCAGGTACAAGCAAGATAACACAGTCGGACTTCCGTTCTTGGTTAATTTAGCTGCTTCTGTTTGCAGGAGGAACCAGGTGGAAGCAAGTGGACTGTATGAACCACATTTTATTGCTTTCCTTTTTTCCCCCTCTCCCTCCTTCCTGTTGTTTCATGCCTTTTTAGGCTGTAACACAAGGGCAGAAATGGTCTTGTATTTATGTAAGCCATTTTTTCCTTGGAAAAGAAGGCTGTGCTTGCTTGGAAAAAAATAATAAACATATTATACTTTTCTCTAGATTTATTCCCCTTCTGTGACATAGATCTCTCTGCACAAACTGGAGAAACAATAAGATAATATACAAACGTATCATCATCTGTTTGATACAATTGAAATAACTGTCTTCCTCAACTAATCCTTCTTTCTTAACATTTTGAATTTGCCTTTCAACGTATCAGAGCTCACGCTTCATAAAATCTCAGTAAATGCCAGGAACATTCTGCAGTACACAAAATATTCTTGTAATATAGTAACTGAATTTTTTAAAAAATATATGACACAGCCTATACCTGAAGAAAAATGGAATACTATCACAGAAAGATCTATGGGGAAAAAATTATTAGCTAATTCTAGGACCTTCCATCTATCTGGGTCAACGAAAAGTATAGGTACAGGACTTAAGTCCTAAGAATTTACTACAGTGGGCTTTCTTCAGTTTAAAATATTATTCCAGAGCAGTTCTGATAACCAGAGGTGCTAGGGTCATGGTGAAGAACCCAATTGGTGATGTTCATTGCTCATGACCTCCAGAATAGCTTGTCAAAGTAGTGGGGTCAGATGGAGTCATGGGGAACATTAACCATGCCACTCTGATAACAGGGGACAGAGGAACGCAACCCTGATTGGAAGGCATATGATACACAATACACTTATGAGTGAAATCTCAGAAAGCAATAATCTGGAACTGACTTAAATGTAAGTGGCAGTATTGTATAGTAGCATGAGTCTTCTGCTTTGGTTGTATTCAACCCCCTACTGCTAGCAATAGGCAACATTAGGAGGCACAGTTTTCCATTTACTTCCAGAGCACAAAATGTTGTGAGTGGTTTCAGAAGACCCCTTTTCATCAAATATTGAGGCAAAATAGTTTATAGCTAGCGTTGAATAGTTTATAGCTAGTTAGCCTTTATTCTGCTTGTGATCTAGCCTCCCTTAGTATTAGATGAAAAAGTTTATTTTAAACCACTCTCATAGATTTTTCAGCAAGCATAAGAACATTACAGCATTATTGTATGAACATTTGCTTGCAGGTAAGTATTGCCCAGATCCCTTAAAAGTAAATTTAGGACTGTAGCACCACAGTGCAATGTCCACTCAAATGCTAACTCCACTCAGTTCATGGGGACAGTCCTAGGTGTGTGGATATAGAATTGTAGCCTTGAAATCACAGAAGAAACTGGAGAAAGTATACATTAATCTTTCTCTTAGAAATATTAGAAATGGAAGTATAACACACTGGATAGTAAACCTGTTGAGAAAAATGGGAAAAAAATGTACTCAGTAATTTCATGTTATATATATGTGTGTGTGTGTGTGTGTGTGTATGCATGCATGCATGCATGCATGCATAGTATGCATAAATTTAACTTAACTTCATTTATATGCAACACTAGACATTCTGTACCTACTGACAGTTGTCCAATTTGTGTAAACAGGGTCAGTATTTTTGCCTATATTAATATGAATTATTAGTATGAATGATCAGCATGAATGATTAAGTATCCTTGCCAATTTTTCTGACAAACTAATGGATGCCATGGTACTTAATAAATAATATTTTCTTGGTATTGGATATCAGTTCCTCTTGCATTTGGAATGTGACACTGATCAGAATGTTGGTTTGGAATTTAGATATCAGCAGAGGGAGAGAGATCTATTAATAACCAGTCTGGAAGACTGTGTGCAGGAAACACACTCTTACTTTAGGGAATTGGAAGCAGAGGTTATGCTGCCTGCTAGAAAAGCCATGTGTTTTCAGTATTAAAAAGACATCACAAATTCAAAGGGAAACCAACGCTGCAAACCTATGCAGATCTTATTTGGGAACTGCCCTGTTGGAACATGTTAGGATTTGCTTCCCATGACATTTACATGGATCAGACTTTAAACCAAGGGTGGAAATCCTGCAGCCCTCCAGATGTTCTTGAATTGCAACTGCCAGCATTCATCACCACTGGTTCTCCTGTGCAAACAGACAGCGTCTGGATGGCTGCATGATTTCTAGCCATGCTCTAAACCTCATAATGGATCATCGGGCCTTCTTTCCATTCAGAAAATTTACCGCTATTGTTTTGTGCTTTCAAGACATGTCCAAATTATGGTGAGCCTAAAGTGAACCTGTTACAGGATTTTCTTGGTGAGATTTGTTCGGAGAGGTGTTTGCCACTGCCTTCCTCTGAGGCTAAGAGAACATGACTTACTCAAGGCCACTCAGTGGGTATCCATGGACAAGTGGGGATTTGAATCCTGGTCTCCCAGTCTAACATTCAAACCACTATACCCTCCTGGCTGTCTTGTTCAGAAGGTAGGAAGTGTTTAACACTATATATTGACTTTTTTCTTGTATTGATAACTTTGGATTATCTAAACAGTTTTGAGATTGAAGTGATACAATGAAAGACTAACAAGTTTTATCTGACACTAATAAACAGAAGCCTACTTCCATTTTGAGATTATTGGCTAGTCTTGGATTTGACAAAGTAGCACAAATAGCACACGATGTTCAGCGTGCTGTAGTGGTCTGAACACTGAACTCCGACTCTGGAGACCAGGGTTTGAATCCCCGCTCAGCCATGGAAACCCACTGGGTGACCTTGAGCAAGTCAAGGTCTCTCAGCCTCAAAGGAAGGCAAAGGCAAACCCTTTTGAATACATATTGCCAAGAAAAGCCCGTGATACGTTCACCTTAGGATTGCCATAAGTCAGAAATGATAAAACAATCACTTCTTGATACAGGACTGTTATGGAATGTTTAAATAAGAAATAGGGAAGGAGATAGGCCCAACACACCACTGGCCAGATGATGTTGCAGTCTAGGTTTGGTATATGACGTGGAAAAGGAACAAAGGGAAGAGATTACATTTTTTGAGTGAGACACAACAGAGAGCTGAGCTGCTGCACTTATTGTGAAGCCACTTCTGTCTAGAGGGCACATGCAGGCCAGTGCCCTTGAATAGTTCTTGAAATGCTCAAGATGTACTTCCACCTATTTGATATTCAACTATCAAAATGTCAGTGAGCTTCCAGGCACTTCCTTCCAAAGGAAACTGAACCTGGGTAAAGCCTAGCACCCCAGAGCATTCCAGCCCTCAAAACCATGGGTCAAGTGCAAGAATATGAAGAAACATAGATCTTATTTCAAACATTACCTTCAGCTAGTCTTCTAGCAATTGTTAGCAGAAGGGCCATGCCAGCATCTGCAGTGCTGCTGCACACAGCATGGGGAGTAGTGGCCATTCTCACTCCATATCCAGAGATCAGTTTCAAATCCAAGTGATCGATACCTTTTCCTGAATTTGCAATCCCTTTCAGATTAGGCAAGTTCTCCAAAAGTTCTTTGTCAATGACTGGTTTATGCCACCACACATAAATAGCTTTGACCTTGGCACTGAAACATTCTTTGCTCTCAAAGAATTCCTTCATGGTGACAAGGTGAAAATGCTTCTTCAGAAATGGCAAGTGTGCTTCTAAGACACCGACTACACCACCTACTTCATTTACCAATAACACAGGCAGTTCTGGGCCTTCCATGATCTGCAAAAGAATAAAAGACAGCTAGTTTTCCAGAAAATATTAAAAAGCATTAGAATAGTCTGTTGTTGCTTCATTATGACCAGCCAAACCACACCCCCTCAGAACAAATCTACAATGCTGTAATTAGTATAGCATAAAGACATAAAGCAGATAGTTTTTTCCTGACAATCAAAGAAACTCATTTACTATCATTCCTGTCAATTTCCTGTAAAGTTACTATTTCTGTGGGAAAATTTTTTGAAAATTAACGTACACTGATCAACTGAACAAGCTCTGTTGATGAAAGGAGTCCCTCAGAATAACATGTAATGCTTAATGTTGAACTTTGAACAGTGGGATTAATCAAGTTACTTTTTAAGCGTTTTCATTTGCCAAGAAAAGGCATAATGCAGCATGTAAAGTCTCTTAGATAATCAGATTACTATTTGAAAATGTACCATTCATTCATTCATCTCTTCGCTTGATGCGAGAAGCTTGAAAACACATTTAGCCACTCTTTTGCATACAAGAAGCCAAGATGCTGACCCAGAAAACTAAAAATGCAAAAGAAGGCATGGTAGCTGCTGCTTCCCTGGAGGAGAGTCTTCTACCTCAGGGAGGTAGCATCATCAGAAGATAGCACCAAACATCTGTTAACTGTGGGGTTCCTCATCCATCTGAAATTTTCTTCTGATTGGGGATATGAGAACATTTAAACTTTAAGAAATGATTTTGTTGCTGTCGTTGTTGTTGTCATCGTGTGCCTTCAAAGTCATTTCCTACTTATGGTGACCCTAAGGCAAACTTATGATGTTTTTTTTTTCTTGAGAAGATTTGTGTTTGCCTTTGCCTTCCTCTGAGGCTGAGAGAATGTGACTTACTCAAGGTCACTCAGTAGGTTTCAATGGCTGAACAGAGATGCAAACCCTGGTCTCCAGAGTCATTGCCCAATGCTCAAACCACTACACTATGTTGGCTGTCAGAATGTGGGTACCTGAGCTTAAAATATTCTGCATAGGACTGAATTATTGCTTTGTACGCGAGAAATCTGTTCCATAAAACTGATGAGTGGATTTTGAAACTTTATGAAAAGGCAGAACTTGATAAGCTAACGACGTCATTAAATGATAAGCCAGTACAATAAATAGATGAGAATGAAAAGTTTAAACCCCTCTCAAGAAAATTAGATGGGGGAATTTATCTATAGCAAGTTTTGAGGATTAAGTCCAGATACTTATTTGATCCTTATATCTATTTAGTGATTAAAGTAACTTTTGCTGTAGCGACCTTGATAAACTTACATGGATTATTTCATGTGAAGATGCTTATAATGGGGCATTTATTACTGTTTGAGAAGAGAGTCACTAACTATTTATTTATTTGTTAGTGTTCCCAGCTAATCACTTTTTTGATTGATCAACTTTTTTATACTTTCTGCATTAATAATTTTGATATAGATGTGTATTTTCTTTTTCTTTCATATCTTTCTCTTTTGTATTTATAGATGTTGTATGTTGATACTCTGATGTGGAGGTAATAGTATTCTACTATGCAACATATTTCTTTCATAAAAATAAAGAAAAAAAATCAGTTCCATGAAACTGAGTGGTGCTTTGCATGCAAGAAAGCTGCATCAGGCCTCACCGCTGAATAGACATACGGAAGAGTAGGCTGTGCTTCATAAGGTTCCTAGGAAAATGTCAAAATGACTAAGAATTGCATTTAATTCAGCCTACTTGGCTTTGGCTCTTCCCACTCTATCCTTCACATTGCCATTTCCCACTGAAATATGGGTCCCTGTAATTTTACCAAATCTGTTTTGTTTCCCAGCCAAAAAAGATCTGCTACACCTGTGTTAGTAGAATAACAAACATTGCCAGAAGGATATTGATTTAAAACAATTACCCCTTTTGGATGGCTTACATTTTTAAAAGGAGGGAGGCTAAACCTGTATGTCAGATACCCAGAGTTTAGAAGAGTTAATATTTTGGACAGCAGCTCCCAGAATCCTTGAACAATCATGGGATTGTTGGAGTTGGGTTTAAAATAAGTAAATTTTCCAGGTTCTAGAAGCATCCAGTAGAATCTCAAGTAGTGTTCAATCACAGCCTCATGTTCATTTGTGGCATTATTTGAAGATGAATATCATGAAAGTAAAATTGAAACAATGTATGCCTGTTCTCTTGAGAATTACCGAGAGCAATTCCATTTTCAGTCTATTTTTCATTCTACAAACAGCATGTGCACATATCTGTTTGTAGAGAGGAAGAACCGACAGAATCAGAAAGCTAACCATCACACTCAGAAGTCTTGAAACAAACTTTATTAGCACTTTTTCAGTAAGAATCTAATTACAAAAAAGTTAATCACAATATGGGAGCACACACATGAAAACCATGATAGGAACAGGTTGTTTTTGTTATATTGCACTGGTACTTAGAGGTTAACATCCTTTTACTGATCAGCCACTGACTATTCATATTCTTGTGAAAATCATTTATGGATCACTTCACTGGGAACGGGGAGGTCATTGAGAACAGCCAGTATATTTTCTACTGCTTCTTCTGTCATCATGCGCAGGGCTTGCACAGTAGCAGTGCCAATGTGAGGAGTTATAATAACATTCTTCAGTTTCAACAGCAAGTGGTCTCTGTGGGAGAGACAGGGCAGAATAATTAGTAGTCTTGTGTCACAGGCAGATTAACTGGAATTGCTTTCTGTGAGAAAGTGGTTGCAAAAGCAGAAGTGTAAGAGGAAGTAAAGAGAGGAAGATCTATGCTGTTAATGAGATACTTCGACCCATGCCATTAAAGAGGTTGTACAGCTGTAATTATTGTTGTGTGCCTTCCAGTCATTCCTGACTTATGGCAACCCTAAGGCGAATCTGTGAGACCCAGTGTTTTGTAGTGGTTTGAGCACTGGACTATGACCCTGGAGACCAGGATTTGATTCCCTGCTGGGGGACCTTGGGCATGTCACACACCCTAAGCCTCAGAAAACTCCCATGATAGGTTCACCTTAGGGTCTCCATAAGTCAGAAATGACTTGAAGGCACACAACAACAATGGCAAATCTGTCATGGGGTTTTCTTGGCAAGATTTGTTCAGAGGGTGGATGCCACTGCCTTCTCTTGGGGATGAGAGAGTATGCCTTGCCTAAGTCACCCAGTGGTCTCCAGAGTTGTAGGCCAATGCTCAAAGCACTACACAACACATACCTATTGTGCTGTAGTGGTTTGGGTGTTGGACCATGACTCTGGAGACCAGAGTTCAAATCCCCGCTCAGCCACAGAAACCTGCTGGGTGACCCCGGGCAAGTCATACTCTCTCAGCATCAGAGAAGGCAATGGTAACTCCCTCTGAACAAATCTTGCCAAGGAAATGCACTGATAGGCTCACTTTAGGGCCACCACATGTCAGAAATGACTTGAAGGCACATAACAAAAACAGCTATAATGCTTTGGATCTGACATCTCAGTAGCTCTAATTTTTGTGCCAATGTTACTACCAATCAAAATGGGAATTAGCCTTATGAATATTTGCTTCTGGGTGCTCTTAGAATGCTTGGAATGATGTCTGATTTCTGAACACCCCCATCAACCTCAAAATTCTTCTCCAATTCTGTATGTAAAACGTACTTCTTGAGAATGAGCAGTGGATTGGTAAACACTGCCTAGTCATATTCTTAAGCATACTTACTGTTATGATGTCTGAACCCATTAATAGCTGGCATGCTGGTTTGATTTCCCACCACAAAAGCCAGGAAAAGAATCCACAGGCTTTTTCTGATGATTTCTTTCTCTGGCACATTATGGAGAAACAAACCGGAGTCACGTATTGCTGGATTTAGATATCAGAATCAACAACCCACAGAGCAAAGCTTTGTGATTTGTTAAGCTACTCACACACAAGCAAGAGAAATTTGGGAGCATGGACCAACACACCATTCATTTGTGAGTCAGCTTCCTAGCTTACTGCGGATTCTCAACACAGCCAAGATATGTACCCTATATAAGATATTATGCCTATTGGGATTACAGCTGCTCGTACTAACTGAAGAAGAAAGAAGACCAGAAACGGTAACATTCATGCCTGATGTTGCTGACTTTTCACAATCATGACTGGACCAAGAAAGATATATTACCTCTGTTTATTCCATATTATTTTACCTTGGCAGTGGTTCAGGGTATGTCACATCCAAAGCTGCAGCCCTAATAACTCCATTTTGGAGTGCTTCTGCCAAAGCATCTTGATCAACTACTGCACCTATGGGAGAGGATATCTTGAAAGCAAGAATAATTTTTTAAAAAGCCACAAAGATGCTAGATATTTACTGCAAGATTTTCAGCCCAGTTCTACACATGTTCACTTGAAAGTATGGAGTACTCTGTGCACTAAAGTGCACTCCCAAAGCACTTAGGGCAGTAGCCATAGAACACTCTTAGTAACTAAATACTTTCCCATATGAACTCTCCAAACAGATGCCTTTATTGTTCAAAAGACTGACCATACAGAAAGGTTAAGAACCATATTCATAACCGTATTTGTTTTGTGGTAGTTACAGTTGACAAAATTGTTGTTTCAGAATAAGTGGATTGTAGGCTTTGGCCACTTCACTAATTAAGCTAATTAATTCACCAGTACTACTTCACTAGTAGCTAATTAAGCACTACACGCGAAGTTGCTTTTCCATTGTTCCTCCGCCTCATGAACTGAGGCCAGCTGCATCTTCGTCATCTCATCGGCCTCCCTCTTTTTTCCCCTTAGAGAGTTTTAAAACCCACAGTTGTGCCAACTGCCATGTGACCAGCAGTGTGCCTCTGTACTACTGTTTTTCCCCTTTTTTAGTTATTGTATACACCTGGACAAACATACATTGGCTAAGATCCTACATTGAACGGGCAGAGTTTAATACATGACTATCACCTGCATGCTTCCACATCCCTCTTTGCCAATTGTCAAACACCAGGAGAAGCCCTGCTACTGCTGATGCTTACAGGTGAGGTGGGGAAGAAAGAGGGAGGATATTCAGTTGATGAAGAAGCAGCTGGCCTCAATTCATAGGTGGGGGGGGCGGGGAAGCAAGAGTACATTCAAAGATGGAGTACACATTCCTTTCCCTTGGAGCCCAGAACAGCTGCATGTTCACTGTCTGAATTGTCTCTCCTTTTCCCACTGATAACTTGAAGCAGTAGTACCTGCGGTCCTTCCCAGGGCTTGATAGCTGCTAGGAGGGGAGATTTTAGACAGGGTAAACCCCATCCAAAAAGAAACATACAGTAAGTTTTGCTATAACCATGTTTTTAAAATGTGAATTGACAATAACAAGATTAGTTAATATAGGAATACTATTTGCAGAGCATAAACTCTTAACTGGCTATAGCGTGATTCCATCTTGAGCATTCAAAATCAACACCTTTCTGCATTTCAGCTGTTAAGCAGCAACCCCACCTCCCATCACCTTAGTCAATCAATGCATCAGTCATGTGGGTTTGAGAAGTGAGAGACTGAAATGAGGTGGATGAAAAGATGAGTCAGAAGTATTTGCAAACCAGGGATGAGATTTTAAGCTGGGACAGGAGTGAGTAGATGGAAAGAGGGGCTGGGAATCTTTGAAAGGATAAGATTTTAAGCTGGGATAGGAGTAAGTAAGAGTGTTTGTGAGGGATGGAATTTAAGCTGGAATAGGAGTGAGCGAGGTGGATGAAAGGAGAAGTGGGAACTTTTGTAAGGGATGACATTTTAAGTTGAGAGTGAAGTGGCATGGATTGAAGGAGCAGAGGGCATTTGTAAGCCAGGTATGAGATTTTAAACTGGAATAGGAGTGAGTGAAGTGGGTGGAAGAAGCGGATGGGGCATTTGCAAGGGATGAGATTTTAAGCCAAGCAGGAGTAAATGAAGGTGGGCGCAAGGAGAAGGAGGTATTTCTAAGCAATGAGATTTTAAGCTGAGACTGGAGTGAGTGAGGGGGAGGGAAGGAAGGCAAGGGAGCATTTACAGCGGAAAGCCAAGGCTTGTTCCAAGGTGCAGCAAGTGTTATTAGCTGTTTAAAGTACTGGAAGTCTCTCCACTTTCCAGTGAGGGGCACTCCAGAGGCTTTGGGAACATATTTTGCCCACCCCTGCCATAAATACTTATCCTAATGTTTTTCAGTGGTGACATTTGTATACCATTGAAACCATTTATGCTTATAATTAAAAATGTATTCACTAACACTTGTGACAAATTAAATATCTTAGCTACCAGTAATATTTCTTGAGATTTGCATCTAACCTCATTTTCCCCATAAGTCCTATTATTTGTAGAGTGCAGTTTTCTTTAACGCTGACTTTTTAAGAAACATGACAGACACATTATAGCAGAACTCACTGTACATGTATATAAGTTATTCTTAAAGACGGGAAAAAACAGTTAATGTTTACCTGACAAAAGCAGTTATTAAAATGCACAGATATCATTCATAAGAGACACTATTTGGGAAAATGACTCCAGCTCAAGTAATACACTAAATTCCATAATTATAGCCAAAGAGATTAAAACAAAAGGAACCTTACACCATGATTCTATACATATTTACTCAGGTGTAATTGGAACTTTACACAGAGGCAATTTCAAGTAAGTGTATCAGATTTAAGGTTCTAAGTATTGTGTCTAATTATATGTTACAGGCATTTGACACATATAAAATAAAGAAAAAGGGTAGAAAACATGCAAAAGGAGGTATGCGAAAACTATCTTTTGTAAAAATGTTTGACAGTACCAGTGGTCAAAAGAACAAAAGTTTACATTTAAGCAATTTCATGCCCTACCTCTGCAGATGTTGATAAGAGTAGCAGTGGGTTTCATCAGCTCAAGCTCCCTTTTCCCAATGAGCTTGTGGGTATTAGCTGTCAAATTCACAACCAGCATCACAAAGTCAGATTGCTGGAGCAAATCTTCCATATTTTTACAGTAAGTTGCACCAACTTCCTGTTCTTCATCTTCTTTTCTGGAAGGTATACATGTAGGAATAACAACTTATACCAGTGTTACTCAATGCTGGACTTACTTCAGGGTGGGGATGTGAGTTCTTTGGAGATTCTTTCCTGTGGGTATCAAAGTGTCAGACCAGAAAGTCTATTCCAGTCCACTTCCTGTTCAATGCAGCACACAAGACATCTGTGTTGCTCCTGAATTCCACAAATTTTCCACTTTTCAAAAATGTCAGCCAAAGTGCTTTGTTAAAAGATGCTTACAGAAGGAAATAATTTATAAGCTTTAATACAAGAGTGGGAGTTATGTAGCTCATGAGCCATATATGCAAAAGCCTTTTGCACATCCTTGCCTTCCCCACGCTGCATGTTTTTAGCCCCAAAATGACAGTGGGACCCCTCAGAAGCTTTCAGTGGACATAGTTTTCCTATTTAATGCTTCTTCCTCACTTTGTAGATTTTGAATAATAGGAGACAGAGAGTTCCTGACTAGTAGTTAGTTTTCCAAAAGCAAAGGCTTTGAGGAACAAAGCCTACTCTAGCATAATGCATTTGTTTATGTATCCCACCATTTGTGTGTTGTTCACTAGTCCTGAAGATAAAGGGAATCACCCTTGGATATTTTTTGCTCATTTAGAGCACCTTCTCTACAAACAGCTGAAAAACTGGAATAGATCACTGCAATAAGCATATAGGTCTGCCACTCATCTTTTTTTTGGTGTGTGTTACAACTGGGTTTATGTGTCTCAAGCAGTAGTTACTACAGAGAGGATCATGACTAAGTTCCAAAAGCCCTTATTTCTATTTTAATTCTCAAGAGTGGTTTTGTTTGTGAGTGGTGAGAGCTTACTGGAAATTACCATGCCCTTAAAATATTAATATTTTTCTGTTTAAATTTACAAATACTAGCAGGAAGATTTTACCTTACCATGACTTCTCTACCTTCAGCGTGGACATGAAAATAGGCCAAGTTTTCAAGGAAGAGTATTTGATATTTTATCTTGTTCCTGTCTCTTACTACCAGTGAGCTTCCATGATCACATGCAGATCGACATATTCTAAGATGGGATACAGATCTGTAGTTTCAAGAAGCTGCTTCTGACAAAGTTAGAAATATAAATCCCAGTACATGATATATCAAAGGACATAAACAATTACACAACTGGAATACCCATAGGGCATATTTACCTACGGTTCCTGTTGTGATAGAGAATATTCATATCAAAAGCTTTTGCCCTCTTTGCCACTTTATATCCAATATTTCCCATCCCAATGATGCCAAGGGTAGCCCGCGTGACTTCTACTCCTAGCCAGTCAACAGCAAAATGTGTGGTATCTGGAGATGTTGCAATGGAACAACCTATCAAGCAAAAAAGAAAAAAAAGCAATTCATACAGTGAGCACACAGGAATATAGACCTATAGTCTAATGAACATGTGTATGTGTGTGTATCTGGTTAAGACAGCTATTCCCAAACTTAGTTCTCCAGATGTTCTTGGACTTCAGCTCACAGAATACTTAGCTAGCACGGTCAATGATCAGGGATTCTGGGCATTTTAGAACAAAATGTGGAGACCTATGTTCAGGAACTACTGGGTTAAAGAATCTCAAATGGAAGGCTTGAAAGCTATTGGTCAAAGACTTGGAAGAGCTGGAACTATAGTAACTACAGTTCAAAACTAGATGGATATTTGGTTTGACTCAGTTTAACTTCACACTCAGTGTAAATGATCGATCTGAAACATTTGGACTACTTCATGATTGTCAGTCACCTTATTCTGACTAAAGATGTCCTACCATCTTTATATGAACAGTATAAGGCCATACTGTAGAGCAGAGCTTTCCAAAGAGTGTGTCGTGACACATTAGTGTGTCAGCTGAAGTGGGTAAGTGTGTCACCTACAATCTTGGAAATGTATGTTATTATTTATAAATCATATATTTTTAAAAATATATGAAAGGTTTTCATGAAATATGTTGTGTGCCCCATTCATTTTGTTATTACAATTTATGTATGTGTCTGTATCTCTTATAAGGGAGATACCTCCAGTTTGCTAGTAAAACTGAATTACTGTGTCGTGAAATGATGCATGTCTAAAAAGTGTGTCACCAACATGAAAAGTTTAGAAAGCTCTGCACTAGAGAATAAGGGATACTCTTTGGCACTGCAACTGAAATCAATCTTTTTCTCAGCCTCAGTATCACACCTATAACATTGAGTTAAAAGTCATAAAACTTTAAGGGCTCACAGAATCAAAAAGATAGCAGAAGTCACTTAATCCAGTTCCCTGCTGTGAAGATGGAGCATCTCTCAATTCCTTAAAAACAACTCACACTATCCAGACCTTAGTGCAAGGGTGGGCAACTGCAGGAGGTCTGGGGGTTTATTTTCTGCCCTTGCAATCTTCTGTGGGGTCACACAGACTGCCACCCGGCCCCAAAAAGGAGGATGTGGCTGAAAGTTCACTTTTGGAAAACAGAATTTTTGTGGTAAACAGTAAGGGCAGGGCAGTTTCTGCAAATTATTTCAAAGGTGAGTTGCTGCTTTTAGGAGACTTCCAGGAAAGGCACCTCACCTGGAGGTGGAACAGATAAAGGGATCAAGGGCCAGAAAAACAGCCTACAGGGGCTGCATGTAGCCTCAGGGCAGCATTTTGCCCACCTCTGCCTTGTTGTGTGTCTTCAAGTCATTTCTGACTTATGGTGGCACTAAAGTGAACCTAGCACACAGTTTTCTGGGGCTGAGAGTGTGTGATGTCCCCATGGTCATCCAGTGGACTTCCATGGCCAAGTGGGGAATCAAACCTTGGTCTCCAGGATCATAGTCGAATGCTCAAATCACTACACTAAGCCTGTGTCAGATCATAAACAGATGTTGTGAAGGAAGAGCTGGGCAAACTTCATTGGTGCTAGCCAATCACAGCTCAGAAACTGCAAAAGGAAGTCATTTTACCTTCTACTAGTCTTCTGGCAGATGCCAACATTAAAGCCATACCAATGTCTGCCGTTGAGTCAGAAACAGCATGTGGGGTATTGGTTACTTTTACTCCAAAGCTAGAAATCAGTTTTAAATCCAAATGATTCACTCCTACTCCCGAGTTTCCAACCACCTTTAGGTTGGGCAGACTTTCAAGAAGCTCCTGGTCAATGATGGGCCTGCACTCAAATACGAAAATTGACTTAATCTTTTCACATAGTTCTTTCTTGTTTTTATGAAACTCCTTCATAGTGATGAGACTGAAGTGTTTCTTTAGGAACACCACATGGCTTTCCGGTACACCAAATGCTCCTCCTATATCCAAGACCAAGACACCGGGAAGGTCTTTTTCTCCCATGATCTGAAAGAGATAATGATGAGAAATATCCAATTAAAACAACAAATCAATGTTAAGGGATGCTTCTAAGATCCTTGACTGTAAACATGTAGTTATGTCAAGCTTGGTGTCAGCCTACATATACAAAACTGGGAGTAGGTATCACTGAACTCAATGGTCTTACATCTTAGTAGAAATGGAAACAGAACTACACTGTTACTCTGCTTACTTTTTCTGTACTTGTAATGAAAAAAGAGCTAGCACGGTGTGGTTGTAGCTGTTTGAGCACTGGACCATGACTCTGGAGACTAGGGTTCAAATTCCTGCTCAACCATGGAAACCCACTGGATGACCTTGGGCAAGTCACACTTTCTCAGCCTCAGAGGAAAGCAAAGGAAAAACCCCCACTGAAGGCTGAATTTTATTACCTCATCTGTTTTATATGCAGAACATTTCCTATAGAAAATTCAGTTAGACTCAGAGGAAGCAGTGAAAACTGGAGGAAGAAACTTCGATAATTTAAGATATGCTGATGATCAAATATCAATACAAGAAAGCAGCAAAGACTTGGAATGACTATTGATAAAAGTCAGGGAAGAAAGTGCAAAAGAAAGGTAATAGCTGAAAATTAAAAAACCAAAAGTAATGACCACAGGTGATTCAAACAACTTTAAAGGGGTGACAAAGACATCAAAAAAGTCAAAGACTTTTTATATTCTGCCTCAGTCCTTAATCAAAATGAAGACTGCAGACAAGAAATCAAAAGACTGCGATTTGGACGAGTCCAAAGATATATAATTGAATAATAAAGTAAGGATCACCCATGTCATCTTATTTCTGATTTCTAGGTATGCTTGTGAAAGCTGGATAGTGAAGAAAGCCTACAGAAAGAGAATCAACTCATTTGAAATACAGTGCTGGATGAGAGTACTATGGATACCACAGACTGACAAAGAGACAAATAAGTGGGTCCTAGAAGCCAAAATGACCCGAACTGAGGCAATCATACTTTGGCCACATGAGATGACATGGCTCACTGGGAAAAAAATGACAATGCTTGATACAGTGAGGGGCAGTAGGAAAAGAGCAAGAGTGGACTAATAGTGGATAGACACAGCCCTGTGTCTGCAGAACCTGATGACAGCATATTTTGGAGATCTCTGATTCCCAGGGTCACCATATGTTAAAGCTTGATGGCAATTACCATCAAAAGAGCACAGTCAAGGATTTAGTTGACCTGAGAAAACACTTTCTTGCAAAAGAATATGACCGCCCTTGGTTTTCATGTACTTGTTGTTGTACAGTGATTGCAACCACTCACTATTATAATGGGATGTTGTATCCATCAAGTATTCATGTTCTTGCTCGAGAAGAATCCTCTTAGACATGTAGTATGCTGATTTGATTAGTCCTTCATTACCAGGATTTGAATTCTTGTCAGTAAAAGAAATCCACTAGGTGACCTTGGGCAAGTCACATCCTCTCAGCCTCAGAAGAAGGCAAAGGCAAACCTCCTCTGAACAAAACTGCCAAGAAAGCCCTGTGATAGGTGTGCCTTGGAGTTGTCATAAATCAGAAATAACTTGTAGGCACATAACAACAACAATTTTGCATCTGTCCCCATATTATGTGACGTAGTCTAGTAATGCAGCAGCCAGTTCTGTCAGAAGGCTACGCTGATTAATAGACAGCCCTAGCTTGTCCCTTAGAGTTGTTTAGTAGCCAGCACTGTTGATGATACTTTTCTTTCTCTCTTAGATTGATTGCTGCAGATATAGGAAAGCAGCACCCCTTAAATAGTTGGCCCTCAACATTCACTATGGTTAGGGGCACAGGACCCCCACAAAAGTGGAAAAACTGCAAATACCAAAGTGTGTGTGTGTGTGGGAAGGGGGCTGAAGCATGGTGGAGAGAACAGGCATCCAGTGTCTAAACCAGATAGGGAAAGGCAGAGGCATATCTAGGGTGGGGCAACTAGGGCACGTGCCCAAGACGCCAATGGCAGGGAGTGCAAAAAAGCCATGCATGTAGGGGTAAGAAGGTAGGGATGCAAATTCCATGCTTGCCCTAGGCATTGTTTATGGAGAGGGAGAGGGAAGGGGATGGGTCAGCGTGGTGGCCTTATACTTCCTCTCTCTTGCCCATCTCTTTCCTTAGTCTGTGTAGGGCATTGGGAGAGGGTTTCTGGTGCTGAAAAATCAGGCTGTGAGCCATCCTTAGCTAGTCAGACAGTGGCTGGTGGAGGTGGAAGAGGATCAGAAGCGTGTTTTTAAAGGGCTGCATGACCTGATCAGAGTCGCCAAGACAGAAGTTTCCCCCAGAAAACAAGTTTTTGAGGTAGGATGGGGAAGGCCTTGGAGAAATTCACAAATAATTAAATTGTGAAAATGAAACCCACAAATGTGGAAGGCCGACTGTATTTGGCCTAGAGGCTACCAGTGTCTACTGAGCTACAGGGTGAAATTGCCACAATGATTTCTGCTTACCAAGTGAGTAACTGTTCACTACAGATGTCAGCAATTTAGAGGCAGACTTTAAAAAACTTCTCTTTTTGAATTCTGGCACTCACTGGCCATGCTGGCTGCGTGATTCTGTGAGCAGGAGTCAAGAAAAAGAGAAAGAAAAATTTCCCACTGCCTCAGGGTAAGTTTAATAGCTTCCTCTAAAAACCTATCAACATGGAATAGGGGCACAAGGTACATCAGCATGAACTTCATTCAACATTAAACAAAGCAGATTTTTGCAAGACAATTGATTTCATTTTAGTACTAACCTTAGCCTTATAAGAGCTTGGTGCTCTTCCCCAAGTGTTCTTTGGGCCATTTCTGTAGCTCTGCATGCAAACAGTACTTTTCTTTGCCCACTTAGAGCAATGTCTGTCTGCCAGATTCAACCAGGCAGCAGCCATCCGAAAAGACTGTGCTGGGAAGAAGGTTTTAATTCCAAACATAATCTCAAGAATTTTAGATGCCAGAACACTCTACGTTGGCCATACCTGTCCAAGAAATAATTTCAGTTTGAGCTGGTGTGGTGAAAACTTAGGCGACAATTAATCATCAGTCTCTGAACAGAGAGGCTGTAAATACAATGTATCTGTAATCACTTTGCTGCATTTATTGTACTGTACTCAGTTGGTTCGCCTTAGAGTTGCCCTAAGTCTAAAACAATTTGAAGTTATGCAACAGCATACTTATAACACAGATCATAAAACCTGCACTTTTTCTAAAAGCTCTTCTCTATGAAGAAGCCACAAAATAAATACTCAGCTATTTTTCTTTAATGTAAGAAATTAATTATGATAAATAACAAGTTCTTTCATAGCTAGCTTACCAGTTCTAGCAAGGCAGAGGATTTAACTTCTAATATTTTCTGATCTCTGCAATCACCACACTGTGTATGCCCAGGCAGGTTCTGCCCCCTTTTTACCTAATGCTTCAAAGGTCCCTTAGTTGGCTTGATTCTGCCTGAGTGTAAATTAACAACACACACAACACATCTGCTGCTTGCGTAGTATCAACTCACACAGTAGCTGAATACATTCATAACAGCAAGGTCTTCCAGTCTTATCCTCACTCTGAAAGTAAATACTAATAAATACCCACATAAATAAGTTTACCCACATACGTATTACAGATAGCAAGCCAGTATCTCACTGTACGGAAAATTTCCTTACATTATTCTTCCTTCTCTGAACTGAGAAGTGTTATATATGGCCTCAGGAGAGATATATGCAGAATTTCACATGGCCCTGACTAAGACATACATAGTACAGCTATGTTTTTGTTGTTTGTACAAAAATATTATGGGGAGAGCAATTATCAGCCCCAGCACAGAATATTTTTATGAAGGGCAGCAATGGGTCAATAAATGCATACAGCTGGCCCACTTAATAGGCAAACATTAATATACACTAAAGCTTCAACCTTACATAGATGCACTTAGAATGTGTACTTAAAGAAGATGCACTTAAACACAGCAGAACGGTGGAACTTATTATGAATAAACAACACACTTATGTCTGCATTGCCAGCCTCTGCTGGTCAACTGGTCAATGTGATGGAGGTCATAAAACATAAACCAGGGACGAGAAGCTGCTCACAGGCATGATTACTCCTCAGAAAGAGATCTTTGGGATCTACTAGTCAAAAAGGAGTACGGGAGAGAGATGTGCAAATAGTGGACAAGGCATCCAGGTCCTCTATTACTGTATCCTTTTCTTACTGTCAACCCACTGGACTGAAAAAGTAATCTGTGCAAAAGTTTCTTGCTCCTTTATTCTGGAATACATCATTGTATAAAAAAGCCAGATACCAGTAGATTTACCTTAGGTGAGGATATTTTTCAGTCATTACAGATTGTATTAGATCTAGCAACATGGTATGGGGGTGAGATAAAAAATAAGTGAAAGTAAAAAATCCCTTGGTTTTATCTGATATAGGAATATAAAAATTTGGATTCTTAAGCATATAAGATATCACTTTCTTTGAAAATGGTAGTGTCCTCCATTATCCCCATATAGGTAAGAGCCCTGCAGTGTAGTCCACTATTAATTTTTCAGGTTAAAAGGGTACAAAAATCCCTGATAGTTTACATGCAGGGCAGTAAGCCACTCCAGGCTTTAGACTGAACTTTAAAGGATCGATCCAGGGTGCTGAAATGTATCCCCAAAACAAAACCAGTCATTTCAATAGCTTTCCTAAAGTCACACTAAAATCTGGAGCAGTGGGTGTCAGCCTTTCAGCTCCTCTTCTCGAACTCCAGCACAGGATATTCTAAAATCCATCCCACGGTTGTATGCCTCAGCTTTGTGCTCCACAGGCCGGGCAGGCAAACAAGTTGCACTTTCGACGTTTGAAAAACCTAACGTGACTCTAAGGAAAATGATAAAAATCCGAGTCAGAAGGTATTATCAAGTCTAGGCTCGCTTCGCCGGTGGTAGTCCGTGCAGCGTTGGAAGAGGGGGGGAAAAGGGGTTTTACATTAAAGTCTTCAATTTCTCCAAGTGCACATTTCAGTTTCAACGCAAAGAGGAAGCAGGAATTCTTTTAAGTATTTTGATTATAATTTTATGCATGGGGGGTTAATTGCAAACGTTGCAGCCGGACCTGTGCAAGCAACAGTGGCTCCTCAAATGCTCTTTACCTACAGTAGAAACTCCCATAAAACCCTGAGACCACGAAATCTGCTTAACAGGCCTTCTGCGGGTACCCCCCCCCCGCATCTGACTTGACACACACCTCCCCCGTTCCTCTGCACACTACAGACCTTGGAGTCTTGGTTTAGAGCGCTCCTTTTCTTTGCCCCGCCCACCTCGCTCGCTGTCAAGACCTGAACTTCCCGGAAATGACCGAACGGAGACGGGCAAAACGGCCTCACTTCCTCTTGTGACGCCGCCCTTACGACGCCCGCCGAGCGGGGTTGACGCGCGCGCGCGCACACGTGCGTGGCGGCCGGTTGAAACCTTCGCTGGCTTTGGTGAGTAAAGGGGGGGGGGGGGTTCTTGAACGGCCGAGATGAGAGACTGTCCTCTCCCCTTGGTTTGTTCGCTTGGGGTTTTTTTGGACTGTCACTTAGGCCGTTTCCGCACAGTCTAGTTGTAGCGCTATTATTCCACGTTCAACATCCTATGGAATCCTGAGGTTTGAGGCCCCTCCCTAAACTGCAAACCCCAGGATTCCATAGGATGTTGAAAGTGAAATAATAGCGCTATAGCAATCTAGTGTCGAAATGACCTCAGTTTGTAAGCCTGAGGGCAAGAAATGGTCCAATTAACGATTTGTAACCCCCTCTTGGAGCCTTTTTTGTCTGAAGGATAGGATACTAATACTTAACGCCCTCAGTCTCTCCCAGTTGACTGTTACGGGTGGGGATGACGGGAGCTGTAGGCCCAAACAGCCACACAGACTCTGGAGAGCATCGGGCGCCCATCCGTAGGCGGAGCAAAGGAGAATCAAAGAAGGGGATGTGGAGGAAAACAGGCGGTGGATGATTGAAATGGGATATTCGGGACCTGATTCCACTCAGGACTTAGCTCTGGTGGTTAGTTTGGGTGCTGGGGGGCTTGTCCTTCGGCTACACAAACAAATTGGGGAGGGCAGCCTGTGGAGCTCTAAATCTCATTGTATCGCAACTCCCACAGCTCTTACCCCTGTAGATTTATGTGGCTCGAAATTACTTAGGTGGGCCAATGATCGCAAAGAGTCGCTCCTGGTTTAAGAACTCAAAGACGATTTGAGCTTTTTCCTTTTTTTTAAGGGACGATAAAGCAATCAATCCAGTGGAAAAGACAGGGAGTTAGAGGGTGTGAAGTAACAATGTTTCTAAAAGGCCTGGGTAGAGGTCTGGCCAGGGTCTTCCTTTGGAACTGAACTTAGATCAAACTGTACTGTGGCAGAACATTCCGGATTAAGGGCACGGCGTTTGGTTACAACCGCATGGCTCTTCATGTGTTCCAGATTCTTTAAACACCTTGAATTGTGCCCACAAGTGGAACTACAGGAGAACTACTATGGTTACTGCTCCCTCTTTGCTTAGACACTGAGTGGATTGGCTAAAAGCAGTTTTAAATCACTGGGCTTTTCCACCCTGCACTGTTACAGTGTTATTATTACATTTTCAATATCCTGTGGAATTCTGTGGTTTGTAGTTTACTGAGACCAAAGAGCTCTCTGGCTGAGAATTCTAAATGTTCCTCCCTAAACTGCAAACCCCAGCATTCCATAGGATGTTGAAAGTGCAATAATAGCACAATAACATTGTAGGGCAGAAAGGCACACGATAGCGCAAGAGTTCAACCAGCAACTTTTCTCATTCATAGCTTGCTTTGAACTACTGTTCTGCATCCACTTTTTATAGTAGTTTGATCAGTCACTTTATTTATACCACATCTTTTCCCTAAGACTGGAGCCCAAGGTAGCTTAGGTGATGAGGTGAGTAACAACCTCTACACCAGGGGTGGGTAACTCTGAAAGACTAGGAGTTTGTGTAAGCCCTCCACTGCACCTGCTTCTATGCAATAAAAATAAATTGTTTGCTCCCTAACACTCTCTAGGGAATACAGAGGCATATTTTTGGGCCTCCCAGGGTCCCCAAAGGGCATTTTGAGGCAATTTAAAAAAAAAATATTTTAGAAAATTTCATTTGCACCCTTGGGAGGTCTGGGAGGCTCCAGGCATGGTGGAAATCCCTCTACAACTCCTATAGAACATTTTGGAGCACATGTTTCCCCCCTCACCCAAATTTTGACCTCTGGAGTCCCTGGAGGCCACAATATCAGCCCTGGGGACCTCATGCAGCCTGTGGACTGAACTTTGCTCTCCATAGCTCTCCATGAAAATGTGTGATGCACAGGTCACTGTCTTTGTGTAGGGGCTTATCAGAAACATACACCTCTTTGGTTCACGTGTTTGGTATTTGTCTATGACTTTGGTTGTTTTTCTGAGTATTTTCTTAATATTATAGTAGTGGATGCATTTCGTAGGAGTAGCTTTGTCTGTCTCTTGATCAAAAACTGCGTAAGATCACTTAACATGTAAGCATCTTTTTCATTAATATTGTGTTGTGGGTTGCCTTGTCCCCTAAGGCGATCAGGGGCTTGGCTAGCAGCCATATGAAGTAATAGCGGTATCTGTAGGGTGATGCTTAGACAAGCTTTATTGGATACCTTTGTTAAGCTCATGAGTGCTTAAAGGTAATTGTTCTTAGGTTTCTGACGTACTGTTTAATTTCCAGTTCACCTCAGTTCAGGAAAATGTCTTAGGTAAGTATATTTGTATTGCCATGGTTTTGTTCACCTTTGTTTCCCAGCTGGGGCTCCCTAACGTAACATATAAGTACTCCATCCTCACAGCAGGAGTATTTTGCTTTTCCAGGTTCTCCCACTTATGCTTGAGCACCCAGTCCCCAGGCCCTGCCTCTTGCAGAGGCGGGCAAGGGATAATAAATGGTTGTGTCTCCCCACAATATTTGACCAATGCTTTGCAAATATTCCAAGATCTTCTAGTGTGCGTCCTTGGTTGTTCTTTGGGCTTCGCTTCTCTCTGCATCTGCAACACAGACTCCTTCATTCACTTCTCCTCTGCGTCTCTTTTCTGGATTGCTACTTGCTTCCCCCTCTCTGGCTTCTTTTCTGTCTGAGCTTTTTCCTCTCCTGCAGTAATGTCCAGTTCTTCTTTCATGGTCATATTCTGCTTTATCTCTGCCTTCTCACGTTCCATGTTCTTCTCATTTCCTCCTTCATCATGCTACTTTGTTTCCCAGTCCCTACTGCTGTTAGTTGTCATTCTTCCACCCACACCACTTCTTTCAGCTTCTTTAAACACGGCTGTTTCTCTCCATCATCACCTCAAATTATGGGTAGTTCTTTAAGTGTAATGAAATAGTGCTAAATAAGAATTTGGGGAGAACCTGTTCCTTTAGTTCAAGGATGGCTAAATTGTGGTGGTACTACTACTCTAGTCAGCCCTTCTCAGCATAGCCAGCGGTGAGGGGTCATGGCAGCCACAGTTAAGCAACATCTGATAAGCCACAAATTGTCCATTCCTCCTTTGGACAGTTAGGGTAAGGGATGAAATTATCACAGGAGGCATGAGAAATGAGCTAGTAACTTTGAGGAAAAATAAACACAATGCTGATTTTCTATATATATATATATAATTATATATTTTCATGTTGGTGTGTTTTGTGTCTATATAAAATAATTACTTAATGAACAATCTGATTTCATAAACACAGCACATTATGGGAGTTCTTAGGCTGAAAAGTTTCTGTATTTATTACATGTAGTTTTCCATAGTTCTTAGGTTTCTGACACACTGGAATTAAGATGTTCACAGAAAGCTGTGAACATCTATACTCTGATCTATACTCTGATCTCCATTTTCCCCTTGGAATCTTTAATGTAATCTTTCTACACTTAAGCCTGAAGTTTAAGAAGGAAGAAGAAAGGTTGGAAGTTGCAAGATTAAAAAGTTACTTCTACGGGTCAGCACCTTTAGCATTAAACAGTTCCTGAATCCATCTCTAAATCATGTCGCTTCCCTCTCAAAGGAGGAATTTGGGCTGTATTACCCAGTGTTTGGGAGCAGAAGAGAGTGCCTTGTCCCCCTCAACATACCTGATTGATATTGTACAGTTGAATGAAGCTTAATTCAAGCAGGCTTGGGAATCAATTGTGGCTGAAAAATAGAATACAAATACAACAGTCCAGTTTGTTGGTCTAGTATAGGACTTTACTTTGTGTGATTTAGTCTCTCAAAACAAATCTCTTAATTGGATTAACTCTTTTTTATAACATTAAGTGTAATGAAAATGGCTGAATAGTAAATTGTCTTTTGCTTCTATCATTTTACAGGTGTGACCTGAGTTGTGAAAATGTCGTATATGCTTCCACATTTACACAATGGCTGGCAGGTAGATCAAGCCATTCTTTCAGAAGAAGATCGTGTGGTAGTCATTCGCTTTGGGCATGACTGGGATCCAACATGTATGAAGATGGATGAAGTTTTGTATAGCATTGCTGAAAAGGTATATAACAAATTTGAATTTATACACATGTAACCTAATTGATATGTTTAAACCCATAACATAAACGTAAGGGAAAATGTTTTTATTGCAAGTAACAATAGCTAAATATTTACCTTAGAGAGTACAGTTGAAATGTGTACTTTTTGTGCAAGAGTGTTATATGGAAGGCTTGTATCACAAAGACTCTTTCTAAAATACTGTGCGGTTGAATTTTATTGGTGTTTATTTTGGCTATTAGCTGTGAGAAATATACATACTAAAATAATTTAGCACTTTACAGAATGAAATATATCAGCACAAACTTTGAAGTAGGAAACTGAAGAACTTGTATTTATGGAATTTACTGCCATCACATGCAGTGATAACCACTAGCTTAGATGCCTTTTTAAAAGGTGAGTAGACAAATTAATGGAGGATGGATCTTTTAATGATTGTTAGTGATGAAAGTTATATGTTTGTATAATTTTGCTGTAGAATACTGGCGGGGGGAGTTGCCTTCATGTTGTGGTTGTGAGTTTTCCAGAAGCATTTGCTGGCCGCTTTGTAGAAAAATGATTTGATGAAACTTTTGGTCTAATTTAGAAGGTTTCTCTTAACGTTTTGTGTAAATTATATGTGGGGTTTAGTCTGGAGGAGCTACTGTTTGGAGCTGATCAGGTGTAGCATCAAGATACGGCTTGACATTATGAGAACAAGTATGCACAAGCCTTGAGCCTGTGTGCTTTCTTTACTTAATTTTTCTGAAAGTGATAGAATGATGAGAAGTGTCTGTACAATGTTTCAAGATTATGGTAGATCAGTTTGCCAATGTGTTTGAATCAGACAAATGATTGTTTCCATAAACCACAGTTTGTCTGCAAATCAGGAATGCAAACCATGATTTAAATATCTAGTATGATCCCATATAATCAACTTTCATTCAATGCAGCTAGAAAAAGTTGTATCTCTAATTAATATATAAAATTCTTAACTTAATGTTTTTAGAGCAAAACCCACAACTTCTGTGGATTTTGTCATTTACTGTCCAGTACCAAAATCGTCATTAACCAAAATTCTAGCATAGTAAAACCTCTCCTCATGGAAAATTGATAGATTTTCATCATTTCATTTTCCAGTTCTTATTTGTGTTAGATCATGCTTTATTAAGAAACAATGCTGCTTCTTGCAAGGATACAGAAAGTATTGCTTCCTTACACTTGTACAGTTTGGTTGCATTCACATGTAGTGCTAAGCCATGCTTTGGGTGGAATGAGTCCACACGAGACTTGTTCTTATGTGCCGCTCCTACGATTCCTCCTGCTCAGAGGAATTTGACAGTATTTAGTTTTGCTTTTCTAGAATCCTAACTTGTTGCATAGGTGTTAAGATGTTCTGATTAGTTTTGACACAAGACCAATTTCAAATACGGGGCTATTCATGGGCCTTACTTAACCTTACAACTAAGATTTGTTTTAAAACATTGTCTCTGATTTGTATAGAATATAAACTGAGGTTAATTATGGATGAGTTTTTCATATGGACTTCTGTCAGTCTCTTACAGTGCCCTTGCACTGTTGGAGAAGATTCTGGAGAATGTTCTAGGAATACAGCTGCCTCACAGATACACCAGGACAAGCCCATGGGTCTTAGTGGTGCCCTGTGTGAACTGAATGTGCATGCTGGGATGCAGTCCAACTGTTTTTCCAGCTTTGCATCATAGGGAAAGTTTTGCCTATGGTTTGCAAACTATTTTTCTGGAAAGTTTTTCTAGCACAGATCTTCTCTTTAAGAATCCTCTACTAAACTTCCAGAGATCCCAAAGTCCATGGAATATAATTTGAAAACAATATTGTAAATCCTTGAGAGGAAGGGCAGTTTATTTGCACAAATAGTATTATATTGGTAGATGAAGATGTGGCATTAGTTTCCTGCATTGGAGAAGGGCATCCTTGAATAGGTTGTCCTTCCTGCTTGCTCTGGTACATAATATGCTAAAGGTTGAACATTAAGTTACCTTGAAAAGTTTACAGGAGTCTAAATTTGTATCTAAATTTGTATCTATTCCAGATAGAGTTAACTGCCATTAAAAGCTTGTATGAATAGTGGCCATATTTGCAATAGAGATAAGCTAGAATTCCTGAGAATTTTGATACTGTTCATGACCCTGTGCACTGGTCCATACAGCCTGTTTGTTTTTGTTTGGCTCCTTCTGCTAGAGGAAAGCTAAATTAAGCAGGACAAGAAAGCTTATCATGGTTTCTGATCCTACATTCCTTAAAAGATAGAAGTTTTAAGCCAGCAACAGATATTGATTTATGATTCTGGTTTGTAGAGTCTTCAACAGTCAAAAATTGCATTTTTTGGTCAGTGGGATAAGCTTTCTTTCTCTGTTTAGCTGTTCCAAGTTGTTACACAAGCCAAGAAGAGTGCTGTGAAGTGCAGCTCATGGATGATAAACCCAGACTCTTTGGAATTCTAGCTTACTGCTGTGTATGAGTGCAGGCAGTACTTTTAGCTGGCATCTGAATGCTGTTGAAGAGAGCAACAGCAGCCAAATTGATAGGAGAAGGAATTCTACATGTGAGTGACATAACTTGAAAGGCTAACCCTCCTTGCTTCATAGCAGAAAGAAGGGCACTCTTTCAAAGTTCTGTTTCAGGGGTGGAAAATTTGAAGATCTCCAGATATTGTTTGAACTGCAATTCCCAGCAACCTAGCCAGCATAGTTGATAATAAAGAATGCTGGTGGAACAGCAGAATTCCACTTGTGGAACAAGGGCACTCTGAAGTATCTGCTTTCTCCGTAACCCTCTGACCCTTTGTTTTAGAAATCAGGAGTACTCTCTGGAAGAAAAGGGTAGGAGATGCTGTGGGATGAGGGAGTCACAAGCTACTGTCTGTTTTTATTGACAGTAAGTTCTGCAGTGCACTTAAAAACAAAGTAATAAAACTCAAACCTATCACTGAGGAACTTTTGAAAACCATACTGCAAAGTGTTTTAAAAAAACTGATCATGGTGCTTTGTGTCTCCTGATGTTGAAGCACAATTGATTATGCAAAGCATTCCAACAAATAACATGCGTTCATATGCGAACATGACATATCATTAGTATTGGCTTGGTATTCTAATATTTTAAAAGAAAATGCAGGTACAAATATTACTTTAATATGCTGAGGGAAGGCTTAAACATTGCTTACCGAACTACTGTATTACTAAGCAATGAGAAAAAGAGCTTTACTATCTGGAATATTGATGTAAGCTAGTTGTAAAGGAATTCTAGTAACTTGGTGGATATATTGGCACTTAAATTTTAATGCAAGGGGGAAGAGATCAATATAACTTTGTATTTAAAAATCTCCCTCTGCAGAAATAGCAGATTAAAGAGGGTGATCCATCCTCATCCTCTTGCTTACGAGTCCTGATGGGATATCACTGCTGTACAAAAGAGTGAGTAAACAGTTCCATTTGTACTGCATATTTCTATTAGAACATCATGCAGATCTGTTGTTCTGTTGCAGTTGCATTCTACATTGGGAGAACACTTATTGAGCATTAAGGTTGCCAGTTTCCATACTGGACGATCTTTTCCATAGTGGGCAGTCTTTTCCAGGACATACAAGTCCTTCCTTCACTGTTTGTGTTTCTTCTCTTCTGCGTTGGGTATACCTTCTAGTGTGAGCATGCTGTCCTTTATAAAGTTTGATATCTCCGTTATGGGCAAAATTAATTTCCTTTCAAGTCCACCAAAAATGGATGTCATTATTTGCTGTACACGAGAGAGGATTTTTAAAAATGTTTTGCTACATTTGCCTACTTTATTTTGCCTAATTTAATTTGATGTTTTATTTTTAGGAAGTAACTTCTAATTTACTATTGAATGAATAATATTCTTTAAAAATCTACTCTAAGAATAACTGTGACAGCCTTTACACTTTTAACTCTCAGAAAGGAAAATCAGCTGTGCTAAATGATGAAGCTTTTCTCCCTAGGAGTTGTCAAGATACGTTGCCATGTAATATGATTTAATATCAGCACAAAGATCAGATACTTCTATGTAAAAGTTATATTTTCAGAAATTTCAAGATTGATAGCTGGTGATGATTTTAAGAACTCTGGGCTGAACTGGGATTTGGAATCAGAAAAGTTCCACTAGTGTTAGAGGAAGGAGCAGGCAAGCAATTTTTGCTGTTTCCTCTTTTCTGCTGAAGCTCCAGAGAGTTGGAAGATGCTCTAGAACAGTGTGGGAGATGGTACCAAAGACTGCAAGGGAAAGGTGCAATTGGAGCCCCCGTCCTTTCACTCTAGTGGGAAACCTCTGCTAGAGCTTGATTCCATTCATGCTTGGAATGAGCCTATCTGAATTAATGTTTTTACAGTTCTATGTATTGTTTAGTGTAATTTTTATGTTGTTTCCTGGGAGTAATTTACAGAGGTAATAAAATTTTGAAAGACTTTACCAGGTTTTAGTTTTGTGAACAGAAGTGTATTAAGGCTAACATGAAGCTGGTAAATAAAGTATAAACAAGTCTAATGGTTCATTTTGTCTTCCTTCTTCCTACAAGCTTCCTTTAAAATGAGCCTGACATGTATGTGGAACAATTATTGCAGAAGTGTGTGTATCTTAAAAATATATCCCACTCTGAATAACAAATAAAAATCAAGAGTTATTTGTTAATAATTATATGAGGACATGGAAGGAGATTCAAAGTAAAATGGAAAAATGGATGCATATGAACTTCTCTCTCCTAGGAAGGATAAATGCTTTTAAAATGTCTTTATTACCTAAGTTAATGTTTCTCTTTCAAAACTTACCAATAATAGGGAGAGAAAAGATTTTTAAAGACTGGGAGAAAGAGTTGCGGAAATTTATCTGGCAGGGAAAGAAACCAAGAATAAGATTTAAAAAATTACAAGATTCAAAGGAAAGAGGAGGCTTTGATGTGCCATCGTTGAAAATCTATTATCAAGCATGTTGCTTGGAAATAATAAAAGACTGGATAGAGTTGTAGAATACAACAAAAGAAGTGGAAGGAATAAATAATAGATTTGGTTGGCACGGATACTTATGTTATGACAAAGCAATTGTAAATAATGACTCTAATAATCATTGTATACGAAAGACTATATTGAAAGTGTGGACACAAATAAAGCGTAGATTTTATAGAAGACTTCCGATGTGGACTTCACTGCAAGAAGCTTTTAAAATTGCGCCAACAAAACAAGGAAATCTTTTAACGTATCGAGAGTTGTTAAAATGGGATGGAGACAAACCTAGAATGCGCACAAAAGAGGAATTAAAAGAGTTAGGACATGAATTTAATTGGTTCCCCTGGAGACAATTAAGAGAGAGATTCAAGATGGATCAAAAATTGTATGGGTTTGAAAAAAATGATAATGAATTAGATGTGCTGATGAAAGAGGACCAGAAAAAGGGAATCTCTAGATTTTACAAAATATTGTTGCAAAGGGAAATGGAACCAGAGATGATAAAAGATAATATGGTTAGATGGGCTCAAAATATTGGACACCCAATCGAGTTGGATACATGGGTGAGAGCATGGAAAACAGATATAAAATTTACACCGTTTAAATTTAAGGGAAAACTTTTATAAAATGTTGTACAGATGGTACATGACACCTGTAAGGTTGAAAAGAATAACAAAAAATGGGAATGAAAAATGTTGGAAATGTGATGAAAAAGAAGGGTCCTTTTTTCACATGTGATGGACTTGTAAGGTAGCAAGGAGATTCTGGAAAGAAATACATGATGAAATTCAAATAATGTACAGCTTAAACTTTGAAATGAAGCTAGAATTTTATTTGTTGAATATGTTAGGGCAACAAAGAGAAATAAGATCTTATCAGAAAACATTGTTATATGTAATAACTGCTGCAAGAATGACATATGCACAATATTGGAAAGAAAGAAATTATATTGATATAAAAGAATGGAAATTAAAAGTTCTGGATATGGTAGAGATAGAAAAGTTAACTTTTTCACTTAAAAATAAACCAATCCAGAACTTTGAAAGAGAATAGAAAGAAGTTTTGAATTGGATAAAAGAATGAGGAAAAGAAGAAACAAAGGAAGAGTGTTGGAAATGTTGGTAATGAAAATTAAGGATGTTATAGAATAAGTATAAGTTGAATGTAACAATGTTAAAACTAATAATGTGATAGTGTGATTAACTCTTAAATTAACTCTTAAATAGAAATAATGTATAAATGGGATGTAAACACAAACTCAACTGGAAAAAAGATGCTTGGAAGTGGTTTTTTTTATTTTTCTGTGTAAAATTTCAATTTTTTATTTTTTATATATATATATATATATATATATATATATATATATATAAAATAAAAAAATAAAAATAAAAAATATATCCTACTCTGGAGAATCAAGATTGTTTTGGAACTTGGAAAAATTATATTTTTGAATACAACTCTGAGAATCTCCCACTGGCCTCAGTGCCTGGGAGATTTTGTGAGGTGTAATCCAAAAAGTATATTTTCAAGCTTTTGCGTTGACAATGTATTACATTGCATAGATGTGCTGTAAGCCAGTTCAGGAGAGTGAATTACCATCTCTAAACAAGGAACAGGCATTATTGTCAAACACAGTGTTGCAGAGTTGTACAAAGCTGTTGTATGGTACAGGGAAGGAGACTGGGTAAATATTTAATTTGGAAACATTTTCTCCTTTGGAGGTTGGAAATATAATTCTTAGATGTCAGCATACTTTGTTAATTGTAATGTGTATATACTTTACAGTTACCAAAGGAATATATCTTTCTGTTCTGAAACATTTAGAAAGAACAGATGTGTTACAATGATATGAAAAGAAGACATAAGATTATTTGGTAGAGTTCTAACATCCTGGGAGCACCTAACAAAACTTGCAGAAGAGCGATAGCTGACTAGCACTGGGAAGCTGAATTCTTTCATTACATGAAGTGTGATTAATGTATCTAAAACCATAATAGATATTTCAGGTATCATCTTGCACATGCCCTGCTATTCCTTAATTAATAGGTAATGATATAATGTTGTCTTTTACGAAGTTAAATCCTGTGGGTTTTTCTGTGTAACTTTACAGTATTGTGGCTGCAGTTTTGTGTATCAGTTTAGTGTGTTCTAAACACAATTTTCATTCAATAGGTGAAAAATTTTGCTGTTATTTATCTTGTGGATATCACAGAAGTGCCAGACTTCAACAAGATGTATGAATTATATGATCCCTGCACTGTCATGTTCTTCTTCAGGTACATTTCATTTCTGCATCCCTCCTTAACATGTGCATTCTGTACTGATACAGGTTTTTAATATATATCTTGGTATAAAGAATTCCTGTCGTAATCTCTTGATTGCTTTCCCATGTCATGTAGTGTAACCTGAGCTGTAGTCTTTAAAATTATGAGTAACCATTCTCAGATGCGTGGTGTATTATTAATATAAAGTTGTTTTACCGGCTTAGGAGCTTTTCTGAGTTAATGTTTCACTTGCACAGCAGTATTAGTGAGGGAAAGTAATACTAGTGAGCCTGCTGGGCTGCAAGGGCTAAGGTGCAGCTGGCTTAAGGCCAGGTGGTGTACCTTGCTACAAAACTAATTGAGACTTTCTTCACTATAGCTGATGTTGTCTTTTCTTTTTTGTAGTGGTTAGCTAGCCTTTATTTAGCCTTAATTGCCAAACTTGTTTTTCTATGGTCTCATTTTTGTTGGCCTCTGTCTCCTCTGGGCCAAAATAAGACATGCAAGAGAATTTAGAACAATGATAAGCAAAGTGCACTTCACAGACTGCATGCAGCTCCCAAACTCTTTTTGAGAGCCCCCAGTGCAAGTTTTTTTGCTGAAAAATGAACACCTTGATTTGCTGCTGAAATTTAACAGGGAACAACTAAATGAACTGTAGTCAGCAGGAAAATGCACTATACTCAGTGCTGTCCCTAGGCCTATTACTATTCTCTAGCAAATATCATAGTTAATGTCATAGCAGTTAAAGTTGTATTGATTAAATAATAAATTAAATGTAGTATTTAATTGATTTTAAGTAGAATGATGTTACTTTTTAACACTAGGAAGGTTTATAATGATCTGTGTGGGTTTGCAGGTGATTTTTTTAATCCTAAAAATTTATATAGTTAATGAAATAAACTATGAGTGATGGGGCATTTGGGAGTATTTTAATTTAACATTTTGAAATGTAATGAAATAGAATGTTTCCTGCAAAGAAAAGGTTAAAAAAGAAAAAAGTGTAGCCCTCAAGTGCTTGGGCATCCTGAAGAATGGTCCCCAGCCTTACAGCAGTTACTAATTCCTGGTTTAGAATGAACTTGGCCTTCTCTGTTGGTATTTTATATAGTTCTTTGTGTGGCATGGCTGTTCTGTCAGTAAAAACCAGAAATAGTAATGGAAGGACAAGAGCAGGTGCTGCAATGATCTTGGGGAGGAGCTATCCCTTCAAGCAAATAGTAGGTCCACAGTGTCAAGTCTTATGAGGCATTTCCTTGTATCGCCAGCACATATGATTTGGCAGCAAATTGTTGAAATTGGTTCCTGAACAAAACAAAATAAAAATTTTAGAGGAATTTTCTTATCTCTGAGAACGTGCTTTTGTGTGTGGGGGATATACTTCCTTGATTAAAGCCTTGACTGAACCTTATTATATAAGAAATATTGCTGTAACTTTTATATTTGAGTATGGTGTTTATATATTGATGCAATTCTTCCCATTTTTTTCTCCTTAACTTAAAGAAACAAACACATAATGATTGATTTAGGTACTGGAAACAACAACAAAATTAACTGGGCAATGGAAGACAAGCAAGAGATGATTGATATAATTGAAACAGTTTATAGAGGAGCACGTAAAGGTAGAGGTCTTGTTGTGTCACCCAAAGACTACTCAACCAAGTACAGATATTGATATTTAAACATTTTTCTTAGAGTCTGTTTTTTTTTCCTGAAACTTCATAAATGAAACTTTGTACAGTTTTTCATTTTGTTTTATGTCTGGTTGTCAGAATATTTTGAATTCATGTAAATATGTTATCTAATTTCATAGGGAAATGCTAATAGCTACTGGATTTTAGAAATAAAGTTGTATCTTGTTTTTTGTTCCAAGAATTTCAACTGTCTTTCATGGTTACTATTTTTATAAAGTAGTTCTGCTCTTTATAGATAAGCAAGTGGGAGACGGCTGAAATAGAAAAAATGCCTCTGGATATAAAGCTTGTTTTGCTAAAATAGAAAAAGAGGGCCAAGATCCTGCATCAAACATGTAGCCAGTGTTGTAGCTACATCTTAAAACACACCATCTAATGCCTGAAACCCATCTTAAATACCAGTCAGCCATCTGTAGCATCAGAGGTCTGGGCTGCTGCCAAACAAGAAATTCAGGATGATGTGATCAGTCCCTCCTGCCAGCAAACAAGCAATGAAGAATTGCAACAGGTCCCCACAGGGGTCCCTGCTTGGCACCAGCACAGATCTCCATCACTCTGGATGGTTGACTGGTTGTAAGGTGGGTTTCAGGGGCATTTGCTGTCATGTCAATACCACAAATCACAAATGAGAGTACAAAGCAGCTACAGTCTCCCAAGTCTAACCTATGACATCATGACTGACCAATAGGATGCCAGCCATAGTTCTTTCCCCACTGCAAGTCAAATTTATACAGCCAAATTTATGCAATGTTTTCAATTCAGATAGCTCGAGCGGTTTGAGAAGATTGTCCAGGACAACCTTTAGAGGGATGTGGAGGTTGTCAAATCTTCCTTACCTCCTGTGGGGATTGATCTCACCTGTAAGCACACTGACAGGTAGACAAATGCCTCTGTTTTATATTTGTTTGCATGTTACTCCTGCCCTGGGTCTCCTGTTCCCCTCAGCTCTGTGAATTCTAAGGCTCCACACAGTGGAATACCTTAGCTCCTTTCTTAGCCATGGGCTGGATTATTATTAACTTAGCTTATTAACTTCACACCCAACATTGCTGATGCCACAGAGGCAGGTATGTCTGAATTTATACTACCGTGGCTCTAACACAGCCAATCAAGGCGTGTATATAAATAAGATTTTATTAAAACAGAAGATAACAAATTCAAGTTTGCTTATTGTATAAAAAGTATCTTGTTTCAAAATGTGCAGTTTCTTAATTGTTACAGGTACTCAAATATTCCTAAACTGCTCCCTTGCCAGATAATCAAAATAATGATGACCCTACTGTTTCTATAAGCAGCTACAACCACACTCAAATCTCACATCTGACTCTGACCAACCACTCACTAACTGCTTAGCTGCAACTCTCATACTCCAGCTTTCCAAACACTTCAGCATTCCTGTTTCTCCCAGATCACTTACCTTAGTCTATCTAATACACTATAGTACACATTAACATATAACTGTACACTGTAACATATAAACTGCTGTAGAACATCACAGAAGTCTTCAGTTCAAGAAGAGTTTGTGTTCCCTTTTAATATGTATGGGAAGAACCTTCCATAGTAGGAACTGTGGATCCACACTGCTGTTTAAACCTCCCTGAAACTGCATTGATTTTATCAATATAATTTAAATCCTCTTTATTGTATTTGATAAATCCACCTAAATCCTAAGGAGTGAGAAGCAAATACTAAATGGTGAAGTATGTTTGCAACTTGTACCTTTTTCCTTCTTAATTTAGGGATGTAGGTAGTTACATCATCTTACATCAACTCAAATGACTCATCATCTAGCTTAGTATTGTTGGCACACTGACTGGCAACGTCTCTCTAGGACTTCAGATAGAATTATTTTCCAGACGTACTGGAACAGAAGAGCCATGCTAAATTAGATGAAGCCAATCTACTGCAGCATTCTGTTTGCACAGTGGCCAGCTAGATGCCCACGAGAAGTTCATATGCAAGACTTGACTGCATTAGCACCTTCTTTCTCATGTTCTACAGCAGCTGCTACACCAGGGCATACTCTCTCTGACACTGGAATTAATACAAAGCCACCTTGATTGGAAGCTGTTAATAGCCTTATTCTCTGTGAGATGAACCTTACATATTACAAAACGCATACTCTACTACCAAGGTATTACCCCCCACACCCATTTCCATTACTTTTTACATAAAGATGAGGCAAAAGTTCTCGTGGAACTGTATGGGACTGAAGCATTGTCTTGATCACTCTGACTGGAAAGCAGGATGCAGAGCAGTTCATGTGGCATTTATATAATGAAAAAGCTGTGCTTAATCTGGTTTCTCTTAACATTTCTGAGAGACTGGTTTTCATTAAAATGAATGTTGTCCAATTGCAACATTCCCATGGTTTGATTCCAGAAATAATGTTTTGCTTGCTTCCTACTGTGGTTTTTCATAGTTGGGAGTGAAGTGAGATATGCACTCCAGGCTGCAGAATACAGTGATGTTCTTCATGGTCTCTGTGAGTCACACAAATGGGTCATCTGTGCCTGCATAGTGCTTCCCTCTGAACCTTCTACAGCTATGCAATATGCATTTTGGTGATGGCCTCTCTCGCCTTCCACGTGCCTATGTAGCACCCTTTCCACTAAAATCCTCAGTTCCTTTTAGTCCACCGCAACAGCATTATCTAAGGGATCTCTCTGCGCATCACTAAACGTCAACAATGGCAGTATAAAAATTCATAAATTAATAAAGCACATATAAATTAATGTGGTTTTCTATACACCTTCAGTTTCTTGTTATATATTTAGCCTCATTTAGATATCTAAATTGCTAAATTTGTATCCTGAATCATAATCCACATTATGTTCTGGTTGGAACCCATCATGATCTTAAGAACTGTTCTGGTGGGATGCAGCGGTTAGAATTCAGAACACACAATATAAAGAGATGGGTCAGCCAGTGTGGAAATCCTTTGCTGTAATTTCTAGGGTGATCTCTTCCAACTTGATGCTCAATAACATTTTTTTCATGCATGATGTACTAGTGGGCAGAGGGAATCTCAGGATGAATCAATTCATGAACAAAGCTTATATGTTTATTTTTATTATAAATAGTGTATTGACCTGGAGTTGCCTGGGATTTTATTTTCTCGTAGGTAACATTTGTTAGAAATATCTTAGGAATGACATACGGTTGAAATATACAGATTTGATATCCTTTGTCTCTAATTCCCCAAACTGCGTTGTCCAGTACCTGTAAGTTTTCCCCATAGTCTCCAATCCAATCCGTATTCAGAGTTGTTAACATATAGAGGTTTGGTTTCTGAGGGAATACACTGGCCTTCTCCTTGCTGCTAGGCCTCATCTCCATCGCAACCAGCCAGACCTAAGAGCTCTCTGACTGAGAACTCTAAAGGCCTCTCCCTAAACTGCCAATCCCAGGATTCCATAGAGTCTTCACAGGCAGCCGATCATATGAGGTCTTTTCGCCTGACACAGTCAATCATATGAGGTCTTCACCTGCCTGACACAAACTCACAAACTTTGATTTTTATATATTAGATAAAATCATCATTGGAATCAGTATTAACTGAACTGAGTTTCAAAGGTTCATTTGTCTTAATCTTATAAAATGTATTTAAAACTTTTATTATAGCAGTAATGAAAACTAGAGATTTTATATTTCGTATTGCTATACCCACTGATGTCCTAATAGAGTTTGTCCTAATAAGAGTTTGTTTGTTCATCAATCACAGACAAGTGTGAACAGTCTATTTTGTAGAACTGTAGATCCTACTTAGAGTCTTCTGCTATTATCTTGATGGCTTCATCTTCAGTGCTGTAGGAACAGAAATTTGCATACGGATTGAATTAGAATTAAGAAAATTATCAGGTTGATTTCAGCATCTATAGTAAATGTGCATTCAGTTGTGGACTCTGCCTTTCCATTTTCTTCTAATTTAATGAAGATGCTTGAATAAATGATTGCTTTTTTAAAAAAGATAATATTTCCATAGTGGAAGAACACTTACTTGAAATGTGTACTCACAAAAGTGGCTGGCTAGTCAGCATACTACATATGCAGTTTAGGACAACTATTGTACCACTCTGCAACACGTACTGTATGTTTAATCCTCTAATGTGTCTGCATTACTCCACCTGCGTGCATAAATGTGCATGCCTCTCCTGCTACAATTCTACAATTAACTTGCCTACATTTGTATTGCAACCAGGATTCTATACACTGTCACCTTTTCCATCTCCAAACTTAAGCAGTCTGCAGTTGTTTTGCTCGTTGGAGCTGGCTCTTTTATGGGGCTCCATCTCTACAATAGCAGCTAAAATAAAACGGGCAAGTAGCTTGCTTTCTTTGAACCAGTGCTCATAAATACATTTACCATCAGACAGAGAGCTATTAACGCTGTAATGTATTTTCTAAAAGAGCCAGAATCTTACCGTTATTTCTTCACAGGTATTTTCTATCCCCGCTTGTGCCATTAGTCCAGTAACATGTGTTTCTAAATCATCTATGCGTTCGTCCATTTCATCCAGTAAAAATGTTAAAGAGCACTGTGTTTGCTTTCTGGGTTTATAAGATGTCCATATTAATACAGCAGTGGAAAGAGAGACCATTATTTCTAATGTTCAAAGTAACATGAAACAGAAGGACAAACTAATCAAGTCTGATGGGTACTGAGAAAAACGACTATACCAATCTATTTTAAAAGCTTATACTTTTACAGCCCTATAAATGACAACTTAGTTCACTTCTTTTCCATTACAGACTCTGAAAGAATAGTCTGTTATAGGGAATTAAATCTTTATAATACCTGAGCTTAATTTGAGGTGCATGTTCTCAACTGAAACAGATGGGGCAAGATTTTAATATAAATATATTGATAATTTCCCTGCCTCTGCAAATGCTTTCTTATAACTATCTCAATTATACAGAAAGTTTTTTGTTGTTGTGTGCTTTTAAGTTGTTCCTGACTTCAAGTCGTTTCTGATTTATAGTGACCCTAAGGTGAACCTATCACAGGGTTTTCTGAGGCTGAAAGTGTGAGATATGCCCAGAGTCACCCATGGCCAAGCAGGGAATTGAACCTTGGTCTATGGGGTCATAGTCCAATGCTCATACAGAAGGTAGATAGGGTAAGTACTACAGCCATACTTATATTAATGTTTACCTTGGTCTGTAGTGGTTAAGGACATTATATTCACATACATAGGAAAGAACTATAAATTACATTGTATACAGAAAGTGAACTGTCAGTCCATAGTTAAGACCATCCCATCAGTCTTCTAAAAAGAGATACAAATTATGACCTAAATTCATCATACTAGAACTTCCTTCTCCTCTCTTCTCCTGTGCTGCATTTGGACTGTTCAAAAAACAACTAAAAACAACAATCGTTAATTATTTTCAAGAAAACATCTCTACTGAGGTGTCCATGAAATGGGTATGGGACGCAAGTAAGGCTGTTATAGGAGGCCACTTTATAAAATGGAACTCAGAAATAAGAAAAAAGAAAGATGAAACAATAAGAAGAATTCTTGATCAAATGAAAGAAGTCGACAACCAATTAAGGAAAAATCCTTCCAATGAAGAAATGATTAAGAAAATTAAGAATCTGCAAGTGAACTAAATGAGGTGAATTTAGATGAAATAGAACACCAAATTAAACAAGCACGTCAAATTTTTCGAACAAGCCAACAAACCATCAAAGTGGCTGGCATATAAATTAAGGAAAGAGAAAAAAAAGAAGATGATTCTAGAGATCAAGAGAGGCAATAAAAGAATAACACACCAAGAAGGCATCAAAAAAGCTTTTTTTGAGTATTATAAAAAGCTTTTTGATACTAACCCATCATCAGATGAACAGACTGAAAGAATACAACTTTATTTAGAAAAATGCAGAGTACCCAAAATTTCTGAAGACCAAAAAATTATGCTAAATCACCCGGTGGCAATGGTAGAAATCACAGAGGCAATTAAACGTTTAAAGCAAAATAAGGCACCAGGACCCGATGGATTTCCAGCAACATATTACAAGATTTTTGAGCATGAATTATCACTTCCTCTACAAAAAACAGTAAATGGAATTACAGTGTGTGGGTTACCGGAATCATGGAATAAAGCAAACATAACTCTTATCCCAAAAGAAGGTAAAGATCTTACAGATGTCAGAAATTATCGACCGATATCCTAACTGAACACTGATTACAAACTGTTTGCATCAATATTGACGGAAAGACTTAAAAAAATCCTTTCAGTAACAATACACGCGGATCAAAATGGGTTTTTACCCGGAAGGCACATAAAGGATAATTTAAGAACTGTCATAAATATTATAGAACATTATGAAAGACATAATAAAAAAAAGCTAGCAATGGTTTTTGTAGATGCGGAAAAAGTATTTGATACATTGAAGTGGCCTTTCTCAAAGGCTGTACTTACGAAGATGGACACAGGCCCTAAATTTATAACTTGGATTAACGTGATATATGATCAGCAGGAAACTCAATTAATTATCAACGGTGAAAAAACAAGGCCTATAACAGTGAAAAAAGGCACGAGGCAAGGTTGCCCTTTATCCCCTTTACTGTTTATAACATCAATGGAAATTTTAAATAACACAATTCGAGATGATCAAGGAATAAAAGGGCTGCAGTTGAAAAAGCATCAATTCAAATTAAAGGCTTTTGCAGATGACCTGGTAATCTTTTTGGATGAACCTTTAAGTAACATAAACTATCTTATTAAAGTGATGAATGAGTTCAGGGACCTATCGGGATTCAAAGCAAACAAAGAAAAAATGGCAATTTTAACCAAAAATTTAAGTAAAAAAGAGGAAGAAAAGTTGACTGAGATATCAGGCTTCAATACAGTAAAAAAGACAAAATACTTGGGAATATGGATCTCTAAACGTAATAATGAACTCTATGAAAATAATTATGACAAGAAATGGAAGGAAATAAAAAAGGATTTGGAAGGGTGGTCGAAACTGCAATTATCGTTAATGGGAAGATTAGCAACAATTAAGATGACGGTACTTCCAAAATTAATATACCTATTTCAAAATCTTCCCATAATAACTAATAAAAAGCCATTCAACCAATGGCAAAAAGACATAAACAAATTTATTTGGCAAGGTCAGAAACCCAGAATTAGTTGGAAAACTTTAACTGATTTAATAATTAGAGGAGGTGCTGGAGCACCAGATCTCCATACATATTATGAAGCAGCTGCACTATCGTGGGTCGCGGATTGGATCAGCTTGAAGAATGAAAGATTACTTGAAGGAGCCGATCTACGAATGGGTTGGCATGCATATATCTGCTATAACAAAGCAAACGTAGATAAAAATTTTGCAAATCATTACATTAGAAGATCCCTCCTGACAATCTGGAAAAATTATAAAAGAACATTTATTATCTCAATCCAAAATGGGTCTCTCCACAGGAAGCTTTCTTTGGCAGGAGGAAGAATACGACGAAATGGCTTAGATACGAAGATTTAATTAAACAGCATACTGCTGGAACAATAGAAATAAAGGACAGATCGGACTTGGAAAAAGAAGGAGTAACTTTAAGTTGGTTCTCTTACAGGCAATTATCAGAAAGATTTCAAATTGACCGGAAGCTATTTGGATTCAATATGGGAGAACAACATGAAATAGTGAAAATTATGCAAGAAAATCCGCCACATATAATAGCCAAATTATATAAAAGACTTTTGATATACAAGAGAGAAGATGAAACAGTAAAACATGTAATGTTCAAATGGGCGCAGAATATTGGTCACCCAATAAGATTAGAACATTGGGAAAAAAGTTGGAAGTCCACACAAAAATTTACAGCGGCCCAAAATCTAAAAGAAAATTACTTGAAGATCTTTAACAGATGGTATATGACCCCTTATAAGCTCCAGAAAATTTATGAAACAGGATCTGGGAAATGTTGGAAATGCCAAGAGGAGGTAGGTACAACTTACCACTTATGGTGGACGTGCAAGCAGGCAAAGAGATACTGGAATATTATACATAAGAAGATAGAAGAAATTCTTCAAGTGGAATTCTCTAAAGAACCAGAAATCTATCTGTTGAATATGCTGCACACATTAGACCAAAGCATACAGAAGAAGTACTCACAGATTTTACTATACATGATAACAATAGCAAGAGTTGAGTATGCAAAGCTTTGGAAGAAGGAAAAGATACCTAACATCGAACAATGGACACAAAGCTTATACGAAATCAGGTTAGCAGATAACTTAACACAGAGACTTAGAGGGCAATCTGATGAGAAGATTGCAAAAAACTGGGGTCCTGTAAACACTTATTTCCTGAACCAGAAAGTTATATAAGCTATCTTCTCTACATAAAAGAAATAAGAAAAAATGACAAAAAGTAAACATCAGACAAACAAATAAATATAACAAATGTAAATATTTCTAATGTAAATTAAAAACTAGAGCTAGATTAAATTATGAGAATAATGATAAGATATAAGAATACAGTTAATTGACAAAATAAATTGAATGCTGGGTCAATATATAAGAAGTGATTGATGACAGATAAAAGGTTTACGTTATAAGACAAATAATAATATTTATTATCTTTTATAAGGAAGCTAGGAAGAAATATTGCACATATGTGAAACTGTTGTAAGAAGATACTACCACTATATGTTGTATTACTAAAAGATGTACAGATTTCTTTTTAATTTTTGGATTTTTTTTTAATTTAATAAAAATTATTTAAAAAAAACAACTCTGGGGGGCTTTACATCTGTTCTGGACAGTTTGTAGGGTGCATTGTGATGTTGCAGTAGGAAGAAAAAGTTTCCACTGGATCCCACTGTCCCAGCAGTGGAAGCCCAGCATTAGATCCTGCCCTATAATCTTAAAATATCTAAGGTTTGAAAATATTCTAAAATGGATCAATACTGAAGTTAAAGCTTAAGAATGTCTTTAAAATATACCATCTCTGAATTAACTCTATTTAAAGCAATGTGTTTTGCTTACATCTGTAAAGAAACCATATGTTGATAAATTTCAGATGGGAACAACAAACAGAACAGATTAGTATCTGTTAATAAAAATAAAATAGCCTTATGTTTAAAATTTTCCATTTCAAACAGGTATGATAATGGAATAAAAGTAGGCACTCTGCAGGATTTGTGTACAGTTGGCATTGCACACTCGCTAGGGTTAGGGGCTCAGAACCCTTGCAAAACTAGAATACCCACAAATATAAAAATGTGTGTGTGTTTCTGTCTGTCTGTCCATCCATGGGCAGGGGGCCAAAGCATGGTGGGGAAAGCGGGCATCCAGGGTCCAAACCAGATCAGGGAAAGGACAGGGAAAAGAGGTGGGTCAGAATGGTGTCCCTATATTTCCTTTCTCCTGCTCACATTCTTCCTTGGAGGTGTGTGTGGGGCATCAGGGGAGGGTTCATGGTGCTGAGAAATCAGGGTGTGAGCTGTCCTTAGTTGGCCAGGCAGCGGCTGGTGGAGGAAGAGGAGGAGCATCAGAGATGGGGTTCTAAGGGGCTGTGCAGTCTGATAGAAGCTATTGAGAAGGAAGGTTCCCCTAGAAAAGAGGCCCTAAGGTGAGTGGCAGGGGTTGGAGGAACTCTCAAACAATCAATTCTGTAAATGTTAAACCATGTGAATGTGGAGGGCCAACTGCTTTCTTCATGGTCTCCCTTTCTCTACCAAAGACTACAATGCTATGATTTGGTAAACTTGATTTAGGTAGAAATCCCATATACACATATTAATGGGGTAAGCAACATTGCATTCTGTGGGACTTAACTTCTGAACAGACATGGGTAGGATTACCCTATTGAATATATGCCTTTGTAAAAGCCATGGATCATTGTACCATACTCTCTCATTTTCATGGTTCTGTATCCAAATGCTAGTCCAAACGAGTAGACCCACCGAACCAATGACTGAATTGCAATTAACTTATGTAAATCCTAATGATTTAATGGGTGTATTCCAGTTGGGACTAGCAGTAACTGGATTTAGGCAAGGGAGGGACACTAAAATAGGTGTTGTAAAAGGCAGTCTTCTGAGATGCCTCTTGTATATACGAATACTTTCTTAAAGTTTCCCGTCAATATTTTCCCATGCATTTAGTGTGCCTTATTTTTTCTACAGTAGGGCTGAAACACTCTAAGGCTCCAGATCCTGTCTGATATTGGAAGCTAAGCAGGACTGCCTTAGGGTTGCCATAAGTTGGAAATGATTGAAGGCACACAAAAGCAACAACAAAGAAGTGTCTAAATAACAACTAACAGTCACTAACAGAATGGTGACCCAAGATTTTAATCCTGTAACCACTTACTGATCTTTGTTTATATCCCTCTTTTTTCCAATGTGGGACTCAAATCAGCTAACAGCAATTAAAAAGACATAGTTAAAACTCACAGAATATAAAAACTAAAACTTAATTAAAAAGAATTCAAACAATGTTAAAAAACATAATTAAAAATTCACACACCCATCAGTGACACAGTTAACAACATCTAGCACAATCACACTGATTGAACTGAATAATCTCTTACTTCAGAGACAATACATTTTTGATTGCATATCGCTTATGACTTCAGAGTTGCTCCATGGGTAGAACTAGTGTGTATGCCAAACAGATATATAAATTTGCCAAGCATCGTTAGATATGATATGAAGGAAAGTGGGAAAAATTCTGTTTTTCCAAAATGTCAAACCTGGGCCCAGTCCATAAAAAGAAAGAGTTACATTCAGACTGAATGCAAGCATGGAGGTGTGTGCGTGTATGCATAAATCCATACTAATGCATATAAAACTACATAACTGAAGACTACACACAAAAGAATCTGATCCACCCACACTGGTTAGATGCCTATCCAGTTTGTAATACAGCAGCTGTGGCTAAAAGAGCATGGCTTGCACAAGCCTTTTGGTAAGGATGAGATCCAAAGGCCTTGAATCCTCAAACCACATTCAGTTTGCAACCTGCTCATGAAAATTGACCCTCCAGTTTCAAAGAAAACGGGAACTGAGCCAGCTCTGCTGTCAGGAAGAGTAATGGGAACCAGATGGGGGTGTCATGAAAAAGTAGTAAATTGTTGGATTTTTTTTTTAAATTATTACTGTATTTTTACTGCCAGGAATGGTGAAAGGCACCTGGTAGATGTGAATGTGGAGTGGAGGCTAGGGGGGATGTTGGCATTTGCTCTTAGAGCTAAAGCAGCAGAAGTTCTGGGCCCAGCCCTGCAGGAAATGTAGGGACTTTATCTGAAAATTATTCTGGATTATTAATTAAGCCACTACAGAAGAATAATGTCTTTTCAAGAATAATGCATTTTCAGAAGAAAAAAAAAGCCTTTAAAAATGAAGATCTTAAGTAAGTTACCCTGGTGCCCTTGTGTTATGAAACTGCAGTGCACAAAATAAACTTAGCAAGTAAGTATAGAAAAAAATTACTTAGGTCAACACTAATCTCATCCCCCTTGATGAGAGTTTTAGGAAACTGTGTCTAGAGCCCCACCCCCATTGTTTTGTTTTGTTTGCAAATTTCTCTTGGGCTACACAGAACCTTAATTATGTGGATTAACTCTGAAATAAAAAAGGGGGTTGAGTTGTTACTGCATTTTGCATTCCAACTCTTCATGTCTGTGTTGCCTTTAACATTTGCAAACAATCTCTCACAGAAAAATTGATACCAGGTATAAAGCTAAACCAAAGTAAGCTCATATCCAGAACCATTCCTATCCTTCCCAATGTGGGTGCCAAAATGCTATCAACAACAGATGTAGACAGGTGAAAACGCAGCTGATGCAGAAATATGGTGTTCTTCTAGGCATGCTGGCCCAGCAAAGTGTGTGTATATGTGTGTGTTTACCTACCATTACCTGGATTCTGTTTAACACAGTGCATATCATTCTGGAGTGGGCAAGCAACTTGTAACCCTTCTGCATGTAGACCTGCAACTCCTGTCATCCCTTACCACTCCCTACGCTGACTTAGCCTGATGCAAAATGCATTCCACAGTGAGCTATTTGCAGCACAAGTCACAGAAAATCTGATCCTTTCATTACTTTATCCAGCAGCCCTATGAATAAAAAGGTCAACAAGATTCACAGAGTCTACCTAGACCATGCAAAACTTTCCAATACAGAAAGATGTGCAGAGTCCTCTACCTCATGTCACGTGAAGGAAAACATAGGCCAACACCCTCATAGGAAAAGAATTTATTTGCTCTGTCATCTGACTATAGCTTAAGTATCCTAACAGTGCCAGATTCAATCTGATCTTGGAAGCTAAGCAGGGTCAGCTCTGGTTAGTGCTTAGACAGAGACCACCAGTGAAACCAAGTGCTGTTGGCTATATTTCAGAGGAAGGAACTGGCAAAACTACCTCCAAGTATTTGTTGCCTAAGAAAACCTTATGAAATTCATGGGATTGCCGTAAGTCGATAAGTAACTTTAAGGCACATACATACACATATATATTTTTGTCAATATCAGTTACTATACATTTGCGTAAAATAACTCAGAATGATAACCAAACAAATTTTGGAATTACTGATTTAGTAATTATAAATGAAGCAATTTATTTACAACTGTCTTTATAGTTAATGCACAGAATTTGTGGTAGGAATTTTAACTGGAAAGGATATTTCTTAACTTTAGCTTGTCAGTCAGTGCTTCAAACTTTTCCTGCAACTGTTGTAGTAGATTTTCTGCCTGAAAAACACAAAACAAAACATAAAGATTCTGTCAGCAAACTACTATTATGCTGTAAAAGCTGGTTAAAAAACGTATTTTACAGTGCAGTCTTGTGCATGTGGACCTAGAACAAGTGTGAAAACTGAGAAGCCCATGGGCCACACACAGCCCTTTGCAGCATTACTTGGGATCACCACTGCACCCCCCTCACCCACCAAAGTGCCTGGTACTACTTTCATTTTGATCCTAAAAACACAGGTAAAACGTGAAAGTCTCCTTCGTGGGGTTATTTCATGCCATTGTGGGGAATTCACTACACTAAAGCAGCTCCCAATAAACAGTTTGAGAAATAACTGGAGGTGATACATGTCCCACCCAGTCAACCAAAATGGTGGGTGTGACAGTGCAGTTCTGGAGTTCTGCAGGCAACAAAAATCAAGTAACATAGCCCTCTGGGATCCAGAGTGCAGCCACCTGCAACTTGACAGGTGAGTACATTCCAGAGATTCTTGCTTTTTGGGCTTCAATCCTATTGTTAATTCTTAAGAGTAGACCCATTGAATAAATGTTACTTTGGTAAATCAACACATACTTAAATTCTACTGATACAGTGAGACTGTTGTAGTTGGGATTAACAGTAGGATTTGTGCCTTAATTGTTTGTCTTCCTAGGAAAAAATATAAATGTGGAAAACAGTTTTATTGCAGCTATAGCTTATGCAGGGAGGCAGGTTTTCTAAAGTCCCTGATTTAATTATTTTATTTTATAAAAATATCAGAACCATCTACAGAAGTTCAAAAAGAACACATCTGGCACAAATCAAATAAAAATATTTGAACAGTTTGAAACAGATTAATTCTTTCATTCTTGTAAATCTATTTCCCTATAAAATATGCTGTGTTTTGAATGGCCAAGTTAATCTAGCTTGTACATGATGTTATTTGTGTTAAATATTACAGACTGAAAAAGATCCCTAAATCTGCATCCAATAATTTTTTATTCAGAATAGCTCAAACTTTGAACACTCTATTCAGAAGAAAAAGGTTTGCATAAGTAACTGATACACAAGAAGGAATATATATTAGATAGGTATGCCAACTATAATTATCTGTGTTATTGCAAAAGAACCATGAAACTCTAGGGTGTATGAATCATCACTGTAACACTTCTAGAGTTGAGAAATGGTAAACAGTATTTCAACATGAATTGAAGAAAATCAACTCATTTGAAATGTGGTGCTGTACAGATAGCATGGACTGTTAAAAAGACAAATAAATGGGTCCTAGAGCAAATCAAGCCTGAACTCTCCCTAGAAGCCAATATTATTAAAACGAGTCTGTTGTAATTTGGACATATCATGAGAAGATACTCCATCAGAAAAGACAATAATGCTTGGTAAGGTAGAAGGCAGTAAGAAAAGAGGAAGATGGATGGGTCGGTCCATCGTTAGAGACTGTTAAGACTTAGTTGAGGAAGCCCTGAATCTATAAGACCTGAGCAGGGCTGTTGATGATAGGATGGCTCAGAAGTCTTTCATCCATGTGTGTGTATGTGCCTTCATGTAGCTTGTTGAATTTCACAGGGTGTTCTTAGGGTTGCCATAAGTTGAGTCAACTAGACAGCAGTTAACAACAAAAAAATAGTACTACTTAAAGCAACCAAGAACATATATTTGTCTTATTCTGAACATCAGAACCATACTTACATTGGGGTTTAAAAGTTTACAGGGGGATCCAGGTGCAGTCATGTTTAGGGTAGATCTGCTGAGATCAGGAGACTTCAGATATTAATTTATCCTAATTGCTTCAGGTTGTTTACTCTAAGTATGACTTGAGCCATAGATTGAGATTTCTCTTGCTATACAATTTGTTATTAGAATCTCTTACAATCCTCTGCAGTTATTTGTGAGTGGTTTGTAGCAAGTCAGAGTGAAAAAATGATTTGGTGTTTATGAATGAATACTGAAATAATTAGTAGCAAATACTAAGTAAGTAATATTTAGTTGACATTTCTTTAGATTAATAAATTGTTTTTATTTGATTAAAAATACATGATTCCATGTACATAAGGTGACAGTGTGTGCATGTGTATGTGTCCTTATACCTCTCATACAGTACATGTGAAAGGGATCTAGAAGTCTTAGTGGACCACAAACTGAACATGAGTCAGCAGTGTGATGCGGCAGCCAAGAAAGCAAGCATGATTCTTTGCTGCATCAATAAGAGTATGGTATCTAGATCAAGGGAGGTAATGGTACCACTCTATTCTGCTTTGGTTAGACCTCATCTGGAATACTGTGTCCAGTTCTGGTCACTTCACTTCAAGAAGGATATCGACAAGCTGGAAAGTGTCCAGAAGAGGGTGACCAAAATGGTGAAGGGTCTGGAAGCCATGCCCTATGAAGACCGGCTTAGGAAGCTGGGTATGTTTAGTCTGCAGAAGAGAAGATTAAGAGGGGATATGATAGCCATGTTTAAATATTTGAAGGAATGTCATGTTGAGGAGGGAGCGGGCTTGTTTGCTGCTGCCCCAGAGACTAGGCCAAGGAGCAATGGGTTTGAACTGCAGGAAAAGAGATTTCACTTAAACCTTAGGAAGAACTTCCTGACAGTCAGAGCTGTTTGGCAGTGGAATATGCTGCCTCGGAGTGTGGTGAGTCTCCTTCTTTGGAGGTTTTTAAGCAGAGGCTGGATGGCCATCTGTTGGGAGTGTTTTGATGTGTGTTCCTGCACAGAAGGGGGTTGGACTGGATGGCCCCTGGGGTCTCTTCCAACTCTATGATTCTATGTTCTTCTTTTAACAAAAAGAGCAAACAGCAGCATCATGTTGAGAGATATTCCTCCTGGTGGAAAAGAATGGGGAATGCCTCTTCTAAGATGATGCCTGCTGTAATGCATTTATACATCATTTCATGTAAGAATTACAAACTAGTCTGTGATGGAATCCAGACTAAGATTAAATCACTTCTTAGTTCAGTTTTGTTAAAATCAGTGGAAACTTAGATGTAGTGAACTTGTCTGGCTGAATATGTAGGCTAAAGCAGTGCTACTGAAAGTGGCGGTCCATGGCCACTTCCGCACTAGCCTGTTATAACGCTATGATCCCACTTTCAACATCCTATGGAATCCTGGGGTTTGCAGTTTCGGGAGGGGCCAGATGGCTCCTCCCAAAACTGCAAACCCCAGGATTCCATAGGATGTTGAAGGTGGAATCATAGCGCTATAACAGGCAAGTGCGGAAATGGCCCATGAGTTGTCGTGTGCCTTCAAGTCACTTCTGACTTACGCCAGCACTAAGGCAAGCCTATCACAGGATTTTCTTGGCAAGATTTGTTGATAGGATTCAGACAGGATAGGGTCTTTCTGAGGCCGAGAGAGGGTGACTTGCCCAAGGTCACCAAGTGGATTTCCACATAGTGCAACAAACCACTACACCACGCTGGCTCTCTTGGGCCACGAGGACTGCAGTTTTTTTAAAAACCGCCTCCATTATGAAAAGGTTCTGTGCCCTCAGCAAGTCTGGGGAGTCAGAAAATGAATTGGTCCTCATCACTGAGGCTGAATAAATAAATAATGTCAAATAGAGTAAGACAGCTGAAACAATGGGCATTTGGCAATCAACACTTAATGATTTGATGAGTCCACTCTAGCTGGAAAGTTTGATTAGATTTTGGCCTGAAACTCTTAAGCTAAGGAAGCTTTAGCCACTCATTTTCTGCCCATCCCGATCTGTGACGGTCAGGGAACTTCTGCGAAGGGGTGTCTGCGTCTCCCTCTTTTTCCTCTCTATGAGCCTCCCTCCAAAGCTGTAAAAGTTATTTTTGGCCGCTGCGACTGCGACTGCTACTACGTGAGGGATGCTGGGAGGTGTGATGCACAAAATCCCGTCCGATTCTGGAAGCTAAGCGGGGGCAACTCTGGTTAGTATTTGGCTGGGAAACCGCCAACGAACACCAGGTGCTGTAAGCTATATTTCAGAGGAAGGAACTGGCAAAACCACTCCACCATGGTCGTCCAAGGGGGAAAAAAATGTTCACGGGGTCGCCATAAGACACACAAAATAACTTTTTCCATCTCTCACGTTATAGAGCGTCGCACATCATTCCTGAAGGCCGGGCTCAGCCCACCCGCAGCTGCGTACAGGCTCCGGGGCTGGTCGCCGGTCTGGCCCCCGTGGGGTCTGCGAGGGGGTCCCCGCCGCGCCTGCGCAGTCCGCCAAAGACGAACCCCCGCCGGACCCGCGGGCAGCGCCGCCCCCCCCGCCTCCTTCACTCACGAACTGAGAGAGCTCCCCGGCGCTCTGAGGGTCGCTGTCGGCCATCCTCTCGCTCCCCTCCGCCGTCAAGTGCGGCCGGCTTTCTTTTCCCGCCGCTCCCCGCCTCTCTTAAACCGCCGTCCGGGACAGGGACCGCCCCAGGTGGCTGCCTCCCGCCCGCCGCGCCGCGCCGCGCCGCGCCGCCGGGGGAAAAGGTGAGGCCGGAGACAGCCCGCCTTCGCCGCGCGCCGCCTCCGCCCGGACCCGGCGGAGAGGGGTCGCGTGGGCGCTTCGCCTCTGTCGCCGCCGCCGCCGCCGCCGCACGGTTCGCCTCCCCGGCCGATGGGACGTAGCGTTCGCCAGCATTCGTTAAGAATAGTGGGGCGCCTTGCAGGGCACGCTTGCATGTTAAAATGTTTATGATGTGCAAAGGTTGTTAAGCTTGTTCTCCCTTCCCAGGAAGTCATTCCCAGGTCAGGCTCTGAACAGCCCCAGCAAGAATCTCTCTAAGGCTTTTTCTCTGTAGCCCCCCCCCCCAAAAAAAAAAAAGACGAAGAGAGAGTTATGACTAGCTGCAAACACGGGGTTTCCGAGTCGCAGTGTCGCCAGGTTTTCAGAACAGCCATAAGACGCGAAATTCGTGACAGACAGGGCTGACAACCACGAAAAGGCGTTTTGAGTTTGTGTTGTACGGAAATCCCAAAGGAAAGTACCGATTTAACTTAGCTGTTTTTCTCTGCAAAATTAATATATTATCCATATTCATCAGGTACATGATGCACATACGTTTGACTTAATGAAGAGCCCAAAACATAGGATTTTTTTCCCACTTTTGGCATCTTGTTCAGCCTCTATAAAAGTTCAGCCTGTATAAATGCTCTCCAGTCCTCAAGCTGGGAGCATCCTTTATTTAATAAGGGACACCTGCCAGGACTACAAGGGACAAGCTTTCCAGCCCTCAAATAAAGAACATCTCTTATAAGGACCCACTTGCAACCCCAATGGAGTGGGGGGTGTAGTGATGCAGAGGCAAAATGAGGACATTGCTCCCCAATAAGAATTCAGCCCACGATGAAATTTTCCTTCAGCCCCAAATTTCTAGCATTGCTGAGTGAGACCTCAAAAGCCAGCACCCTCTGGGAGTGCTGAGGGGAATGAACTCACCAATTAGCCAATTAAGAATGGAGGGAAGGGTGCCTGAGGGATGCAGATGGCATTTTTCTCATATAAGAGATTAGAGGCTGCTGTTTCGGGGTAGAACTAAGTCTCATTTTTGTAGACACCAACAGCCACAGCAGCAACAGGGATACGGCAGTGGGGGGAGGGTGCCAAAAGTGTTCCCTTGTTTTGCAAACAGGGGAGCAGTTTCGGTGCCCCCTCCACACCTGCTGCCAGCTGCCTGATGAAAGGGACATGGTGGTACACGTGTGCACATACCCAAACTATGACTCTGGAGATCAGAGTCTGAATCCTCACATGGCCATGGAAACCCACTGGGTGACCTCTAGCAAGTCACATTTTCTCAGCCTCAGAGAAAGGCAAAGATGACAGATCTTGCCAAGAAAACCCCCATGATAGGGTCACTTTAGGGTTGCCATAAGTTGTAGAGACATGATGGCTAGAAAGAACCCTGCCCCTGGCAGAGGCACTGTGTTGTGTGCTTCAAGTCACTTCTCACCTATGGCAACCTGAAGGTGAACCTATCACAAGGGTTTGTTTGTTTTTTTGCAATATTTGTTCAGAGGGGGTTTGCCTTTGCCTTCCTCTGAGGATGAGAGAATGACTTGCCCAAAGTCATCCAGTGTCTGAGTGGGGATTTGAATCCTAGTCTACAGAAGACTTTGGTAAGCAAACAAACAAACATTTGAATATTTAAATCTAAATTTAAACATTTAAATCTTGAGTTAAGTCCAGCAACAAATTGTATTTGCAGGGGTGCCTGGCAAAGGAAAGGCTAAGAACCACTGCTTTAATTTAAAGTGGTAACATCAACTGAGATGATCCAGTTAAAGCAATACAGAAAAGGGAAACAAAGCAATAACCTCGCTCAACAGTTCCTAATACAAACAAATAATGTGTAAAATAATGTGTAAAAACAAAAATGCTTGTATATAATCAAATATCTCTGTCTCCTGCTTCTCTACAGACTATTTGGGGCTAACAATGTGTAATCCTATATATTAGATGTAGCATTCTTTGTATAGCAATAGCAATAAATGCTCACTATTAACTATGTTGGGTAGGGCTGTTGGGAGCTGCACTTCAACAACATCTGGAAGGACACATGATTCTTAACTTTAAACTTCTTTCTCTTTTAATATTACAAACATCCTCAGTTTCATAAGCAGTTTGCCACCTAAAAGGGAAATGAGACTATTGCACAAAAAGCAAGCTTGAAGCCGCCTCGTACACATAGAACATGTCTGACAGTTCCTTAGCTCTTGGGTATAATATTTGCAAGTAAAAAAGGTCAATATTTCAATAGAGCTGGCACTGGCATAATCAAGAATGTTTTCAGTAGGGAGTGCTTGACAACCCATATTCAGTTTGACATATTCTCTCAAATGTTCCTACTCAGTCTTAAGTACGCAGATGGCTTGCATTGCTGAATAAGAATATGTTAGAAAGACTGGTAAGACAAGTTCAACAAGTACTGTACAACAGCCACCTTTCCCTGAACTTTCTGGGAGCCATCCAATTTTTGTTTTTGCTTTTTGGGTATCTATAGATTTAGGTGAATGTTACTGCCCTGGCTAGTCCGAGCTTTGGGGATATTAAAAGATATCCCTTGATATCACAATTCGGCTGCACTTCTCTATTCCTTTCCACGTGCTTGCGAGGCCACCGGACAAGCACGTAAACAAGCTCAGCCGTTAATAGCCGTAATATTCAAACTGCAATACAGGCAGGCCAGAAATAGCTGACTCACTGCTTTAGGAGACCTCCAGGCAAGTACTCTAATTAAGTATGCACGCCACTTACAAAAGAGCCTCTGCCCCGCGATGGCAGCTTGATGGGTAAACTATGCAATACCCAAGTACTCTGCGTTTGCATACTGGCTACTCTATCGAGAACCGCTACGATAACTCAATCATTCAGATTCTGACCTTTCGGAGGCTTTGTCTCCAACTCCAAACCTATTGTTTTCCCCCAAGTACGGCATAGCCTGCAGTCACAATTCTCCTTATAAAAACCCTTGATTCCGAGACCTTCCTCGGATCGCTCCCGAGTTTCATCCCGCCTTGCTGCCGCTTTGCTTGGCAAGCCTCCCTTCAGCTCCATGTGCTGAGCTACATCGCACCCCAGCTTCGCTCTCTATTTTTCTGGGCTTCAGGACAGGTGAAGTATCACCTAAACCAACAATCCCTCTAAAAATCCCTCTGTACCACTCCAACCTTTATTTTCTTTAGTTATCTTGTATGAGTGTGTCGCATACACTGTTTTGCTTGTATTTAATAAACATCATTTATTATTTCAACTTCGGTGTTCTCCTTGACTCGACCCGACCCCATAGACATAGGGTTCAAGATCTCGCTGTGTTACCCTGCCTCTCGTAACGCTAAGTAGTGCTCTGAGCTAATTTTCCCCAACTTTAGTTGAGCACATTTTGGTGTCCCTCCCGGGACCCCCAGTTCACAGGGTAACAGTGAACAGGATGGTATTTTACCTGAAGGAATATTTTTATATATTCACAAAAGAGCTATGCTGTAGATTATAATTAGTTTTCGTGTTTTATTGTGTGCATGGTAATTAACAATCTGTTCGCATTTGTCCCCACAGCAATTCTAGAATCTTTATTAATATTCTCTGTTTGCAATTTGTTGATAGTCCTCAGAAAAATATCTGGTTCCCATGGGTCTGGTTGAATTCTGTTCTTGCCACTATTTCACATTTATTTTGGTTATTAATACGTTGGACACTGAAGTTTTAAAGTTCCCTTTCAGGCAACCTTTTTACTTATATTAGGCTGACAAGGAGATGAGTTGGGGGTTGGCAAATGAAATGATTATGAGATTATTGAGACCATCAAAGAACAATGGAAAATGAAATGGGGCTAGTGAATTGTTGTTATGTGTCTTCAAATCGTTTCTGAATTATGATATCCTTAAGATTAACCTATCATGGGATTTTCTTGGCAAGATTGATTCAGATGGGATTTGCCTTTGCCTTCCTCTGAGGCTGAGAAAATGTGATTTGCTAAAGGTCATGCAGTGGGTTTCTGTGACTGAGCATGGGATTCAAACTCTGGGTTTCCAGAGTTGTAGTCCAACACTTATACCTCTATATCATGCTGGCTCTCAGCCAAGGTGCTGCCTGTGAAAGTGTTTAAAAGTGTACTGTCAATAATTGGGTCTTATAGGCCCTAGAAATACTGTCTTGGTTCTAGTAAACCTTTACTTTTCCTTTGCAGGATCCCATTTTTCCTTCTTCAGAGGATTAATCTGACTGGAAATTAAGCACAGAGTGAGATTCAAGGCTGCTTTCCTTCTGTCTGCACTCTTGAACTTCACAGTAAAAGAAAACAAATTGAGTATTTCTTTTTCTGTCCCTACCAGAGAGGAGTTGCAGTAGAAGGACTGTTGTATCCATCAGTGCTAAACTGAATCTACAGCATCCTGCTGTTCCACCTAGACCAGCCATCGGCATGCTACTTCATTGCAGTGGGTCAACTGGTTGGTCAATTATAGAATAATCTTAATAATCAAGGGATTCTTATAGAATATTCCTTGGTCAGGTCTGTCAGTTATTCCTCTCCACCCCCTTTTCTTTTCCTTCCCCATTTTTTAACAATGAGAATATAGGATCAACAAGGGGCAGAAGGCAAAATTGATAGACCCGGTCAGTGGATTCTTACAAGATAATTGACAAATCAAGAGCTCAGTAGAAGCAGGAATTGTTGCTTCAGGCCAGTGACCTACTTATTATGCTGGTGGCTCGGCTAGGTGGATTGCTAGGCTGTTATAGTTTCATGAAAATGCGCCTGTACAATAGCGTAAACCTGCACACTATTTTTGTAGCATTTTGATCCTTCTAAAAATGTCACTCAATTTAGGTTTAGAAATATCTTTGAGATTAATATTGTGCTTGTTTGTGATATTTATTCTAGTAGTGCTATAATACTCATTTTAGCAGTCAGTTTTAGTAGATAGGATACAATATGGTGAGACTTATTTTTGTCAGAAAATGGTGAACTGTTAGAATTGCATGAGTGGATGGCTGATGACAGAACGAACAACCTTGCCAAATATTAAACATAAGGAATGTGGATGTGTGATGTTCACTCTTGAGAGTACTGTGACATCAAGGTATTCCAAAATAAATTTTGATTTTATACAAGTATGTTGTATCTTGTGACCATGGTTTTGGACATTTTGGACATTTAAGCAATTGGATTGTATATAGTTGTTCTCTACTTTTCATTCCAGTGACCGCACACCACTGAGAGAGGCCATTTAGATCAAACTTAGCTTTGATTTAGATTTCGGTCAGATCAGAATTGGAGCTCCCCACAACTGCCTAAAGTTTTGTTTTCCTTAAGAGTCAAGGGATCCCTCATCACATCTGTTTTGCCCCCAAGAGCTTCAGCTGCTAGCTTTGTACTGTCCCATAGTGAATTGGGCGTCTTAGGAGAAACTGAGTTATTAACAAATATAGATAGTACATGGGGGGGGGTATTACTAACAGATATCATTTTTCATCTCATGCCTTCACATTGCTTCAATCAGTTCCATCAGGATATTTTTTCCCAATCCAGCATGATTTGATAGAGTGAGAACAGGAGGCAGAAATTTGTGTTTGGCTGGCTGAAGCTAACTGTTGTTAGGTGGAACTATAGTCTGTTTATAGTTCAGGAGGACTAATTATATTCAAGATGTGGGATGGGCAGGTCTGGTAAAACAAGACACATGATGAATATTATATGAGAGATATGACCTCTAGTACCTCTGACGTATGCGTTGTTATTTACACAAACACAGAACTATTTAAGGAACAAAGGCTGTGATCCCGTGATAGTAATCTAGTTTATAACTCAAAAGCATAAATACTGGCAGCATTCTTACCAACCGTACCAGATCATGTTTAAATAATATATATGGTGCATCTGGGTCTCTTCCAGGAGCCTGCTTTTGCTTTCTCAGCAATTTACACATTAGTAGTTGTCTTCTAATATAAAGCATATTTGCAGAGTTTCACTTCTGATAGCTCACTGCAATGTTACTGAAGAATCAAGGATGTAAATCAGCTTTCACATAGATAACAGAAATACTGTAGTATCTCTTCAATAATATATGTCTTAGGAGTTGACAAACCTATGAGACCAGAATGCCACAGCCACACTTGGTTTGCAGATAAATTGTATGGTGACTGATATGGATGTTTTGAACTATAGTCAGCCCTCCACACTCACTAGAGTTAGGGGTGCAGGACCCCTGAAAAATTGCAAATATCAAAATGTGTGTATGTATCTTTGGGAAGGAGGCCAAGGCATGGGGCAGGGAGAACAGGCACCCAGGATCTAAACCAGGTCAGGGAAAGGAGAGGGAAAAGGAGTGCATCAGCATGGTAGCCGTATACTTCCTCTCTCTCACCCACCTCCTTTCTCTGTGTGTGTGGCATTGAGAGAGGGCTTGTGGTGCTGAGAAACTGAGCTGCAAGCCACCCTTAGCTGGCCACTCAGTGGCTGGTGGAGGAGGAAAGGACCAGAGGTGGCTTTTTAAAGGACTTCACAGCCTGATCAGAGCTACTGAGAGGGAAGGTTCTCACAGAAAAGATGCTCCTTAGGTGGGGGCAGGGGGACAGGCTTGGAGAAACTCACAAATAATCAGATCTGTGAAAGTGAAAGCCACAAATGTGGAGATCCAACTGTACAACAGAATGGAACTCTTTTTGTAATTGATTTGATTGAAAACATTGAGAGCAGAAATGAAAAATTTCAGACCAGAACATTGAGCATCAAATAATTTGACTTCTAGGAACATTACAATGAAACCAAGATTAAATCCAATGCAATTTATTTTGTACACTTGGCAGTCTACGTATATACTGTGTTGTATTTATGCACATGTCTCCTAGTGTATTTTCCTGGTATTTGCCAGAATAACATTGATGTGAATCAGCAGGAAGCAGAAGATAAACGTTTAATTTAATGAGGTTATACTGCCAATCAAGTGCAAACAATAGAAATTGCTCCTAAAACTTTTCTTAAGTATTTCCTGGAATAACTAACATCCCTCTGCCTCCATTAGAAGACAGTCTTAAACACTCTACCCTAAAACTTCTAGTAGATGTGATAGCTGTGGTCTCATTGGCATTATTATTACTTTACTGCCAGACATTTTACTAACATAGATAATACACTGGATGAATTACCTGTCAGATTGTGTGCAAGTAGATTTTCCTCAGTAATTATCCATTTCTGCTGTACTTCTGCCACCCAATTTGATGATCCATCACAGTTTTGTGCAATGTTACTTTAACACATTTGCTTTGGTGATACTCATTCCCACTATCCATTGTCATGATACACAGTGTAACATGTCATGGTACTATGCTGGCACAGCAAACACTGAACACTACCCTAAACATAAATACACACTGGCAAAGTATATATTGAACATGAAGAAAATATAGGTGCAATTCTTCAACTTACTGAAACATAAAGCCTCTATTTATAATATGAATCACCATTGAGAATGTTTATGTCTGGGTACAGACATTTTTTAGCCAACTAGAGCTCCCTTTATCTGCTCCATACTGTTTAATATACAAGAACAACAGTTTTTATCTGTGGAAGTCTGGAAAAGTATTAAATCCAAACAGTTGCAAAGATAAAAACTCCAATCCCATTAACTCTGGGGGCTTGTTTCTGAATAAACTCCATGTGAGAGACATGTGGCCCTCCAGACATTATTAGACTGCAGCTCTCATCAGCTCTAGCTAACATGGCCAATGTTGAGGGTTGATGGGAGTTGCAATTCAAAATATCTGGAGAACAACGTGGCATCATCTCTGGGAATAAGTGTAAGATCATACCATAGGTTGGAGTTACCTTTTGAAAGGTGCGGCCTTTTTTCTAGTTAAAATAGTTCAGCAATATGTGCATATAAAAGTTGTGATTTTCTTTGTGAGTAAAAATTTTAATTGTGGATTAATCTATTGGGAAAGCTAGTGCCCAGACATTACCCCAAATTTTGACTATGAAAACACCAGGCATGTTTCAGTGCTGAGTTTTAATTGCTTTAGGGGAGGAGCTTTCTTAAAATAACAAAACTGACTTCCGTAAGACACTAGTAGTATGTGAAAATGCATCTAGAACAATATGTTTTGCCTGACTTCTTAGTGCTGCATGCCATTTTAACGGTAATAGCTGAAATTCTAAACAGAGATATTTAAGTTGGGGTAGCAACCTTTTGGGAGTGCAGGACCATGGTGGTGAATATAGGTGGGTATGTCTTCCAGTAAATCCATCAGGAGTAAACCCATCTATTATACAAGTCAAATATTTAGCATGTGCTGATGCCTTGCGAGGGGAACTGATTGAATAACCATCTGTCACCCACTTACAAACCCACTCAGACCTTACCTGGCTATCCTTTCAAGCAGATCTGGGTGTATGAGTGAAAAATGGTTGGATTGGTAAGGCTGCCTTATTCCGTTTTCCAACTTCCTCAAGTACCTTCCTCAAGCACCTTCAGTGGTCTTGCAGAATGGAAGACAAGTGATATTAGATCTGAGCAGACTGGAAGGATGATAGGTAAAAATGAAGATGGTATGGCTTGTTAGAGTATTTTGTTCTCTACTGTTGCCTTTTTGCCTTTATAAGCTGCTTGCATGACAATAGAAATTCAACCAATGTATCCCCCCAGAAAGCACTTCCATACCAGGAAGCAGTAATTCGTTGAATTTCATATGCTTCTGTGGAGACTCTGTAAATGTCAACCTCTGAAAAAGCAAGTAAGGATAAGGCCAGGACTGATTATATTTATTTAAAAAGTTTATAAAGTTGGGTTTTGATTCTTAAAAGATCCACCAAGATGACTTGTGTAATATGGCTTACGTGACATTCCCATTCAATCTAGTAGCTCCCCAACTCCCTGCACGCATATCACAAGATGCCTTTAACAGGTCTCAGTTTCATCCTGTCTAGCAAATTCCTTTTGGGGAAAATTTATGATTCTGAACTCATGAGACTTTATAATAAAAATTTTCACATCTATGTTTTATTTAAAACAACTGCATGACGTAAGATTTGCTCTCTCACATGTAATATAGGAATAGAAAAGCCCAGTCCTAAACCTTCCCAAGACACCAGGCATTGCCAGTATGTTTTATTGCATTAAGGCACAGAGCTGCTGGAAAGAAAATGGTGGGAACTGGTAAAGCTGAAGTTGGTTTCTTATTTGCACAGAAATCTGAAACATAGCTAATCAGTCAGATGAATAAAGACATGAGGTTTCAATGATAATTTGAATATTTTTACATATCTAAATGATTTAGCTGTGTTTCAAATTTTTTCACAAATAAGGAACTGTTGTGAACAAAAGCTGGATGGTCCTGCCCCAAAGAGGTCTTGGTTCCTTTGCTTTTTGGATAGTGGAAAGGATAGATTAGTAGGATAGGATAGGATAGGATAGGATAGGATAGGATAGGATAGGATAGTAGAAATCATTTCAGTGAGCTTATGGAGTACTATTCTTACTGTTACTATTCTGTTTGACATGGCTAGTGTCTTTTAGGTTTTTTTTTTTTTAAAGACTGATTTGAAATTGTCCTGACTTTTAAAAATTTCTTTGTATTGTTTTAATTTGGTAGCAAGTACCATTGAATATTTCACATACAGGGGGTAAATATATCGTTGTTCAGGATGATTTGTACCAATGACTTTGTACTGTGTTGATTGTAACCAGCCTTGAGTATGTCATACAAGGAGCTGCATGTGGTAATATTATTATTTGCTTCTGCTAATGCTGCTGCTGCTGTTGTTAGTCTCTTCATTTCAGGGATGTCATCCTAATTTCTCCTAGCTCCAGATCAAGAGTCCGGCTATACAGTACAGTAAAATGTATTAACAAAGCTATCCTTAGGCTACACACACATACAAGCAATTCCACACCATTATCACCACAACCACTCCTGAACTTCAGTTAAAAATAACACATTCTGTGTTCTTGATGGAGTGGCAATGATGTGGGTTGTTTTGTTTTGTTTTTTTGGCAAGCAATTTCCAAAACTGTTCTGCTACTGGACTAGTGGCCTAGTACTGACTACTGGTATTTACTCTATTAAGACATCTACTCCATATCCCTTGCCCCACAAACTTCTCTCCTGTCAAACCTGATAGAGAGAGCGACAGCTACTAACTACCACGCACGCCTCACTGTTTGCACAGCAGACAGGCTGGCAACCAGAAGAATGTACCCATTCCAGCCCCGCCCGGGAGAGAGACTTGGGCCATTTCCGCACCAGGCTGTTACAGTGCTATTATTCCACTTTCGACATCCTATGGAATCCTGGGGTTTGCAGTTTAGGGAGGGGCCTCCCTAAACTGCAAACCCCAGGATTCCATAGGATGTCGAAAGTGGAATAGCAGCACTGTAAAACAGCCTAGCGCGGAAACGGCTTTGGAAACCGGATTGTCGCTTCCTCTCCCCGCCACGAATCCCTTCGTCTTTCCTCAAGTCACTCGTCCCCAGGCGGCCGTCGTCTTCTAGGACCCAGAAGACACACAGGCCAGGCAGTATGGCGCGCGGGGCGGGGGGAGGCGGTTCCTTTCCTTGACGGAGGCGCTCCCGGCTCCCGTGATGTCACAGAGGCCGGGCTCCTTTTCTCGCTCCCGGAGGTTGCCGCTTCTGCTGCCTGTCGCCGGTCTTTGGGGAAGGCGGGCGCCGCAGCAGCCGCGGCCGCGCAAGAGGAAACGGCAGGAGGAGTCGCAGGCGCCGTGTCGCGAGTGGCGTCAAAGGCAGCCTCCGCCGCGGCGCCGTGGGCTGGGGGCCCGCTCCAGGGGCCCGCCGCGGGGAGGAGATGCGCGGGGCTGGGTCGGAAGAGGGGCCCTCCGCAGGAGCAGCAGCAGCAGCAGCAGCGCCCGCCCTCGCTCCCAAGGTGAGGGGAGGAAGAGACCGGGGAGCCGCGAGGGGTCGCGCCCGAAGCCCCGTTCTTCCCGTGGAGCTCCCCGCTCCGTCTTTGCTGCTTTCTGGGGGCGGCGGGGAGGCGGCGCGGTCGCGTCGCTGCTGGGAAGGGAGTGGAGGGAGCCCGCGGTGGGAAGAGCGGCTTTGTGCGAGAGAGCTGTAGCTTCCCCTTCGGAAGTCGCGCACTTGAAGCACTTTAAAAATCCCTTAAGGAAGCGCTTTGCGGGGGGAAGAGGAGCTGTCTTAACTTGGGAAGAGTTTCGTGGTCCTTACACCCTAAAGGCTGAGTCTGTGGGGGTGATGTACCGCGGCGCTCTTAGGCAGAGGGGCTCAGCTGTGTCGGAGTCTCAGGCCATTTCTGCACTAGGCGTTTATAGCGCTATTATTCCACTTTCAACATCCTATGGAATCCTGGGGTTTGCAGTTTCGGGAGGGGCCGTCCGGCCCCTCCCGAAACTGCAAACCCCAGGATTCCATAGGATGTTGAAAGTGGAATAATACCGCTATAAACGTCTAGTGCGGAAAGAGTCTTTTAAATCCCCAGCACTTCTCCCTTCATCGTGTTGCATAGCCGTGTTACAACAAATTTGTTAAGTATTTAAGAGGTGGTCAATCGTGAAAGCTCAGTAGCAAATCTGAGAAGAGGGATGGTGGTCACAGTAGGAGAATCTTGAACAAGGGCATCCACTGATACTGGGGGATCCTAACTGGAGACATCAAAGCGGCTAAGATGTTTCTTCCTTCCCATAACCCCTTCTCATGGTTTCTGTTTATTGCCCTGTCTTGGCATTCTTCTGATTTTTCTCGCTTTCTGCCAGGAATCTCTTCTTCTCTTCCTGCCCTCCTTTAATATGTGGTGGACAATTAGTAAGCTGGTGAGATGTATTAATATGCATTCATTAGGACTTTAATATTTGATTGATCAATTAGTTAAATAACCAGTTAAACACTTTTTAAAACGTTTTTTTTTAAAGGCTCCGCATTACTTGGGATTGGGATCAGATTATAACTATTTTTTTTAAATAAACGTGGGAAATCTGTCTTAGAAGAGAGATTCCCTTCCCTTGCACAGAGTACAGTATGTCTCTGTAAGACTGTCTCCTGTGATACTTGTGTGCATGACCTAAAAGCAAAGAGAGAATGCAAACTTCCTGAAAGATGTAAATTTCCTGGAAATATGATTGAAGAGTGGTATAAAAATACATATTATAATACATATTAATTGCTAAGATAATGTCTCAAATGAACATTTATTTCCTTGATATCCCACGATTTCAAGTAAATTTTTGTTTGATTCATGCATCCTTTTCTGAAGAGTCTTACAAAGTGGGATATATCAGCTTGCAGTCTAGAAATGCATTAAGCCATTCACCGGCTGTTTTCAGTCAATTCATGTTATCTGCCACCTGAGGGAATTTTTATGGACTGAATCTAATGATTCAGAAAGAAGGTGTGGGTTTGAACTGAGTCGAAGCAACTGAGCTCCAAAGTCTAAAGCAAGTTTGGTTCCATTCTCAGTGCAGTGAACTGTGTAGCAAGGAAACAATTCTTATGAAAGACCGTATTGTTTGTGTTGACTAAATGATCAACTGAGTCTAGCTGTTTCTTCACTTAGAGAGTCAGTCTCTTAGTAAGCTTTTTCATACATTACACTCAGTCATAGAAGCCATGAGAAATCCACAAAAACAGACTAAAAAAAGTAGTTATTTCATAGGTATCCTGACCCCTGGAAGTTGTCACATGTTATGCCTTTAAGTGATAATGGAAAGTTTCCCTTTCAGTGCTATGCAACTGTTATAGCTTGCTTTTTACTGTGTGGTTCTAGCGCCATAACTGCATTGTTTTATGAGATCCTAGTGACTTGGAACCAGTTGTAAAAGACACAACACATTAGTGACGTAGGTTTTGATAATTGTTATTTGTTAGACAATTTTATTTATAGAATTAGAATGCTTCCAAAATCTTAGTGGAGGAGTCAAATGCTCAGCTTGAATGGCGTCATCATAGAGAAGGCACTGGTTGAGACCAGGCACCCTTTCATGTCCCGCAGCCGTAACACTATGATTCCACTTTAACTGTTATGAGTGCTTCCTATGGAATCCTGGGGTTTGTAGTCTAGTGAAGCACTAGCCATCTCTTGCTAAGAATTCTAAAGATCTCTCCCTAAACTTCAAATCCCAGGATTCCATCGTGTGCAACCATAGCAGTTAAAATAGAATCATACTGCTGTAATTGTGTAGTGTTAAAAGGCCCTAGGTTCTTGTGAGCAAGTTTTTTCTACCCCTTTGTGATTTGGCTAACCTTTGATATTTCCTGTTTATGAGTTAAAATACATCCATGCAAGTTGGAGTTTTTCTCTTTTTGTTTTACTAGGGATGCACGAAGAATGACACACGGCCTTTGGGAAGATTGTTTAGATTTGAATAAAAATTGATAAATTCTCAGAAAGAAGTAAAAGGGGATCCCTTTTCACCGCCCTGATGCTAAGGGACTTTATCTGGCCAGTTATGGAAGCGGATGGCTGGGAATGGCTGGTAGCGCCAGTTCAGCAGCTGATATCCTGGGGTGCATCTGCAGCTATGGTGTTCGGAGGTGTGGTGCCATACATCCCACAGTATCGAGATATTAAAAGGACACAGAATGCGGAGGGGTTTTCAACCTACGTGTGTTTAGTATTATTAGTTGCAAACATTCTAAGGATACTCTTTTGGTAAGTTGACTCTTCAAACAATATGAATGTTGTCTCGCTATTTGATTTCCTAGACGTCAGTAAGAAGAAACAAAGTATGAAATATGTTCTTTAATGTAGTGCCAAATCCAGCCAACCACAGAGTTCTGTTTCCTGTGCATTCTTGTCTCTAGTTAAGATGCTGTATTTCAGTTGTATATTAACTTGGGAAGAATGCTTTGGACAAACAGAAACTGCAATATCACATGTAGGCTCACACAGTTGAAGGCTGTGGGTATTGTCCTGAAAGACATATATACCGATAACAATCCTGAGTTGCCAAGTTAGTGCAAGATATGAGCCTGAATTAAACTCTTCAATTTAACCAATTATAAAGTTAGTTTTGGAACTTTTGGAAAACTAAATTGGCACACATAATAATTAAATTCCAGTTTTAAAACCAATGATTTAAATGAGTTGACAAGACTATTCAACAGTAAACTGGAATGAATGATGAGAATAAGGACCATTTTCAAGATATTAATTTCTCTATGGAAGGAATAAAAGACCTACATGTAGTTCATGACCAGGAGCCTTTTGAGTCAAATCATTAATTTAACAGATGGTACCATGAATGGCAGAACATTTTCAGTGTTTGCAGAAGGAGGAATTCATAACCTGCTTACAAAAGAATGTCAGTGGAAGAATAGCAAGGAGTTGGCCATCCGCATATAGCTCCTTGCCAGGGGTTAACTTCATTGCAGAGCTGGCAATCTGACCCAATCAGACCCAATTATTTTCTTGATGTCCTGGGAGGCAGATAGTGAGGAAACAGGCAGTTCTACATATTGCTGTGGGCCCTACAGCATAATACCTTGATGAAGATTCTGCTCTGCCAGGATTAATAGGATCTTGGCCCATATTTTCTGCAGTTCTTGATTGACTGTGGCTTATTGATGGATGGATGCTTTCTGTCTGTACAGTGAGCCTGCTGTATTTGCAATCTCAGAATTCATTAATTTAATCCAACATGAATGCTGCGCCACTGCTGTGTCTCTGCAGAAGTTGCTGGTTGCCCTGTGGTTGTTGACAGCAGCAGTGCCAATCCTGCTCATTCATTGCCGAATGAGTGAGCAGGATTGGCATTTCCACTGTCAACAATTGCAGAGTTATGAGGGGCTTCTGCAGGGACATGGCAGTGGCAATTGATTTGCCTCTGTTGTGACTGTGGCTTGTCTTCACCTCTGCTAAGGCCCTGTGTCATTTTTTTGATTTTTAGTGTTTGTGAGGTGTCCTGAAGCCAATCCTTTGTGAATGTGGTGGGCTCACTGTATATACAGTGGAAGCTTTGTTTCTGTAACCCCATATTAGGATATACATGTAGATATCATGTTGATTCCTATAGAAAAACTGTTTTTCATTGAAAAAAGTGTAATGTGTTGTAGAGGTTCAAGAAACATAGTTTTGGACTGCAGTATGTAAATTTAGAGTGATTGTGTGGTGAAACTGTCTTAAAGATACAGTATTGTTTGCTCTATGCATTCATAAAAATGAAAACTTATGTCCCTGTTCATCAATTCCATTTTATTCCTTTCTGAAGAGAGGGTGGAGCATCATGATCTAAACCTGATCCATCAGCCTCAAAGTATATTTTGACAGTTACCTCTTTGTCCATATACTTCACAGTTAACAATTGGGGAACTAGCTGATAACTCCTAAAAGGACTCTTTCTGTTACTGATTTCTTGCACATAGTGTGTGATTTGCCCTAGGAGTGTGATTTTGTACATGTATTTCTATTGGAGCCTTCAGTGCCATTGAAAAGGTTATATAATAGCTTGATTTATTATAATTTATCTGTGTTTCTTTCTAACAACATATATGATCTTATTCATATGTGAGCATTAAAGAACCTGAGGTTGGAGAGGGTAAGTGTCATTAGGCACATTAAAGGCATTTGTAACTTGTTAGCAATAATAAACCACCCTGTGGTTCTTGAGTTGCTTTGTTACCATTGTAAGACTCTCCATGCAAGCTTTTGACACAACTTTTTAAATGGGTAGCCCATGCTATCATGCTTACATACTTAACATGAATCAATATGTTAGTAAACAGTATATTAAACAGTTTGGTCCCACAGCCCACATCTGTCTAGTTGGATAGGCTTTTATAGCAGTATTGACACTTCTCATGCATATCACTTCTCATCGCAAATGCGATGTTGTGATTATTTCCTGCTTCCATTTCCTGAAGGAAAAATCTCTTATTGCACTTAAAAGTACTTAGATTTTCATTTGGAAACTATGGCAATATTTATACTGTTGCTTAAAACGTTGGTGTCATGAACTCAAAGTTTATGAGACAACAAGCATTTAAAAAGAGCAATATCTACTGGTAATTGTCTTGTGAGTGACCAGTATGGTATCGTGCTTTGAGTATTGACTAGATCTCTAGGAAACAAAGGTCTGAATCTCTGCTCAGCCGGGGAAATCCATTGAGTAATCTTGGGCAAATAACACCCTCTGAACCTAAGAGGTAGGCCAGGGCAAGCCTCCTCTGAATAAATCTTGCCAAGAAAACCCTACGCTAGGGTTGCCATAAGTCAGAGTCAGTTTGAAGGCACATAATAGCAATAATTACCTTGTGATCAATTTAATAATTGCAAATTATTTCCAAGTGCAATTTATGCTATTTTATGAGAATAGCAATATGTAATTTTAGCCTTAGGAAATACTTTGAGAACAAGTTGTTTTCCTATCTTCTAACTCTTTTTCACTGATTCAATGAATCGCTGACAATCCTTTTTTTTTTTTTTTTTAGTATAGCTCCCATAATGAGAAATAACAATTTAGGGCAAGTTATATTAGGGTGGCCCAGTGGTCCAATCTTATATAGTAAATCTTGTATTAGAAAAAATGGAGGAAAACATTATTGGGGCAGTTTACTCAGAATAAGCTTTTCATGTTCTATAGCCCACTTCTTCAGAGAGAAGAAGACTTCATACAGAGTCAGGAAATTAAGTCTGCCAATGTACTAATCTGCACTTTAAAATTTCCCCCATCCCCCTTGTAGAAAATGGGATAGTCATGGTGTTAATTCTTGGGAATGCTGAAGTAGGATGACACAACTAATGGAGATGTCCCATTCACTTGTTTTGTTTTGAAAATTAACCATTATCCAGGAAAGAACAGTTCACACTTTCTGTGGCAAACACTGGAAAGTGGATGCACTTTGGTGTGCAAGAATGATGGAAAGAGAGTATTGACTTTGCTCTAGGATATTTAAAATAGCAGCAGCAGCAATATTTGAACTTACTGTCAGTCTTTTTGTGGGACTCTGGAAAATGGGAACCTAGATTAGTGTCTGAGTAGCAGACTTATACCTCTCTGCCTGCAAGTTGTCAGTCTTCTTCATTCCTTTTCTCAAACTCTGTGCCAATCAGTCTAAGCACCTCCCATTCTGGCTCAAAAAGAAATGTTGGTCAGTGCTCTCAGCTCTCTTTCTCACAATCAAGTTAACTGATGTTGAGCAGTGTGATTTTTTTCCCCGTTCAATTTTTATAACTGTAAACTAGGAAATCTTTTATTTTTTGGTCATGAAACTTAATGGAAGAGCACTTTCTCCAATTTTAATTTGTTTGTGGAGAACCATGTAGGTAGCACTGATATAGTTTTCCATGTATATAATGCAGAACCAAGAATGTGGACACAAGCCAAATGTTATCAAAGAGTCTTCTTGCCTGTTGATTGCATTAGATTGTGCTTTAAATCCTGCATTAAACGTTCAGAGGGGATTGGCTGCTCTCCAGATTCTTCTTTCTGTGTTGCCTGAAAAAGAAGCGGATAGGTGCTGTTTGTTTTGTAGGTGTGTGTTTTAGAGTTTAACGAATATGTTACATGTTTAAGATATGGAGTTATAAACTTTGTAAACAAAGTGAGTTCCATTTCCTGTTAGAAGGCGATTTCCTGTTTGAATCATTATAAACAGTCTCCATATGTTCAAAAATAGATGCTGTTGAGACAGTAGGAAGAATGGTAGTAGGGAATCAATTTTCCTGTCTTTTTTTTAACTAGTGTGATTGTTGCTCAGGAGCATCTCTGGCTTTGGCCATTATATTAGTTTAGCACACCAAAAACCTGTTGTTATAAATAAACTTGGTCTTTTGATATGACATGTCTATCAAAGCACAGATCACTTGGATCAATGAGTATGTCCCCCAATATGAAGATTGCACCACAGGAGCTGGAGGATTGTGCTATTTTGCTTGCAGGTAATTGATAGAAAAAACATCTTGCTTTTCAGAACACTATATAGTAGTTGTTAAACGAAAACACAACTTAAAACTCCAATGGAAGGCTCTAAATACAACTTATTCCTATGATACTTGAATGATGTGTGCGTGTAGGGAATGTTGTGTTTCTTTATTAATTATATTGCACATTAAAATAATGATTTCTATTATTTTCAGATTTCCATGCCACCTATCCCCCCAGGTTAGGACAATATATATATCTATTTCATCCTCTCTTAGGCTAAGAGAAAACGAGTTGTATGATTGGTTAGGGATGTAGTCTCAGGCCTCCCTCATCCAAATACACTTCATCTATTTCTATACATAGAAACTCACAAATAGCCATATTCTTTAAGGCAGTTAAAATGCCACTTACATACAATAATGGTACCGTGGAAGGTGCTTTGCATGGCTTTGCCCTCATGGTATTGTGGTAGTATTTGAATACCAAGCATCACATGGACTGGGCCACTCAGTTATGGTTGAGCTAGAATTGGAGTGGTGATGGAATGGGAGAGACAGTCCATTGGACCTGTTCCCATGGGGTTGGGCATTTAAGTGTTATAACAGTGAGTTGAAACAAAGCTGTAAGAAGCTGATCTCACACCACTGCTATAATGTTAAAGGGCACATACAGTGGCAACGGGTGTTGTACCTGAGGGTGGTGTTGGAATTATAGTTCTTCCTGTGTTTGGAGAATGTGATAATCTGAACTGCAAAATCATAAACTTAAGAGGATTTATTCAAAGACATAGATGCGTTAACCTGTTTCAGCACTAGAAGTTAGTAAAGAATCCTGTAACATCTTTGAGACTGAGAAAGGGAAATTTTTAATATAAGATTTTGGACTTCAGTCCACTTCATCGGACGCATGGAACAAGACTTCTAGTTAATCCACAGAGCTGGTCCTAGGACTTCACTCCATACATCTGATGAAGTGTATTGGAAAGTGCGTGCTGGAAATGCCATTTTCTTGGTTTCAAAGGTGCTATAGAATTCCTTTATATCTTTGGAGAGAATAAAGAAGAGGGCAATGATACTTGTGTTTGGGTGTGCCTGTGATTATGTGGCTAGCTGGAAGACCAGCAGCTTTATCAAAATAGCAGGATGAAGGACAGCAGTTTTAGTTACAGAGAATATGAGTTTAAGGCTTGAGTTCTTGAATAGGTAAGATACAAACTAGGATTCCAAAGAATGTAATGGAGAAGTGGAAAAAAGTCTAGGCTGTTGCAGAGAAGGATGTTTCTTAAAGATTAGTCAGTGTATTTTGCAATTGAATATCTTTACTGGTAATTAGTGTCTATGGCAAAGTTAATCCACAAATTTTATTGCTTGTGTTACTGTTTAGGTTTTATTGCTGGTTCTTAGCATCATTTTACTACAATATTCTAGTGTTTTAATCTTTTGATTCTGTTTTGCTGGCTTATTTGTATTAATTGTAACTGTATTGACTGTAGTAATTGATTAAGACTAATTGAAGTGATCTAAATGTCCAGATTTCTCTTGGCCAATCTAGTTCTGCTGAATGCTGCCCTTTCTTTTTTGAATTGTAAGAGGCCATTAGTTTCATGGCAGAACCAGAATAAACTTCCTGTAGAATATAGGAAAACATAAAGGAAGTGTGTGTTTCAGATGTGAGAAAAATGCTTATAGAAGCAAATTTAAAAATAAATAAATAGAAAAACAAAATTGAAGGAATGATAGGCTATGGAAGGGGGAAGCAGCAGTCTACTGTACCAAAAAGCATTGGAATATGCATCCAGATGTTGAAGGAGCTGATCTGTACATTGTTGTTTCAAAAAGAAGTGCATCCAAACAGGCATTCCTGACCATGTTCTGGCAGAAGTAGTGATACAGAACTGTCCCTTGTATCTTGCAGCTAGAGTTTGATTGGGGCATGTGTGAGTTTGCCTAATGGATCTAAATGCTAGTAATATACTCAATATGATTAACCATTTGCAATATGGTTACTCATGCAAACAAGTGTATGAATGAATCTTGCAACTGGTGTTCAGACCTAGTAATATTTAGAAGCAGAAACCCCAGTGTTTATATTGGTGTTGTAAATATGGGCTTGAATTTATAATTATTGTATATGTGCTACTGGGCCACATGCATGCTTCTCTAGAGGGTGTCCAGAATTTACAATAAAACTTTCCCAGAGCTTCCTTTTGCATTATTGAACTACTTGAAGATTTCATGGTATCAAGAGTTATACATGTATTATAGAGAAACAAACTATTAAGTAGTGCTTGTGGTTGCACCCTCCACACTTTCCCCTCCTAGACTCGAGAAAGTAGAATGGGGAAGTTATTGGAAGGCCTAATGCTTGTTTGATCTCCAAGACCAGATTCTCAATATAGCTAAGCACATTGAAATCCACTCCCTCTCCCATCCCAGCCACATTCACAAGCAGAAGTGTTCTCACTCACACAAGGAGACTTTTGGATCCCAGCCATTATATTCTTAGGCATAAAGTACAAGCCTTTTTCAGTAAATAAGATAAAGACATATGTTTGCACTGAATATGGAAAACCACATACTTTTTCCGTATCTTATAGTACATATTGTAGAAACATACAGCTAAGGAATTGCCTAATTTGGTTAAAACAGGGAGGGACTTAGGCCCTTTCTGCACCTTACCTTCTTCCGGTGCTGGGGTGAAGGGATCACGCGAGCAGCCTCCTACTCGCGCGAGAGCCCCGCCTCTTCCTTCCACAGTGCAGCCTGGGACCTTCCCAGGCTGCGCTGGGGCAGGAAGCGTGACCGGTGCGGCTCTGGAGGCTCCACACAGTGGGTAAGTGCACGCGGGGCCCAGGAGCAATGCGCGGTTGCACACCATTTTCGGCTTCTAGCTGCAAATGAAAAGGTGCGCGATCTGCACCTGCCAGCCCATGGAACGTCGCACGATTGTGAGTGCATCATGCAGATCGCTCCTCACAATTGCGCGATGTTCCAGGCCCCCGTTCGCCTGGAAAATGCTGTGCGGAAAGGGTCGAAGTCTTCCCTGTGGTTTCTTGATTCCGCTTTCCAAAGGACTCTCTTTTTTTGTTTTTTTTCTTCCTAGAAATTTAGCACAGCCCTTGCTCTCCCTAGAGCCCTTGATTCTCTGCCCTTTTCCTCAGCTTTCTGTGTCCACCTGTTCTCCCCCACCTCCTTTCAGTTTCTGCATATGTCATTCTCCTTTTATTAACTATCTTCCCCCTGGTGTCTCCTTCCTTGGGTTCTCTACATCCTTGCTCTCTGTAACCTTCTCAACTGCTTGCATGACCTACTGTTCCTCATAGGTCTTCCATCTTCCTTGATTAATGGATTCATAATCCCTGCCAAATTGACTTTTCCTCTTCCTAAGAGAAGATGCACTGTTTGTCAACATTTTATTGCAGGGTAATTCTTCCTAAGTGACAAGAACATTACTGAACATGTGGATGTACAACAATTGTAGGAAACTGGTTAGAGTTCACAGAGAAAGAGAGCAGTACTAAAAGAGAATCACATCTTTATGATTCCACAGAGCATTACCTTTATTAGTTATTGGGTCAGCCCCAAAGGCTAAAAGGCTAAAAAAAGCTAATTGCTAGTTTTCAGAACCTGCTTCTGCATTAGGCAAAGATGTTTATAAATATTCAGGGAGGAATGTAGGGGTGAAGTTGGTGTTAAGAGTGCTTGGTCTGCATATTGTCCTGAAATGGTATAGAAGACAGGTATTCAGACTGAATTTGAATTAATCAGACATTACCCCCAATGACTCCGTGTTTGCTGGGAGTGAAGAAGGCAATGAAAAAAGAGCAATAACATCTGAGAATACGAAAGATCCCTTGAAACTTCATACGTGTCTCCATCTGGTATGTAACCAACAGGCTACTTTGTTGGAAGAGAGACGCCTATTCCCCAAGTAGCTTGTGTATTTTCGGACTGGAGATAAATTTAGGTACTGGATCAGACAAAGCAAGCCTGTAGAAGCCCGTTTTGGTAGCTTTACCTTTGGTTAGTGGGAGTGAAACCTGTCTAGCTGGTTTCTTCCCTGCTTCTTCTCTGGGGACCAATTTTGCATTGGATTATTCCATGTTTCAGCTGTGGAACATGATTGTGATGAGGACACCTATTTGAATACACTGCATTTTTCACCACTGTATACTCATTTAAATGCCTACTCTTGGCACAAAGTTTTCTGTTGCCGTTTGCTTTATAGTGATGATGAACAAGGAGTAAAAATTAGCTCTGATATCTGAGGAAAGAGAAATTCAGTAAATGACTGATAAATAAATGTTACTTAAGACATGTCATAAATGAATAGTGCATATTTTCATATGCCTATTTTTTAAATTTAAGTGTAAATATGAGCATGTTAATTCAGGATATTCTGAATATGTTTGAGCAGGTTATATACATTGGTGTTTTATGAGTGTTTTCCAAACTCTTAAAAAAGGAAGAGATCTCCCTCTAGAGGCTGCAATGAGAGAGAGGTTACATTCACTTCTATATTCGGTCCACCAGCAGAAACAAAATACTAAGAATCTTCTTGTAGTGTCACCTGTGCCACGTAAAGCCATAAAATCAGCCATAGCTCTATAGCTTTGTAGCTTATCTTATTTGGGAGTGCATGCCACCCTGAAATTCTTCTATTATGTGACTTATCCAGTTCATATTTAACTTCAGATATATCCATTTTGGTAAGTAACATATAAAGAAAAGAACTTTTGGACTTCCAGACATTTTGGCTTATACCTCCTATCAGCCCCAACTAGCATGGCCAAATGGAAAGGGATTTGGAGAGTTAACAAATACATTTTGACAGCTAGTGGTTTTCCACCTTTATTTTACAGAATTATACCAAAGCCTTGTTTAGCAGCCTTGATATTCTTGAGATGCTGCATAATTGGATTCCCCAGTATTTTGCAAAGGAACTTTAAAAAAAATGTTGTTGACTTCCATTTTTCCAGTATTTGTTGTTGTTTCTTGCTTTCAAGTAGTTTCCAACTTATGGTGATTCTAAGGTGAACCAATCATAGGTTTTTTTGGGGGGGGGCAACATTTGTTCAGAGGAGGTTTGCCTTTGCCTCCTCTGAGGCTGAGAGTATGACTTGCCCATGGTCACTCAGTGGGTTTCCATGGCTAAGTTGAGATTTGAACCCTGGTCTCCGAAGTCATAGTTCAATGCTCGTATCACTATACAGTGATGGCAGTCTCTTCCAGCATGTTGCAACATAATTAGCACACAGTAAGAAGCACTTAGCCTCCATTAATCTGAAGGAGGCAATTTTTTTCTCAGATTCTGAGCCAGAAAACACACACATTAGAAACTGGATGCAGAAATACCTTCCAGCAAGGAGATATCCGTATGCTCCCTGTAAAGAAGTGTACAGTAGCCTCTGGACTTTCGTAAGGGTTTGGGATGCAGAACCCTTGCAGAAGTAAAAAAATCTGCAAATAACTTCTCCCTGCCCCCAGGCTTTTCTGAGGCTGAGACTGTGTGATGTACCCAGGGTCACCAGGTGGGTGTCCATGGCTGAGTAGGGAATCGAACTCTTATCTCCAGGGCTGTATGCCAATGCTCAGACTGCTACACCACACTGGCTCTTTCATCATCTTTACAAAACTCTAAATAAAACTAATTTTCTCCAACCTCTGTGGCTGCATTTCTCTTATCTTGATTAAATCTTTCCGTAAGTTGTAGAAGCAAACCTGTTAAGATCTTTGCCACACTTCATAACCATCTCTTGTGATCTAAATTTCCACCTGTCTTGTTCAAAATACAAAAGATCATCATAAAGCAACCATCTCCAATTGTTAACCCATAATTTCCTTTAAAAAGGCTTCCAGCACCAAGATGGCTAATATTATTTTAGGAAAAAGTCTCTGTTTATACTTATACCAAACTTGTAAGAGAGCCTTTCTAATACAATGATCTTTTTATTCAGCATGACTGTATCATACCAAAGATAACCATGCCACCCAAATCTCAAATTATGGCCTTCAGGTTCCAAAAATCTCACATCTCTTAGCGGTATCAATTCCTTCAGCTATATAAAACAACAGGCCTTGTAATACAATTTGTCATTAGGGATACTCAAGCTGCCCCTTTCCTTAGCACTGTGCAATGTTTTAAATTTTATTCTGGGCTTCTTTGCCTGCCAGACAAATTTGGAAATCTCTTTCTGCCATTACACAAAAGATACTCCATTTCTCATAATAGGGATTGTTGGAAAGAGAAATAAAAACCTTGGCAAAACATTTGCTTTTATTAATTTTTCCATATTTTTCTAAGACTCTTTTAATTTATTTCCAGATTTTTCTATAGCTGTTTTAAAATAATAAACTATTGTTCTTCATGATTGTAACTCCCAAGTATTTAATCCCCCTTTTCACTTCAAAATTTGAAAGAGCAGGTAGTTCATTGTCCTCTTGTAGTCATATTTTTAGTCAGCAATTTTGTTATGTTACAATCCACTTTAAACCTGGAGCATGTCCCAAATGCCTTAATTTTTTTAAAAAGAGCATTCATTGAGTCCAGTTGGTTTTGTGTCATTATCACAAGATTATCTGCATAAGCCCTCAGCTTGTACTGTTGTTTTTTTTTAACCACCACTGCATAGATTCTGTTGTCTTTTTCTGACCTCTGTCAGTAAGGTCTCCCTACCCAGGCAGAAACTACAGGAATGGGGGACAGGGTACTAACATGTTTTTCCTAAAGAATACAGTCTGAAACTAGAGCGGTGGTCTCTTACTGGACTGGCGCTGTGTTATGATGGTTCTGCTTTTATCTCTGGGGCTGGTTCCAGAGAGTGTTATCAGAGAATTGCTGCTCTGCACTGTGGCTGTTAAATTGGGAGTGTTGCAGGTTTCCATCCTATCTCCTATGTTGTTTAGTATCTACATGAAGTCATTGAGTGAGGTCTTGAAGAATTTTGGGGTGGGTTGCTGATAACACTCAGCTCTACTACTCCTTATCATCAAAATCCAGCTGGGGCTGTGCAGATGTTAGATAGTGTTTGATGCTGTAATGGGTTGAATGGGACCCAGTAAACTAATGTTTAATCCTAGTAAGGAGGAGGCTCTATAGATCAGTGTTTGCCGGGTTTGGGAACTGGGTAACTGACCTCTCCTGGGTTAGGTTTCATTCCCCTTGAAGGAAAAGGGTGCATGGTTTGGGAGTATTCCAAGATCTACTCCATCACTGGCAGTGACAGAGGACTCTAAGTAGACTGTCACTAAAAGTACTTGGGGCCAGCTTTAAATGTCCATAAAAATGTCTTTCCTGGACAGGGATTACCGAGCCACAAATAATCTATGCACAAAAAGCTTCCAAGTTAGACTACTGTAATGTGTTCTATGTGAAGCTGCTGTTGAATTTGCAATCAGTATAAAATGCAGCATCTAGTTTTTTTACCAGAACATCAGGTAGAGAGGTATAATACCAGTCTTGAAGGAGCTGCACTGGCTGCCATTTGGTCTGAATTCAAAATCCTAAACATATTGAGGCCTCAATACCTGAAGGAGTTTGTTGTTGTTGTTATTGTTGTGTGCCTTCCATTTCTGACCTATGAGGGCGCTAAGGTAAACCTCTCACAAGGTTTTCCTGGCAAGATTTGTTCATAGATTTGCCTTTGAGGCTGAGAGAGTGTGACTTACTCAAGGAAACCCAGTAGGTTTCCATGGCTGAGCAGGGATTCAAACCCTGGTCTCCAGAGTCACAGTCCCAATGCTCTAACCACTACACACACTGCTTTACCCAAAAGAAGGCTTTGCCCTCTGTATAACTGACTGAAATCTTCAGGCAGGGTCCTCATCTCTGTACCGCTAGAGAACCCACTGTGGGAGGTCATGGGAGAGGACCTTCTCTCCCACTTTTGGAACACCTTCACCTTTGAGGCCTGATTGGCATGAATACTGATGTTATTGTAGCACCAAGTAAACACGTGGCTTTTTATTAAAATCTTTTGGATCCAGTTTATTTTATCCAAATCTGCACATGCATTATGTTTTTTAATTGTTTTAATATATTCTAATTGTTCGACTTTAACTTGTCAAATTGTTTAATATACTTTCAGTCTGTTTAAATTATTTCTTATTGTTTTGTACAGTATTTTTAAATTTGTTAAACTGATTTTGTTGCATACGTAGGGGGCAGGATATAAATAGATTAATAAATATAAATAAGTAAAAACATTAACATAGCCCTGGAAGGATATTTTGCTTTGTATATACACATGTTATAAGACGTTTTTGTTTAAACTGCTGGGTGCTCTCCAACATTCACTATCTGATGTGTCTATTTTCCCCTTCCTTCTAGGTTTGGGAGGCATTTTGAGTCTCCACTACTACTGCAGAGTATTATAATGATAATTACAATGTTATTGATGCTGAAACTGTGCACTGAAGTACGTGTGACAAATGAGCTGAATATAAAACGACGGTCCTTTTCAGGTTGGTTGAAGTCATTGGTTAGTGATGCTGTTTAATAATAATATTTTGCTTGTGGTCTCTGTTTGTTTGGCTTTTACTAAATTATAACGTGGCAATTACAGTGTTGTGTCTGTCTTGATAATCTCGTATTAAAAGAATGTCCAGCTCACCTGATGGAGACAGGCTTTTTTTTAAATCAAATGCTTTGAAGTTCATGTCTGAAACCCTATTCAGTAGCTTCTTCAGTGCTCTGATGCAAATATAAATTCATGTGCAGCCAGGAATAACTAAAACTGTATGGCATTTTCTGCTCTACCAAGCTTGTGGAGGAGGATCTTCTCATTGTTCATCCCCAGATCATTAGTGTATGCCAGAGCATCTTCTTGTCATGTTGGTTGCCCAAAACCCAATCAGGCCACTGAAAATAGCCTTAAATTTTGTACTCTTTGTTCAGCCCAGGACGTATAATCTAAGGAGGTTGTTGTCTTATGAACGATCTCAGTTACATGGATTGTGGTATCACTATTGACTGCTTAAGAAAAAAAAGCTTGGGAAATTATCTTTTTAAACTATAGCTCCCAGAATCCCCCTGGTAGTTAATTCTGTAAAGGAATACTTGGCAGTGGTAGTGAAGTTCTGTAGGCTATTGGTGATCTGCATGGCAAGCTGTACAACATGTTTGGACAGCTTCCACACTGAAATGATAACATGGAACCCTCAGTGGCAGGACTATATTACTGTTGCACATTTATATACGTGCATGAGTTATGGCATGAGTTATCTATATCTTTTTAGGACCTAGGCTTTTATTAGTGTTCTTTCTGCTCCAAAATTGTGCTAATACAAGGCAATACCCACGTAGAAAGCTGCTGTTATGATCTCAACTCATTCTTCTATTTTCAGCCTGGTAAATGCACACTCCCTGCCTCCAATATAGTGTTGTAAAAACTGTCAACACCAGCTGGACATTCTTCTTGGCAGGGGGTGGGGGGGAAATCTTAATTCGCTGAAGTTTGTATCTCACCTCACTGTTCATTGGACAATTGGGCCTCAGTATTTTTAGTCTTTGCATCACTTCAGTTGTTCTTTCTGCATGGACAATGTGGATTTCAAAAATCCCTTAACAAGCACTTGCACCATGATCACACATGTCCAAAAAAATGTGCATGTAAAGATCCTCTTAGGAGGAAAAATTCAAATTATCTATGGTTGTCTATTCTGTAGCAGGGAAGACAAAAACTGGATTGAAATGTAAACTGAGGCTGGTTGAAATCCAGCTTGAGGATCGGCCCTCTGTGCTTTCTTGTCCACTTTTGAATCTGCCTTCCTTTTGTTTTTGCTTTTGTGTAGCGAGAGAGCTTCTGTGGTTTCGTCAAGTCCTTTATTTTTTGTTTTGTTTTGTTTTTTTGTTTGCTTCTGAAGAAATGTGGTCAAAGTGGGCTATTGTGAAGAGGCATTACCCTAGTTGCCTTTATAGGCTCACCTATAGGCTCACAGAGAGGAATCAATTTTTGTCAATTTCAAAAGTGGTTAAATGGCATCTTTCCTCTTTAAGTGAGTGAATTTTCTGATATCAAGAATGGCTTATTTCCCAAGTCATCTGGATTTAATGACACTCTGATGAGAGCTAACATAATTTATAGTTCAAAGCATTTAAATTTGTACAGTGTGTATTTCTGGATTTTTTTCTTTATGCGGTATTTATTGCTGCATGAGAAGGGTAGTCTCCCTGTCTTCACCAGTGTCTCTCAATTGAATCCTTACTGATCAGGCTAAATTTTAAGTCTACTGTAATGTATCACTTTCTAGTTGTAATGCAGGAAGTTCTTTTTATTTAATTTTCCTGAAGAAGTAAAATAAATATTTTCTCATTAGAAGCCATAATCTCTTAGGTACAGGCATACCTCAGTTAACGAAGCCTCTGACAAAGAAGCTCCTTTTTATAAAGCATTATAAAGCCTGATCACTCCCCTTTTCCTTTATCTAGCTGGAAATTTTTTAAGTAGTATCAGCACTGGGAGAATGGCGAAGGGGCGCTGGAAAAACGTACACTTTTGGTGTTGGGTTGCAAAAGCATATCTCTAGGAAACAGGAGCTAGGAAAAAAATGACATTCTGTTCTATCTGATCCAACTGTGACTCTGTGTGCCTGCCTACAGTAGATACAATAGAGAGCAGCTGCCTCCAGAATCCCTTACTGAGCATGCACAAGCAGCAAAACGGAGACAAAAGGGGAGAGCAGATAACTCTCATCCGCAAATCTCAGCATGTTAAAAAAACATAGATCTATAAGTTTGGTCACCAAAATAAAAATCCTAAAAAAAAATGGAGGCTGATGGAAAAATGTGTACTTGGGTGCATTTTAGAAGGAGCTTTCAAATGATTGCTAGAACATTCAAAATGTTTTTCTTTATTTATACAAGATTTATGTGACTTAGTTGAGGCATTTAACATGTGCATATTGTTAGTTTCAATAAAAGTCTGTTGAAACATGTTGAACTGCTATTCTTTTTTGTGGTCTAGGAACCTATCCTTTTCATGTAATTTTTGCCTCTGTTACCAAATTTGCTGTTAAAGAAGTCATGCCGAGGAACACATTGACTTTGTTAACTGAGGTATACCCGTATTGATCTCCATAAACAAATGGGCAGCAATATCTGAGCAAGAACCATTTCAATTTTGTCTGATTTTCTGCTGTCAGTTTGTTTTGATGTCATGGTTTTTGTATTCTTAACATATTTAAAAGGGAAATAAGAGGATTTTAAGAAGAAATAGGAGCATTTTAATTTTTAAAAAATTATCGATCTGTTAAATGCACAGTTGTAGAATTTACATTTATTGATCTATTGATTTATTGTTTCAAGATTCCTTCTGCACTCACAGACTTTCCAGCAATAATATGAAAGAATTAATTTCCTAATAATGTAAAATTTCAGGTATGTGAACAATTCCCCTTAAAAATCTCTCTCCTGAATTCTGACACCAGTTAAGTGCTCAACGAACACACAAAATTCATTTCTGAAGCTGGTGTTTGTTTTTTAAGAGAAACTTCCATTGGCAGCACTGAAGACATCCCTTGAAATATAAGCAGCTTCTGAGAGGCTAGTTTTTATCAGAAAGTGCTCAAACTCTCTCTTTCCACCTCACCATTCCAAGACTTCCTTGTAGCTGCTGTATTTTTTACAAAAACCACACTCATTAATTGCATTCATTAGATTAATGTTATGTGTGCTTTAACTGGTGAATAGTCTGCTTAAAAAAGCAGTGTCCTGTGTCAGCTGGGAACCTCAATATCTAAACCCCACCAACCTCTGTATTCTCAGAATTCAGGATTTCAAATCATCAAATGACTCATAGTTGACACTTGTAAATTGGGTTGCACTGGATACAGAGTATTTTTTTGAGTTCACTTTTTATGAGTGAATTTCTAGCTCAACCGTAAAGGTATTAGAATGGCTTGACAATGTGTAGGCAATTCTTGTGATGTCCTTATTTGTTTTTCCGGCACTAGTAAAATCACATTTGCCTGAGAATACAGAATTGGATTATCTTGGACAGAATTTAATTGCTGTTTTTGAGACAGGACATAAATGACAATGACTGTAGACTTCATACATACAGTGCTTTTGTAACACAGAGAAATCCCTTTTATCTCAAATGCAGTTGCATAGGAACATGGGGGTGAAGGGGTGACTCACCCCAGGCGGCAATGTTTCTGGGGTGCCCCGGCCCATAGCCACGCCCTCACGTGCCCTGGCCACGCCCCCACACACTGCAGCCACGCCTCTGCACAATGCCATGCTCCCTCCTGCCCTCCCTCCACACACTCCAAGCTCCGCCATTGCTCAAATGAACTGAAATAATGAAGATTGCTGTCTTTTCTTCTGTAACGAACTGGTAGAAGTTGAATATAGATGTACTGAATGTAGTAATCTGTTTGATGTCTCTGATGGTTTGTTAAAAAAAATTTAAATCAAAATACTGAGGTAAGGTCTTTCATTTTGTTTTCACTTGGCTAAGCTTTGAAACATTTAAAATCAAATTTTTCCCTCCAATTCCTTTTTATAAAGGACAGTGTAAAAAGCTTACAATGTTATGTACTTGGTACTGATAAATATATTAAATATTTGCTTAACCTATGGTACATACTTCTGATATTTCGTTTTTCAAATATTTATCTGCAGCGTATTGTGACTCCATTATTCTTAATTTCAAAATCTGCAAGTCTGCCTCTTACTCAGTGCAGGAACTAAAAAAATAAAAAATAAAACTTATAGCATGATCACCGTTAGTAAAACGTACTAACACTGAGTTAATCTAAAGTTTAAGAGGAATCAAACTAGTCTGTCTTCTCTTTGCTTTCTCTTCAATCTTTTAATGTCGCTGCAGATAGTAAAGATGAAGAATTCAAAACACCTCCCAAGAGATCCTTTCTGGGTATGTACTTTACAAACCCATGCTGCATGAGGTTGCCATTTGAAACATCATTTGTCTTTCATTCCTTTTTATTTTTACTTTTTGCTTTTTTAATGTTTATGCTATGGTAGAAATGAATGCATGGTTGTCATTTCTACAAAGAGACTACCTGTTGTTTGTTTTTCTTAACAACAAAATCCCACTTCAGTACAGTTCAACACTGACTGAGAAAAAAGATGCATTCAGTTTTACTTTTCAGATTTTAACTTTCATAGGGATTATATACTTAGCAACCTTTGTTCTTGACTTTAAAAGAAATTGTACTTAGAAGTCATGGTGCATCATTTTTTATGCCTGAAAGGCAAGTGTGGGTGTTCATAGTCAGGTTGTTTGAGTTTTTGAAATTTAAATGCTCCTTGAAGTATATTAATAAGAATTTTTAAAAGACTACTGCATTTATGCACTGAGCCACTCAAAGGTATCATTTGTACTTCCTATTAAACAATTCACACAGACCAGATTTTTTAAAATATATATGTTATGTATATGCACATGTGCATGTGCAAAAATTAAAGCAGAAATTTAAAGTAAATTACTGTATTTAAGTAGATTTATAAGTTAGCGTATTCCTAAGGATGTATGCTGTCATTACAGCTACTAAGTTTTGAAATTGTGGTTTAGAGGTTGTGAATGTGAATCTTAATCTGTGATGACACGGCCCATTATTGCCCTCTTCAAAGAATTGTGTTTGTGTACGTCACCTTCATGGTGTGGCTGCTGTCAGAAATTAAACATGTGCCCCATGCTCCATGTTGCAATGGTAAGATGAGCAAGCAATAGGCTTTATGAGGTAGCCAGGTGACATGGATACTTCCTTTTCCCAGCACCTGTAACCTTAATGGTGTGGTGCTGTGAGAAGTAAATTGCAAACTAGATCACTTACACATATGGGATTGACAAATGTGGTCACATATTCTGATGTTTTTATATGGTATCTTTACTATGGAAGTAACTATGATCTGAGATCATTGAATTATGTTTCAGTCTATAAGAAGATTGCAAGCAACCAGAAGATAATGGATTGATACCCAAGAAATTTTTTGTGAATCTGAAAAGTATTTTACTTAGGTTGTCCTTAGGCAATCAACTCTGTTTGTTGGGCAGTCCTTGTTCTGTAATTTATTTAGAGTGAGCTCATACATTCCTATAATTTGACCTGTTATTACACAGGACAGTATAAATGATGATGATAGGTCATCTTAGATTAATTGCCTCATATTATTTCAGGCTATTACTGCTAATTATGGAGACATAACCACATTGAGGTTTAGCTGTTCTCTATCATTGTTAGTAGACATAATCACTGAGGCAAGTTGCATTTAGTTGCCTTTTCTTCAGAATATATTAATTCAGCTGATCCTTCCTTCCTTTTGGGATTGGAAGATTCCCCTCTCCAGTATGCGATTAGTTTAATTCTTGTATTTTTCAAATAAACATTTCCTGTTGCATCTTTTTCAAAAAGCATTTTCTTGTGTGTGAAATACCTGCACTATTTGTTGTTCTTTAATTTTAATCATTAGCATATAGTAATTTTCACCTGTTTGCCATCCAAAAATCTGCTAATTTATGGAATGTAAAATGGGTCAAAATTCCATAACTTTACATTCTTGCTTGCTGTTGTGCTTGTGGTGCATGGTGGAAAACTGTCTTCTATTAATATTTTTTTAAAGTTGGAAGGAGTATTCATTTTGGATGCCTGAAAGGTACATAGTACTTGTTTGTTCATTTCTTATATTTTTTTTTACAAGTGTCTAAAACTGTTTGAGGCACGAACTCATTCTGTACATATAGAAACTGTATAAAACTGAAATGGATTGTTGCGAATAAGATTAGGCTAAACTTTGCAGTGAATTTGTGATTATGTTGTAAAATTAGAAATGAACAAAAATAAAACATACGGATTTCCCCCCTCAGCAAAGAAAAAGATTTCTCACATAGGTTTCTTATACTTGTTTCAAGTTGGAAAAAAATACTTTGAATGGCTAGCAAAAGTTAAGTGAACTGTGCAAATATGTATTTATTAATAATCTGGTATCAAACTTGCCATATCATATAGGTCTAACATTGGGGCACATATTGAAGTCATACAAGGTACTTCTGTCTCTTCTTCTTCTTCTTCTGTGCCTTCAAGTTGCTTTCAAATACAGCAACTCTAAGGTGACCCTATGATGGAGTTTTCTTGGCAAGATTTGTATATAGAGAGATTTGCATAGAGGGAGTTTGCCATTGTCTTCCTCTAAGACTGAAAGCGAATGACTGGTCCAGCGTCAAACATTGAGTTTTCAGTGATCTGAACCCTGATTCCCCAGAGCCATAGGCCAGAACTCAAACCACTATATCACACTGGCTTTCACACACAAACTCACTCCAGTATTTAAAGGAAGATATACATTCTGTAAATCAGGTTAGAAATCATGCAGCCTGCAAGCTCACATGTGGCTCCAGGCTTTTTTGGGTGGTCTTTGGGCTCCTCCTGGACCTCTCCAGTCTTCCTCCAACTCAAAAAATATATTAGTACCCAAAGGATCACTTCTGTTCTTCTTTGTGGTCTCTGTGCCTCATACAATGGGAATCTTCGTGCATGCGCAGTAGCTTTTCGTAAAGTTCCAGAGCTGAGCAGCTTGGCGGGAACCCCTCCGCCATCCGGTACTGAGCATGCTCAGTCCCACCAAGCTAATGGTCTCTCCTCAGTTTCTTTTCGTCCGCCGACTTGTTAGCAACTCCCCTGCCCAGTTTATACTATCCTACAAGTAGACTGCTTTCAGTGTCATGTTTCTCTCACCTTTTTTTTTTTTTAAATTTTGGGGCTCTGACGTGACTCATGATGGGTAGCAAATTGGTTCTCAGAACTTGCCAGTCCCTTACAGAAAGTTAAAGCTTGGACAAAACTTGCTGTCTGGGGGCTAAAAGACTGAATGTTCCTCCTTGTGTGTTAAAATTTGTTTCAGCTGACTACAATGGACATGTGATTCTAGCATATTCACTTAAAATAAAGCTGAAGAATATCAAGATGAACAAATGTGCTATTAATTAGTGTTTCAAGTCAAGATTTGGTGAGTGGCCTCAGAGAAGCCACGGGTGCTGGCAGTAAGGAAGCTCAGAAAATTTGCTTTCTTGGATTACATCTTCCAGAATCCCCAGCTTGCATGGACAGTGGGTAGAGGAAAAAACACTCCTTGCATAGTTATTGTCAGTAGTAGGTTTCTGATGATGGAAATATGAAAAGCATGGGAAGGGACAGAAAGTAAAAAGGGCACTCTAAGGCTCTTTCTGCACAATGGGGCTCAGTGACATCCTTTCGCTGCAGCCCCAGTGGGGAGGGAAAGCGTGCTAGGAATGCTCCCTTCCGCACCTTGCCCCATCACTGCGGAGGAGAGCCCTCTGGTCTTGCCTCTTCCCTTCTGAAGTACAGCTGAGCATTTGCCATTGCTGCACTGGGGAGGGAGGTGTCGCCAGCGTGCTTCCACCCTTCCGCATGGCTGGGAAAGGCGGCAGCGCGGCATGACAGTAAGTATAAAACGGATTTTTTCCGTTTTACAAATACTGCGCTCGCTCAATGCCTGGGGACATGATGGTGGCAGGACCACGATGACGTCATTCAGAAGCACAACCCACGGAGTGCTGCCACCATGTCCCAACTCCAGGGCAGCCATGCAGTGCAGAAGGGGCCTAAGGTCTACCATCTTTAAATGCGGGTGATGGACCCTGCCCATCCACTGACTGTTGGGAACCTACCATGCCTTTAGAAATGCTGAAGCTTGCACAAACTCTTTTGAAGAGCTTTACAGGGACAACTGTCAATTGAAGTTAGCTTCATGACAATTTCTCCCAAGTTATTAAGAGGCCCATGCAGACATCAGTGATTGAGATAGTGTACTCCTAATAAGACATGTCCCCTTTCTTAACAACAAAAACAAACCCCAACAAATCATGTTGCTGCTATTCTGTTGCTGAGGTCAGTGTTAGCCTTGCACCAGCAGCTTTCACAAGTGATATAGTGGCAGCTTGAAAAGGGATCATCTGCCTGTCCATCCCTTGCTGGCTGCGAAGTCACAGTGCAAAGATCTCCCTTGTGACAAGCAGGAGTTCTCTGCTGGGTTTTGAAAGACGCTATGGAGAAACATGATTGTTAAATTAGGCTCTTGCTCACATTTATTAGTATTTGTTTCTTGCTCCTGTTTGTGCCTCCCTTTGTTTTTGTCCCTGCTCAATCACAATGAAATTGGTTTATATTCTTTTCTTATGAATTCTTGCATTATTTTCTTAGAGCTTATGTTGCACAGTGCATTTTAAAATATACTTTTTGTTAAAATAATGTACTTCTTTCTGTGTTTTTTTTGTTTGAAAACATGTTAAATCTAAATTTTGGGTGGCTAAATCCTGCTGCACAGACTGCCAGAAGTACTGCTGGAAAAATACCCAAGAATTAAAGTGGCTAAAGTTCACTTCTTTAGAAAGAAAGGGGGTATTTGATGAAGTTTAACAGTGCAGGTGCCACTGAAACCAATTTAAAAAGTGAATCACTGCTCCTGGTGGCTTCCAAGAGAGGCTCTCCCCGCTGCCTTTTCCTTTACTAGAAAAAGTTACAATCCAAGGCAGTCTGGGAAGTGGGGTTGGCAGCTGCAACACACAACCTTGAAGCTTCATGCAACCCCTGAAATTTATCTACCTCTAAAGTACTGTAGGGTCTAAATACCCTAAAGGCACCAGATCCTGTCTGTTCCTGGAAGCTAAGTAGGGTCAGCCCTGGTTAGTACTTGGATGAGAGACTGACAATGAATACAAGGTGCTGTAGACTCTATTTCAGAGGAGGGAACTGGCAAAGCTACTAAGCAAACCCTGTGAAATTCATGAGACTGCCATAAGTCAGTAAGTGACTTGAAGGCATAAACAGAAGTACAGTAGAATCAAATTCTATATTTTACCTTACATGAATCTGTTATCCTTGGAAATGGTCACTTCTGTAGCACACTAGGTGGAATATTTAAAGTGACAAAATTACCAAGAGGGTTAGACTAACAGAAGTGCAGCAAACCTGTCAGATTATGCTGGAGTTATCATTTCACATTACCTTCCAGTCACAAATTGAGCCACTTCTCTACTCTTTCTTTCTCAGCATCCTCTTGAGATAGTTGTCAGTGATCCAGCAAACCACTTAGTGTCATTGATTCTCTTCTCACCCACCCCCATCAAAATAAAAACAACAGAAAGCTTTTATCTAGAGACTTTATTCTGAAACTTGCCTAGTTTTTTTTATGCTAATGGATAGCTTTCCATTTTTTCAAATGGAAACAAAATGGTGTTGGTGATTTTTATGGAAAATAAGCCCCTATTTGCATAAATGTTGAATGATTAGTTCAAGTACATTTTAATGGTCAAATTAAGCATTTAACCCTCTTAATCATGTATAGATTTATTTTGTAAAAAACTTCTTACGTCAGTTTTAACTATTAGAACTGTTTAACAGATATCAGTGCAAGGGACATTTTGAAGATAGTTAATGAATTATGTTTCATTTAAATAAAAAAACTTGTCGTGTGTTTATATGATCATTTTAAAATAATCATTTCTTGAACCAAGAGATGATGTACAAACTGTTTACAACAGTGCCGACAGCATGTACTTTAACTTTTTATTAATATTTTTTGTGGTTGATTGTGGGACATGGGCTAAAAAGTATGCTTAATGGCTGTACATGTATGACCTAGTAGGACTGCCCCCCATCCCTGACTGGGTGCTTGGGTGACTCCTGACCTTGGATGCCCAGCCTGCAGCTCTTACCACCCATCCAACATGTCCTGTGGGAGGGGATTATGGGAGCTTCAGCTTTTTTGTGAATCTGCTAAATGAATACATTGGAGGAAATCCAAATATATGTAGCTGCTCACATTTACTGTCAAAATTCTACCAGCAGTGGAGCTCGTGATCAGCACATTCAGAAAGAAGTTGCTCTGTGCCTTCCTAGTCTTAGAAAAATGCTATTAAAAATCCATTTTTATAATTATATTTGGCTATTGTGCTGATGGTAGACTCTGAGGGCCAAGCTGTTATTTGGCGAATGATATTTGGGAAGTGGCAGGCTAGCATAGGGGTTATAGTATAGACTGGAAGGAGGAATGGCCAGATGCCCCTCAGCATCTGCTGCCTGAGGCAGTTGCCTCAATCTGCCTAATGATAACGTTACTCTGTTATGCATAATAAGCTCATTAGCACTAGCAAGGGCTTTGGGGTGGTAATCAAAGTTAGACAATTACTTTGAAACCAGTTGTCAGTCTTCTATATCTTCAGTAGAACTTCCACTCTGTTAAGGGGGTTGCTATCATGATACATAATTTTAATATCTGTTGTAATGATGATAATTAGTAATAGGACTATATCACATGATGGTTTCTCATCTTCCATTATGTGGATGATTGTTCATGTTGGTTATTCCCAACTTGGCATTGTATTCTTGGTCTGTTGAGCCTAAGTATTGATTTCTGTGTTGTTTTAGTTTACTGACATCTAAGCTGTAAGTAAATGCATTATTTTAACTTTGATGGTATCATTCTTTTCCTGTGTATCTTTTCCTTCTCACTTATGCTTTTTATTTTTAAATTGCTACACATTCGTGGGGTGAGATAAAATTAATGTTACTCACATATGTGTTACACATTATATACATACATTTAAAAAGCCAAGAATAATCTCTTAAAAACCGCAAGAAGGAGCTTAAAAAGAATTGAAAAAACTGTGATAACTTAAAACCAGTGTGGTGACTGTTTCCCATCTTCCTATGTTTTAAAGATGTTTGCTTCCTTCAGCAATTTCCTTTCATTCCTTTTCTCCATCTGCTGAAATTATCAACCATCCTTTAGTTGTGAGTGTTAATTTAGTTACCATTTCACAGAGATTAATGAGGGTCAGATTGTTCAGGTCTTCTGAGAGCCACAGCTTCAGGCTGCTTGAAGATGAACTTCACTTAGAAATACAAAATTAAATATATGACTAACTTAATTGGTAGCAGTACAAGTGTACATAAATATTTCAGTAATGTATTACCTTGTTGCTGCCGTGAGTTGAAATGGCCTCCTTTGAGTAATGATAATATAATTTTGGAGCTTACTCTTCCTATCATTGTTATATTTTCTCTTCCTAAACTGCTTGCTTATATTACTGGAAGCCAGAAGATTAAGGCAGTTATCCACACATTATCAATCATAGAATCATAGAAATGTAGAGTTGGAAGAGACCACACGGGCCATCCAGTCCAACCCCCTGCCATGCAGGAACACCCTCAAAGCACTCCCGACAGATGGCCATCCAGCCTCTGCTTAAAAACCTCCAAAGAAGGAGACTCCACCACACTCCGAGGCAGCATATTCCACTGCCGGACAGCCGTGACCATCAGGAAGTTCTTCCCGAGGTTCAGGTGGAATCTCCTTTCCTGCAGCTTGAATCCATTGCTCCTTGTCCTGGTCTCTGGAGCGGCAGAAAACAAGCCCACTCCTTCCTCTACATGGCATCCCTTCAAATATTTAAACATGGCTATCATGTCCCCTCTTAACCTTCTCTTTTGCAGACTAAACATACCCAGCTCTGTAAGTCTATCCTCATAGGGCATGGCTTCCAGGCCTCTCACCATTTTGGTCGCCCTCCTCTGGACCTGCTCCAGCTTGACCATGTCCTTCTTGAATTGGGGTGCCCAGAACTGGGCACAGTATTCAAGATGAGGTCTAACCAAAGCAGAGTAGAGTGGCACCAGTACCTCCCTCGATCTGGACACCATACTCCTATTGATGCAGCCGAGAATTGTGTTGGCTTTCTTGTCTGCTGCATCACACTGCTGACTCATGTTCAGCTTGTGGTCTATTAAGACTCCTAGATCCCTTTCACACATACTGCTATCGAGCCACGTGTCCCCCATCCTATATTTCTGTATTCCATTTGTTCTACCTAAGTGTAGGACCTTACACTTCTCTCTGTTGAATTTCACTTTGTTAGCTTTGGCCCAGCTCTCCAATCTATCAAGTTGACATAAGAACCACAAATGATCTACCAGCTGGTTATAGTGTGTCAGGATGGTTCTTTTATTGTTAGTATGGAAAGAGTTGTTGTTGTTATTGTTGTTGTGTGCCTTCAAGACACACTTATGGCAACCCTAAGGTGATGCTATCACAAGGTTTTCTGGAGATCTCGGGCATTTCTGCACGAGACTGTTATAGTGCTGTGATTCCACTTTCAACATCCTATGGAATCCTGGGGTTTGCAGTTTCGGGAGGGGCCAGCCGGGATTCCCCAGGGAAACCCCAGGATTCCATAGGATGTTGAAAGTGGAATCATAGCGCTATAACAGTCTTGTGTGGAAATGGCCCTCGAATGTGTGATGTGCTCAAGGTCACTCAGCGGGTCATTGAACCCTGCTCTCAAGGGTGGTAGTCCAGCGCGCAAACCACCGCACTGGCTGTTGTGGAAAGGCTAGCCCTTTTTCTAATTTCTATTTTTTGCCTTTCACAGGCAATGACCAGGTTGAGCTGGGCATACAATGCTGGGGTTTCAACTTGGTTCTTTAATTCATGAAGGTCATATCCTGAAGCCATTAAAAAAAAAGGGCAATGGAAATGGAACAGAAGTTTCCTTGTGTCATCTTGGATGTTCCATTTCCTTATTCCTTTTCCCAAAACTGTCAATATAGTAGTGATGATCAGATATAAGCACCATATACACAAATGGCTCAATTTCTGGAGACATTTCTGTCTGATCTGACCACAATGATAAATGTTTTAGTTACATCCCATTTGGGTTACTGCAACACAGTCTTTGTGCAGCTGCCTTTGGAAGGTGTTCATAAACTTCATCGGTTTCAAGATGCCAGATTGCTGACTGGAGCGGGTTATAAGAAGAGAAACTCCTTGTTATGATAGCTTCATTGCCCACCCTTCTACATCCAAGCTCAGTTGAAAGTGCTGGCTATGACTTTTAAAGCATTAAATTGCTTGGATCCAGGTTATCTAAAAGACCATGTGAATCTGCTTCAGCTTTGAGCTTTTCCAGGAAAGGCTTTATTTTGTTCCATCACCTCTGCAGACATATTTAGTGAGGACATGAGAGAATGTCTACTTGGGGGCTGTTCCTAGCCTAAGGAATTCCCTGCCATTGCAAGCTGTGCCAGCGTACTCTCTCTGCTCTCCTTCCAATGCAGGCAAAGACCTTCTCATTCAGACAGACTTTTGACCATTAACTCACTGCCACAGAAGGGTTGTTTGGGGTGTATGTGCTGCACTTCTCCTTTCCTTTCCTTTCCTTTCCTTTCCTTTCCTTTCCTTTCCTTTCCGTTCCGTTCCGTTCCGTTTCTTTCTTTCTTTCTTTCTTTCTTTCTTTCTTTCTTTCTTTCTTTCTTTCTTTCTTTCTTTTCTTTTTAAACATGTTTTCAAGTTATTTTAATTCAGGACTTGGTTTTAATATGAGAGGTTAATTGTTTTGAATTACTCTTTAATTTAATGTTTAATTTATTGTAATTTAATTTAAATTTAATTTAATGTTGTAACCAGTAACCGCTGTGTGTATGTGTATGTGTGTTTGCCTTCAAATTGCCTGTTGACTTATAGTGATCCCACAAATTTTGTAGGGCTTTCTTAGGCAAGGAGTACTCAGAGGTGGTTTTCCTGGTTCCTTCCTCCTTCCTTCCTCTGAAATACAGTGAACAGCACTTGGTATTCATTGGTGGCCTCCCGTCCAAGTACTAAGCAGGGGTGACCCTGCTTAGTTTCAAATATCAGACAGGATCTAGTGCCTTTAGGGTAGGAGTGTCCATAATTATCACTGGTGATAGAACCCAAGAGATGACCTTGCTCCTATAGGGTAGGGGAAGATGTTACAACTCTTCAGGTTCTCTGTAAATGACTACAGGACAGATTGAAGAATGATGTGACTTGAATGATGGAGGCATGAGAGGGGGAAGTTTCCTGACTCCAAAGAAGTGAAATGGGGGGGGGGGGCACTAAATGTAATTTGTTTACTAGAAGTGGATTTGACAGTAGAAGAAAGTAGGAAGGTTGAAAGTTTTTGTGGCAGGTTCAAGTATGATGCTTCTTTTTTTATGATGGTTTTGCTTTGCATGTGGGTTTGACACAAGAGTGTGTATGCATATTCATGTGATCTGGCACTTAACTAGCCAATTTACTCTGTTCCCTGACTTGTCATGTGGCTAATGACACGGAGCTGCAGAGTCAAAAGGACAGAATGTGCCTGAAGCGGGAAGTGCAGAATCTGAAATGTACTTGGTTTCCAAGTTCTGTGGAGCTGCACTCTCTTGCCGTGTTGTTTGGTTGTATTAAAGAAGATTAGCCTCAAAAAAAGTTGCAGAATCGGCAAGAACGGGTTCTTCCTCTTTCTATTTTCCTTCATTACTCTCTCCTTTTTGTGTCTGCTGTTGAAAAATGGTAGTTCTTGTTGGTAGTGGCTTAGCTGGGCTCACTAATTGCTTTTCTGTTCTGAGTGTTACTGAGCAATTCCAAAAATTCTGAAGTTACTGCTCAACAGTAATAGTTAATCTTTTTTAGACCTACACGTGTAGATACTATACAGATCATATCAAAATGGTTAACTCCACATTGGGGATGTAAATCTTTGCTTATCTCATTTTTTCACACAATAAAAAAAATCTGTTCTTCTTCCAACATCCTTGCTGGTCAAGGTGGCACTTGCATTTTGGTTTTTTTTTAAATTTTCAAAGAGCATGTTGGTATTCACAGACGGCCCTTGCACAAATCATGTGAATGATTTTTGTACAAACTCTGATGGGTGCTGTTTTGTACATAGAGTGTTAGAAAGCAGAAACTCTGGATGAGTTGTTTACCTCTTTTTGATCAATAAACTTGCCCTTCTATGCTTGTTATGAGTATGCTTTGCTTTAAAAAAAGGAGACGCTATTGTGTTGCATAACCTTCTTGCCTAAATTACAGAGACCTTGACCAAGAAAAACAGTTGTCGTTTGTCTCGTAAATTGGAGATGAAAAGTTTTGCATTAGTTGTCCTTTGTTCAACAGAATGTTCCAAACGTATCACTATACTTGATTTCACTGGGAATGAATTACATAAATGTTTTTTACATTTATTCACACATCTTATTAGAGGTAGATATAATATAAAATCGTGTCTCATGAAAAGTTGCATTTGTTGTATCTGACCACTTGATGGTGCTCATAGGTTTTTAGAGGATTGTTGTCAGGCAGTGTAAGTTAAATATAAAAGTGTTTCGCAGTTTTAAAGAGAAATTTGGAGTAGCAAAGAAAATACTCACTAGCATCTTCTGCTGTCCAAGGTTATGAATATATATGTAACAGGAGGATAAAATTTGTGGAATTTCAAATGTTAGGATTTCAAAATCAGGAAGGGAAAATGAGCATGGGAAATGGGGATTTGATTTTCATGTTCAGAATAGTAAGTAGATAACCAGTAGATAAATGTGTACACATGCTGACAGCATTTGTATGAATAACGTAGTTAAATGGGCATATGTTTAAAACAAAAATGTAGTGAAAACAGAACGGTGTAATTTGGAGCAGGGGGATTATTAAAAAAAAAAATCAAGTCAGCTGAACAAAAGTGAAACTGGTGTGAAGTCCTATGATCATAGTTTTGTATTGCCGTCAGTTAATTAATGCGAGCCCTGAGCTTTAGTACTGAATGGGGAGAGAAGGTAAATAGCTGTTGCTGGTGGAGCATTGGGTTTAGGCCTCTAATAGAAAGCATCTGTTGTGGCCTCTTTACCTGCAGTTTATTATTATCTGTATCTATTATTCAAGACAGAGGTTAGAAGATCCTACTGTCTGGACTACAACTTCCAGAATCTTTTAGCCAGCATGGCCAATTGATTTGCTGGTTGAGGGATTCTAGGAATTGTAGTCCATAAAAATAATTTTTCCAAGTTCTGGTTCAGGGACTGATATTTGTTTTATACTCTCATTTTTTTTTCTCTCATGATTGGCTGATGTTGCTTTTCTTCACTAGATGTATTCAACACTTTTGTTAACATGTCATGAATATCATCTTTATTTAGCTATTATATTGGATCTGTGCATTTTAATGAAACATTTAGAGATTGAGGATACACCTGGTCTAGCTAAGGCATTATGCATGCGAACCCAAGCAAGCTTCTGTGCACATTTCCAGCTGGATCATGGTTGGGTAGCTACATAAATCACTTGTGCTGTGTGTGCCCAGTTTGCATCTTCAGCCAAGCAGCTGGATTGTTCATCTGAAGTCTTTTTTTTTTTAAGAAGCAAAAATCCTGACTGATTGTTTTGAAGTAGGCTGCTGCCATCAGCTGCTCCCTGTAAAAGGACTGCTTTTCACCTTTTGGAAAGGGTTCTGCAAATGGGGCCCTGGCTTCTCTGGTACGTGTGTATGAGTGCATTGATATTGATTATTTTATGACTTGCATACTTCTTTAAATTAGAATTTTGTAGTACAAAGTAAAAATACAATAAAGAAAGCAATCTATGTGCTAAAAAAGTACAATCACAGCAATATAGATTATAACATACATCCTACATAGGAGATAAAGAAAGAGAGAATAAGAAAAATAAAGAATAGGGAGAAAAAGAGGATAGAGGAAGAAATACAGTGGGCCCTCCATATGTGCAGGTTTTCCAGTCCATTCCCATTCACTTCCATTTTAGGTACAGGGATGTGACGCTTCACATGAGCTGGAAATAACACATTAGGATGTCGTGGGTAAGAAGGGTCCACTGTAATAAAAAAAATGACAAGAAAGAGTAAAAGGGACTTCCAGGCTTTTTCCACTACTGCTATACTCAAATCATAATTAAACCTCCTCCATCAAAAATAATGAATGAATAAATGAATAAAAATTACACTTCTTTCTATCAATTTCATTAATATACATATAAAATCAAACTTACAATAGTAAACTATTGTCCTACAGTAAAGCCTTTTTCACTCCTTACCTGTTCCTGGTGGTGTCTGGTGGGGATCCGGCAGTGGCTCTGCTGGGAGGGGAGTGCGACAGGAGTACTCCCCTCTGTACCAGCTGCCTCCATGATCCAGGAAGCATGATGGCCCACCTCTTTCTGTCACAGTGTAGCCGGGTGCATTCCCAAGCTGTGCTGGGGCAGAAGCGTAGCCATTATGCTTCTGGACCCTCCGCACACCAGGTAGGTGCGGGATGGTGGCACGATCATGGGTCATTGACAGGGAAAACCTGTCAATGGTTTACTCTGTGATTGAGCTATCTGAGGACAGGAGAAGGATGGGACCACAATGATGTCATGCATAACCGTTGTTGCGGTCTCATCCTTCTCCCATCCCCATTGGGAGATGACAACATCCTGCAAAAGGGCCTAAGTTGATAAGGGGCTGGCTCTCTAATATCTATCTATTAATAATAATTGATGGTAATAATTACTTTTATTTGAGCACAAACAATCTGCTATTCTTCAATGCCCAAGAAATCCTGAGATTTGCTATTTAAACATTACAATTAATAGTTTAACACATACATTATTCATTATTCTGAGATCATTACTCTGATGTATTTGTAGCCCCAACATAAACCTTCATATACTTTGTTAGGTAGAAATTCTTTTCTGCTTTTAAATCTAACAGTAAAATGTATTTCTTAATCATCTTTGGAACTTGAGTGAGAAAGAGAAATAATCCTACATCAAGACCATTAATTAAACCTTTTAAATCTAAATTATAACCTAATATTAATGTGGGGGTTCTTTTCCTAAAAATTTGCAAAATATAGATTGAGGGAAATGCCTCAGATTTAACAACACATACTTTAGATGTAGCTTTCCACAGGATTCTCTCCTCTCGATCTCAGTGTATTCCCAGATGACTTTTAAGTATTTCCCCCCATTCTTATGCCTGATCTCTTTCCTCCTCACTTCAGCATTCTCACTCATAGTTTTCATATTTCCAGTGCTCTTAGTTGTACTAACCCAGTCTTCAACATCTTGCTTCCTGAATTCTTCCTTTTCATCCAGTGTTGAGATTATGCTGTCTCTACTATATCCACATTCATCCCGCTGTTGTACGATTTTAGGTTCCTCATTCAGTCTCAATCTTGTGTGATTGTCTTCATCCTCCGCCTCCAATGCCAGTATATATTGCAGTTTCACAAAATCCATATCCTGAAATAACTGATTCATCTCTTCCTCTTCCAGTGCCTCCTCTTAACAAAACAAATGTAGTTTCTCATGATGTCCATTTTGTAATCCAAAATTAATACATTCAAATTAAATTCAGTATAAAAAAAGTCAATCCAGCTTTTAAGTATCATTGTTACTAATCTTTTTATTTGTTACAGACTTTGTTATTTACAATTCTGGTTAAACTTTCAGTCCTTATTTCAAAAAGAAGGAAGCTTACTGAGGGAAAAGAATCACAACTAGGTCCTAGATGGCTTTAATTCCAGATGTTAATAAGCAAAGTCTGAAAACAAGAAGCTGAATAAAGAGAAGTTTTTGGATCCAGGTCTATAAAGGTCCATTTTGGGACCAGGTCCATACTTTCAAGCCCTTCAGGTGAGCAAACGATGGTAGGGCCTGATGAAATACCCCCCCCCCCCCATACACACACAGTTTCACTAACCACTTCTTGAGGGCTCCATGGCAACTGCTGGGTTAATGGGCTCTTGTGGGCAATCCCTTTGATCTTTCCTTGATCCAAGAAGATAATTGCCAACTGGAACTTGACTCGAGTCGGTAAAAAAGCTGTTCTCCTTCTTCCCTTGTAGATCCCAGTGAAGGAAAAGCTTCACCTCTCCAGCTTTCTTCTAGAAGTCAGTATTATGACTTGCATACTCAAGGAACTTAGGGAAGGTTGAAAAGTGAAACTTATTGTGGGCTGCCACATGGAGTTCACATAGAAACTGGAAAAGTTGCTTTTTTGGATTAGAGTTACTGGATTCCCTTAGCCTATGCGGTGGCTGGCCTTGCAGGATGGTGGATGCTGGGGAGTTGTAGTCCCTGAAATAATGCTTCCAAGCTTTGAGGCCACAAAACAGTTCTTGAGTGAAAATCCTTCTAGTGATACTTGCAAAATAAGCCCTTTGCAGTGCTTTAGATGCAAGATATACAGCCACTCTGGACCCATCCTAATGCCCTCCTTTTGCTTTGCTGCTTCCAAGGTCTTGGATCAGATAGGTTTTGCTAGTACTGATGGTTCTAGCTGTAAACTTTAATCACTGTAAAGAGACAATTTCCCTATAATGTCCCTCAGATGTATTCATGTGCAGTGCAACATAGTCCATTGTATTTCTTGTACATTGTGAATTGCCATTGGGAGGAAATCATTGAAAAATTGCCTGTTAAGAAAAAGATAAAAGCAGCCTGGAAGAAGGCAAAAGGTCCTATTAACTTCTAGAAGATTGAATAAACTGCTGGAGCTTTTAAAGGTCTAGTCTAAATGTACTTTTATCCATTCTATTGGTTTATTTTAAATACTAGCCCATCTTTCTGCAAGATTCTGGACTCTGTGTTCTTTTCCCAGCAGGGCAGAAAAAGCTCTCATATGTGTAATACAGACTGAAAAGCTTCAGTGGCTGCCTTTAGACATTTTGTTCCCTCTGCAGGTATTTGGGATACCCCAAATTCAAATGATGAAATATTTTATTTTTTAGGCGGTAATCCTAAGTACACTTCTACTGAATAACCCCACTGAATATTGTAGGACTTAAAATTGCATGGTTATTTTTTAAATCTTTGTGTCTACCATTTTTTGTTCTTCATTGTTGTCTTGACTAGACAATTTTTCTCCATAAACCTGCCTTTGAAGCAATAAAACAACATGTGACCCAGTACCTACTGACTGTGGAAAAAAGGAAATTTAACAATGGAATTAAAGTCTTTTCTTGAAGCAAAAAATCCTATGTGTAACAGGCATTTTTTTCCTTTTAATAATATAATTATGGTGATTCTTCCTCCACACCTTGAAGTAGATCAGATTTAAGAAGAAATCATTTATTGTTGTGTTTTAATTGTGTTATGAATTGATTTGTTTTTACATTATGGCTTAACCAAGATTTTCAAAATCTGTACTTCATTTTTCGCTGCCTGGAGTACCCTTTCATGAGACATAATTTGGTAAATAAGTATATCTGAAAAATTAGTGCAAATTTTATTTGAAAAAACAGTCCACTTTTCTCCTCATTAAAGAAACTGTTTAGCCTTTTCTTTTATATTTTTTTTTATTCCTTGTGCAGTTGCCACACCTTCACTAAGTGTCTCTCGGGTACCTTTCATCAGGGCTTGTCTCAACATAAACTTGTTCGCATTCAGACTACTCTTCAAACCAAAGAAAACAACCCTGTGAATCCTTTTAAAATGTATACTCAGTGGTAGTATTTCAGTCTCCTATACATTTTTACTTTTTCAGCAATGACTATTTGTTTATTTGTTTATTTGTTTATGTATTTCTCATCTATTTTTCACTGTAGATGGCCTGTGACAGATGCAAAACACATAGTTAAAATTCACCAAATACAGAAATGTCCAAACACTCTTTATAAAGGCAGCTTCACATAGAATATGTTGCATTAATCCATATAACTAAGGGGTGTATCACTGTGGCCAGATTTGACATCTCAAGGAATAGATGTAGCTGGTACACAAACCTTAACTGTGCAAAGGCACTCCTGGCCATTACTGAAACCTGAGCTTCCAGGCTCAGGGTTGAATTCAGGAGCACATCGAAGCTGTGGACCTGTCTTCATGGGGATCGTAACTCCATCCAGCACAACCTGAATCCGTCTTGCCTGATTCTCCTTTCAATTGACCAGGAGAATCTTGGTTTTGTCTGGTTTAAATTTCAATTTCTTTGCCCCCATCTGCTCCATTACTGATGACAGGCACTGGATCAAAACAGCTTGTAGTGGAAAGGAGTAATAGAGTTGGGTATCATCCACATACTGATGGTACCAAACCCCCAAACTTAGGACAACTTCTCCCAGCAATTTTATCTATATATTAAATAGCGTCGGGGGCGGGGGCAGAATTGAGCCCTGAGAGGCTCCACAGGCAGGCAGCCAGGGAGTCAAGCAGAAGTCCTCCAGACCACCTTCTGGGTTCATCCCTCCAAGGAATGAAGCCACTGTAAAACAGTGCCCCCAAGTCACATCCCAGTAAGATGGCCCAGAAAGATGCCATTGATAGTACTGATAGTAGTTTGTGGCATCTGGTGACTGATCCTTGGATGTGATTTGTTGCTTGATGTGTTTTTCAAAGTATGCCAAGAGTTCCATGGGGTCTGGCAGCAGTTTCAAAACCTTCAAGCTTCTCTAGGGCAACTTCTGTGTAACAGCTTGAAAGTTGTGAGAAACGTGGTAAAGCTTACTTACACTAAGAGTGTGTTTCATGTGTATCTATTTCATGGCTACCCAGTCTGTAGCTGCCTAGATGTTGTTGGATTCTACGTCCCATTAGCATTTGTCACTTTGGTTTTAACAAACATGGCTGTGCCTTGACCATATCTAAAGTGCCTTTACTGGGCTCCACAGCCAGTTTGCATTAATCTAGGAGCAGAGGGTAGGACTTCTAGGACCAAGTATAGCTTCTGTGAAATTGATTGCTCATTGATTTTTTCAGTGAAATTGACTGTTTTGTTTTGACATATGAAGTTCTGAACAATTAAGGACCAGGTTACCTAGCAAAATTCTTTCCTTAGTATGTGCCCAGTCAAACTCTGAAATTTCATAAAGGCCCCTTATTGATTGTTCCACAACCAGCTGAATATTGTTGCTTAGCACTGCAAAGGCAGGACTTCTCATTGGTGGCACTTATTTCTGGAATGCTCTCCCCTGTATGATCCAAGAACTAGAGACTACCGTATATTCATTTTCAGATGCCTACTGAAATCACACCTCTTTTTATATCCTTCTTCAGCTGATGGTAACTGCTCTGTTGAAGTGTTCTAGGGATTTGTCTTTTTAAATTGTTTTTAAACTGCTTATCTGATTTTATACTGTGAGCAACTTAGAGAGATTTTACAATATGAAACAGTATACAATACAATCAATCAGTCAGTCAATAGGTGACTCTAGGCATCTCTATTTTTCAAAATTAGGCACTTGCTGCTAATGGTTATAAATGAATGTATGTGTGCCTTTGTGTGCCTTTAACTCTCCTGTCAACATATGCTGATCCCATGAATTTCATAGGGTTTTCTTAGGCAAGGAATATTCAGAGTTGGTTTTTCCAAGTCCTTCCTTTGAAATATAATCTACAGCGCCTGTGTTCATGGACAGTGTCCCATCCAAGTACTATCCAGAACTGACCCTGCTTAGCTTCCAAGATCAGATGGGATCTGGTACCTTTAGGGTATTTAGGTCCCATAAAATGAATACCAAGATAATTAAATTTTTTTGTAGGTATGCCCAGCCAAGTGACCTGATGAAATGATTGATAAGCTGAAGGAAAGTTTTAAGACTTCTTCTCTTTTAAAATTGCCTCACTTTGCTTTAGCAGTGTTTTTTCTTGCAAGCTGACAGATCAATAAAATATATCTGTACAAACTCTTCTGAATAAAAATTCTTATCCATTACCAGAAAGCATTTGCAGATGTGTTAGTTGGAAGTGCTACCCATAGGAGTTCAATTAATTTAGGGAACATTGTAATTTGTTTAGACTTGCGTAGGATGCTTTTTGTTCATTTGTTTAAAATGTTTTAGGGAATGTAGTTTCCTTTTTCTGATTTTTTGAAAGTATTAATTATGCTCTTAATGGTCTTCTGCCCCATAAATCCAGTACTTTTAGTGCATTCTTCCCTGCTACCCAATTATTTTTCCACTGACAGTGATGAGTACATCGCTCTCTCATTTTGCTAACACTGTCTTAACCTTGAAAACTCTTTGATAATACAAACCTTCTCCCTACTCTCACTCCCAACTGTTAAAGAAATGGGATAAATACAAATTCAGTCCTGCTGTGAAAACCTTCTGAGCTTGTTGACTTTCTTAGAGACTGATTCACAGAATGATAATTTCAGAATTCCTAGTTGCAGTGGCTTATATAATGAAATGTTAATAGCCATGCGTGCTGAGGTCTTTTTCCAACTGGAACATTAACATTTTATTTTATATGACTATGTATGTCTCTTTAGGGATTGCATACTAAGCTGCAATGAAATGCATAGCTAACCAGTAAGCATTTTGTAGGACCCTCTGCTGGTGAGTGTGTACAGGATTGCAGCCAAGAGGGGGCCGCTGTGAAACAAAAAAGGAGGGATGAATTGTAATGTTTTAGGAAATGCCAGTGTTTGCAGGGGAGGAAGCATGGGGGGGGGGGGCAAAACCAATCCTCACTGGAAAACTAAAGTTTACTGGTGGTGGTGAGAATGGAATAGAGCAGTGCTTCTTAGTCTATCTGATTTGGGGGATCAACAAAGCATCAACACTGTTGTGGATCCTATTTGTTTGGTATAATAAGAATGCACTTATAAAATACATTTCTTGATCTAGATTTTTCTTGGACATTGTTATATGTTGTGGATGTGGTGCAAAGGAAATATATTTTGAAATATTAACGGGATGAAATGTTTCAGTGCCAGGTTACCTATGAAGTCATAGATTTCATTTATGAATGAACTAGAGAGATAATTACACATATTCTGAGACTTTTATGAGGCGATAAAGTATTTTTATCCAGATATATAGGATAGGATGTTAGGCTAGAGTTTTCTTGCACATTCCAATGTACTTTTGACATGTCCTATTCCATCTCTCTGTGCCAAAGTTATGTATAAACTGGTTTATAAGAATACACTACTGTCTATGAATCTGAAGTATTTTTCCAGCCTTTCCAGCCTTTGCTTTTAATTATCATAGTGACTGACTGTTGTTGTTGATGTGTTCATAATCTCAGTTGAAATGTCCAAAGAAAACAATCTCTGTAGGCTTCCTGTGCTCTTTTTCTGCCTTCCTGTGTACAATGCCCAGCTTGAATTTGAGGTTATTGTTGAATACAATAAATAAACATGCTATATTTTCCTAGTTAACAGTTATAAAAAGGTGCATGAGGGCAGTATTATGTTCATGTCCTGCTTGTGGATTTTTCATGGGCATCTGGTTGGTCTCTATGGGAAAAAAATGCTGGCGTAGAGAAGTGCTTGCACTGTGCTTGCACCGTCACAGCTCTTCTCATGTTCCTGTGTTTTGAGGGGTTTTGAGGAAGGGAGCCTAGCTCAGTGGTAGAGAACATGTTTTGCTTGAAGAATGTCCTATTTTCAGTCCCTGGAATCTCCAGGTAGGACTGAGAAAACTGTAAGGACAAAAGGTCAGACTCAGTGTGAGGTAGTTTCCTACATTCCTAATGTATTGTTCCATCCGTGTTTGCCCTTACCAAAGGTTCCAATTCAATTCTGGGCTCAAAGAAAAGGAAAGAAAAGAATTTTAAAATGCATATTTGAGAGACATTTAAAATAAATATTTCAGTTCTTTTTTTAAAGATGAAACAGGATTAAACAGACTTATGAATCAGTACATTTAAAAGTAACATGTCCCATAAACAGAATATTGAATCCATGTGTCTTTAGAAACAGACATGGTGATGTACCAGTGGGGTGTTTATTTAATCCATGGTATAATTCTCATAATTATCTCTTTAAAGAGAAAGGATTTTTTCTGTACAAGTTCTTCCTTTTTTCCAGGACAAAAGGATACTGTGAGGACTCAGCCAAATGGCTTTTAAATAAACTGATTGAGAAAGCTCTTTCAACACAACTGGAGAATTATCTTACTTTATTATATATCGATACAAAAAGCAAGGTGTCATCCTGCAGTCAGTGTAGGTTTATTTATGTTATTTGTTGAATTTACAGCACACCTTCCTTGTGAGATGGTTCTTTGGAGAGTTTATTTATTCATTTATTAAAATACTACCCTACATGCTGGTGTATAGAGCTCACTTTTTTCTCCGAAAAATACTGTTTGAAAAGGAGGTGAGTCTTATATGCCAATGTGTTTTATACTTTGGAAAGTAGTAATTTGCTGAGGTATAAATGGGGTGCATCTTATATGCTGGTGCGTTTTGTATCTTGGCAAAACGGTATATCCTGCCCTTTATCTGAAAATCTCAGGGCAGCTTACAATAAAATCAACCTAAGGCAATAAATAATTACAGAAGTTTCAAAGATTAAAATATATTAAATAGTTTTTTCAATTTAAAAACAGGCAAATTAAAACCAGTTAAAACAATCTTGGATAATCTAATATATAAAAGTCAAAGTTTGTTTTTCTGTGTCAGGCAAAGACCTCATGTGATTGGCTGCCTGAGAAGATTCTGTGGAATCCTGGAGTTTGCAGTTTAGGGAGGGGCCTTTACAATTCTTAGCCAGAGAGCTCTTGGGCCTCAGTCAACTGTGTCTGTTTTGAATAGGCCAGATGCTATGGAGACGAGGCTTAGCAGCAAGGAAGAGGGCAGTGTATTCCCTCAGGGCCCCAACCTCTCTTTGTTAATACCTCTGAATACAGATTGGAGAATATGGAGAAAAGTTACAGGTACTGGACAAGACAGTTTGGGGAACTAGAGACACAGGATCTCAAATCTTTCTAACAGGTATCACCTATGAGAAAATAAAATCCTGGGCAATGTGGGTATATACACTAGTATAACTATAAAACAAGCGCAGCCTGGATAAAATCAGTTTGGCCTGAATACTTTAATAAAAGCCAGGTTTTAACTTGGCACAGAAATGATTCTAATGATGGTGCCAATCAGGCTCTCCAGAGGGAGGGGATTCTACAATCAGGTGCCATTGAAGCAAAGGCCCTTTTCCATGTCCTCCCACAATGCATTTTTCCTACTGATGGGACATGGACAAGAGCCCCTCCAACAGATCTCAGTTCTCAGGCAGGCATATATAGAGAAGGGTGCTCCTCAAGTGTTAAGGTCCCAAGCTGTTTTGGGCTTTATATATTATTGCAAGTATCTTGAATTCAGAATGGAAACATTTGCCATGAAGTCATTCTGTACCACTCTGCCACTTTGTTCTCTTTCACACACACCTCCTTTTGTGTTGTGTCATAGATGTAGTATGCAGTTGAGCAGGCACAGCCTTTTGCGACTTGCCCATTTTTCAAAGCTATTTTGTGTTAGCATGAAGTGCCTCTGAAAGATAAAGACTCTGTATGCTCTCAGAAACTCAAATTGGTGTGAAAGGTCTTCGGTTCTTCTATTGTACTCTTAAAAGGCTGACAAAGCAATGAATTATATTATACCTTTAGTAATGTCAATCCATTTTAGAAATACAATGTTTTTAAAGTACCTATTCATAAACCAGCTGGAGTGAAAATAAAAATTACATTTCTTCTCTCAGCATGAAATAATATTACATTCAGATTTACCTAATCAGCATACACCTCATTTGTGGTATATCATGAGTCCAACAAATACTGTGAATTAGTCCATAGAAAATATTTTGCATTGGCCTTGAACAAATGTATGGATTAGGGCTAGAAATTCATAGAGTTCAGATTATATAATTGAAACAGGAAAGATTAGAAGCATTATTGCTAATGGTAAGAAGGATAGTTATTTCTGTGAACATATACTTAATCTGTGCAATTATGTGAGGCAAGTAAAACACTTTAAGAAATGCAGTGGATAATTAAAGTCCAACATTCAAGCTACATGAAAGATACATGGCACGATCCCCTGTTTAATCCTTTCCCCTGTTTCCTTTTTCCCCAAACAAAATTTATCCTGGTGCTGTTTCCAAGGAAAAAATAACCAGTACCAATTGGTGACGTGTTTGTGAAAAGGCATAGAGGAGGAGGGAAATGAAGATGTCTGTGTAAAAAGTGAAGTATCTTTTAATGCAGTTTAAATAGGATAAAAGACAAACCAAGGCAAGACATAAGATGTACATATCAGAAGTGCTGTCTCCCAGTGGCTGTCTAAGACTGCCAGCTGCAGAACTTGGAAGAGTTACTTTTTCCCAATTACAGCTCAGTTCCCCCAATTTTCCAGTCAAGAAATAAAGTACTTCCCCACATTCTAATGCTGGACTTTTGCACAGCATCCACACATAGAGCTGAATGCACATAGCCCCATTCTGCCAACCAGCATTCTGTTCAAGATGCAAACACTGGTACACAGATGTAAAGCCAGCAAACTGGGTTCTGTTCTTGCTCCCATTTCTATTCCCTTGCTGACTGTATGCATAGAAGAGACTTTTAGTAAAACTCATATTTATAAAAACAGTACAGTTTTAGCCAGTTTCTTACCCACTGATTTCACCCACTAACATCTGGGATCAAATTTCAGTACTACTGTCTTATATTTAGAACCTGGGAAAGTTCGTTTTTGTTGTTGCACTACCAATGTCCAGTATCCCCAAGCCAGCATGGATTCTGGTGGTCAAAAAAAGCAACTTTCCTGAGCGATATTCATATATAATTTTAAGAAAGTAAACTTCATTATTTGATTGTCTTGTACATTTTTCTTCAGTCTGGTTTCCATTTTTGGAAGCAAAAGTACATGGCTGCTTTGGTGAGTGCTGATCAGTGCCATCACAAACCACTTGGCAGCCATTAAACTGGTACTGCACCAGACCCTCAAGCCTAGTTTTCTATTACAAGCACACAGTGTCTGGCATATTGCTTTCTGAAATATTTTTAGAGCCAGCAAGCCAGCTGTTAACTGGAGCTGTGGGGAGTTTCATTATAGCTGTTCTGTGAAAGCTGATGCTCAGCTATGCAGAACTTCAAGGATAAAATAAATATGTGTAAGGTGTTTTTTTTTTTGAAAAAAAATAACAACACTTTAAACTTGTTCTGAGTGAATATTATTCTCAGTACTTGCAAGATGACAGTCCAGTGCAGCTTCCTCTGCTATCCAGGGAAAAAAGATTGGCGATAACCTGTGAATGATGCTTTCCATGTCTTCGCCAACAAGAGGCCCTTGAATTGTAGGGTTTCCTGCAAAAATAAGAAGACTGTTCCCTCATTGTTCTTTAGATTTAATTTTATCGTATTCCTCTTCATATTCTAAAAAGCTGGGTCAAGATTCTTCCTTTTTCATATATTCAATATTCAAGAAAAAGAGGGTTCAGAATTTCAACAGCTGAAACAACTCTACCCTTCCCTTTCTCACTTCCATGACTTTGTTTCTGATAGCCAGGGTTCTCTGTTTAGTGGAACTTCTTTATAGGGAGTCGGACACACACTAGTAATTTTTGTGGCAAATCAGTGGATGAACTCTTGCAACAAGAAGATCAGAAGACTGTGAACAGCCTGAGGGTTAATTTGCAAAGGAAACATTTTATTTATGTTCATGATGTTATTTATTGTAAACTCTGCTGATTCTTTGGAAAGGATCCAGTGTAGATCATGGAGCAAGTGTTGGGGTGAGGGCTCAGGCACCCCAATGACCTTTTCTGGAAGTCTGGAAAGAGGGTAGATGGTAGACAGATGGAGCAAGAACCCCACTACTACTTTGTGGTTGGGTTTTAGCCTCTATTAAGAAGTAAATTTCATAAGTGCCTCTAACTGCCTAAGCCCCTTGGTGTAGGACATTTTTTTTTTCTGGTCAGCCACAAAGGCTGCTTTTATTAGAGAACTGTTTCACCTTGGTCAAGAACACTTTGGAGAGATGGGAGCACAATAATCTTCCTCAGAGGGAAAAAAAAGCAGGAATTTAAGAAATGAATGAAATTGCTATTATAGTTAGCCCTCTGTATCCATGGGTTCTGTATCCATGGAGTCAAACAGCCATGCCTCAAAAACGTTCTAAAAAATCCCAAAAGCAAACCTCTATTTTGCTGCATGCTGAGCTCTACACCGATGTGTAGGCATACCCTGCTGTAGCCTCCCATCATTTTACGGATCCTCAGGCTCTCTCTGGCACTCGTTTTGAGTTGTTCACTATTTTCTATAAGAGACACTATTTTACTAGGCCATTATATATAATGGGACTTGAGCCTTCACAGATTTTGGTATCAGTGGGGGTCCTGGAAGAAAACTGCAACTGAGGACCTAGTGTACAGGCAAGGAGAATTTAGGTATTCCATAAATACAGTGCATATATAATTATTGCTTTATCCTGGATTCTGTGGGTTTTTTCTTCTTTTTTTCTTTTTTTGCTGTAAGATGCCTTGAGTTGCAGTTCTGGGAGAAATGTAGGTAAACAGAAGAGGAAGGAAAAAAGTTTATCTGTATAGTATGTTTTAACATTCCTATAATTGTAAAGGCAAGAAATATGATAATGACTTTCACTGTTTCTGGAACCTGAAAACGCCAACTTTGATTTTAAAAGTTGCATTAAAAAAAAACTAGATCACACTTTATAAATTTTCTTTGCACCCCACTTACTTTTTCTGGTAGTTGAGACTGAGATACATTGAGATAAATTAGGATAAATTGAGATAAACTGAGATTCTGTACAGACATCTAAACAATATAAAACACTGAGTATGTTTGAAACAAGCTATGGTGCAGTTTGCTGAAGTCAAACTTACGACGTTCAACTCTGCTCACACTGTTAAACAGTCAGAAGCCATGATCTGAACCCATCTGTCATTAGTTTTCCAACATGGCTTGCTCAAACTATGGTTCATTGTGACATCTGAACCTACAAGTAGGGCTTGTCCTTGGCTTCTTTTCCATCTGGAACAAGAGCTGACAAAAAGAACAGGAAAGAAACAGTTTGTTTGGTCATCTGCAATTCATGGCTTAAGCAACAAATCAAGGTTAACAACAAACCACAGCTTACTGTGATTTGTGCATGCACCCCTTGTTGTTGACCTCCATAAGCGCAGAAGTGAAAGCTTACACAAAATGTCCATAGGCAACTTACCCAAATGTAGACCAAGGTAATAATTTTAAATATATTTGAAACCATAGCAAGTGTTTCACAAGTTTGTGCCTTGGTTAAAATGTAACAAAGTTTCCCAAGGCCTTTAGAAGTCATTATTCCATTAGATAGCATGACTTATTTAGAACTCCTTTGCAACACATCCAAACCCTATTATAAGTGATGATATTAAATCCTGGTGTCATCTAAGGGAAGCTCAGCAGAATTAGGGAGGAGTGAAAGAAATTCTGGTCTCCAATATGATATTATTTCTTTTCTTTTCTTTTTTTTGCAAAAAAAAGAATTGCTGATGCACCAAAGAGAGCCAGAAAATCAGTATGTACCAAAATAGACTTCTCCTTTTAGAAAATGCAGCTGTTTAATTGCACAGTAAAGTATCAATTTGATTGTTTTTAGCATAACTTAGTTAACTCTGATTTTCCCCCTATAAATTACTTCAGTGTTTTCATTCTTCTTCCCTAGTGAAACTTACCCCAAAGCTCTAGTTTTGGTACTGTGCAGCTAGAATTTACACATATACCCTGTGGGAAAAGGTATGAGTTATACATGAAAGAGAAGTATGAGCAGTGCCATTTTAGGGAGCACATTTCTCATTGCTGATGACTTGCACAATTCACACAGTGCTCCAAACCATGGATCTAGACACCCTGTTAACATTTATGAGACAGGAATAAACTGTGTTTCCAGTTCACACTGACTGAATTATCAGCGTACAGCTGGGAGAATGTTCACATGAATCAGCCTTGAGAGTCTTTAATTCTATAGGAGCTTCTGTATTTTGTATTGTATTTATATATTCTGTGGCATGATCCTAACTGTACTTGTTTCCCCGTGCCTAATCAGCATGGCTCCTGATTCAGTTTGTTTCTTGTATTTTCCCTAAACAGAAAGTTACCAAGTTACCATGACTGGAACTTACTCATAAGATGCTCCTGCTGGCAGAAGAGGAAGAAACAGTTCTTGTCAAGTTTCCACTACAGCTCCTCATACCACCCAAAAATCTGCACAGGAAAGTTGGCCTGTCCCCCTCCCCAAATCAGTGTAGAAAGTGGTAGTGTAGGAAAAAGGAAGAAAGTTGGTTCAGCCCTTCTGCCAGCAGAACCTTTACTGAGTTGAAGTCTTTTTCATGAACAGAAGGCCAACCTGGGATCAAAGGCATAGCTATCTTTTGTTATGAGTGATTGTTGGAAGCATGATAAGCGCTTTTCAGACAAAATGTGAAACTGTGTTCTGTCATCATGTGCAGCATTTTGCAGAGCTGGAAATTCCTAGTTGTAGTTCATGGCATTTGGACCCAGAAAACCATGGCTTGTGTAAAGCATATTGTTTGTCAGGTTCAAATGCAGTGGCAAACATAGGTGCTTTTTATAATGATGAATGTGGTGAGGAAAGAATGTGTGAGCTTGAAGCTTCTAGCTTCTCATGTGTGTAATACGTGATTTAGCCTTCAAATACATTAGGAGTGTATTTTCACTTCTAGGCTTTTCAATATGGTTGATTTCCACCACCACCACCACCTCTTGCTACTGCCATGACAAATAACTGTTGCTAACTATATATGTACAATTGTTACAAATGTGTGTGTTATATTCTCAGTTTGTCTTCCATCTCAAACTGTCTGAATAATCCACTATTACTCCTCGCTTTCTTTTTATTTTTTAAAGTGCAGGCAGTATTAAGTGAATTATTTTGATTGTTATCTATAAATATTGTCTTGCAGATTTTGACTTGAACTATTTCTGGCACTGGAACAAGTTTACAGATTATGTGCAGTGTGTTCTGGCTTTCACTGGAGTAACAGGATACATCACTTACCTTTCCCTTGATTCAGTGATCTTTGTTGAAACTCTTGGCTTCCTTGCTGTATTCACTGAAGCCATGCTGGGTGTCCCACAGCTCTACCGTAACTACCAGAATAGATCAACTGAAGGAATGAGGTAAGATTTTGTTCATTACCTTAACTATTTCAGGTAATTTTTTGGCACTGTCCACATACGTATTCTTCCTTCAGCAACAATTCCTGAACTATTTTGATTGAACACGAGAAATAAAACCAGAGTTCTGGCACAGCTCCATTGTTTTGGTGGGAACGGTGACATAAGATTGGAAGAAACTCTTTTTTTCTAGAGGGAGACTCACACTGTGGCTGGTAAATTTAAGGAAGTTGGAGACAAGCTAAAATAACGTAATGTAAGACATGCGTCTGTTCAGCATCAGCACTCTCATCAAGCAGGGTAAGTCCTCTGCCTCAGATGGCAAAATGGGGTAAATTCAACTCTCTTCTTCACCATTGAGAGAACTACCCATCATCTAACTGGAGTGAAGATCCACTGTGACAGGTGCTCTAGGAAGCCCTGCTGGTGCCATGCTTCTACTGTGACAAATGCTCTACTATTCTGCTGTGGCACAGCAGCCAGCAATGCTCCCTAGCTCAGCCCCTTGTCCAACATCTTACATGCTAATATGCCCTTAGAACAGGAATATATATACATATACATATACATAAATATACATATACATATATATATATATTTTCCATCTGCATATATGAAAATGAAACTAAACTTACTAAAGTTTCCTCCCTGCTAGGTGGGATTATGAATGTTTCTCCACATTTTAAAAAAACATTTGGTGACCTTTTTTGCAAAATAAAAAAATTAAAAAGTTCATGTACAAAATATAATATTTCTGCACAAAACGTGTTCTGTTGTGATGGGGTAAAGTGCTGGTCTTTTCTGGGACAAAACATATTGTAACAGTTGACATTTTTTTTTCAGCATGACATCTCAGTGTGTCAAGACATCCTTTCACATGGAAATACCTGGTTCTCAGAAAAGACGCCCTCAAAGCCAAACATTTAGACCTGTCTCATTCTCCAGAGAGTTGACCTTCTATCTTATTGTGATTAGGTGATTTTTCTGAGAGCTGGTCAGACCCAAATGCATGGTGCTGAGGATGTGTTTTCTTACAGCCAGGAATTATGGCTGAGCTGTGTTTGTACTGGGAGAGTGTCCACAGTTGGAAGATAGCAGAATTGAGGGATTGAATTTATTTATGTTGAATTTATGTTCTGCCTTTCCCACATGATTGCACTTAGAATTAAATAGTAGTGAATAAAAGCTTAAATAAGTTAAAACACAATTTAGAAACCATTAAAAGAGAAGACATAAAGAAAACACGTAACACCTATCCAGTTGCAAGCCCCTTGTGCAGCAAACGAGATCAATTGCCAAATGTATACTTGAAAAAAAAAGTCTTTGTGCTGTCATGTGTGCATGTGTAATTTTTCTTGTATATATTGTATCATAGGCAGACTTGTGTAGTTCGGAATTCTGTAAAAATGTGAGCACATTAATGCAACATTCAGTATCCTGAGATTCTGAGCATCTCTTAGGAAACAAAATAAGGTTTTGGATATACCCATGACACTGCACAGGTAATGCCTGGTAAAATTTCCAAAGCATAGGTGGGAGTGATGGGGACTGATTAGGACTTCCACTACCCTGTATTAGACAGCGTAAGGAATGAATCTTGCAGTAAATAAGCACATGCGCCTAGGCTGCAAAATGTATGTTATATTACAAAATTAGATTGCCTTGGCAAAGCCCCCCCTCCCAAATATATTTATCTAGAAAAGCTATCAGCTTCATTGTAACATAGAACATGCAGAGTGCATGAAGCATTTTAGAAGATGCAGCTCTGCCTTGTAGAATCATAGAATCATAGAGTTGGAAGAGACCTCAGGGGCCATCCAGTCCAACCCCCTGCTATGCAGGAACACACATCAAAGCATTCCCAACACATGGCCATCCAGCCTCTGCTTAAAAACCTCCAAAGAAGGAGACTCCACCACACTCTGAGGCAGCATATTCCACTGCCAGACAGCTCTGACTGTCAGGAAGCTCTTCCTGAGGTTCAGGTGTAATCTCCTTTTCTGCAGCTTGAATCCATTGCTTCTTGTCCTAGTCTCTGGGGCAGCAGAAAACAAGCCTGCTCCCTCCTCGGCATGACATCCCTTCAAATATTTAAACATGGCTATTATGTCCCCTCTTAATCTTCTCTTCTGCAGACTAAACATACCCAGTTCCTTAAGCTGTTCCTCATAGGGCATGGCTTTCAGACCCTTCACCATTTTGGTCGTCCTCCTCTGGACACGTTTCAGCTTGTCGATAACCTTCTTGAATTGAAGTGCCCAGAACTGGACACAGTATTCCAAATGAGGCCTAACCAATGCAGAATAGAGTGGTACCATTACCTCCCTCGATCTAGACACCATACTCCTACTGATGCAACCAAGAATCACATTGGCTTTCTTGGCTGCCTCATCACTGCTGATTCATGTTCAGCTTGTGATCTGCCAAGACTCCTAGATCCCTTTCACATGTACTGCTATCCAGCAATGTGTCTCCCTTTGTATATTTGTGGATTCCATTTTTTCTACCTAAGTGTAGGACTTTACATTTCTCTCTGTTGAAATTCATTTTGTTAGCTTTGGCCCAGCTCCCCAATCTGTCAAGGTCATTTTGAAATTTGATCCTGTCCTCTAGGGTATTAGCAACCTCTCCCAATTTGGTGTCATCTGTAATGTATGTAGTTTCAACATACACTGTCTGAAAGTCATTGGTGAAAGATCTGCTGAAAAGTCTTCCATTTTTCTGTTCACAATGTATATTGATTCATCTTATCTCTGTCCTTGGTGTCAGAAAAATACGCAGATAAACGTACTGCTCCAAGAAGTATTGCACACCTGCCTGCATAAAATAGTTTTCTCTCTCTTAATCATTCAAACTTGCAGGAAAACAAAATCTTTATGAGTGTGGCAATATTGCTGACTTTGATAAATTGCTCAGATGATCACCATTTTTGTTTTCTGAGCATCACCCAGAGAAGCACAAAAATCACATGCAGGCTACTGCATGTGGGGGTTGCACTTGTCTATTTTGCAGGCTATCTGCTTGGTGTACATGTCCAGTGAAACCACAGTCAGTTGCTTACACACTGCCAAATATCCAATGGTCATACTTCACATGGTGTCTGTACCACTCCACTAGTGTTTTTAATATAAGGAGCATGTCATGTTTGAAACAGTCCAAGTGACTTTCACAAGACTTTTTTGACCAGGCTCAAAATACGGGCACGTGTAACTTGTCAACATGCCAGTTTCCATCTGACTGCTACATACGGGACTGTTTGTTATAGGAAATATTTTTATGCAAATGTTCTCTTTCCTTCCTAGGCTTCAGTTTAGAACATTTCTGTTACTCATTTAGATTTCTTTGCCTGTCAGAGATAAATTTGTGAAGTGATGTCTTAAGCTTATCCCTCTTCCCTTTACCAGTGATGCCTGTGGCAGTTTTGAAAAAAATTCAGCAGGCTCAGTAGCACCAACTGAGTTACGTGTTTCACTCCTAAACATTTAATTTTACATCCACACACAGTATCTGTAGTATGTGGGAGGAGTAAACACTTTCTATTGTCATTTCTCCATCATCTTGGTGCTAGTTTGGGGTTTGGCTTTTGGTTTCATGTTCAATAATGTTTTCAGTTATGCCTTTCATCATCTCAGTGTTTGGAACCTTGTGTTTTTTTTTCTTAATAACACTGTTGGGACCTTAGTAACACCCTTTCAGTTTTCCATATGCATTATTAAATAAAAGCACTGTAGAATTCTCTTTGCCAACTTGAGTCCTTATGCAGCATAGAAACATAAGGATACAAAATTAATATTTTAAAGTGAGTTTTTGCAGAAGCAAAAGTTTCTCATCTCTGTAAATTATGTCAGTTGTAGAATACTTTAAGAAAATAACTTTGGCTTGAGAAATGTTTGCATCAGTCAGTATATTCTAATGGCTCAATGTAATTTCCAGAAAAAAATTAGGTGTTTTATAATTTAAAAAAAATTATTTAGAATGAACCCAGTCCACCAGGGTAGCAGGAGTTTTCCTGAGCAGGCCCTGTTGTACTCAAACCTCCATTTAGTTCAAAATGTCTCTGAGCTAAGGGCAACTTTCCCTTCCTTTCATATTGAATGGAATCTGCATACAACAGGGCCTGTGAATTCACCTTCACCAGCTCAGCATGAGCAGAAGCTGCTGACTGACTTGTCGTGAACTCAGACTCTTCTGTACAAGTTACAATGAATGCTGACAGATTTTGCTTTAGTAAAAAGCAAAATTGCAATGTTCCTTCCGGTTTGCAATGTCCAGCTCCAGTTGGTCTTCTAGAATCTTGACCGCCCCCATGCTGTTTCAAATGTGTATATACCTATGCAAAGATACATTTAAAGCTTTGTGAGTGGGAAAAGCCATTTGATGGAATTCTGGATACTGAAGAGTTGAAATTCCCTCTTCTCTTCCCCTCTCCGTTTTCATTCTCTTGACAAATAAGGATCTGGGAGTATTTCTAAGATATTTACCTGCCCCCTCAAGGGGAGTCTAACTCAGTCCAGGGTGGATTGCTCATCCAGTTCCAGACTTGAGAACTACAAATTCTCAGACCCTCCATCTTTTCAGGGTTCAGGATTCAGCTTCAGTTTATTGGCCCTCCTTCAGCCTATTACAGCATCCAGGCACTGGTCCAGCACCTGCACAGCCTCAGCTGACTCTAATGACAAGGAGAAAGTAGAGTGGGGTGTTATCAGCATACTGATGACAATCTGCCTCCAAACCCCTTATGACCACCCCCCAGCAGCTTCATGTAGATGTTGGAACAGTATGGGGGACAAGATAGAGTCGACAGCTTAATGGCAAACGAGCTGAACAGGAGGCCTATAATGCTACTCTCTGGAGCAAACCCCACAGTTAGGAGCGGAAATGCTGTAACATACTGCTTCTTACTTGCATCTTGCAGGAATGCTACAGCAAGATACCATGATCAATAGTATCATTTTTGGGAGATCCAAAAAGATTAACAGGGTGGCGTTCCTCCCATCTTTTTGCATGGGGTAGTTTATTAGTCAGCGCTCCTATGGTTCCTTTGGTGCTGTACTCTGGTTTGAAACCAGATTGAAATGGATCCATTTTCTTTTGAGAACATCTGAAGTTGTCCAGCCACCACACTCTCAAGCACTTTGCCCAAAAAGGAACTATTGGCAATGGGGCAGTAGACATCACACGTCTCTGGGTCCAGAGAGGTCCTGTTCAGGAGGAGGCATCACCACCCTCTTCAAAGTAACAGGCCCTGATTCCAACAAAGCTGACCAGATGGAGCACTGAACACTTTCGCAGACTCTAAAATAAGTGTGGTATCAAGTTCTGATCGGGGAAGGCTCGATTAGAGTGTTGAAGTGTCTCTCCACATGAACAACCTCACAGATTTGTTGTGAGTACAAAATTGAAGGGAGAGCATGTATCCTGCCCTGAACATGGTGGCAGAAGGTGGGCTATAATTATGAAAAGTTATTATAGGGTGTCCTGTAACTTTAAAAAGCCTGAAACTGAAAGAAAGAAGAAGGAACTATTTTTCTATAAAACAGAAAATATGATCATCCTTGATTATTTTCTGCAGAGGCCATTTGTGGAACAGGGGCCCATTTCGCCTAGAGAGTTCCTAACATAGATGACAATAACAGGAAGAGAGCCATAAAATAAAAGTTAGTGAAATGTATTATGAGTACCAGCTATCCTGGGCATTAATGTTTACAGTACAGGTCTGAGAAGATTGCCAAGGCAATTCAGACTGTACCAATAATTTAGTAAGTTGTCTCAATATATGCTAAATGAAACCTGAATTGCTATAACCTTACTTTTCCTTTCTAAATTTGCATTACATTTGCTGTGTAAGAGGAGCTCTCTTTGGTTGTAGGATATATTGCAGAGCAGAGAATTTAGGCTGCAAACTTCCAATTCTATTAATGATCTTTCTAATCTTGACTATGAAGCACTAACTGTCCCGAAATAGCACATTAGCACAATCTGTTAAGGAAAGAATTACTTAATTTCTATTCAGTTCAGGACTCTAGTAAGTCACCAGTCATTTCTTATTATGAGTATTTTAATAGAAGCTAATTGTTTTATGAGGAAGAATTCAATTTATGATTAATGATTGGACTATGTTTAATTTCTTCAACATCATCTAATTAAAATAGCCAGGAAAGAAATGCATCATTTTCAAAGTTTTGCCATGTTAACAAATAGCAAGAATGTGACATCTGAGAAAAGGAATGTATAATCCAAAACTGAGTGTCCCCTTCACAGTGCCCTTTCTGCATTAGATCCTCCTCATCTTTAACACCCCTTTCTTCACTTTCTGTTCTTCCTCCATAAAATCATATCCTCATCTGCCAACTCAACAACTAGTATGTACATATTGTCATCTCTTCACATGTCCTCTGTTGCATCTACTACCATTGTCATTCCTTCCATTGTTGCCCTTGTCCACTTCACTCTTCACTTCACACTTTCACTTCCATTCCATCAAGCTCCCTAAATCCATAATAGCTGCTACCATCAACATATCCTCCTTCAGGCGTTCTGCTCTACTGCCTCTTGATCTGCCACCTCAGCTTCAACACTTTCCGTCAGTATCTCCACTAAACTTTGTCTCTTCCTCTTCCCTTGTGGAGGAATGTCAGTTTCATCTTGATTTGTCTTGAAGTTGTGATAATTCTTTCCATTTTAAAGTTTAGTTCATTCCAAAGTGAGTTTTTAAAAACATGTCTTCATGAAAATTTGTAGGCATGCATGGCTTATTTCCCCTAATATATGCATTTCTGAGTGCAGTTTTGTATTATATGCATTTTAATGGCATTTTCATTAAGATAGGCAATTTTGTATGTACCTTCCTCAACATAAGCATTTTTGTATGCATTTTTGATTAGAGATTGATGTTATAAAATTTGTAGAAATATGTATATCATAGGATAGCTGGGTTTTGATTCATGTATTTGTTTGAAAGTTAACAGTTACAGTTGCTCCTCTACTTTTGCAGGTTCAGCGTTTGTGGATTTCATTATCAGCGTTTGTGGATTTGATTATTTGCTGGTTATTTTATTTACATAATATTTAAAAAATACTTACTGTATTATCCATGTAAATAAACTCCAGCTGTGTTAGTAATTGTTTGCTGGACTTTGATAGTGGTTGATTTACAGCATACCAATCATTAGTAATTGTTTGCTGGATTTTTGTATAAGTTCTCTGTTATTGTTTGGTTGTTAGTCACTCTTACAAAAAAACCCCAAACCCTACTTGATCCTGCAGCTGGAATTTCTCTATTTTCATATTTGCTATAAATATCATATTTATTAGCTGTTGGTATTTGTTATATATTTGTTTTGTTTTTGTGATGGCCTTGTGTGTTTTTTTGGACTTGTAATTGAGGCTCTGTGCTTTTGTTGTTGATTGACTTAACTAGAATAGACATATAGAATGAGAATTCATTTAGAATGAGACCATGACTTCCTATGTGTTTTGGTATTTTCAGGGGGAAAAAACCTTTCTCCAGTGGGTATCAGCATAGCCACCTTTAAAGCAGTGATCCAGTTTCATGGCTGATTGTTGCTAGGGGTATGGCACCTGGCAACTGAACCTATAATACTGTACATATATTAGAGGCTGTGGTTGGAGACATAATTCCATTGGTTGATCTGTCCTTGATGTAGCCCTACTGTTGAACCTGATGAAGTCCAACAGCATCTTTGAGACTCTGTATGCAACTATTTTAGTTAAAAAGATTCCCCCCCTGCTTTACCAGACATATATAAGGAAACTCCATCAGCAATGAGCACTTTCTAAATGTAAAAATGCAATTGCATTTAGAAACTGCTTAAGGTGAGACATTTACTTCGTGAAACTTTAGCATAATTTCAAAAGCTGTTAAGGTTTGTTCTCTCTCTGTGCGTATATATCCAGATCACCTATCTCGTCCCAGTAAATTCTTTTCTGGAACTCTCAAAGTTACTTCTGATTTATACTGTAGAAGGCTTCAGCATGGATAATTTGTCCTAGAAATGTCTTCACTGTTGGGAGAGAAAAAAAAAGAGAACACATACAGTCACAGATTGAGTTCTACAAAGGTTAATGCAAGAGGGAGTTGCCTTTTTTAATCACTTCAGGCATGTTCTTTTAAAGATGAATTGCAAAAAAAAACAAAAAAAACAAGGCCATTTTAACCACTAAATGCCATATTGATGCTGATGAATGGGCTGTGGTTATGAATGAAATATACTGACAGAAACAGATGAGTCATTGGTAAGAGAGGTTTTAATGTTTTTTGGCAGGATGTGCAGGAGAATCCAGTGGCTGAAATTGTCTCCCTTTGTTCTTATTTATCTGCTTTCATTACATCAGCTTGAAAATGGACCCAAAAGGAAGATGTGATTAATCTTGCAGTTATGATGTTTCCTTCAGGTGGTGATTGTGTGGTTTTGTACTTTAAGGAGACATGAATGCAGCCTGGTTTCAAGAGGGATCTTTTTTGCTTCCCAGCCATGCATTTGGGGAAAAAATAGGCACTACTTGACAGCGAGAGGAAGGACCATCATGGCTCAATTGTAGAACACAAGCTTTGCCTCCAGAAGATCCCGGGTTCAGTTCCTAGCATTTCCATTTCCAAGGAGTAGCAGGGTAGCAGATGATGAGAAGGACCTTTCTTTGAGATCCTAGAGATCTGCTGCCAATCAGAACATAACCCATATTGGGTTAGATGGGCCAATAGCTGCATCAGTAGGAGACCATTTCCAGGAGGGAAGAAACTACGTTGCTTGTTGCAGCATAAACAGCAACAGGCACCTTGTCATAGGCTTCTGAGAAATAAAACCCACTTCAGCACATTGGGATGTTATTCTTCAGATATATAGGCACATGGGTGCCAAGGGGGGGAAAGGTAACACAGGGGTAGGAATTGTGCAGTGCTCCAGATGTTGTACTGCAACTGCATCCTTTGGCTATGCTGGCTAGGTAATCAAGTTCAACAGCATCTGGAGGCCTGCACAATTCTCACCCTCATATAAAAGTCAGAGTTAATGTTGTGTCTGTTAAAGTCCTGTAAATGTGGCCCAAGTAGATAAGCACAGAGGTTGGGCATTTGAGTCTAGAAAGGGTGTTGGTATCTCCATTGTCTGGCTTATTCCTGGTAAGCAGCTGTTTTAAGGTGAGGCGTATCTGTAAGCAAAAAGCGCTTACGGACTGTGAGAAGGCTCTGTCATAGTCCAGGATGGCTCAGCGTTTGATGATGCATTGGAGTGGTATCAGCCCAAAACTGGGTAACAGAAATTCATATGTGAAGTTCTAGACAAAGGCTTTTCCCCCTGTGTGCTGGGTTGCAGGAGACAACTGCAGAGCTATGGGAAGCCTCACTTCCCAATAATTCCTATGGTACTAACCCTGACCCAAAAATAGTAGCTAGATTAATATGCAAATATAAGTTATGGGTAGAAGGAGGCAGGGTGTGACCTTGCTGTAAAGGAAGAAGCCTGTTTTTTATGTATAAGTACACTTTTCAGCTCCATGCAAATTAATGGAGTGGTGAAATGGATCAAATTGTATTGCAAGTAGTCCATTTCACTCACTAGAGAGAAAGACAGAGAGAGTGGCAGTAAGGAAAATGTTTTGAATGTGCAGATAATAATAGTGTTTTTTTTTAAAATCAGAAAACATTCTTGAAATGGTGAGGTATCACTGGGTGGGAAGAGCTACCTTTGTGTTTCTCTCTTTTCTGATATAAAGGAGTATGTCATGGGTGCGAATGACGCATCCCTCCAGATGCTGTGGGACCAAGTCCTAGCAGCCCTTAGCAGCACAATCAGTGGTAAGGAATGGTGAAAATTACAGTTTAACAACATCTGGAGGGCTGCATGACTCCCACACCAGGCTATATAGTAAATATTAGATGTGCAAAATCGTACAAGAAATGTTAGTAGCATTAGTTTAAAAAGTTGTCCAGGAATAGGGAGAGAAAGGAGTTCATCACTGGAGGTGTCCAGGATATTTTCTGCTAGGTGCTTGTGACAGCTGTTGCAACAATGATACTGATTAGGATGTTCTGGAAGACAGATTCCTATAGTAACATCTCCAACACCAAAACCAAGGAGCTGGAGCTTCTGCTGCTTGGATAAAGAATGGAGGCTGCGCCTTCACTTGCCAGTTTTTTAGCTCTTCAGCCAAGTAGCAGCCATATCAGGGACTGATTTCTTGGAACTCTTTTTACCACACAGAGAATGACAACCTCAAGATGCTTCTGAAAGTGGTGCTGTTGTTCCTCTTTCAATTAGTAATATTGGTTTTTTTGAATATGCACATGCATTACACTCACTAAGCAAGCTACTGTTTACACCTCATATTATTAATACTGTACAGATGTAGAGCTACAAAGAGCTCTTTGAAAGCAGTGCATTCTGGGAAGTACCCCTGTGTCTGATGATGGGTGTGGAAGAAGAGAGAAATAGAAGCGAAAAAGTGTGTTTGTTGAGTTTTATAGGTCCCTAGTGCTTCATGTATCAAAAGCTTGCTCTTGCTGAAGGGTGTGATTAAGGCATGGAAATTAACTAAGAATATCTTCACTGGCTCTGATGTGAAACTACTGTATTTTAAGATCATTGATTTAGGCTATGGGGAGTATTAAAATTACACTGGGAGATTTTTAATATATATTTATATTTATGAGAGAAGGAGGGAAACTTCCATAGTGACTGCCGTAATTGAAAATGGTCTAATATTTAAATAGCACAGACAGACCATTGAGGTAGTATAATAAGACAAAGATATGAATCATTGACAAGATTTCAGCTAAATTGAATGAAGAGTTTAAATATTTTATTACTATTATAAATTCATATTTTCTAGAGGGGATTGCAGAAAGAAGGATTAAATAAATTTTTATTAATAATTGTGAGTTCTGTTATGACTTTCTTCCTGCAAGAATTGTTCCCCAAAGCAATAATAACCTTTCATTAAATTGTTTGTAGAATTCCAGAATAGAAATAATGAGAACTTCATTGTGCTTTTGGTTTCTGAGGTTGCCCCTATCAATAAAAAGAATACTTTTGTCTACTGTGAACAAGAAATTAAAGGTATCTGTTGTTAGGATGTATCCACTAGCATTAACTCATTTTACAAAGGGCAGTGGCTTTTGCAGTGGCATGAAGGCATTATGCACATAAACCACTGCAGCCATGTGGGTAATCTATACACTGTCCAAATGCCCATGGCAGTGATTCGGTCATCAGAATGCCTGTGCTGACTTTGTAGATGTGCTGTGAGGCCCCAGCATGTGTTTTCAAGGCAAATTAAGTAGAGGCTACTAGATAGTTAAATAAAACCGAATTACCAAAACTGGTGCCTGAAGGTTTGCTTTACATGTTATCTTTGAAGTAATGTTGCTGCTGGATACCCTAGCATGTTAGCTGCTTGAGTAAAATGACACTCATGTGCTTTGTACACTGCCAGGAAAACTCTCTGAAAGTAAGAGATTGCCCGGGCACTGTAAGAATTTTTTAAGGCACTCAGTGTGCTCCTTGATTCAAATGATTAACCACTCACAGAAATGCCCATGTAGGTCAGGATCTTAGCAGCAGGTGCACACCTTTTGATTTAATGTGTTTGACCTTAATTTTATTCAGAGATAAGCCCATCACTGATGGGGACATTCCAAGATGATGATGTCTTTGCTTCGTGAATACAACAGAGTTTGCCGTGGATCATCTTTCTCTATGAAATTTCCACCATATGTTGTTACTAAAGAATCGTGCATACACTACCACCCAGCCCCAAAGTTGACTGTAACAAACCTCTCGTATTATATTATTCATTCACTCAGGGATATAGTTTCTGCTTCATGCCAAAGTTCCAAAAATAGCTGCTGAAGCTCTTCCTTCCCAATTCCAGTTAACTGGGTTTTGTGATAGATGAGGGCTGGACATATTGCTTCCTCTTGAGGTTGTCAGTGCTGCTGTAATGCCAGAGAGATTGCTGCAAAGTGACATAAGACATTCCTTCCAGAGGTTGTGCACACAGGCATGCTGGAATGAGTTTCAAATTTAGAACTCCTAATGGCTGACCAAAGTTTTACACCATCAGCCTTTAAAAAGGCACTAATTCTTCTTCAGGAATTGTGTATTTTTAGGCACAAACTGAATAAACCTGACTTTCAAATACTCATAAACAATTAGTGCCTTTAAAATGTACCCTATTAATAAAAGTACTGCCTGGAAGTGTGCGATTGAACGTAAATTGACCATTAATTGCATTAGTACTAATCTGGAATCTTGTTTACAATTAAATTTTCCCCACAGCTTCTTTGATTCCATTTTCCTTGCAATTAACTTCTTTGCTGGATTCAAGCCTGTCTTGCATGATGTCATTTACTTGCTACAGTGAAGCCATACCACTGCAGTAAATATGGATCCCTGTCACACTTCAAAAGAAAACACAGTTATTATTATGGTCTATGTCCCCATCACTAGAGTTAACTTCATCAGATACAATAATGAAGTGAATTATCCCATAGGCTTAGGCCCTTTTCACATGCCATTTCACATGCAAAAGGGCCTCAGGAGCATCGCACGACTGCGAGGACCATTTCACATGACATCCTCGCAATTGTGTGACGCTGCTGGAGCCAGTAGGCGGCGATCGCTGAATATATCATTTTTGGCTTCTTGCCGAAAATGATGTGTGATTGTGTGTTGCTTCCGGGCCCCACATGCACTTACCTTGCGGGCAGAGCCTCCGGAGATGCGGCCCTCGCACTTCCTCCCCCAGCACAGCCCGGGAAAGTACCTGGCTGCGCTGCGGAAGGAAGGGGTGGAGCCCTCACACTTCCTTCCAGCCAGCAGGGAGCTGCTGCGGAGAAGAAACAGAGGGGATACGAGTGCCTCCTGCAAGAGGCTTCTTGCGTGATCCCCATGCGCCCACGTCGGGACCAGGTGAGGTGCGGAAAGCGCCTTAGTTGAGAATGACCATATGGGTCAAATTGCGTTTGATGAGAAATCATACAGCAAGTCACCTTGGGTAAATGTAGCATTTACATGGTGCAAGTTGCAGCTCTGAATGAATAAAAGAGCAGAAATGCTGACAATATTTTTAAAATCAGGGCTAATATGCCTAAGCTATGACATGATAAAGTGACATTACTGGTCTGTTGTGTAGATTGTGCAGCTTAACCATCTCCTAGGTGGGGCAAATGTGGCTGAACATGACCGTATGCTATACTTAAAGCTTTTTTCCTGACTCAAATGCTAATCGCATTATGCTATGGGTTGTTTCCCTTCCTTTTCCAAAGTATTTTGTTCCTACCTAAAAGGCACATTTTAAAAACTAGTATTATTTGTGTGCATGGTTGTAACGTGTAACATCTGTAATCTGCTGAAACGCTTTAGTACTTTACTTCTAAAGCTGCCTGCCTGCCTGCCTGCCTGCCTGCCTGCCTGCTATCCATCCATCCATCCATCCATCCATCCATCCATGGCAGCACTGTGGACAGGATATGTACCCAGAGACAAAATGGGAAGAGAAAGGAAAGTATTAGATACAACCACTTATACAACCTATGTCACACCTACAAATGACCCTGAATTTGCCTTCAAAGCCCCTAAATATGGCAGGGAAATGCCTAGTAGTAAGCACAGAGCAGCAAGAACTGTGATATTAGATGGTATGACACAAACCAGCACAAATTGCAGATCTGGAAGTGCTTTCAGTTGTAGAACTAATTTTATACGTTTAGATTTTATGCATACAAGTTCACTTGCGTTTGTGTTTGCATGGTCTCCTGATGTAAACACTCCAGTGCACACAGAGGTCAAAGAAAAGGCTGCCTGATATATTTCAGTACAGGAAGTCTGCTTTGTCTATAGTCTTTGTATATACAAGGGGTTGGATCCAGGATCTGTCATGTGATGACGGGAAGGATTCTGCCTACAGAACTTGATTTTCTGGGAATCCCTTTTACTTACATAGTTACACATGCCTGAGTCGTGGACCCATTCCTAAGTTTTCATTATTGCAGTGTATGGGGTGGTCCTGTGCTTGTGGAGTTGTATGTTCAGATATACCTCTTAAAGTTTTGGATTGTGACCACATTCTATAATAGAGATGATTTGTGCAGACTAAAATCTATCTTATCAGAGTTTCCAGTCTTTAAAACCTCCAAGGAAGGAGATTCAACAGCACTGCTAAGCAGATATGCATGTTTTCAGGTAAATTTCCAATGCCTAATAGATGGCTTTGTTAAGTCATGTGATTAGATGAGCGTTAATGGATACTTGCCTTTTGCTTAGCTAAATGAATCTTCACTAAGTGCTGTTCCTAGTGGTTTCTCTTTCTTTAAAATGAGAGCAGTGATGCTCGTCTGTATATTCTAGCGGAACTTGGGATATTTCCATAAGTTATACCACTATAGAAATTACATCTTCTCTTTTCTTCATTCTGCCTCCCTTTTTTGCATATAAATTCATCAGACTATTCTTGGAGCACATTCTTGATGTAAACTCATAATATCAATCATCTATTGGCAAATAGCCTATTAAGATTTTGGAGATTTTAATTGTATAGTGTATAAAATGAACACTGGTGGCCATTATAATAAGAGTGTAATTACATCAGGGAAACATACATCTTTTCCTCATTTTATTGTGTATGCTTGTGTGTGGTGAAACCACTGAGCAATTTGAAGAGAAGAAATAATTGTTTTTCGAACTCCTTGGTTCTTTCTGCTTACAACTGATAGCAAACTCAAATAATGGTGAAGCGAACGTTCAAAGAAATAAAGGTAGAAATCCTTGTTCAGTGCAAAGGAAAGCTAGCATAAGCACTCTGACCATAGATGGATGACACTAATAATGGAGACATTTCCGCTGGGAGTCTTGTAACTAAGTAAAATGTTTAGGTTTGAGACTAATAAAATTTTGGACAGTTAAATGTTGTGTAGACTTTGTTAACGACCCACCTGAGGTGAAAGATTGATCTACTGGCATGTGTTTGTGTCTAGAATTTGAAATCTCTATTTCTGTGGTTTTATAAATAATTTACTGTTATCTTATAGCCATACGTATGCGGCCAAGGTGAAGTTTTTTTCCCCCTTGGGCTCACATCCTTTCTTATAAGAGTTCCTCTGCCCTTTTAAGGTAGGAGGATGTTTACAGATGTAGTTTTTCTTGTTATTGTGTTACCAAAACAAGAAATTCCCCACGTGCTAGATTCCTTTGTGCCATTCAACTGTGTAAGGCATGCACACTTGTTAGCTATGCAACAAAATCTACTAAAACCCATAAATAACAGTCTTTGGTGGATTATGTATGTAAAATTTAGCTATCCTAACTCTGTCATGCTTCCATACCACTTCCATGCCTTGAATAATGGATAACCCTTTTTTGTCTGAGGAGCTGCCCTTAGTTTGTAAAACAGATGAAGAAGTACATGATTACCTTAATAGAGAATAGACCTTCCATTTGCTGAACCATGCCCTTCTTATGGCTGCTACTGTAAAGGAGATAAACAATATGGTTTCCCACAGCTATTGGCGGAAGGAACACATCTGCACTCAGGACTGGAAAGTGTTCCCAAAGGAATTTGATACTTTTCCAAACCAATTACTGTGCCTGCACCAAGCTTGGGTCATTTCCAGCTTTTGGCCATCTGCTGTAAGGTAGCAAAACTCCCAGTCCCAGAGACAGTATATGCTTATTGCACCAGAGCTGTCATGGCATCTACAGCTTTTTCTTTGGAGAGTGGTAGTGGCCAATCTGTGCCAAGGGATGGCTTTTCTAGATGGCTGATGAAAAATACATTTTATTCTTCATGTCAGAGGTGAGCAAACTCCAGCGGTCCACAGGCTAACTTTTCACTCCGAGGACCCATTGCAGGCCATGCCATCGCCACCCCCCAAAAGCAAAGGTGCAAATCCACTTCTGAGTTTGTAAAATCTGTTGGAGTGGTAGGGCAAACATAGGTATGTGTACATGAATTTTTCCAGAAGAAGACCATCAGAAAAACTGAAAGCTCACCTCAGATCTGAACTACTACGCAGGGGAGGGATAAAAAAGAACATAAAGCAACCATCGAATATTATTATTTATACCAACCAACCAATTGATCACAACATGTCATTTACAATATAACTTCCAATGTAACTGAGTACTATAAATATTTTCAACCTTTATCCAGTCTTACAATATATTCTTGACAACTACATATCAAACATAACATCCATGTACATGTACAAAAAGAATTCACATATAAGGAGTGTTTTTTCTGTAACTATTATTGACAATAGGCAATCAATGGACAGTGTAAGCTGCCAGCCTTCAGGAAGCCTATGTAAGTAAGTATGCATCCTGATTTAAAATATCTGACCAAATATCCAGAATGTAAACTTCTTTGCACAACACTTTCTCCCAACTGAAAGTGGTCAGCTATTTTATAATTCAGGTGGAGTATCATAAAGGGGGTGCATCCAGCCACTAAATAATATTTTGATTTATTGATTGGACAACTGACATCACAGTCGTGAACAAAACAACTGTTAGTTTCCACTAAGAGGCAGGTAATGTCATAATTCTCATGTTCTTTGCCTTCTTAGCAAAGATCAGGAGGCCAAAATACTCTCAAACTATCCTCTCTGACAGAAAACCTTGTGTATTTTGAATCCAAGGTTCTACTCAAGTAGATGACATATAACTCATTAAATTAGATTAAGTGTATGCAAAATTTACCAATTTTGTCTGGAATTCTCTGTTTGAATTTGCCTTCACTTTGTCCTTTCTGTTTTACCCCTGTCCCCCCAAAATTTATTTTTATAGTTGGGTATCTGTTCACTGCTGTTCTAAAAGGGAATTTCTCTGTAAAACCTTCCCCATATGCAGAACTGAAGGGCTAACAAATTACTACTGGTGTTCTTATAATATTCCACAAAGTTTTGTTAAGGACTGCCTTCTTTGAGGTTTAGGTAAGTCAAATCCAGAGGTAGTTCTTTGTATTTATTTACTTTGCCTTCAGGTAGGCTTGGCAAAAGGGCTTAGGACTCTCTATCTGTGCAGAGCAGAGTGGAGCGCATGAGAATTAGCCTGTGTTGTTGTTGTTGTTGTTGTCTGCCTTCAAGTCATTTCTGACTTATAGTAACCATAACCTTACCACAAGGTTTTGTTGGCAGAATTTGTTCAGAGGTTGGTTGCCCTTGCCCTCCTCTGAGGCTGAGAAGGTGTGACTTGGGCCATTTCCGCACTAGACTGTTATGGAGCTATTATTCCACTTTCAACCTCCTATGGAATCCTGGGGTTTGCAGTTTTGGGAGGCATCGGCCAGCCCCTCCCTACACGGCAAACCCCAGGATTCCATAGGATGTTGAAAGTGGAATAATAGGACTGTAACAGTCTAGTGCGGAAATGGCCCTGTTCAGGGTCATGCAGTAGGTTTCCATGGCTGAGCAGGGATTTGAACTGTGGTCTTCCAATGTCCCAGTCCAATGTTGAAAACACTATGTGGGCTTTCAGATTAGCCTGTGATGGCAGCCTATTGCTAATTCTTCTCTGAAGAACCAATTTTTTAAAAAGGAGGAAGTGCCAACAATAAGGAGTCATCCTCTCAAACTCAGAACATGGATATTGGGCCACTAGGTGCCTGCAACACTTCCTAGCTGAATGGGGTCATGTTTCATTGTCACAATATTGTAGTGAATGCTTAGATGTTGTGGTAGCTGTACAGTTTGAAGCACTTTCTTTGGATGCCCTTTAGCTGTTGGGTATGCATCTTCCCCGACTAAAAATCTGTCTAGAAATTCTCTTTCTAGAAAAGAAATTCTAGAATTCTACCAAGGACATTCCTCATTCCTTGGTGCCTTAATATTGTCCGCTCTGGCCATTGCTACACAAATATCTTGAATCTTTTGAAAATGCTTCACTAAGAAAATGTCTCCTATGTGTTCCTGTGAGACATGATAACAATCAGATAACTCTGTCATATTTTCAATTTAGATGTAATTGCTGTTGGAAACTCCCTTGTTTGTTGTAAATGAAGCTTTCTGTATTGCATAACTGGATTGCTGCATTTGCATCTCATAGTTTAAACTAGCAATTTTATAAGCCTCAGCTATAAGAAAGGCACTTGTATTAGGGAGGCGTGTTGTCACTGGATACCATGGTAGTGAATTACATCTCTGGGAAGTGCTATTTTTGTTGCCTGAGCCTCTGGCAATAACATCTCTTTCAAAGCAGCTCATGCTTCCTTCGTTCCCTCTGGCATATGTGTTGTTGCAAAACCTGACGTTACTCTTGCACCTCTTGCTAGTTAACTAGCCACATTGCAGCACGGTTCACTACACACCTGATTCCAATTCGACACTGCTTTGATGTGTATGTTTGTGGGTTTGGCTTTTTTTTTTAAAAAACAACCATGATGATTTTGATGTTTTCCTAATAGAAAGACCCCTTGATAACTCGTGCCCACTTGAATACAAGCCCCTGTGAAATCTGCAGGGAAATCATTCATTCATTCTGCAATCAGAAAAAATTAATCTGTAACAAGAATCTTCCACAATGACTTGGGGATGGGGAACTTCCAGGGATTGGGTAGCCACATTGCTTCCACTTCCTTCCCAGAATCCATTGGGGCAGTATTACCACCACTGCAGTTTGGCGGAGGCTGCCATTTTGTCACACCATGGCTGCGGCAATTTGGTAGCAATGGTGGTGGTTTTCTGTGGTTTAAGAAGGTGTCAGAACACTCTGTGCGCTGTAATTCTCTGCCAATGTGCAGAGCAGAGTGTCTGCTTCCCATTCTGTAAGGGAAGAGGAAAAGATGGGCATCTTTTTTTTTTCTGTACCAGCACTGTGACCAATTCAGCAGCACCAAATGTGAGTGTGTGTTTGTTGGGAAGGAGCAACAGGGGCTCCAAAAATGGCTTTCAGGGCTATATGTTGCCTGCCCCAAGATTAGACTGTTGTCCGAATGTATTGCTGTGTACGCTTCATGAAATTAAGACGCTTTAATGCACACTCTTCATGCCCCTTCCTTTGTTTGTATATATATATGTTTGTCCGCAGAAACTTCACTCCATGCATCTCATGGAATGGACTGTGTCCCTGAAAGTTTATGTTAGGCATTTCTTCTTCCCAGTTTATGTGGATGCCTTTTTATGTCTTTGTATGGTAAAATACTGACATGCCTATCTCTTTATATTTCAGTGCAGAGGTGAGCAAATTAGGGCACATGCAGCTGCATACGGCCAGTCTTGGGGCCCCACTGCAGCCTCATCCCCTCCATTGTTTAAACTAAAAAAAGAGCAGCTCTCTAGTCCTCTGGGGATGTTTAAAGCCAGGCCGGGGGGGGGGGGGGCATTTTTCCAAACTTAGAAGTGACTTCTGTGCATTTCCTGTTTGGGATAGAAGGCTTCTTCGGGCTCTAAAACAGTCTAGGAGCTCCCCAAAGCTTGTGAAATTGCTTCCCACGACCTCTAGAGGGTACAGGGTGCTTCTGATTTTAATCTGCTATAATGGGATGTGGGGGGGGGTGTCTCCCAGGTTTGGGAAGGGGGGTGTGCTGCCAGTGGGTCTGAGGAAGCTGGCCACCTGCCTTTAGTAGCACTTTCATTCAGGGCGGCTATGTAGTGTGAGCACAGGGTTTTTGAGACTGCCAGTACAATCCCACTTCTGCTCCTATGGATTTTGGCGATTCACAGTGATATTCGTTTAAAATTAACTAAGGTCTTTGGTTTGGATTGCAGAGTTTCCTCCATTTGTTAAACTGCCTTCTGTATCTTCCATAAAATAATTGCTCTGTTGCATCTCTTTCCCCTTCCACTAATGGAGAGGAAAATTGTTCTGAAAAAACAGCTGCTCAGAATGGGAAAAATAACCTTTGTGTAATGAAATCCTCCTTATCTGTCCATGCACTTGGCTTCTTTCTTGCTTCCAGGCAGATTGTGTGCTACTTCTAGCTTCCTGCCTATCTGGGGTTTCTTTCTGTTTTTTCCTACTCTTTCCCTCAAAAATAAGAATAATTCTGTGCAGCTGCTGGACTTCACAGAAGGCAACATTTTTATTCAGCTTACACAAGTCTCCTTCTGAAATGACTGAACAGGGAAAAGAATGTTGTGCTGGCAAAGCTAGTCTGGCTTGTCTTGATATATGCAAAAGTGCCATTATTCTGAACTACGTCTGAGTTTGTGCAGTGAAGAGACAATAATATCATAAATGGGGACACACATGAAGCAGAAATTTCCAATGTCATTAATTGTACCAGATGAGCTCCTGAGAAGGGAGGAGGCAGCCCTCTTTTTCTTGGCCCTCTGGCCAAAATGCACTTTATTAAATTGCGGCTGTCACAGCTATGTTGCTTTTATCTTTTTTCTGTTTTAAGTGGACTTGAAAGGCAAAGGATTGATGAATGAGGTAGAGTGACCTCAGTATACTGTAAGAATGTAGGTGCTTACTAAAATGTTGTCCAACGAGTTTTGTTTATTTTTTTTAAGAGATGGGATTGATGTGGAAAGCACAAGATTAAGAGTTGGGGTGGGGTACACAACATGCTTTAAAACAAGTTTTAAATAGAAGGGTTAATGAGTATATGAAAGGGAGGCACTTCACATTGTCCAGAGCTAACAACTATTTTTAAATTTCTATATATACATTTCCAAGTTCGGTTTGCCTTTATGATAGAAGTCTGTTGCTTGGGATTAGGTACATAATCAATACTACACATGCAATATGTTGAAATTCAGATGTAGTAGATTATATATTTTAGACTTATACACCATCAAGCATTAACACTTTTTCTCCCAGTCTTGTAGTTTCGTACACATATGACAACGTTGAAGTATGCCCTGGGTTCCATGTCAGAGCTTGGTCATTACTGGCAATGCTCTTCACTTGCGGTTTGTGACCATTGTTTTGTGTGCTCTCAAATCGTTTCTGAGTTATGGCAACCCTAAGGCAAACCTATCATGGGGTTTTCTGGTACTGAGGGTTTGTGACATGCCCAAGGTCACCCAATGGGTTTCCATGGTTGAGCGAGGAATCAAAGCCTGGTCTCCACGGCCATGATCCAATGCTCAAACCACTACACCACACTGACTCTTTTGTGGACGTACTAGCTTACAAATGAACCAGCTTGGCAGGTTCCTTGTGAAGAAAGTCATCATCTGCTCTTAGTTCATATAATGACAGCATCTCAGGGATACATGGAAGTACGCTTGGGTAGGATGAACTAAATAACAGCACCGCCAGATAATGACTTTCTTTGGTAGCTGAAATGTGTTGCTAGGTGACTGGTGCGATGGTTTGCTGGAAGCCCGGTAGGGTGTCCTGATCTCTAGGCTTTTCACTGCTGGTCCAAATGTACAAATAATGAACAAAGTTCAAATACTTGTGAGTAGCCAGCGTTGACAGTGGTTTCAAGCTAAATTAAGTTGAATTAAATTTAGACTGAAATCATTTGGATTTAAATTTGTTAATTAAATAATTAAATTTAACTCATTTATCCCAATGATTTCAGTCAGACCTGTGCTTGCCTAACTCAGCTGGGATTGAGCCCATTAGTTCCAAACCATCTGGGTTTTCAGCTGCCATCACTGAGGAAGTGGCATCTCAGGGCACCTTGAGTACAGAATCAGAAATCTATATTACAATATCGAGACAATCTTCTTTTGGGATTGCTAATTTTTAACCCTAAATTTATGTCTTAGAGAAGATTATTTTGTGGTCTTAATCCAGTTTCACATAAAGTTAACACATAACTGTGATAATTACCTTTGTTGTCTTCAAACTCTGGTTTAAATATTATGCCTAGGTTGTGATATTGAAGATATGTCCTATAGATTAAGTCCCACTGAATGCTGTCACACTTATTTCTTTGTTCCCTTGGGATTCTGCTGCGTGTCTTTCATTCATATTTTGTGAATCTTTTTGACCACAGTATAAATTTTGCCCCATCTAGCATCTGTCCCTCCTTCCCTTTTGTCTCTCGCTGATCAGACAAATAGTGGGTCCTGTCCCTATTTTGTCACACACATGGTTGCACCTGACTAACTGTCAAATAAGATATAAAATGCTTGTTGTTTTCAATTATATTTCATAGATGTTGCATAATATCTTTTAGGTTATTATTACAATGAACTCCAGAGTTTTTACTGAGCGTTGCTTATCATTCCATTAAAAACACTATCCATTTATAATGTATTAAGACAGTTAGAGGCACTTAAAATGGGCAATGTTTTTAACTCTCACTACTGAGAGTGCATTAATGAAAACATTTTTAAAAAAATTATAAAAGCGATCTCAGACTCCCTTCTTTTATCTTCACAAGTAAGAAGAGGAAAAAAAGGCAGAATATTATTGTATTTTTGGCTCACGATGATGATTTAAAATAAGTGATGAAATAGATCTGAGTGGGCAACTATGCAAAGCTAGGGAACCACATGAGCCCCCTCCCTGGAAAACCTGGAGGGACATCCAACTGCTGTAAATGTTCCCATAAAATAAAATACCACCCCCAAGCCTCAAACACCCTCAAGGGGCCATGGGGCCATGTTTTGGGGTCTTCCTGGGCCATTTTCTTCACATCCTGTTTTGAAAAAGGCAATTCATGTGCATAAATTGGCTGGGGGTGGGGACAAAACAGGTGAAAATATACCCCATGACCTCAGAAGGCTTATTTTGAAGACAAAATTTCTGTCTCTCTCTCCCTCTCCCTCTCCCTCTCTCTCTCTCTCTCTCTCTTGCTCTTTTTTTTGGAAGTTTTGCAAACAAATGTTTTTGATTTTTTCCCATTTTTGTGACCCCCCAGGGAGCCTTGGTGTCCTCCAGATGTGGTGGAAATGTCCTCCAAAAAACCTAAGTGTCATTTGGGGGGTATTCTAGAGCACTTTTGACTCTGGGGGCTCACAAAAATGGGGTCCACATGCAGCCCCTCAGCCATCCTTTGCCAGCCCCTTAAAGAGGTGATCAAAGTGCATCTCCTTCTTTCAGTGAACTATTTATACAGCGGGAGCACCTATCTAATAACTACGTATATACACAATCTGTTTGTCTGAGGGGTTGGGCAAACTATTGTTTACGGCAACTGTAAGGCAACCCTATCATGAGGTTTTCTTACTAAGATTTGTTCAGAGGGGGTTTGCCTTTGCCTTTCTCTGGGGCCAAGAGAGTGTGACTTGCCCAAGGTCACAGGGGTTTCCATGGCTGAGTGGTGATTTGAACCCTGGTCTCCAGAGTCGTAGTCCAACACTCAAACCACTATACCATGCTGGCAAACTATAAACCAATAAATAAACAAACAAACAAAGGACTATCAACTTATGTAGACCCTTTGCACAAGCCATAAATAAACCAGCATTTAAACCTGTGCTCCCTTTTTATCTTAACTGGGAAAACAGCTTTGAAAAAAAGCAAGGGTCTTACACAAATTTCAAATAGTTGGTTTAAGATCTTGGCTGGTATTAAAGTTGGAAGCCATAGTTTGCTAGTTCAGTCAAAATGGAAAACAATGGTAATTAGAGACTTGCTGATTTAATTGCATTTTACCCAAAGGAAAGCATGCAGGATCCATGTGCATGCACAAATAGGTGATTCATATTTTGGCCTAAAATGAAATATTATCTGAACCAATTTATTGTCTCTTGCACCCTTGAGCTAGTCCAGTGTCAGACTCCATTATCCTATATAGACAGTATGTATACATGCTTCACAGAATTGTTGCGTATCTGCAACCAAGGAGTATTGCAAATTTTAAATCTGATTTCAGAACTCTGGTATGTATCACAACTACTCCCATAAAAACCTGATGTTCAAATAGGTTTGCTTTTGAAAAAAATAATCTGGATGTTTGTATTTACAGGTGCAGATCTGATGTTGGAATTTCTTTCTTGCTTAATGTATTGCATGAGATCACATGGCATTATTTTTATCAAGATTCTTTACTGTGAGATGGGTAACGTCATGACTGGCTACTCTACAGAAGCATAAACTAGAGATTTCTCCAAATATTGATGCCAGGCATTTATCATATGAGAAATGTTTGTGACTGGTATTATTTTGGTTCCCACCCCACCAGCATTGGTATTTGACTCGACAGAGTTAATACTTCAGTTTTCTGACATGGCTGTATTTCTTTTTTTCATTAGTCCATTTCCATCCCTGCTTAAAAATGTCCTTCTTTTCTTTCCCCTTTAAAGTGTTAAGATGGTGCTGATGTGGACCAGTGGTGACACCTTCAAGACTGTGTACTTCCTCCTGAACCAAGCTCCCTTCCAGTTCTCTATCTGTGGACTTCTTCAGGTCTTTGTGGATATGGCCATTCTGTTGCAGGTTTACTTCTACAGCTGCTACCCACAGAAGCCAGTTTCACACACAGCACACACAGCCAGTACAAAGGCACTTTAAAGCACACAGTAGAGGCAGCTATAAATCAGAATGTTTGGAGCCAAGCTTGCAATTTCACTTCTCCTGTGAGGTTTCTGACAGGTTGGAAACAGCAGAATCAGACATGGAAACCCAAAACAGTACCACAGCTGGCATTGCTTTTAATTATTTGCTTTTCTTGGGTTGCATACTCATTGACATGGATTTTCATCTTTAGGACTTTTTCATTTCCCCCTCATTTTTCCCCTATATGCAGATACATCTGAATTTTATTTTCTTCACTTTATATTTGTGCACATGTATGTATCACAAGCGCTGGATGTTGCTGGTTTCAATGCTGATCTTTAAAAGCTCAGTCACAAGAACCAGAGTATTTTGTCTGAAGCTTTAACCTATTTATAGAAAATACCTATATGATTAGTAGTTTTGGAGTGTCTGTTATATTTCAGATAAGACTGATGAAGGCAGTGTATTCACCATAAGTGAAAATGCAAAATCATTTTTTAAAATGATAGGTATGATTGATCTAGGGCAGGGGAGGCTGAAGCTAGGGAAGAGAGGAGTTTGTGAATGATGTAAAGAAATGTATTTTATTCCATATAAATGTGTTGTTAACATATATATGTCACACTGCTGGACCAGTGTGATCAGTGAATATATATCAAAGTGAGGAATGGTTGTGGTATGGGTGATGCTCTGGCCAATGAAAAAATGCAAATCAGAAGTTAACATTGGGTTAACTCATATTAAGACAGATGGAGAGGAAGCAAAAAGTCTAATATAGTGTGGTATCAGTCTTGTTCAAACAGCTCTGCTCATTAGAGTGCTGAGGAGAAATGTAAGAAACTGAAAAATCTTGTAGAGGCATTGCTAGAAGAACCAGTGATGGATTTATGACAGCAGTGATATTAAAGTGGTAAAGCCAGAAAGTGTGTAACTTGGGACTCATCAACATACTTGGTGCCAGTATACTTCTTGGGTAGAAAACCCAATAAAGTTCATTAGCTGTGTCTTCTCATTGTAGGCACAGTGAAATTTCTTGGAATATAGGAGTGTTAGCTGCACTATAACCAATGTTGCTGTCACTATAGCTGCATCTACAACTAAAAGAAACCATGTAGGTAATTTTTTCTAAAAAAATGAAATGGTACATTAAGCTAGGAGACACCCATTGTGTGAAACAAGAGTAGTAGCCTAGTGATGGATTGCAGAGCTAGCTTCTTTACTAAGAGGAAAGCTGAAAGGGTGATTTTTTTTTGAGTATTATTTAATGCCAAATTAAACTATATTGTGTTCTGGGGAAAATTTTTGCAATAGCCAAGTACTGGAGAGGAAGAGAAGCATAACTGTTTGCCCACTGAAGTACCATGACTTGTTTAATTTCAGTAAGTACCAAAGGCAGTTGCTCTGATGGCAAAAGAATGAAAAAGTGGGTGGTGATCTATATTATCTCAGTGTAGTGTAGATGAGATGAGGAGAGTCTGTATGTAAAATGTTTTTGTCACTTTCAGACTTATGTGCATCCTTTTCTGAGAACTTGATCTGGAATTCAGTGCAAGAACAGTGTGGCTTGAATTGTTCCATTTTTCAAGCTCCTTGCCTTTGGACAGTTGCTAAAAGAAGTGCTTGCTTTGATCCCTTGCTTTGGGGTGAAACACAATCATGCTGTGCTTCGGGAACAGTTCTGTTCCTTTAAAAGAAATCTATGGTTATCTCAGAATCTTAAATTGTTCTTTGTTTAATGTATTTTTTCACTATAAATCCTGCATGGCGATGACATTTCAGATCAACAGCAGATACCCTGTCAAATTGTTGCTCTCTTTCTCCAAACTCTTCCAAAGAATAAATTACTTTGTGTGCCTGATAATCTGATCCACAAAACCTGCTTTCAGCTGGGCATCTTCTGTGCTTGGTGCATTTGGCTGTGCCAAATCTTCTTTCTCCTTAAAAGACAGGAAAAATTTATTGTAGTAAGGAGTGAAACCCTTTCAGGAATTTTAGTTTAATTTTTATGAAGCTATAATTTGCATTCTGTGCCCATACATTAGGTTTTCCAAATTTTTCATCTGTTAAGTACAGTGAAACCTCAAATCTGGCTGGGCTTCCTCTTCTACATGTTAAACCTTCCACGTCTGGCAGCTTCAAAGTGCAGGAAAACAGCTAATCCGTTACAACAGGTAAAGGGGATAGCTGTGTCCACTCTACCGAGGTTTGTAGTAGATTTCTTCCTAGCAAATAAATAAAACCTCAGGAAAGCTGCTTTTATGAAGAGCTTGGTGTGAAGCGCTGTGTTGACCTCAGACTTTATGCTATTGATTGGCTCCCATGCTTATTCACTTGTGCCTGAAGTGACCTTACCAAGCTGATTTTATGTGGCATGGTAGGATATGAATGTTTAATTGCTCTCCTTTTCACAAATGTTCTGGCTGTGTTTGAACATCTGGGCATTTATCTTTTAAATTATAAATTTTCATCATCATTATATTTCTCTGGTATGCTGCTGCAATTAGGATTGTATTTCTACTTGTATGACAGAATTTCTTAGAATAACTTGCTATGCTGGACCTTATTTTTGTATTGAGCACTCTCCCATCCCCCACCCCTGTTCGTTGAAGAGAGTTTAGGATTAAGCTAGGGTGCATTAACTTAGCCTGTGTGTATCCCCAACATCTTGTTGTACAGCAAGTATCCCTGAAGGTAAATTTACTATTTTCCCTTTTCTGGAATGCGGTGTACAAATTCCCTTCTAATTGCATTATCCAAAAAAAGCAGCCATGATGCTAGGGCTGCAAAAGCATTAGAAAATTCAGTAGACTTGTGTGTAAAAGCACTACTTTTACTTCTGACATTTTAAAAAAACAGGAGCATTTGTCTGTGAACTTTCTTGAATTTCTCATTACAAAGCATTTAGGGTAAGTATCAAATACTAGATTTACACCATTTACCATATCGTGACCACCATCAGTTGATCTCAGTGGGATCACAGCTATCAACAGCACAGGCGAAGAGACCAATTGCCTGGGTATTTCCTGTGCCCCCCTAGCACAGTGCTTTGTTATGGGAATAGGTCCTGTGACCTCTGCCCACATGGATGCATCCTCTTATACATTCTTCCAGCCACAGGGGAACTGCTCACATATGAGCAGCTCCTACACACCTGGGAGAGCATCTAAAGAGCACCTTGGTGATGAGAGAATCATATTCTTTAATACGTTGCAAATCTTTTTCCATGGAAAGAAACTCTTAAAACTGATCACACCAGAGTTTGGATGTAAATCATTTTAAACGCATCTCTTTATTGAATGTATGGAATATTTCAATAGCACTCATTTTGATTATCAGTTGTTTTGTTTTTTTAAATAAATCAGTTATGTACACATTCACTCTTTACTGTTACTCTTTTCAAATATAAGATGGGGGAAGTGCCTTTTGTTGAGAGCTTCAGTTAATTTCTCAGTAGAAATCATAATCTGTTTTACCATCCTACAGAGTAGTGAGCAAGGGAACAGATGTGTGTTGGAGTGTGAAAAGACACTTGTAAACACATACAAACGCACCAGAATTTCCAGAAGTCATTCTCCGATTTCCTAATGTGAGAGATGTGATGGGTGGTCTTTATTGCAACTTTATTTTTTATTTTTTAAAGACTTTATTTATTGACTCAGACTGCCAGATGATGTAGAGCAGATAATCCTATCAGGGTTTACTCTGTACCGGTTTTAGAGAGGTACAGTAGCCGCATTCAATCATTTAGTAAGTGGGTTGACTCATCAATTGAACAAGGTGTGCTAACGCTGTCCCTTATGTCTCTAATTGCTTTCCACATATAAAGAGCAACAAGCCTGAACAGGATTGCTGCTGCAATGTCCGAAAGCTCTGCAGTTGGGCATCCTGGTTATTCTCCACTCAGTGTTTCAACTGTGTGCAAGGCCTTCACAGGTAGCAAAAGCTCTCTTGTTCAAGTTCATTACTCTCACATGAGGAGGATAACAATGAAGAAGATAGGACTAGAGTGTTTTCTTCTTTGCATGTTGATTCAGCATCCATACTGAACATCTAAATAAGGTTGATAACATTCTCATATTCTAAATAGCATCATCTCTTTTACATTCTAACACACATCTTTACAAAGAGTCCAGCAGAATGATTGTTTGATGGGTGTTTTGCTAATGAAGCCAACTGACCTCTCCAGGGCTTATATTTTGTAGTGAAGCAGAAAGCCTTTGGCAAAAAATATGATTCAGACACACTAGCAGACACATTGGGGTTGCATAGCATAAATAGGTGGTAGTCTAGAATCGCAACCAAGTGGGAATCATGTGGCCCTCTAGCAGCTATTGGACTACAACTCCCAGCATGACTCATTATTGGCTATACTGGGTAGGGGTGATGAAGGTTGCAGTGTAACCATGCCTGGAGGGCAGCCCAATTCCTATCCCCGATCTGGATTAAAGTTTTGGTTTAATGCAGCAGACTTGTTCTCATGTTCTCTCAAGGCAGTTGCAGCATGGCTTCTATAATGCTGCCATCACTTTTGAGTTATCTATGAAATGAGGAGGGTTATAAATTTATGCAAAGAAATATTGGGGTTACATCCAGTGTTAGTCCTATCTAGTTAGTTGTGACTAATAATTTCCACTCATTTCAATAGGGCTGTTCTAAATAGGACTAAAATTGGATTTAATCCACACTTCACGATTGTGTTCAAGACCATTGACTTTCATTGAGGCCCACTGAAATCAATGAGTCTTTGACATGACTAATTTTCTGTGGATTGCAGCCTTGGAATAGAAACACTTCTGAAGTTTTTTTTTTTTTAATAACTGCCTTTTCTACAGGAAAGTCAGCAAATGTTTTTAGTATAAAATCTTCACTGGCATCTCTATAGCAAATGTATGAACGTGCATTTCCTTTGAGAGGTGAAGAGGGCTCCTGCTACACTCCATGGAGCATATCTCCAGCAGTTCTAAGCCTGGTTTCATCCGTCAAATCCTTCTCTGCAGCTGAGAACTAGAATCCCTTTATAGCCTCTGGCAACTCCACTTCATGGCTCCAGTTTGAAGCCTGAGCCAAACCTATATCCTATGTATGATGGCATGGTCTCCAAAAGGTTGGTAGGCTGAAGATTCAAATGGCCCAGTACAAAAGCAGCTTGCAACGCAACATCGCTGGCTGTTTGTCTTCCCTTGATTTTCAACAGTGTTGCTTTAATCCAGCCAACATGTTTTGGATATAAAACAGGGAAATGACATTTCTTTTATTCAGAGTACTGAATGCAATGGAGAATGTGCTGTCTGTACTCTTTGCCATTATCTAAGCCTCCCTCTGGCGTAGTAGTGCATGGATTACGGTGGCAGCTGCTGTCATTATGCTACAAAAATTAAAATATTTTATTATATTCTTGAAACAGCAAGCATGTTGTGGAATAACAAAGACAAGCACAACTGACATTATTTGAACAGAGAGGGGGAGTTCTTCCAAAATGTAAAAGCAATGAAAACATCCCACTCCAGGACATAATTCTAGCTTAACTTTTATGAAGGGATTGCATATATACATGTGGGTAGTAAAGGCTAATAACAGCAAATTTGTTCTGGAAAATGTAACAAATGCTGGACTGTGGCAGCAATAATGTCAATGACTCCCTTTGGGAGCTTCCAGTTACTGTTCCTCCAAGGGATCAAAGTCTCCATCATGTCAAAAAGGAGAGTGGGAGCTGACCATGCTTGTAGCATATATATGGAGCATATAGCTTTAGACTAATATATTATGTGCAGGGTCATGTTCTCCTCTGCTGATCATGTTAGCTGAAATTATCAGGACCCCTGTGTAGATTGAAGGTTACCTGAGAGATCTGATCCAGAGGCTCAGAAAAATACTGAGCCGGAATCCTCTTGGGATGCTACACCCGCGTAACTCCTGGTTATATCAGTAATTGTATTATTCATACATTTGTATTAAGAGGTATCCAATGCTCACTTACACAAGGTTTTTCTCCATTTGTCCATACCACAGTGTATGGGCACAGTTCCACTCCCCATCCCATGATCAGAATGGCTGGAGAGCTAGCAGCCACACATTACATTTGATCTGCCAGCACTTAACATGATTTCAGGCAATGTCTGGAAGTATCGCTACTGCCAAACAAGAGGATGAGACCATCATGAGTGAGACTCTCTCTCATACATGCTCACACTGGAGAATCCAGCAGCTTAGTTGTTAGGGTGTTGCCCTGGGACATTGACGATCCAGGTTTAAACCCTGAGGCATGAAATTCAAACTCTAAGTCAATCTCTTTCATTTACCCGTCTCACAGGATTGTTGTGAAAATAAAGTAGAGAGGAAAGAAGCCATACATGCTCTCTTGAGTCCACTGAGGAAGGGTGGGGTTAAATATATATATATATATATATATATATATATATATATATATATATAAATAAATAAAACGAGGCTGGATATAAATAGAATATAAAAAATTCTGGCTGAGATCCAACATCACAGATGTAGTTACAAATACTTTAACAACATAGTCTCCTGGCACAACTCCCCAAATCTACCTTTAACAGTCAGTACTCACAATTGTGCCAATTGTGATGTGATAATGATAATAAACATCAATACTAAACAGTTACAAATTCGTAAGGCTAGTCTATGTATTTGTAACCACTCAACAGGATGCCAGCCCATGTTCCTACTAAGTTAGCCAGCTGATCCAGACATGTGGAATACATACAGACACAAAAGCAGAAAATGGAGTTCCTGTTTGGCATAAGCTTGGCCAGAGTGATCCCGGGGGACAAATATATAGAATTAGGCTGTATAGGTTTGTCACGTACACATTCCTCCCAGAAAAGAGGACATGGCTTTGCATACTTAACTAATGACTACAATCAAGAAAAGAAGCAGTTCACAAGACTGTGACTTGAATTCCTGCTTAGTCTGCTATCTAGGTGCTTACTGGATATGGACAACTTTAACTCCAACTAGATGCCTCTCCTGCATTGAAATCTCTCAGTACCATATTAACTGACAACATCTCAGACAGAATGTAGGCCTGTGACTCCACCTTTTTTCTCCTATATGATTTTTAACAACTTTGCCTGATGAAGAAACCACAAAGCTTCGAAAGCATGCATAATGTATTCTTTGCTTTGGAGTTGGCCCCAGAAAGATACCACTATTTGTGATTTTGAATGTTGTATTTAACTCCAGCTGACCTTGGCCAGCAGGACCCTTTAAACTGAAGACGCTTTCAAAGAGGAGACTGTTCTTTGTGAAGGCAAACACAATGCCACCCTAAGGTTATTTCCACAACACCTTTAGCCAGAAATTAATACTGTCTTTACTGCTAGATATAGTCATGAGGATGTTTCCTCATATGCACCATACACCTGTGAATACTGCAACCACTTCGGTGAGATGCTTCATGTTGGGGTATCTCACCTTTTCTATGTTGGAATTCTGGATTAATCAGATTACAAAACCATTATATATATATAAAACAACATTCTGCTTTATTTTCCAAATTGCAGAGGAAGCATCATATTGCTGCTTCTAAAACAGACATGCGGATGGAGAATGTTGTGTATGAGATTAGACTACAACTATCAGTACACAGTAGGGCCACAGGAATTCCAATTCAACAACTGGAGGAAAAGAAGCATATACCAGCAATAATTCTCTTTTTGAAAGGTGGTTTTTCATATGTTGAAGTCTCATACACAGTAAGCGAAAGCAGCTACATCTCTGGAAGCAGCACATGCATAAGAAATAGGGAGTTTTGTTCACGAATGCCATAGAATGGGTTTAAATAAGAACCAAAAAAAGATTTGGATTCGTCGTCTCAAAAGAACTTTATTTTCCATATTTTTATTTTCAAATATTTTGGAACAAGTAATAAGAAGAAACAGGAAACAGTAGTTAAAAGCTTTGTTTAAAATAATCTGGTGACCCTTATAGGATAGCAGCACTGTTTAAATGCAGCTATTTTGTCAACGCTGCCCTCCCAGAAATGGACTCCAGGAAGCCACTTCCTCAAAATCCTGCAGGTCAGAAATCAATGTGGACATCAGCCTTATGACCATTACTAGAACCCTCTTGTCTCAGGTGGTGACTCTTAATTTCTGCTCAGATATTAAGCACTTATTTTGTTAGGATAGTGGAAATGGTGGCTGACCATACCTACTTGTGAAAAATTCCTATCTCACTTTAGGAAGGAAATAGCTGGCAGATACGTGCACAATTCTGATTTCTCCTCGTTTGTAGTTCTCATTGTTCTGAGGCAGTAATTTTCATAGGTCAGCCATGAATCAGAATCACAGAGTTTGAAGGGGGTCCTATAGGCCATCAATTCCAAAACCCCACTCAATGCAGGAAAGCAATGGTGTGCATGCTCCAAATGTAACCAAAAATTTGGGAGCAGAACAAAGCCTACTGCTGACTTCGTTTTGTATATCTGTGAAGTGAAGCTGTCTGTGGACACTTTATTACCCCATCTTAACAGCAGCTTTATTTGTTACATAATACTGAGGAAACATGAAATGAAAGTTACTTGTGCTTCCTCTACTTAGAGCATCTTTGCAAATGTCCAGAATTCAACTATTCTGATCTCTATACCATAGCAGTATGTGCAGCTTGCTTTTGTATCGCTTATACATGCTCTTGTCTTCACTGTCATCTGCTCAGAGTTTCTTCTTCCTGGGAATGAAAAGAGGCAAGACCAGCTTTCCCATCCCGCCCCCCACCACCTATGGCTGAAGGCTGTGTTTAATAGAGAAAAGAGAAAGCCACACTCTGCTTCTGATTGCTGGGAGACCAGAGTGCATGGGCTATCCTTCAGACAGCCACTGATTTTCCTTAGAGGTGCTCTTTTCCAGTTTGAAAAGTATGGCTCTACTGCCAACTGGTGCAGCAGGGTACAATATATGTTGAAAGAATAATCATAATAATGTCATTTAAAAACAATGTACATTCAGATCTTAGCAAAGACTGTATGTTTGTCCTCCAGGCTAGGTTGCAAAAGCTTACTGTGGCAAATCTGCATGTTCACTAAATAATGCATAAAGAGCTAAAGCACACGTCAGACCTGTCAGCAGGCAGCCAACATTGTGGTTATTGATTTATTTTTATTGAAGAAAAAAACTACAACAGGGGTAAACTAGGGATAGTTTTGTTAGCTAGAAAAGGCCCTTGATCCCTGTGCTTCCAGATTCAACTTTTACCCTTTCTGTGCATACTCCGTGAACTTGTACAGCACGAATCTGTTGCTGGTACAGTTTTTTGGGGAAAAGTTCTCTTGTGCAATCTACTCTTTGTTCCAGTCCCATTTATACTCAATGGCACATGTACCTCACTATGAATTTGGGGCACTTATTAAAAAAAAAACTTCAGCAATGTTACTTTCATCCATGTGCACAGTGGAAAGCTGTCTTAAAACAGCGGTTCTTTTAAAATCAAACAGCAACATTTTTACTCCAGAACAGTCTTCTTGTGTTCTAAGGATGCTAAAAGCTGAATTGTCCTCAATATTGTTTAAATACCACCACTGATCACTTAAATAATTGCTCAAAAAGTAGTCTCTCTCCTTCATTCTGTGGGGCTTACTACTGTAATTTGAGTGGTTCAGTGATTACTTCAGATACGTAACTATCTATTTGCCGACTTTTCCATGATGTTCCAGGAAGACTTTGATTTGGTTTAAATCAGCAATCTTCAGTGCCTGTTTCTGTCTCAGGTTGAATCATCTCCCCACCAATCCCTTGTGGACATGTGGAGTCTCCTTCCTGCGAGCTGTCATCATTTGGGGCTTTGTTTTCCGCCTGATGAAGCTGCCTGCTGGCAGCTCGCTGCTGTTCCTCTTTAAGCTCTATGTAAGAGCGGGAAAAAGTATGGAAGATGGAAGTGACAGGGAAAGCCATGAGCAAAATGCCACTCAGGATACTGCTCAGGGCCACCACTTGCCCTGGAATGCTACGAGGCACCATGTCGCCATAGCCAACAGTTGTCATAGAAATTACTGCCCACCAGTAACTACTGGGAACACTGGTGAATTCATGTTTGGCTCCCATTTCACTCTCTGCCAGGTAAACCAATGGAGAAAAAAGTGCCATAGCAACACAAAGGAAAAGGAGGAGGAGTCCAAATTCCCGCGTGCAACGGCGCACAGTAAGTCCCAGGGTCTGCAGCCCCAGTGAATGCCGTGCCAGCCGCATGACATACAGAATACGAAGGGCTCGCAAGGTACGGAGAACCAGGCCCACTCTCTCTAGGTACTTGTTTCCAACGCTGCCTCCACCAGCAGGCTTGTCACTGTTTGTGGTAGAGGCCGTGTCTATAATCAAAGAGATGTAGAAAGGCAAGATGGCCAAGATGTCTATAATGTTCAGTGGGGTCTTCAAGAAGGCGCACTTGCTCTCTGCTTGAATGGAGCGCAAGATGAATTCAAAGGAAAACCAAGCCACACAGACAGTCTCCAGCACAAAGATGTCATGGCACTTCTGGGAACATACACCCTGTGAGGAAGGCAGAAAATTAAAACAGTCTCTTAGAAATCCTGCCAAAAAATAGTAAGAGATGCACTGTGTGTGTGTTTTGAATTCAGGACACAAGTAATTTACTATAGCATTAAAACTTTCATTAGAAAGCCACAGTAGACACAACTTTGTGCTGTGATATTTGGGGACCAACTGATTTACTAACAGCATGAACCTGCACAGATAACAGTATCCTTGCTCATATGTTTTGCTTTATCCATTTTGTGCCCCATGTTCCCTAAATTCAATATAGCATTTCAACATGGTGACAATGTTTTTGTTTTACAAAAATCCTACCAAAATAAATGCAAGGCTGAGAATGATGTCCAGACTGCCTTCAGTCTTGATGAATTCCCAAACCTTGATCTACCTTGATAGCAGTCAAAATCTGACCGATCTTACAAGCTTGTTTTCTGCTCATCCAGAAGCTAAAACATGAATCAATGATTCAAATTATAGGAAAAGAGATTCCACTTAAACATTAGGAAGAACTTCTTTACTGTCAGATAGATTAACTGCCTTGGAGACTGGTGGATTCTCCTTTCTTTGCAAGTCTTTAAACAGAATTTTGGATGGGCATTTCTCAAGAGTGCTTTATTTGTGTATTCTTGCATGGCAAGGGGTTGGACTATATGCCTCTTGCTGCCCTCTCTGACTCTAATATACTATGATTCTATCAACATTGCCAAAGAAACACAGAGAAATAATGAACTTCATATCTTGTTCAAGAACTGAACGCAATGAATGGGTTCCAACTCTTTCTCACCACAGGATAGAGTTTAGATTCTGTTGTATTATAATAAAGTATGCTACTGGAAAGCTACTTCTGCAGGAGAAACAAAGACCTGTTCTTCAAAACAATTTCCCCGTTCAATATCTCAGTTAAAGGTAATCACCGCTATTTGTTAAAAAAAGAATCTCTGGGAATAGAATTGTTTGATTGAGCGATTATCAGTTCCTTACTGGAAAATGAACAGAGTCCTCATTTTATGGCTGTAAACAAACTCACCTTCACATCACTTAAGCAGCAATGAATAATAATGATGAAGACTTTTGTTTGATTGCTTATCTCCACTTCCAAATATAGCTACAATTCACCATTGCCTTTTTTGTTATTAGCTTCCCTGTGAGTGTTAATCACCTCCAGCAAGTAAATAGGATACTCAACAGAAACAGGTTATTAGGATAAGCATCAGTTGTTTTCTATTTCACATTTCATATAGCATTATATTATTGTTATGGCTCTGTTCAAAAAGAGAACTGTACATGCATCATATGCCTCATTAACTGTTGTTAAACTGCAACTCCTATCACCTCTCACCACTGGCTGTGCTGGATACAACTCGCAGTCCAACAATGTTTGGAAGATGCAAAGGATATTTGCTAGTTTTAAGGAACTATGTTCTCTGCAATGTCCTATATTCTCTGGAAGTCTTTCGGGGAAAGAGGGATGAAGGGAGGGATGGAAGGAATGAATAAAAGTTAGATGTTGTAGTTGTCTCTCTCTTCTCTTCTGGTCCAGAAGGAGCTCCACTATCTTAAGTTGTCCCTGACCGTGCAAGATGTCCTGATGATAGGAAAATAACAAGTGTGGTGAAGCAAAAAGAATACTGCAAAATCACTACTGCCTCACCAGGCGCACTTTATCAGAAGTAGTTTGCATGCATGCCAGGTTGGCTGAAGATGTGCGAGCTCCTAGACTCAATTATTAGTTCCAAATGCCCTCAAACAGAGCTAGAAATTATGCCAACCCTCTGGAGATAATTCCCTTCATTTGGCAGCAGTGGGACAGAAATAAAAATAGCAGGAATGGCTGTTCCTGGCCTCATGGTGTCAGCCAACACGACTCAGGCAATAGCTGTTCCTCCACTGTAGAACCTTCTCTGCCCTGCTTCCCACACAAGGACTGTTCTGCACCAGTAAATTCTGGAGCAGGAGCCCTTTCATGCTATAGAATTATAGTGCTATGATTCCACTTTAACTGTCAGGGCAATGTCCAATCAATGCAAGTCAGCACAAGTTTTGTACGTTTCTTTGTGAATGGCATACTGATTTACTCAGCATATTTGCCAAACACTGCTCTTTGAGTCAGTAGATTTTTGCAGACTTATGTTAGGAACTGTAACGTACAACACAGAAGCTGAGTTGTGTACTCCAAACCATGGTATAAGCTGCAGTCAGAAACAAAAGATGTTCTTCATTATCTTCCTTCATAATAAAACTTCTTAATAAAAACCAAACAAACTTTTAACCAGTTTCTCTCTACTTTTATTCTTATCTGGATTTCATAAGAAAAGACTCATAGGAACTTGGAGCTCAGATATTGAGAGGATATGTCACTGCTTTCTACTATCTTTCACCAAGGCCAAACACAGCATTATTTTCTGGCAAACCCAAGGCACTGCCAAGGAAACTCCTGAGAAAATTGCACAATGAAAAGCCGATGACACTAGAATTCAAGCTGAGAATACTAATGTTACTATAACAAGAGTACTACGCAAACGGAACTGGTTCAGCTTTAACATGGTTTTTCTCAAAAGTTAGATAAATCCATGGAATTTGTCAATTGTTATTAGCTACTACAACTAAGATTGATACCTTTATGACCACAGGATAGAAATACCGAGTTATTAGATAGTAGAGCAAACAACAGCCTCCCCTTGTTTTGATCTTCTCAACCTGGTGGTCACTATTACGGGCAGATTTTTATGTTAAGTGGGTATTTCATATTATTCGGCAAGATAATTCTTATAATCCTTAAAGAAATTTGTTGCTCAAACATTATAGTAGTCAGAAACCCTAAAGCATTACCTGTGAAATTGGCTGTTGGATGAGTATTTATCATGCTTAATCTATACAGACCTCTGCTGGGTTGTAAGGTCAATACATAACATGTAATGCTTTAAAATTCAATAAAGCTACAGAGCTGCATTTTTCCTCACAAGATGCTGAACAACAATAGTTCATTGATGTAAGTGAAAATATTTGAGAAATATTGTGGTTTTTGTTATTGTACAGTTTCTCTACCTAAGATACGTACTTTTTTTTTTTAAAAAAAGACTAATTTGGGGCTTTCTGTCAGTCAGACACTGCTTCAAAAAACTCACCTTGTTTTTAAAAAAATCTATATACATAGGGTTTAAGAACTGAACACCACCTCAGTTAAGAAGTGTTATGAAAGCTACGATAGCTGTGAAAGAGACACTGACAGCAACTTTGCAATATCTTTTACAATTAACTGGTTTTTGTAATGCCCCCAACTTCATCGGTATTAAATGTGTGGACAGAAAGTTTATGATATGCATGTCAAGTTCTGAGTTCACAGGGGCTAGAATTCTCTTGGTTAGTACCAAGCAGAATGGAACCACTTTTTAAATTGTTGAATGGTAAATCAAAACATAGGTAAGTCCAATGGATTCAATGGCCTATTCTAATCTGGACTAACAACAGGATTTAGGCCAGGGTTTGTATATTGCAATTAGGTGGTAATGTTTCACTAAATATTCACTAAAATACAGGGTCTGGATATTGAAATTCAGTAGGAAAGCTAAATGGAAAAAAAAAATAATTCTAAGGTTTGGAAACAGTCCATAGGGGAACAGATGGAGTCCTAAGCCAGCCCTTGCTGCTATGAAAGGCTTAGCAGAAATAAGAGAGATCAATGTAACAGGTAAAAGGCAAGCGATGAACAGCTATTGTCCAAGGGAACACAAGCAGAATTCAAGAAATGGATGAGCAACATGGTCAGCTGCAGAGTGAATGTTTAAATCAGAAAACTTACTTTATTGGACTACAATGCCCAGAATCTCTCAAGCACCACAAGAGTTATAGTCTCCTAATCACAACTTTTCCAAGCTCTGGAATTCACAGGCGGTTTGACAAAGGATAGCTTTAATTCTTTTCACACAGGGAATGAAAACACCAAATAGGTTGGTGAGATTCTCCTGACCTTTGTGCAATTGGGAGCCACAAACAGAGTTTTATGCACATAAAGCTACACATATAATCAAGAATGTTTCAGGATTTCAGGCTGCACAGAAGCACATACATATATACAAGTGCACCGCCCAATATACATAAGAGCAAGACTTGCTACCATACTACTCAGCATAGAAAGAGAGGCTACTACTCTCCTTGGAAGAACTTTTCGATAGGGGGTCAGTTCTTAATTCATTTTGTGTTGTCAGGTTGCTATCTTGGCCTCCCTCTGTCCTTAGTCTATAGTGGTGGTGCTGGAAATAAACTCTGGCTGACTGGGAACAGGAGCTGTTGGCATGCTAAGAACACCATGAGACAAGCTCTTTATTGTGCTTGCTTCTAAGCCCTGGTTAAAAAAAAAAGAACCAGTATAGCTCCATCAAGGGCCTAAATATGTGGAAGGCACCAGATCTCATCTGATTTTAGAAGCTAAGCAGAGACAGCCCTCTTTCATGCTTGGATGGGACATTGCCAATGACTACCAGGTGCTGTAGGCTGTATTTTAGAGAAAGGAACTGGAAGAACCACCTCTGAGTATTCCTTGACTAAGAAAACTCTATGAAATTCACTGGGTTGCCATAAGTTGACTGGTGAATTGAAGGCATACACATAAACATAGCTCAGTCAGCATACCTTATCAAAATATCTTCAGTACTGTGATGTCCCTGAAAATGGAGAAAATGCAGTTCAGATGGAGACTTAATGAATATTTATTTCTGAAGGCAGAAATATCAAATAAGGGTATAGGGCCTAAAACAATTTGGGGTGCAAGCAAAGCTTATATGAGAGGACAATTTATAAAGGAGGAAAAGAGGAAGTTGATGGATTAAATATAGAATTTAGAGGGAAAACTTAAGGGAAATTTTGACAAAGAAACATAACAAAAGATCAAGTTACTGCACAACAGTTTTCATTGTTCACAGTCCAAGAAATGAATACCAAACTACTATACCTTAAGTAAAAGAATTTTGAATTAGCAAACAAACCTGTGAAATGGCCTTCCTATAAGGTTAGATAGGAAGGGATAAAGAAAATTGTCACAAATATCAGGAACGGAGATCAGTTTTGTAATGAATAATTTGAAAACATTAAAAGCCTTTGAAGGAATATTATAGAGGCTTAATATGTGAGGGACAGTGAGAAAATCTTTGATATTAAACTCTGATTGGACAAATTATGCTTGTAACAAAGGCAAAGTCTGAATGGTCCTGTGATAACTGTGGAACTCGCTGAAGCAATTAAAAAAGATTAAACCTGGAAAAGTTCTAGGCTCAGATGGATTATCCGCAGCATATTATAAGAAAGTTGAAGATCAGTTACTCCAGCTATTAAAAATGGTGGGCGATGAGTTATCAGAAAAAGGGTGGATGCCAGAATCTTGGAGAAATGCCTATATTACAGTGATTCATAAAGAAAAATACAGATGAGACATTAACGAAGAATCATAGACCTATCTCATTACTAAACAACAAGGTATTTACTACCATTCTGTCAAGCAGATTGAGGAAAGATTTTTTTTTTCAGAATATTCATGAGATTCAGAGTGTATTTGGGTTTTTTTCCATATGTGGTAGACTTGTAAGAAGGTGAAAAGTTACTGGTCTAACATTTATTTGTTAATCAAAAAATTTTAACGTTATATATATTTTTTTAAGTTACTAGAAAAGTTTTTCTGGGCATTATGGATAAAGAATTATGGAGCAAATATGGATTACTTCTTCAATGTACAAGAACATTTTTCCTCAAACTTGGAAATTGGCTGAACCACTCATGATGGAAAAAATGGATTGTTAAGGTTGCTGAGTTTTCCAAATTAATGTGGGTTTTGAAGGATAACTCAGTTAAATATTTTTGAAAGACTGGAAATGGTTTATAGATTTCTTTTTTTTTTTAACAATAGGAAATCGAATGATGTTATAATGTAATGTAATAATCCGTGGTTATTGTTATTAATAGAGCCAGTGAGATGTAGTGGTTCAAGTGTCAAAGTACAACCCTGATGACCAGGGTTTGATTCCCTGCTCGACCATGGAAACCCACTGAGTGACCTTGGGTGTGTCACACACTCTAGCCCCATAAAACTCTGTGACAGAGTCACCATAAGTTGGAAACTACCTGAAGGCACATGAGAGCAGCAATGGTTATTAGTAATTCTAGTAGGATTATTAGGTGGATCTGTAATGGTAGAATAGTATTTTTTTCTTTTTTTAATTTTCCGTTTCATTACAATAAGGACTGGGAAGTCAGAACCCTACTGTGTTTTAGTTATATGTCTTTTCTCCTTTTTCCCCTCTTTTTTTGCTTCTGTTTCTTTAGGGGGGAAATGTATATTATTTTAACTGACTGTTAGACTGTTCGTGTCAAAAATCAGTTCATCCATCCATCCATCCATCAGTTGAATATCTTCAGTACCACTGGTTCTGCAGCGAGCTACACCCAATTGTGTGAAAACTAAGGGCTAAGGCACAGCACCATTAGTTTATTTTGTCATTAAACATTAGAAAGGCTTACAAATCTAAGAGGGTGATGAGTAACAACTTTTTGATAAATCATTAAAAAAAATGTCTTTTTTCTTTAGCAGTAAGACTGAAAATGTAACTGTTCTTAAATATCACATATAAGCAAAACTATTGCTTTAATTCAAGTTTCTCAGAAAATATCAATTCACAAATAAATGTACATTAAATGTATGTACATGCAATCAATTGATGATCAATTGGAAGTTAAAATGATTGCTTACTTAAGAGATCTTCAGTCAATTACAGTACTAATTTATATTTTAGGCTAGCAAAGGGGGCAGAACTGATGAGAAAAAATGTTCACAGGAATGAAAAAATATGAACAGGATGTGTTTCACAGGTACTCGGGAATATGTTTCCAGGAAAACATATTTAGACTTCTGGTGAGAAAGTAGGGAGGGCTACACTGTGATTAAAAACCCTTTCCCTAAAGCAAAATCCAAAAACCACCCAGGTACAAAATATTTTTAGGATTACATTACACTCTTTCCCTCCCTTCCAAGTTATAGCTTGTGTACGTGACCATACTACGTTGCTGAATTATCAGCACTGAGCAACTATTAAGGAACAAGAACAAGGAACAAGTAGGGGGAAGAACCAATGCACACATGGTTGCTGCAGACCCAGCAGCCAAGTGGATGAAGAGAATAAGGACAGAGAAAGAGAAATGCACTTTCATCTTTAAACAATCCCAATAAGGAAGGGGTGGGAAGAAATAGCAGTGACCCCAGTATTGCAACAACCCCTTATCCACAAGCACATATCTCAGAGGAAATTCATTTGAATGCACAGAGGCAGCAGAGACTGGTATGCTGTCCTATTCTCCGTCACAATGGTTCTATTGTGAACACGGCTGAATGTGAGTAAGGTACCTAGCTGAACACAAAGGCATGACACTTTCTCCATTAGTGGAGCATCTCACACAAACCTGAGTGTGACAGCATGTCATGTCAGTGTGTGAGAGAGAGATAAAAATGGGCAAAGCAATAATGGGCATGTGTCTCTGAACTTACTATATTCATTCTGAAATTTCATGGGCCAGATTTTGCATATTAAAAGTCTCCTTATTCTATCCTCAATAAACTGCTGATTTCTGAATAGGATGGACAGGCTCATATACACACCAGAACAAGCAGCTGCAGTCCGGAAGGTTTCCTAATTTCTCTTACGTAGATATCATAAGCAATAACAGGAATAAAAGAGATTCTGTTGACCACTCTCTTCTACTTCCCCACCCCCAAGTATGATATGGGTCCAGTATCAGCAGATTATTTCGTATGCAATGTGTTTCTGATGCTCACATGCAGAGATGGAGTACTCTTTGCAGAGTATGATTGTAATCTGTTACTATCTGAGATCTATTTTTTGCATATCTGAAAAAAATGCATCTTGTTAAGAGGAACTAGATATTTTTTTTGATGGTTCAAAATGTCTTCTCTTTTCTGAGCTCCCTCCTTTTTCTTTCACTGTCAGAACCTAATTTTTTAATGGCAATTTTTTTTACTAACATATAGAGCATTTATATAATCCAGAGGCGAGCAAATTATGCCCCCTGGGTCCCACAGGGTTCATTTTTTAAAATCTGAAATGCCCCCAAATGACTCCTACTCCTAGGATATGTGGAGAACATTCTCACCATGCTTTGAGGCCCCCTACCCAGGGTTAAAAATGCAAAAGAAAAAAAAATAACCTTTTTTTTTGCCCCAAAATGCCTCTACGGGACAGGAGGGCTTTTCCATCACTTTTGGCAGGGGCTCTGGACCAATTTTGCCACAGGAGAGGCTTTTTTTTTTCCTTTGAAATGAGAAATGGACAGGAAGAACCTCTCCTCACTCCTTGTTTGTTTTTTTTAAAGGGAGGAACTCAAGAAGGCCCCAAAACATGATGTGAATGCCACCGTGTGCCATAGAGGGTTCTGGGGGCATTTGAGGGCAAAACATTTATTTATTTATTACTTACTTACATGTATGGGTACAGGTGAGTGTCACCATTAATCTGAAACTATTATCAGCTAGAGGCTGAAATCCTATTAGCCCTAACTCGACCTTTGACTCAACTGCTGAATGGTGAGTCATCACATAGATAAATTGAACAGATTCAATTGTTCTTCCACAGTAAAGACTAAAATAGGATTTAGGCTGGGATTTCATACGCTTGGGAAACATACAAAAGTCAAATTTGGTTTACTAAAATGAAACTTGAGTGGTGTGCTTTGGACATACACTGAAACGCTGAAGACCACTTTCTTGTAGAATAAAGAGGGAGCCACTGTGGTGTGGTTGTCTGAGGGTTGGACTATGAGCCTGGAGATCAGGGTTCAGTTTGCAGCTCAACCATGGAAATCCACTGGGTAACCTTGGGTGCATCACACACATTCAGCGCCCCGAAAACCTTGTGACAGGTTCGCCTTAGGTTCGCCATCAGTCAGAAATGACTTGAAGACACACAACAACAAAGGAAGGACACTAGTATAAAGCTGTAGAGCAGACCCATTAATGTGAAGTGGAACAATAGTGATTGCTGTCAACAAATCCATCTCAGCATGCTGTGCTCCAGATATACTATTTAAGAACCTTCTTAACTATTATACCAACTTCCATCCTAGACTAATCAAGATCTATGCTTTATTTTTTCTCTATCCAAGTGGCACTTTTTTTTTTTTATCTACGACTTAGATGTTTGCTGAAGCAGGAAGGATGGATGTCTGGGCTTTGTTTCCTGCCAATGAACAAGAAGTATTACATTTTTCTTGGATACAGTTTGTTTCAAGTGAGTCATCTGGCTCATGAATGACCTATTGCTCGAGACTTAGCAGCAACCAATCATTTTGGTTGAAAATATACAATTAAAGTTAGGTTTGGCTTTGGATTGTCCTTCTGTGCCAATATTGGCTAAGGCATTTCCCCCTCTTCTTTTAGTCCTACAGCTACATTTAAAGGACAGACATTCATAAGAGCTTTGTCAAAACTGCTTAAGAAACAACCACTTGCCTAAAATATTAGGCTGCCACATTCTTTGAATGGTTGCAGTTTAATACACTTGCTTCTATACATCTCATCCTTTTCATTTTTGCTTTTATACCACAACAGACATTCTCCCATGATCTTCTTAGCTCTCTCAAGCAACTCATTTCTTACTTTTTGTTCTTTATGCCTGGAACTGCTTCCCACAACACATAAGAGTTGTGTTTTTTGTTATATTTATTTTTTATGTCCCACCTTTTCCCCAGTTAAAACAAACACAGCTAAAAAAAAAAACATACAAAAGTTAAAAATGTAATTAAACTACCAATAAAATTAAACCAGTTATATCACCACTAATACTTCCTTCTAATCTTTTCTCAGTCATCCTTTCCTTGGCCCTTTCTGCACTTTACCTGGTCACGGAGACATCCGGTATGGGTCCCAGCACTGGCTCTGCCAATGCACAAGTCATTGCAGAAGCAATCTCCAGTGTGGGGGGGATTGTGAAAGGAACCCACTCCAGCCTGCTGCAATTAAGATTGCTCACAGAGTGGGAACATCAGTCAGCTGCTTCCTGAGCAACAGGGGAACAGACCCCAGAGTTATGCCAGGATTCACTGTGAAGCTGCATAACTATAGTGGTTATGCATTTGTAACTCTCCACTAGAATTTCACTCTGGGTAAGCAGGTGACTTGGAATAACGCTCGATAAATCGATGGAGATACGTAATGAGAGGCAGAAGGGATTCTTTACAATGATGGAAACAGCCACTAATCTCAAGTGTTTAAACATTTCAGTCTTTTTTTTTTCCATTTCTGTCTTACTCAAATATTTATTTGGATATTGGAAGGCAATGTTTTCCTAACAGGCCATTTCCCTGAACCAATTTGAGCTATTAGAACAACTGACTTATAAATCTGTATGCAGTTAAGCAGGCCAACATAACTCAGAGAGCCGCATCTCTTGTCTTCTCCTGGCTCACTGCCCTGTAACCTGTAGGTTAATATATTTAATGGCACTCAAAGAATGGGACCAATTTTCCAATCTCAAGATGATTGCCCTTCATCAGTTGTGCTGGCTTCTCATGAACTTATCTTAGGAGTACATGGAACTATAAAGCAGAACAACCATGTGATAGCCTAAAACTATTATCTGGAATGAATCAAAAAAGGCAAGACATTTTGCTAAATTCAAGTGGCAGCTGGTATCTCTACATTTGATGAAGCAAAAAGGCTACACCTAATAGTTCACCTTCTACTATTGTGAACTGCCCCCTTTTCTGTCCCAATCCATCAAGTCCACAGACTTTATCTAAATGCCCCAAGTTCTTCTCTTCTTTTTTTTTGGCTTCTCTGCTCTTACTCTTCTGAAAGGAGATCTGACATCCTTGCACCCTTCTTTTTAAAGCCCGTGCAACATCTTACGCAGGCCCCATGAAAGATCAATGGCGAAAAGACAGACAGACAAATGGTCAACATATTCTCCCATTCCTGCTACCTGCTGCTCAATTGCAGGCTTATACAAGTAGTGGAGATAGTAATACATAGATCATCCCACTAAAGGACAAAGTATTTTTAGGTGAAGCAAGAGTATAATGGCAGGACACTCTAACAATTTACTAGCTATATTACTGATGGGTATGTGATGATGTGCTGCTTATTCTGGTGTCAGCAAAATGGCTAGAAGGGAAATGTCTGTGGAAAAACAGTGAATGGCATTTTACTTTTAACATGTAGGCCAAGGAGAGGAGGAATTACTCTGTGATTTGAAAGTAGGTAGAAGCTAACCTGAAGTATATTACCAGAAATGGCTAAGTAAACTTTCCTAACTTCCCTAGAGTTAATTCTTAATAGTCCTGTATTTGTTACTCTTTCAATACCCCTGTCCCAACTTTGCGTGCCTTCTCACAATTCTGTCATTCCGAATCTATGTTTACCCTTTAATGTCTGAACCTTAAAACATTGTTTTCTTACATATTTCTTATGTTGAGAAGAAAAACTTCTCTACTTGTCTCCATTCCATATCATTTAGTTCTTGATTTTTCCCTTGTATCATCCAGGTTAATTTATCCATTTCCCTGTATTCCTGTATTCCCTGTATTAAGTATACATAATATGAAATAAGGTATAAAAATAGACAGATATGAGTTGATTTTTCTTTAAAAGTACAATGTTTATATAGATATAAATGTTACAAAAAAAATATTGTATATATAAATACTATTATATAGTACTTTGTATCTTATTTGTATAATGTTTATTGTTGTATATATTGAGATATTTCTGTATACTTATGCATCTTTATTATTAATAAAAAAAAAAAAGAAAAATGGGGAAAGGCCACAAAAAAAAAAAAGAAATGGCTAAGTAAGAGCAGAGGTTATATGTTGGTCTAGACTGTATCATTAAGGTATTCTCTGCAGCATCAGTGAAGTCCTGAGATCAGAGGAATTTGAGTCCACAGATCAAGGAATTAGAATAGTAATGATAAACCATTACGATTTTTCCTGCGTGGGTATCCAGTGGGTTTGACTATGGGACTCTTGTAATGGATACGAAGAAGAACTGGAGATTCTACTTGTTGACTTTCTACTTGTTGCCAGCTGAGGAAACTTCCTGACTTAGCTTGCATTAAGGTCTTGACAAAGGTAACAATTATCATAATGGCCACTTAACATGTTAACAATGATGGATTATATTCTTGAATTCACTAATGCTTAATAAACTGTATTAGGCCTTCTCTAATAACATTCCAATTTCTCAGAAAGTAATTATTGATGATGCATGTCTATACTCCCTTACTTGCTGCTCTATAGTACATAACAAGTTTTAGTGTTATCACCAGTGTTATTTAACTTCCATTCAAAGTTGAGACTGAGTACCATTAATGTTAATGATATCCAACTGCATGTTTGATTACCTAAATGGTGAGGAGCAGCTATCTCAATGCTAGACCAGTGTCCAGAGACTGGAGTTAAGTACAGAAGGTTAACAAGCTGTAACTGAATACATATGCTGTAGGATAAAAGTGAGAAATCTTAATACTCCAGAGGTGATTAGTTTGTTTGAGACAGATGAACCCTGTCTAAGAGATCCACACCATGAGAAACCACACTAATCTATTATTTCATGACCATTATAACTGACTGCAAGAAGTGACAGCATTTTGTGGCTACACACCTCCTAATGAATACTGAGATATGACAAGTATAGTCAGAGCTGTGTTTATGACAGTGCTGAATACAGGGACCAAGGGGCTAATTTAGTATAAAACAGCATCACATCTTTGGTTATGAATGTAGAGTTCTATTTTTTTGCATCCAAAAAGGATCCCCTGCAGCTATATTCACACTAGAACGTAGATTACACATCAGATCAATATATAAACAATAGAAGCCATTATGGTGAAATTACCTTCCGCATTTGAAATAAGGCTTATGTTTGCTTTGTGAAATAAAGTTTCCTGTTCTAAATTATTAAAACAGAGAGCTTGTCTATCCTGGCTTATGCAGAGCATGGGTACAGGGAAAGTATATATACCTTAAAACAAAACAAAAAAATATAGCACAAAGCACTCAGTATGAGGATTAATGATTAGAATGTATGAATCTTTGTCCTCCAAAATGATCCTCAGTTCAAGACTACTGAACCACATCTTCCTATTAAAATTTCCATAATTGCAACAGACATTCACTTTGTAAATTTAGTACTTAGAAAAGAACCTAGCAGCTACATGTCTGTACTCAGAAGTCACCCAAGTGATTATGTGAAGCATAACAGTAAGTTGTGAAAAAAACTATTGCTCCCATAACAATAAAAAGTGGGAATGGTGGGAAACATAGACAACATGTATAGTAGGCCTGTGAGGCAGCTTCTTTGTTTTTGTCTTTAGCTGACATGAGAAACTGCTACATGTGAAATGCTGGCTTCTTCTGTCAAAGACCTTCATCTCTCATTTTGACACTTTTCTTATTTCTCCTTGACTACTTAGAGCCAGATATAATGAGCCATAGTTTGTAAAAATAACAGTCAATCATTGGCCAATTTTTAAAGCCATATGAACTATTATATTAAAATATATAGACCAATATAGAGACAAGTAACTGTATTTAATTGGATACCTTCTCTACACAGTCACAGAATTATAAATTCTATTCTTTGATGGCTATGATTAATCATACATTCTTCATAAATTCTATGATGTTATGGCAATGTGACTACTGTGTAGAGCAGGTATCCAGTTAAGCAGTTACTTGTCCATATATCAGATTATATATTTTAATATAATAGTTCCACATGCAAGTCACACTTTTTCAGCCTCAGAGGAAGGCAAAGGCAAGCCCTCTCTGAACAAATCTTGCCAAGGAAACCTCATCATAGGTTCACCTTAGGGTTGCCATAAGTCGGAAACGACTTGAAGACGCACAACAACAATAGTTCCATATGAGGTTAGAAGGAACCCCAAGGGTTATTCAGTCCAACACCTTGCCACTGTAGGAATCCAAAGCCAAAACATCACTGCCAGGTGTCCAAGCTATATTTGTTTAAAAAAAAATTCTATTTTTTCTGAGGCAGCCTACACCACTGTAGAACAGCGCTTACCGACAGGAGGTTCCTTGTACTATTTAGTCAGAATTTATTTTTATCCAATTTGACTCCACTGGTTCAGGTCCTTCTCTTCAGCAGGAAAAACCAAGCTTGCTTCATCTTCTGCATAACAGCCTTTCAGATACTTAAATACAGTTATTACAGAAAATTGTTCAGAACAAGTTCTTATTATTTACACAAGGGAAACAGGCAAGAAGCTACAGGCTGCTTACAAACACTGGGATGTATCTCACCATTTTACTCGCTATTAATGTAATAGCAACTTAATGTATTAAAACTTTGATTTTCAAGCTCATTCGTGGTTACCAAAATGCATCAAACGTTTTCTACTAACACTCTGGATTCTCAGAGGGCAGTCTTTGATGATACCTGTGTTACTGACCCCCACATCTGTTTGCTACTGTGTATTATAGAACAGAGTTTGGTCTCCCAATACCATTTTAATATTACTTGGTTCTCAGTAGGCTGTAAAGCCAAATAAGCCTTGCCCCCCACCAGTTTTACAGTACAACAGGGGCACCTGCCCATGCCTCCTACTGTTCCAAAGTTACAGGTATAACCCTGCCATCTGTGTATTTTAACCATGACTTTTAGCTCTATATATTCTGTACCTTGCCTTGAGGAGAGGCAGGTAACAAATAAAATCTATTATTACTATCATCATCATCATCATCATCATCTAAATTCTGTCCCTTACAGGAGAATTAGGATTGTAATAACCACAACTACATACACTTATGACAGTAGAATAGGATTTTGCTATGTATGATAAAATGATAGTCCATTTATTCTCAACAATGCTTGTTTTGTTTTGTTCTGGCATATTAAGAAACAATGCAACATTTCTCTGGAGAATTAGTTCTTTGCCTTCTTTGCATGTCATCCCTAGTGACATTAAAATGTTACTTCAAGGAGATTACATTTTAATATTGGCTTATCATCACAGGCTTCACACTACCTGTTCTATCCTGAAATTACTTCTTGGTAGTTGTTTTTGATGGAAATGGCTGCATCAAGAGTACTCTAGCACATTCACTTCTCAAGTACTTTGCTCTAAACATGAAATGTTTATGAATCCTGAAAAAAATATTAAAAATAAACAGACACTGTTATTTTACTTTTAAAAGAATGGAATAATTTACTTTAACTTTAATCTCCTCTTCTCTGACTTCTCTTTTCTGTCTTTTGTGTACTATTTGTAAAAATAAGACTCCAAGTGGAAATGGAGCAGAGATACACGATGGGCACAATCTACCTAAAACTCCTATGCATGCTCCACTGAACTGAATGTGACTTGAACAAGAGTAGGGCCAAGCTATAAGACTAGTGCTGGAATGTGAAAAGAAATATAATCATATTCTGAAATTGTTATTTAGAGTTGTTCACTGATGGAACAAACTACTGAGACTGTAAAATGAAAATAACAACAGAGTCCGTGAAAGTGACCAAATTATCACAGGGCTTGTGTTACCCCTCCAAGTAGTAAGGACTTTTTTTTTTACCATAGATCAGATCCAGATGGTATTGTAAAGTGATCAACAATAATTACCCCACATTTGACAAGTTTCTCTCGCCAGTAATTCCCACAATAATCAATTAGTTTCCAAAGTGGTAGCCATGATGGTATGTTGCAACAAAAACAAGGAACAGCAGAATGGCATCCTAAAAACAAATTAATTTTAGTAAAGCGTAAATATTCATGGCCTTTTCATGAGATGCATTAAATCTTATCCAGTATTTCATCTGCAGCAGGGAGATGGGACTGCAGTGAAGTTTATTGCCAAACGTGTATTCTGCATATACTTCAAAACTGAGTAACACTACATGCATCTGATGTGAAAGCTAAAGATCTAGTAAACATTTTAGTGGTAAGGGTGATCCAGCACTCTTGGCTGTTTTGGTCGCAGTTATCAAAACACTATACTAGGAAGAGGAGATGAGGAGGATGGTGGTGGTGATGGTGACATTTTTAATTAAACAAGCTAGGATTTAAAGAGCTGCTTGCATGGCCCTAAGAAACTTCTGCTTGTACAATAGGTGGTTTCTGATTTCACTGAGATCTTCCCTGCAAATTTAGGGAGCCTTAACTCACAGGGACAGCTTTACAGGGAAAGAGAAGATGCTGAAGTCAAAACAGTCCAGCTGTATAAGGGATCTCTGCTTGTGCTTCTCGGGATTCATATGAATGAAGGCAACATTTATTCATTCATTTACTTTTTCTTTTGTTTTGAAAGAATCCATCTTATGATTCAATGTCAAACAGTCAGGGCTTTCCTCTGCATAATATTTGGAGGACTTTTTCATTTAATAGTCCATAGACAATATCAGTTAAGTATTTATGTTATATGATAATTCTGCAAAAGCAATTTTGATATGCCTGGGTTTGTATAATTCTATTCACTGTGTGTATTTTTCACTCACCTTGGACTGTTTCCTTTTTAATTTGCACACTCCTTTTGGAGCAGTCGCATCCTTGTTTGCAGACTATTAATTTTAACATAATTTCATGCATGTGCATCTTTCTTTTTAGAGATCTGATTGCAAGATTAGTAAATATTCTGCAGTATTATATTTCTGTTTATCTGTTTTCTAGAGACGACAAGGATGTTGCTGCATGTTTTATGGCTTGCAGAAATGTTTTTTTCTTGGTTTGATTAAAAAAAACCCTTTCACACACAGTTATCAGCAATGAATGAGAACTACTGCTTTGCAAACGAACCTAATATAACTTGCTATTAACATATGACTCAGTTGCTTGCCAAAATCATGGATGCAGAGTATGCATGCCCTTGAAAGAATACACTTGGCTCGATTCAGCCACAGTCAAGCACTTTAAAGACCCATTGGTATTCACAAAAGATGTTTAAGCATCTCCACAGGAGATGTTTAAGTTAAAAACTAGTATCTCACTGAAATGAAGGAACTATCAAAGATGTTAACGGTGCAACATATTGCAATGTAATAAATAATAATGGAAGCATTACATCCTGTATGTACCATGTCTATTGTACAAGCACTAACTGAATCTTAATTTTGTAAGAATTCTGTAAAAATGCAGAAAAAACTAGTCAGAATTAGTTGAAGTTTATATATGTACTTTCTATTATTGATTTTGATTTTTCTATTATCCAGCTCCTCAAAGTGATCCTTCAGAGGGTACCAGTGCCCACACACCTTCAAATAATTAACAAACAAACAAACAAAGATTATAAAGCACTCTCCATGAAAAGCATAGCAAGGAGAAGGGAATTCCACCAATAGGATAAATTTGTGTGGAACTGCACAATTAAGTTTAAAGAAGGTATTGTTGACAGTTATGATTTTGTCAAGTGATTGCTAGTCTGAAAAATTACAGAGTCTTCTCATTAAACCTGAGCTGTGAGCTCCAAAACTCATAGATGTGAGATATTTAAGGAAGCTACTCCTGACCTTAAGTTTCATCATTCCAGCTTCAGCTGCCATGTGTTTGATGCCCTGAGTTGCACTACAGTAAACGCTACCGCAGCCACCACGGATTAAAGCCAACAGTGTAAGTGCTCATTACAAAGGGGACAATGAGAATTCCAATACTATCATAGACAAACAGAACCATAATGAAAATTATGCTGTGGGGAATCAGGCATAATGAAAATATTGTGGTGGTCAGAAGGAGCAAAGGTTAACTAAATATTACCATGCTCAGCTTACAAAATCCTGAGAGTTTGCTGATCACGATCTTTGAGCAACCACAAAATCTTGGTGGGGGAGAGGGGCATTGTGCATGCTCCAGTGGGCATGCTTGCAGAACTCCAACAGGTTTGTGAGCTCTTGCTTCCACAGCCAGCTTTCCTCACCTCACAGTAGAACAAGGTGGGTAATAAGCTACAAGAGAGAGCATGCTCCTGTTCCTCCTGTTCCACACTTCTAAGAAGAGGGGCAGAACTCATTTTGAGGGAGGCGGGAATGTAGCTAGACCATCACTGGTAGGCTGCTCAGAAATCAGTAAATGATGTGAAAAATTGAACTATGAGCCCTAAGATTTCCCAGGAGAATATGCAACAATCATATGCATCCATTGAGAGGCCCATATGTGTCTTTGCTTTCAAAATCCTTGTAAATCCATCTTTGCTCTTTTTGTGCGCTTTCAGTGGCTGCCAATTACACTGTGTGCATCATTCTCTGCCAGGCCATCATGGGGTACCACATCCATCCTATAATTTGTTTCCTAGGAAATTGATGTTCTCTCTGCTATTTGCTTTCTATGGGGCAGTCCCCTGTCCACTTCATCGCTGAGAAAAGCCATCTTTCACCTACTTTCCATCCCCCCCTTCTCCAAGGTGAATCATTTTGTCATTGGTAGGTGAGAGGTAAAGTTTCATAGGTGGAAGAAAGATAGAAAATGGGCCCAACTGAGGAGAACCTATTTGCATTACTGCATCTACCTTGATGAGCTCACTTTTTTAAAATTCAAACAGGAGTGTCTGCATAGTCAGCCACCACTTGACTTTGTAATACTTCAGGGGTGGGCAACCTCAAGGGGTCTAGAGGCAACCAAAGGGGGCTACCTGCTTGTCCTTCATCCATTTTTTTTTAAAGGAAAGCCTCCCTTGGGCCTAAAATATATTGCAGGGATAGAAAACATAGTAAAATTGCTCCCCCTGTCCTCTAAAGCAGTGCTTCTCAAGCTATCTGATGGGGGGGGGGGGAACAGGCCAGAAATTATTTTTTTTCCACTGTGTACGTGATCAGTACTGTATCTGTGTCTATTGGCTACAGTTGCTTTTTTCTTTTTTTCCTGGAAATTTGCCAGGGACCAGCAGCTAGTGGTTCAGGGATCAGCCACTAGCTGATCTAGAGTGTAAGACTTTGAGCAGCAGTGCTCTAGAGGACACAAGTGGATTTCTCTTGTGAAAAAAAGGAGTGCGCGGGGGGGCGCAAGGCTGCATTGAGTGCTGGGGGAGGAATAAGTGGCCCACTTTACATAGCTCCCACACAATTTTCAGTAATCACTAGGACAAAACAAAGCCTCTACTCTTGTGACCAATGACATTCCTGAAAAGGATAAAAACATACACTATATTCTATTTATACATGTGCTGAAGGATAACAGCAAGCATAATTTAAAATATCCATGTACTTTTCAACCAAACTAGAAATATCAGAGGCTTAATTCTTAAAAAACTATTCTAAAGGGGGGAGAGGTGTTTTGAAGCAAATTTCCTTTTTGATTTCAGAAACTAAAATGTCATCTAGAGTTTGAGAATCAGTCTTAATTTAGAAGGATTTACTTCTGAGTGAACACACCTTGAACCTGGTTGCAAATCTGCTACAAATAAAACCAAGGAACTTGGCTTCACAGCAAAAAGTTCTTTAGCTCCAGCTACTGACTTACCTGTAGGGTATTCAATTTTGCAAAATGGAACTGCTTGTTGTTTCCACAAAGCCTTTCCTACCTCCCAGATCCTGCAACCCTATGTACTAATAATTATACACAGCTAGAAAATTATTCAGGATATCCAACAGAGCTGCATTTCATTTCAAAAGGAGATATTTTTTAAAAATGTGAGGCAGTGGAGGGCGGAACTGGGAAGATCAAATTCCTTCAGGACAAACCAAAACACACACAAATAACTTTGATGTCATGGGCAAACAAACAGGAAAATCTGAAACATCTTTATTGGATTATGAAGCAGCAGGGCTGTGCAAGAGATAGAAATAACATCCTTCTTCTACTCTAAAAGAGGTATAGCAACAGTGATGGATGGTTATTCGCAGAACTAAAGAATTTTTAAGAAGAAAAACATGATTAAAGTGGGGGCCCAAAGCTTCCTTACATCTGATGAGTAAAAGGCTCTTTCAACAGAAGGCTTTTTTTTTCCAACTAAGGAAAATCCATTCTGTCAGAAGAAGGGAATCTTTTAATCCAGTCAAGGTTCCTGATACAAGGAAAAGAGGTGGGACAATGGTCAGGATGCAAGACTTTGTGAAGCATTTCCTGAAACTAATTTCCATAAAGTTAGCATCTTTCCAATAGAGTACTCAATGCATTCACGAGGGACAAACAGAAGATATGTTTGTGATGAGATACAGAATGCATGAACTCCGTATGTTATTCTTACTGTCAGATTGCATTAAACTGAGAGACTGCAGAGAAATATCCTATGAGACCTGCCTATACATACTAGCTCTTTACATTTGAGATATAACAATGTAAACTTTATTTTGTTTATTATTCACTTACCCGATCTTCTTCTTCTCTGAGATCTGGCATGGTGCTAATACAGAGGCTAACTGCAGTAATGGCAACAAAGGAAACAGATATGCAAGCAAAGATCTTTCCAGGGATCCCCGAGTGAGGATTCTCCACCATATCCCTGAGCCTCCTCATGCACAAACGCAAACGGCTGGTGTCCTCAAAGGCACACTGTGGTGCTTCATTAGCTACCATTTCATCTTCAAACATAGCAGCTTCTGCCATCTCCTCCTCTTTCTGCCGCAGTCGTTTTTTACAGCACCACTCCAGGTGTTCCTCTTCTATCCCCCAGTAAACCAGCTCATCTTGGAAAGAGAGGGCACACATTTCCCTGAGGAGCCTTAGCTTCCCCGCTGTCAAAAATGTCATGATGGTCCTGAAGGCACAAGGGTTGCGGTCAAAAAAGAACTCATTGCAGCTGACATCGTAATCATCACAGATATCCATTATTTCATCATAGTTGTTGCATGATCTCAACTTTCCAAGCCTGGTCAAAGGGCAATTCTCTAATGTGGTCCAGGGAATCCTGTACTTGATGCCACCTACATTGATGATTACATACCGAGTTCGGTCGTCCCGGCAGGCAAAGCAATACAAGTCTTCCCCAGGGTGCAGAAGTTTGGCTTTTTTGTAGAAGAAGCCTTTCTTTGTCTGCACTTCGCAAATTGTCTCCAAGTTGTTGTAAGAGTATGAGGTGATTTCGGGATCTGCATTCCCAGGGAGCAGTGCCATTTCCTGATACATTTGTTACATTCATGAGGGTGTCCAGCCTAATCAAAGAAATGGTAGAGTCTTGGATGGTTGGGACAGAAAAGGCCAGTCTAAAAAACAATAATAATCATAAAGTAAGAGTGTCAGATTTAGCTTTTTTTTTTTTTTATTAAGACAAAATAAGCCTCTCTTGCAACTTCTGACCTACTTAAACATGTATTTCCATTTGAGAAGCTCTGCTGGGCCATTTCTAAGTTTCTAAGTCTCCTATTGCTCTTACAGAAAAAGACTACTATGACAGAATACTTAATACTTCTCCATGCAGCACAATGTAATAAAATACGGCAATGATACATCATTTGGAAGAAAAACTACTCATCTACATGGGAATCTTTAACAAATATCAGTGAAGTTAATGATGAGGTGCAGCACTTCTAGAAAAAACAGCAGATTTTAGATATGAATTTTGCCTGGCTATTTTTTATTATTACCTTTGTTTTATTATTCTTATTGCTGCCTCCACATTGTTTCTTCTCTATGTGCCATGAGCTGTGTAAAAACCGTGCAGTTTGGGAACAAGATGGGAGTCCACATGCACTGTGTATGAGTACAAACTTCCAAACTATCTCTTTATAGTAGTATATATGATTATTTACAAGGCTTCATGGCCTTTACCTATCATGAAGGGAATTGCTTTGGCAAATCTAAGGCCAGTTCATGGTTCCTGAACAGATCAATGATGCCGAAGTTTCACCTGGGCAAATTTAGGAAATGAGAAATTAAATCTCCTAAATCTAGTGAAATTAAAAAAAAAACTATTTCCATAAGAGTTCAAGCTACTTAATAACTTAATAATGCATACCCCTCCCTACACACTTCTTATACACTGTTATTTGGGAGTAAGCCCCACTGAACTCAATGACACTTACTTGAGAATGAATAGACATGCTTAGAATTACTCTACTAGACAAATATTAAGAACAAGATTACTGTTTAGCCCATTAATTCTAATGCATCTTCAGAATTACATAACACTAAAATTTTTTAGACCATATTATACATTTCTACTAAATTTATTGGTAGCTGCTAAGCTTACATATGCCAAATGTTGGGAAAGTCATACCAAACCTTTAAAAAAAGTATGTTGGAAGCATGTAGTATATCGATAAAATTAATATTCAACAGTGCGCTGCTATAATACAAGCAGTTAATGAGTTTTGGAATCCAGTTATATATTTCTTACAATTAGAACATGGCTAAATTATCCTGCTTTACAATATAGTACAAAATAAATTATTTCAGGCAAAATGATCTAATTCTGAATTCTTAAACTTCATATTTCTCCTTGTTGTTTCATTATCTTTAATATAGTTTAAGAAATGATAAAAGAAGAACAAAATGCTGATGTTGGTACTGTGGAATAAATTCGGAACCTTGTCATTCTTGTAACTTTCAAAACTTCATTTCTATGATGAACTTTGTTCTGTAGGCATCTAGAACTAGGAACTATGGATCCGAAGGAAATACAAGAAGGTTAACCACTAACAATTCAAGTAGTAATGCTGTAATTTTAAGTAAGTCAGAGATGACAAAATGTAATTTTAAATAGTGAGAGATGAATATACTGATTCATATCAGCCACATATGTTTTGTTTAGCTATATCTTCCTTTTAAAAATGGTTAGCATTCTACATTGCAGTTACAGAGACATAATCTAGAGCAATGAGGAGTTGTGATAGTTCTGATCATTACACAAAAAGCATGCAAACAAATAACCCTGCTGCAAAGTGCAGCAAACAATTTGAAAAATTGCTGGTGGGAGAAGGCTGCCCCGATTGCCAACACAACAGACTTCTGTTGCTTGAGGAGGCTGGTGGTTCTTAAAATAGGCTGGAGTGTGTTCAGAAGATGGGACATACTTACCCATTCATAGGTACGTCGTGATGTAAGATTTCAGCAAATATTTATATGAGTACAGAAAAAGTATTTTAAGTAATCAAAACTACCTTAACAACACATGAAGTTGCCCTTACTTAAGCTACATAAAACTGAAGTGTGTTACTGCAACACAGATATTCTTATGACGTAGAATCACAAAAACTGAAAGTGCTGAGATGCTCATTCAGCTCAACTCCTCTGTTGGATCTTCCACCCACCTTAGTGTTCCCCTTCAGCCCAATAAAACCACACAGTAGAGCATAAGAGTATGAGACGGGAGACGCAAGGAAACAAGTAACCCTACTGCAAAGTGTCCCAAACAGTTTGAATAAGAAAATAGCAGAGTTGTACATTTTGTCTGGCAAGAAAAAATATTTGGATCTAAAGATGTAGGCACATTTCTATGTTGTGCATTACTTCTTAAAGTAGGGGTTTGTGGATCAGTGCTGGTCTCTGAGTTATCTGTTGATGGTCTCTTGTCAGATTCCAAGAAAAGAAACAATTGTAAGCAATTGACACAAATATGGTAGTGGTTCCTGGTGCACTGAGGGGAAAAAAGATACCAAAACTCCACATTAGATAGCTTAAGAGACACTACTTTTCATTATACCAAGGTCAAATTTCTGGGACAGAAAGTCAAATAAGGCTTTTTCCTTTTCAGTATACTTAAAACAACTATTGATAATACTTCAAAATGAACACACTCTGGTATTTTTCCCCCTCTTTGACTTGGACACACAAATATACACACACATACTTTTTTCCCTTTTCACTATATGTCTGACTTGCCATTCTGATTCCTCTAAAACTTCAAATCCAAATTGAGATGATGATAGGCTTTCACTTGTGCTTATAAATGCCCTAGAAACTAAATGACAAACATGCATTCAATATTCAGCTATTTTATGTCTTCACTGGAAATCTTGTTTGAGTTGCTTTGAGTCCCACATGGGAGAAAAGTGGGATATAAATTAAACAAACAAATTAAACAAACAAACAAATCTAGGGTACCAATATGACATAAATACATAGGCACTGGGATGAGTATGGAAAATACTGAAAGTAGCTGAAGCTGTTCTTGCTGTTACTAACAGTGTTTTCAAGATGACGTGAAAAATAAAGGTGGGAAGTAAAATTGAATCCCTTGACTAATAACTGGGATGAGAATCCACCCCCAAACTATAGCCTGAGGGCTATGCAGCTCTTGCCTTTTAGGACCCAGAAAAAAACTGAGAATCTAGGGGAACTCTAGAAGTTCTTTTGTGCTCTGCCCCATCCTACCAAAAACAAATACAGCCTTGGATTGACTATATTCAAAGGGACAAAACAAACTAATCACTACATTGTAACAGACAGCTGATGAATTTAACATGCTAAATGTATCCTAAAGATGGTCACAATATAAGGAAAAATCCATCACTATCAGTCAATGTACACTGCAAAACTAATTTATGTCATAAGCCAAGTTTCACTTATTATACATGTTTTATGATCTTGCCAACAGCATCCTATGAACATTGTCCTCTAATTTATGTTAACATTCTTTCCTCCTAAATTATAAAATACAAACTTCATGCTCTCTCTTTCATATGTACACACACATGCAAGTCTTGTGTCTTGTAATTAAGAGGAAAAGCAACATAAGGCAGTTAAGTAAATGTGTACACAAGCTGATACGCAGGGAATACTCTTCACTTTAACCTTACAGTCCTACCTCACCACTTACTCACACTCATCTGCATTAAAAGATGCATCGAAACAGTTCAGTGGGGTGCAGATAAGCCTTGCACTAGGTATACAGATGCCTTGCCATATTTGTTTCAGATGCATACATAGCAACTTGCTTCTACAAGGAGATCCCATGCACCAGATACAGAGGAAACGTATGTACAACAACCATCTTCTTCTGTTAAATCAACCAATTAAAATTATCTTGAAAAGTGAATGCCTAAAACTTCAAATTAAAAAATAATACAGGGGTTTTTCAGTATGTGACTACATTAAATACTATCAAGATAGTTAGAAATCTCTGTCTCTAAAAAGTCCGATGAAACTGAACATGTACGTTCATACCACAGCTTCTTGTGAGGAGATTTAAAGACACAGACAGGAAATAACAGAGAAAAAAAGAATGTGAAGAGTACTCTCAGATGTCACAAAAGAGTTCAAATAGAGAATCTAGTTGTCTACAGTGAGCAGTAACACCTAACAGGACAAAGCAATGTTACTAGGATGGCTTCAATGCACAAGAATGAACTCTCTCATATTCTGAGTACACATGCCTACCAGGGATCTTGTGACATTGGCCAATAGCACATATTAGGCAAACTGGACTCAACAAACCATGTTCACACAGAGCTCTCTAAAAGGGAAATTTTACTGAACACACAGAAACCAAGATATATATCAAGATTATGGTAGAGGTTCATAAATGGCAAAGAGCACATGCAAAATACAAGCACCTAACTAAACATAGTTGCTTTAGGATAGGGAGATACTAACTCAAAATGAACAAACTTGCAAGGCTGGAAGGGTTTGGAATTTAGCAATTTGAAACTGTAATGGTTGCTTAGAGGAGAAAGATATGAGAGAAAGAAAGAGGTTCAAAAGTAAAGACAGTATAAAACTTTCCTTGATACACACCCACACCCACACACACCACACACACCAGAGAAAGAGGGGGAAATTTTGGGGTGCTGCAGTGTGCAGAGCAAGTACTTGCTGAAAGAGATTTTTGAGATGACAGAAGTTACTCCTCCTTGGTCCCACTGGTTTTGTGAGAAGCTAGGGAGCACTCCTGACTGGAAACAAGGAGGAGAATTAACCACAGTTCTCTACACTGTAACAGGGACTTTGAGAATGAGAATGAGCCAATGATATTTTCTACCACAATCCTTGAATCTGGAGGGGTTTTAAGAGTAATTTCAGCTAAGATGAGAAAAGTTTAGCCTATCCAGAGATTTCAGCAGGAGAGGACCAAAGCTAAGCCAGTGATTTTCAGGAAAAGGCCTTCAGAAGGAGAAAGCAGGTTGCTCAAGCTCTTGGTTCAAGTAGACCACACTCCCAGAATGAACTCCTTTGAATCTGACCTCCTTGTTAAAACATCTAAGGCAGGAAAACGACTCAGCAAACACTCTAAAACAAGTAAGTGATGTTCTTCTGAGAGACCTTACCGCTTGGCTTAACAAAAGGTAATAATGTCTCAGACAAGCGCCTACTTAAGAAAGATATAAGTGAAGCATTAAGCTTTAATCATCCTTGCTCCAAAGGTGACATTTCCTATGACTGACACTTAATGCATTGTTCACCAGCTGCAGGGACACATGCTGGGAGAGAAAGAACATTGCCTGGGGGCGTATTTAGTTATGTCTCAATAATTTAATCAGTAATCTTGACACACCTAGTGTTGGCACTAATGGAATTCAGTATAGGTGCTAACTACAGGATTGCACTAGAGAGGCTTTTCCAGCTAACCCTTCTGTGACTTGGCCAGACCATATAGAGTGGTTCTATTTTAGAATATACACATGAACATCTTGGCAGGGGTGCTATACAAATACCAACAACAGGAAATTCCCCTATACACACAAAACACTATTTCTATGTCATTTTTGCTGTAACTGCTGTTAATTCACATTATAAAAGCAAGACATCACAGGAAATGATCTAAGTAAAATCTTAGTATTTTGTATGCATCACAAATCTGAGATCCAAAAACCATGCATGTTTAATTCCTTCAAAACATCTCTAATGACATAAACTAGAGATCCTGTGATCGTTTCATCCCAAGATCTATTTTTGATTTTCTCACATCTCCCAACACTCATCTCAGGAGGAAAATTTCCAGTATTTTTTGGAACAGTAGGTTGATTGCATCTTATACCACTTCATGTCCATCCTACTATATTTAGGCCTGTGTACATCCTGAATTAAAAGCAATAAAAATATATGCTTGCTTCATAAATTGGGGGGAGAGAAGTTATTTGCAACTGAAATGACAAAGCTTGTTCCAAAGATTCTTTACCAGCTTTGTGTTTCAATATTGCAAAGTTCCATCAAGACTACAGAGATGATTCCCAGAGTGCAACTTGCCAGGGACTTTACGGTGCCACTATATTGCCAAAGTTTGATGGCACAACAGCAAAAGATGTGCACTTTCCAATGGAAAGAAGGCATGTGTGAGAATATACCTTGTTTTAAAGCAAAATTCTACTTCTAGAAGACTTCTGAGAGCATGATTCTGCTTCAGACTTCTGAAAGCATGATTCTGCCCTTTCTAAACTGGATTGCTTGGAAAGGAAATTGCAGCTTATGACACAGAAATTTGATAACACGGCAGCAAATTTGGCCCTGAGGAGATCATAGGACTGCAAAATGGTCAAAGAAGTCACATGTCCCTGAACATCATATTTTGCTTTAACCTGCTTCCAAATAATAAAAAACACAAACTGTGTCTTGTACCAAGTCAAGTACATTTGCTAAAACTCTTCTGAGGAGTCACTGGCTACTTCCAGACTATTTATGCTTAGTATTGTTAACTGCTCTTCTAAAAATATGCTATCAAAACACAGCAAAATTTACATGTGCATTTTAAAAATTAATTCACAAAACCTGAATATATTTACATTTTTAAAATATACAAAGAATATTTGCATTCGAAATTCAACATCTTAAACTTTAAATCTGAAAAGCATGGAAGTAAAGAACACTTCTCACTGCTTGAAAGAGAATTCTAGAATGAGAATTGAGACTGCCATTCTCTCAACCCACTTGATGTAATCAACCATGGATATCTCATATAAACTAGTTCACCAAGTGGTTAACATACAGGAACTTTACCACTTTTAGAGCAGTGTTCATTAGACTCCATGGCAGGAAACAAAAATCTCACTATATTTTCATCAACTCAGATACCAAATAAATCCATGGTGATAAATAAACAATTTTTTTACTTTTTATTAAATCCATATTAGTCATTGCTTATGGCAGTTCTTCTCTATATCATGAAAATCAAAGGAGTGGTTGATTCATGCATGTGTATTGACTGTTTTCTGTTCTGCAGTGTCTAATTTATTCCATTCAAACCCTTTCTAAAAGGCCATGTTTCAAAAGCAATGGAAGTATTGCTGGAATAGGAATCAGAGGCTAATTAATAATTTGTGCAACAAGTGAGAAGAGGTCACTGAAGTATTTCTGAAGAATGTCAATGGTTCAAAGGTTTTTTAAAAAATTCTGCAAGCAAGCATTTCTGGGCAAAATACCTTGCTGCTGTAAATGGCAGAGGTACTTGATTCTGACAACTACACTGGGACATCAGTCATCAGCATGTCTTCTTCTCTAGAGACCCCTGAAACAGGAAGGTTACTGAGCAACTGATGAGTTTGGAAACAAATCTTCTGGTTCAAAAAATAACCAAGCCCTTTCACAAAACACAAGCTGATTAGTCACACTTCACATACGATTTACAAAGTTTCTGTGCTAGTGGAGCATGGCCTCTACACAGAGAGCATTCCTCTGTTTAGAGCTATATAACTTTTTTGAAAGATTGCCTGCCACTTCCTATTCTGAAATGGCATCACATACATGAAAATGCCAGGGTTTTTATACACATGCATGTGCACATGTGCACATGCACACACACAGAGAGAACATCATTATGAACGCCATTTTATAAAAATCACTGTAAGTGACAAGTTTTTGTTTCCAAGCATTTATTTTCATGCTGCAAAGGACAAGCTGTTGCTCATAAAGCATATATTGTTCTGCTACACATATTAAAATCACCATTTGTTAGTTCAAAACACCTCAGATACACTTCATGCTTGCCAAGAATTCTCCTTCTCACCCCATCAAGTGGTGTCATTTTTAAAAATCCTATTACAACTGGAAAAATAATCTGTGCTTTCACTTCCTTCAAAAGAAAATCATCCAAGCACCCTCCTTTGAACAGAAGTTATTGAGAGATGTGCTGCACCATAATGTAAGGCCTAATTTGTGATCTAAAACTCAAATGAATTCAGAGGCATTTTGTACAAAAGGCATACATCCACTCAGCCACCAAGGCGTGACAAACCTCAAACTAGTCTCAGAAAAGTCTCAACTGTTCTTAGAAACAATTTGTCTCCCTTCTTATTCATGAGATATAGATCATCCCATCCAAACGCTTGAGAAGCACATTAGGTCAGATTTTGTGTACACTTGGTTGACCCTAGCAGTACTGTTACTGCAGTTATAGTCTGAACTTGAGGGATATTAGATATCATTTGATATCAAGAATTTGGCCTTCACTACCCATTCGTCCCCACGTGCTTGCAAGGCCCCGGACAAGCACACACACAGGCGCGGCTGAAAATAGCTGAACCATTCAAATTACAATCCAAGCAGGCCAGAATTGCTGATCGCAGCTTTAGGAGACCTCAAGGCAAGTACCTTCTTAAGATCACATTATGTATGCACGCTGTTTACAAAAGATCCCCTGCCCCGAGCAGACAGCTTGATGAGCAGACTATCCAACTCTCAAGCACTCCGCGTTTGCATACTGTCTACGGTATTGACAATGCTGTCATAATTCAATCATCTAAAGTACTGACCTTTTGGAGGCTTTGTCTCCTGCCCAAAATCTACTGTTTTCCCTGAGAACGGACTAGCCTGCGGGAACATTTTCCCCTATAAGAACCCCTGACTTTGAGCGTCTTGCTGGATCGCTTGTGACTTGCCTCCCGACTTGCTGCCGCTCCGTTTGACGAGCCTCCCCTCAGCCTCCACGTGCTGAGAACCTACGCTACCCAGCTTCTTTCCTTTTACCGGGCTACAGGATCAGGTGTAGTATTTTCCCCACAAAATCCTTCTGAAAATCCCCTATCCATTTTCCTCTCTTTATTTCTGTAGGACTGTGTGCGTGACTGTGCAATTGTGCAGTATTTCTTAATTCTCTAAGTGACTGCGTACATTTGCTGTGATTTTATAAATAAAGAAAAACACTTATTATTAACTTTTGTTTGATTATTGACTCGGCCTGACCCCGTAGACATTGGGTTCAAGATCTCGCTACGTTGCCCTGCCTCTCGCATTGCTAACTAGTGCTCTGGCTAATTCCCATTCCCCATTATTTTGAGCACATTGAGGTGTCCCTCATGGGACCCCTAGAAATCAGGGTTAACAGTACACATGCTCTGACTTTATTATCAGTGAACAAAGTGAGGGATGTTAGAGCAGAAAAAGAAATAGGAACTCCATATTGCTGTTTTGCAATTTAAATAATCTTAATTGATTGCACAGAATTCAACTTATTAACAGATTGATTACCGTACTGAGGCTGTGTAACATACTTAGAAGTATGTGCCACTGATCTCAGAAAGTACTAGACTGAAAATCTGAATTAATTTGCAAACAAATCAATCATAGATCTGAAGCAAAAATTAATAATTTTAGGTTTTAGATGCTAGGTGTGTGTGGGGCAGCAGACAAATTTTAGAAGAGTTATTCCTTCTTGTGGGGAGCCATAGTAGTGTACTAGTTTGAGTGTTCAACAACCTCAGAGGAAGACCATGGCAAATCTTCTGAACAAATTTTGCCAAGACAGCCTTGTGATAGGTTTGCCTTAGGGTTGCTGTAAATCGGAAATGACCTGAAGGCACACAACAATACCAATACCTTCTTGTGTGAATAAAAAAGGAATACCTCTCAAGATCACTTAGAATGGTACGGTGGAAGATGTTTTCTTTTTGTTTAGGGAATACATTTGACTTTTGAAAAGGAAATCTTTCCACTATTACAGCCACCTTGACTCTGCCATTTAATCACAACAGCATAGCTTTGGGTGCATTTATGATCTTTTTTCTTTGATCTGTGGCATTATCTAGAACAAACAGTCAATCTTCCTGAGTGGATTTGAGCCTTCTAATTCTGTCCTTCACCTGTCTTCTATATAATTTAATAATTAAATGTGGCTGTGTTGGATACTGGTGGAATCCTCTTGGTGCCCTACGCCAGTGTTAATTATGCTGGCATAGGCAATAGTGGCATGAGGAAAAATGCAGCTGGCACAGCTGCTGTGACAGAAATAAGGCACTGGATAAATAGGTTGCTCAGAGGTGGCAGGTTTTGTTTCTGCTTTCCCTTGTCACCACTGCAAGACCCTGGGGAAAAAAGAGCAACCCAGTGACCAAGAACATTCCAGCCACTGCAAGCATTCATATATAAACAGAGTTTTACAGTGCTGCTCTCACTGTTTCTGCACACCCAGCCTCACACATTAACTGCACACACTGACTGCTGCTTATAGGAAGGGAAAGTCCCAGTAGCGTCCCAGTAGCTCTAACATATGATGGGGGCCATATCCAGTGTTCTACAAGCACAACAGTGTCTATGCTTGTTATTCTATTCACAGTGGTACAAACTCATCATTAAACCCCTTTGTTGGAAGGGGAAAACTCAGCTAACTGTCCCTTCATACTCCTTATGAACATCAGTTTCAAGGGAAAGGGTTGCTGAATTGAAAAGAATATATTTAATAAAAAAAATAAACAGACAGAAGCTGCAGAGAAATTTTCTATTTTTGCCAAACACATAACCATAATTTGCTTTTGAAAATAAGCTATACCTGATATTAAATGTATATACTGGATGTTAGATTGTAATTGTCTCGCTTCAAATGTGGCAATTGAGTCAGCTCTAGTCAACATGAAAGCCTTACATAGAATAGTGATGATGAATATTCTCTGTGCAACCACACATCCTCCACCCTATATTTCAGTGACAGTAGTAGAGGGCAGAAAAATAAATAAAAATCTTGTCTACTGCAATTCTATACAGTTAGGCAGAAGCCACAGCACAAACTGAAATGCCTGCCTTTAAATAAAAGGGTGGGGATGGGATAAGAATGTCTTCCCGTATTTACAATTCACATTGCTCATATACTAAATTGCTATTTCTGTGTAGTACTTATGGGGGCAATTTTGTGGTGATAAATGATAGCTGCAAGATCTATGAGGGAACTGAAGTGTGAAGTAAATAGAAGATAAAAGCAGATAGGGCTTTCAGCTATAGCAAAAGAGAGTGGGAAGAAGCAGCACTCAGCTAAACCTCTGGTGGTCAACTAAAGAATGTGAGCTGGAATATTTTACATAATATATGATAAGAAGCCGAGATCATCTGGTGGTTAGTGGTCTACTTACAGAAGCTGTCATAGTCATGAAATAAAGGACGAACCTGCAATAGAAATCAGCAGTGTGGAATGCTCCCTTTTCCATTCCATCCTTCAACCACTTGTTTCCCATTACCCCCTTGCCAAAAGAACATGCCCACTGTTTATTTATTTATGAATTTATACCCCACCCTTTTCTTGGGATGGGATCTAAGGCAGCTGATCCTTGTAGGGTTCCCCTTAGGTAAAGTCTAAATATTTTTGTTACTTCTGTAAAGCTTGATGTTTTCCTAAACATCTCCCTCCTGTTTGTGCATGGCGCCATTTGGCTATAAAACAATAGCATCTACAATCTGAACATCAGATAGTCAAAGGAGAAGAGGGACCTGTAACAAAATGATGTGATGTGGACTGCTTCTCTT